>CM036547.1:1978850-2578850 GCA_020745685.1 Tautogolabrus adspersus | reverse complement strand
CCAGCATGTGTTAGCATGGCTGTGGGCGAAGTTAGGGAGTTAGCCGAGCCAGCATGCTGGGTTTAAAAAACAAAAGATGAGCGCTTCACGAAGTTATATCGGAGTTTGTGTTGCGGGGAGCTAACTCACTAACTCCTCCATATTTTTTTTTCTTTAGGTTTACGCTGCAGCCAAAGGAGGGGGGGTTCCCGGACACAAGCTCAACCGTGGCTAACTTACCGACTGTGCCTCCGTCCATCTCTCCGTCCAGCCTCCATTCCGCCTCCACATCGACATTTTGGAACAAGTTTTTAAAGATGTTTCTCAGAGTCCGGGCCTGGACTGCTGCTGGGCGCCGCGCTGGGACTGGGAGCCATGCATTCTGGGAGAGTGACGTCACGACCCGGGCTGCAGAGGAGGAACCAGAGCTGCACAAACAAACACGCACATATTTGTGGATATATTTAGCTCTCATTGATTCAAACCAAGTTCATGTCAAAAGATCACTCATCATTTACTTAGAGAGGATTCATTTAATTACCAACACTTTTTAATCACCTGCACCCACCGTATACACTTTAATGATATAAACTTTTAGTGATGAAATGCAGCTTAAAGTGCCTTTTGATGAAGAAATGAAGATGTGCATTATACAATCGTGTGAAATTCCTGTGCTAGGAGGCTCCTTTGACAACGTGGAGGTGTTAAATATAAAGACTTAGAAGAAAATAGAAGAAAAAAACAGAACAAATAAGTTTTTAAAAAAGTAGAGTTTCTGAGAAAAATAGGCAGACTATAAATATGAGGTGGTGCATAAAAAACATTCCTGCATGGTTACAGAGATTTGATTGAAAGAAGTTGTTCCTCCGCCTGCTGGTGTGAGGCGAGCCTTTGGATGATCTAAGTTCTTAGCATCAAGATAGACAACATGAAGAAAACTCTGGCATGTACTGAAGCGTCATAGCAATAATTGGATGAAAAATAAACTACATTTGATTGGCCAGGGAAAACGTCTACAAAAAATCCTTCGTTCTCAGCAATAATCACCCTGAACAAAATCAAACAGACCCTTTTCATCAGCTGTTGTTTGTAACAGTCCAGTTTTAATGTCTGTGCTTTGTGTTGTGTTTTTTGCTTGAGCCTTGTCAAAGGAGATTTTCTGTCTCACTGTTTGGACAGACAATAACATTTATCTAATCTAGAGAGTGTTGTCTGACCCGTCTCACATCCTCTACTCTGAGTACGAGCTTCTACCTTCTGGCAGACAATACAGACGAGTCCCCCGATGTAAACTGAACTTTATCATACATGTAATGATGAAAGTGATATATCCGAGGGTGGATGATAAACTGAGTCTAAAGATTTTAGAGTGGACGCAGAAGCATGTCTATAAATGACATTTCGGGGCGCCGGTAGCCTAGTGGTTATATTGCATGCCCCATGTACGGAGGCTATAGTTTTCATTGCAGCGGCCGTGGATTCGAATTCAACCTCAGCCCTTTGCTGCATGTCATCCCCCGCTCTCTCCTCCCAACATTTCCTGTCTCTCTTCAACTGTCCTATCTAATAAAGGCAAAAAAATGCCCAAAAATATCTTGTTTATAAATGACATTTCCATAGTCCAGAACGAGCTCTTTAAAACAAACAAGTTTAAAGATCATCACCTGTAAAGGCTCGAGCACACGTTCAGATTTCTGCATATAAAGAGACTTTCCATGGATTACATATTTTAAATTCTCTGTACATCCACACGGGTGTTTTATTTTCTTGTTGTAAATAGATGGAGCTATGGTGACAGTTTATGATGTAATGATAACATTTCATCAAGTTCTCCTTCCCAAAATGGTCTCTTCAAAATTTACAGGGAAGTTGAGCTGTCAGTCAAACAAACTTGTCCACACCCACATGTCTCGGAGGAGAGGAGAGGAGAGAAGAGGAGAGGAGAGGAGAGGAGAGGAGAGGAGAGGAGAGGAGAGGAGAGGAGAGGAGAGGAGAGGAGAGGAGAGGAGAGGAGAGGAGAGGAGAGGAGAGGAGAGGAGAGGAGAGGAGAGGAGAGGAGAGTTTAATCATGAACACCTGGTGTGGGTGCACAGAGGCTTCAACACTGATTATCCTCTATTTCTCGTTTCTGTTCTTTTACTTACTGAGGCATTTGTGTTTAAGTAGTTTCTAATTACAGTAGAGCTCAAAAAGTAGCATAATCAAGAACATTATAACATGATTGTGGTCTCTAGGATCAACGATTAACCTTATTGTGTTATTGCCATAATGAAAGGAAGGATATGTATAAATTTAAAGTAGTTTGAGTGAAATTAATCAATGTTTTATGAACTGATTTCAATTTAATCTGTTGTTTTTTTTCATGCGACTAATGCTGCATTCAGGCACTCTTCAGATGGTCCCAGTTTCCGAGTTGTGAAGTCGTTCTTCCGACTTCAGTGTGTTCACGTGCTTTCAGTTCGGAAAGTCGGGATGTTGTAACGACAGCAAAGGTACGAAGAAGATTTGCTAATTGTCTCTGTTGTGAGTTATATTTGAGAATTATTCATCAAAGCTACCTGTCAGGAATGATCTGTGTTCCTAAGTGTTAGTTTTTTAAAGATATTTTTGAGGGCATTTTTCCTCTCATGGATAGGACAGATGAAGAGGGACAGGGAATGTTAGGAGGGGAGAGTGGGGGATGACATGCAGCAAAGGACTGAGGTCAGATTCGAACCCACGACAACTGCGACAAGGACTAAGGCATAACCGCCAGGCTATCCTGCGCCCCATATCCTCAGTTTAACTTTAACATGTTACGTCTCTCATTTTTATGCTTTTGTAGAGAAAGGACAGTGGATAGAGTCGGATATCAGGAACAGAGACAGTGGGGATGACATGCGAGAAAGGAGCTACGGGTCGGATTTGAACCCAGGCTGCTGGCTTCGAGGACTACAGCCTCTGTACATGGGGCGCACGCTCTGACCACTCAGCCACCAGCGCCCTGTATGCACATTTCTTATTAATATCCAACTCGGCTATGATAAAGGCAGAGTGTTACATATTTTATTTTCATTGTTATTTCAGCAGGTTAGCACTTTTAGTCTTGTACACGTTAGTCTTTGCTGATTTTGTGTTTAATGTTGATATTTAATGTTATACTTTTGTACACAGAGAGCACAGTTCACCAAAGTCAAATACCTTGTGTGTGTGTGTGTGTGTGTGTGTGTGTGTGTGTGTGTGTGTGTGTGTGTGTGTGTGTGTGTGTGTGTGTGTGTGAGCATAGCTGGCCAATAAAGCTGATTCTGATTCTGATGTGTGATAATTTTAAACCAAGAAGCTTTCTTCTCTTTCTAACTGTCTAACTGTTTGGGCGGCAGTAGCTCGGTCTGTAGGGTCTTGGGTTGGGAACCGGAGGGTTGCCAGTTCAAGTCCTGATGCGGATCATCATTTAGAAGTTGGTCTGGCAGCTGGAGAGGTGCCAGAGCACTTCCTGAGCACTGCCGAGGTGCCCTTGAGCAAGGCACTGAACCCCCAACTGCTCTGGTACACTCCCTGTGTAGCAGCCCCACTCTGACTTCTCTCCACTAATGCATGTCCACAGGTCCTGTTTGTGCATGTGTGTGATTCGGGCCTATGTGTGTGATAAGCATGTCACGAAATAACAGAGTGTAAACCAGAATTTCCCCTCGGGATTAATAAAGTATATCAAATGTATTGTATTGTATTTGTTGGGTGTAATTTACCAACCATTGACAAAACTTTTTTTAGTTGTTTTTGGGCCATGTTTACCTTTACTAGATGAGAGAGGACAGCTGCAGAAAGACAGGAAATGCAGCCAGGAGAGAGTGGGGGACGACGTATAGCAAGGGGCAGAGGTCGGATCCGAACCCAAGGCCGCTGCTACAGGGACCACAGCCACCGTACATGGGGCGCGCCACACAACCACTAGGCCATCTGACATCCCACCATTGACAAAACTTTAATCTAAATCTGTGTCCTACTTGTCTTAATTCTCTGTTGTAATATAATTTTTAATTCCCATTTATTGGTCACTTACACTATTATACTTCGCACATTGCATAGTGAAATGTTATTATGATAAATGCACATTTTATACGTAACATAGATTTAAGATACGACAGACTCCATGAAATTCCCCGAATTACTATTAAAAAATATTGTGCAGGATGTTGTGCTCACTTTTTGGGACTTCGGGGTCTCCAAGATACAAAAAAAATCTCTATTAAACTGTGAAAATTGTATTTTAAAAAAGAGTACATGTTTTTGTATTTCATACATTATAATTTAAGACGTGTGGTAAATACTACCTACATGTGTTGTGCACCAAACAGTACAGCAGCTGTGCAAGTTGTGCACTTAAATGTGTTTACATGACCCAATTTATGTTTTTTTATTTGCCAATTTAAATACCAAATAGATCCTATTTTTCCCAGCTGGGCATCCGTTTTACATCACTATGGATTAGCGAAAATGTTATCTTAATGGACTCATGTTTTATCTATGAAGGGGCCGATATATGACATAAGTGTGCAGAGGGGAGGAAGGCTGAATCAAAAAATGTGCTCTTCTGATATCAAACATCATTATTTTTTTCTGCAGCATCTGTTTAAATGAGCACCATTTGCATGCACGGAGCTGCTCGATGTTTTGTTGCATTCCTGCGGAGGGTTTGACCTCTGACCTGGTTGTTGCATTCCTTAGAGGCTTGTCCTGCAGCAGCACACACTCAAACACACACACAGCCAGCCAAGCCAGCCAGCCCTGCACTCACACTGCTTCTGTGCTACAGAGAGACGATATGTGTTGAGCTAGCTCCGAAAAAGGCACTGCACATAGTAGCGACAGATATTAGAGACTTAGCAGACGCCACAGCATTGTCCCGAGCTGCAGGAACGTCTCGTCTTGTGCTCCACAAAGTGAATCTGGATCGTAGTTAGCCATTTTTGCTAAGCAGCTAAGTCGCCATCGCATTGCTTTGTAGACACACAGCAGGCTAGCCGCAGACACAAGCGCAGAGGAAATGAAGGACAAACAAAAGAGAAAGAAGGAGCGGACCTGGGCTGAGGCGGCTCGCATGGTAAACAGTCTTATTTAAGCTGCATGTGAATTAACTTGTGAATGAATTCGTGTGAAACGATGCATCCAGATGTGTTGTTGTGTTTGGATATTCTCCTCACGACCACAGCCTGAGCTATGCTAGCCCAATCAGCTAGCTCATGCTAACGTGTCCACTTTGCAGGATATATATATATACGGTATATATGTGTATATGTGGTTGTACGTTAAATATAACCAGGGGAGCATACCTTTACATAATGCTGCGTGTCTCTCTGGCTGCTGATATAAAAAGCAACATGCTAACGCAGGCTAGCACGCTAGCATCTAAGCTCTTTGTTTGCTAGGCAACAAGCCTGCTAGCCGAATGCTAATCATCATTCAAACAACCCGAGTGAAAGAATAGCAACGTTAGCGCTACAATGACAGTGTGGGTGTGTTGTGAACAAACCAGTACATTAAAAAGTCACCTCGTTGTACTCGTAACATGAAAGAAACACGTATTTAATTGTAATAGTAGCCAATGTTGTTGCCCATAATGCTAGCTAGGGTTAGCACAGCTGAATGCTAACTCAGCTGTCTGGTGAATCCACATTGGGCTAGAAATGCTAAAGAAGGGAAATCAGAGACATCCTGCTGACGGGCATCAATCCACCAGCTCTTTGTCTGAATATTAAAAAGCAGATGATGTATGTATGTTTAACTAAATAAGTAGGAATGTAACTCTTCACTCAACTCACGATACGATTCACGATACTGGGTTCACGATACGATTCTCTCACGATTTATTTTACAAAATGAGACTGTAGACAAATGATGAGTGAAGAAGATTCCTTTAGGGGCTGCTAACCTGCTTGTCAGTGTGGTTTGGCCTTTTAATGTTTTCTTTCTCTCAACAAGGGGAGGTGATTGGAGCTTCTCAATTTGGTGTTGATTAAATGCTGCTTCATGTTGGTTGTGCTATTTGTGTAGTTCCCCTTGCAATATTGTCACACAGTTTTTGTCTCGTTTGTTATCTTCTCACCTCTTTCATTTTCTGTCTTGAAGACAAAATGCTTTCACACCTCCGATTTAAAAGATGGTGGTGCGTCCTCAATTTCCTAATCTTGGAAAATGTTTGACATTTTTGCTTGACAGATCACACACGATGAAAATATTTCTAAAAATGATTGGCGTTGTATTTTCTCAACAATTTCTCAACTTGTACATTTGTCTGATGCATAATATCGAATGCCCAATGAACCCTTCCTGTGGTTTAAAGAGAAGTTTAAGTCAAGGAAGAGTTGGGCATTTTCAAAAGCGTATCCTCTGTGTTATTTCATTGTGTCTTTAAGGACGAAGGTGAAATGATGCAGCTTGTTGGTGCTTTTTTGTTTTTGTGAATTCACAGCTGCAGCTCACACAAACTCCTCGCCTCTTAGGCCTTGTCGACATGTAGGCAGGTATTTTTTTAAATAGAGGTATTTCTCCTCCGTCTAAAAAAATAATCCTGTCCACAAACGCTAAGTTCTCAAAAACATCGTCCACGTGAAAACACAAAAATGCACTGTTACGGTTGTTGTGAACACGCAAGTCAAAAACAATGTCCTTAACATGCTAAAATGTTCTCGCCATTCCTCTGCAACGACCATTTAATTTACAAAGTCATCCATTCAGGCGTCTCTGCTCGTCAGCATAGTGGGAGAGTAACTGTGTTTGTATGTGTGAGCATGTAAAAAGTCCAGTTAGCAGCGTTAGCACCAGCACTAGTTTGGTTATGTCTGTCATCGCACTAATCTCACGTTAACAAGAAGTGACGGTGTTGCACGATGACGTGAAACGGAGGAGAAATTGGCGCAATGCGTGACGCTAAGAGAATAAAACTCTGTTTCCCCTTCTACACATGAACACCTTAAACAGAGTTTCTGAAAATTTTCACCCTGGAAGAAGTTTTACTAAAGTGACCTAAAATGCAGTTTGTGTACGAAAGGACAAAAATACCCGCCTACGTGAGGACGCGGCCTCAGACACAAAGTCCAATCCTGTTCACCAAGTCTACCACATTATGCCTTTAGTTTTAGATAGACATTTTGTCTTTATTAAAGCACAGGTTATTACTCGATATAATGTCTATTTACTGAGGCAAACGATAAATCATCTAATTGTCCAATGTGTTGGAAGTTTGTCTTTTGTCTTTGCCGACGGCCGAAGATCTCCTTGGTGTGTCAGGGCCTTTAAGCCCCCTTCAGACCTCTTGATCAGATCCCTCACAGGTCCCTCTTGTGGTGGTAAGAAAACCTCTAACATTAGTCAGTCCAACACCTCCCTGTTAAGTTTTAAATCTTTAAACATCAAGCCAAGCACTTTAAATACAACATGTGCCTGAAGAGGTTTATGAAAGTCTGATAATTAATGTGTTTCCGTTTATAGCACGATAGTCTTCACATCCTTGTGGTAGATTTCTCTCTTTGTTGAAATTAATTATATTGATTCAAGAGTTCCCTTGTTGGAATTGAAAGGGGGGGGGTCTCACAGGCTCACACTTCATCATAATGATACATGAGACTTGTATAGCAGTGTAAGAGAACAGAGTTTGTTAGTGGTTGTAGTCGATGTTGAAGAGGAGAGTTTTTAGGGATTTCTTGAAGGTGGAGAGTGAGGGGGAGTCTCTGATGGTTTTTGGGAGCAGCAATGGAGAAGGGCCTGTCCCCCCAGGATTGGTTGTTAGTCCTGCAGGGGGGGTGCGGGAGGTTTGTGTCAGCAGACCTGAGAGTGCAGGTGGAAGCGTGCCGGTCGAGGATTAAGACTTCTCTTATCATTGCTGTTCCACTTTCTCGCACACCAGGTGACATCAACTGTGTGCAAGTATTGTCGTTGAATACCACATTTCAGAGAAATGCACAAATTTCAGGATCAGGGTTGCACCTACTTGACTTATTCAGTCCCAACGTTGGGCTTCTGATTGGTCACTTCTGAGTATCCAGTGTTGAATTATTATAACCAGTATGCCTCACTGTGTTGAACAGACCGACATCCTTTCATGTGCCAAAACAAAAATAGAAACGTCACAAATATTAAAAGTAGCGCTTGAATATTTTAGTATAGGAAGCATGACATTCCTCAAAGAAACAAGGTGAGTATTTAGCGTCCATTATTGGGCGGGGTAGCCTCCTCCCTGCCTCCCAGCATCCTGCCAACACTTCATATGGCGACGTTAATGCAGAATCACACTCAGTAAAGATCCGCCCCATTCAGACTGATTCCTAATTGAGCTGCTTGATTCAGTTTGGGGCTAATCTTTTCGCTGCCTCCATAAGCTACGAGGAACATTTTCATTCACACCCTTGACAGAAAAGCAGCTCTTTTAAGAGCTACACCAAATATGGAACCATAGAAATTGTGCCTTTTATGTCTAAAATGTGCGAGTGGTGACTCATCCCCTAATACAAACATAGTCTGATATCCTCTGCAGATTTAAGTCTATCATGGATACGTCCTTGTCCTCTGCCTACAATCAGTAACAAACATGGTGCAAACTTGCATGCTATCCGTACAATAACCTGAATAGATAATTTAAAAATAATCCTGTGTGATTTTTGTTGAGAAGTTGCTTCTTTTTAAGGTTTTGATCATATAAAATCAGGAGGAGCAATCGGTTGGCTTCTTCATTTGAGCAACTTGCTCTTGAGTCTAGGTTGATCTTTCTGCGTCTTGTCCTCGGCTCTTTTCGATGCACTCCTCTTTCCCAGTCCGTGTTTAAAGGTGTGTCTTTTCCAGGTGTTGGAGAACTTCTCGGATGCACCCATGACTCCCAAACAAATCCTCCATGTCATCCAGACCAAGGGGCTAAAGGAGATGCGGTAAGAAGCACACACACACATATTGAGTGTTTTTATGTAAACGGATCACCTGCTGGTGTTGCTGCAACATTGCAGCGTCATGATCCAGTTACAGGTCTTCTCTTGAACCTGATTTCAATATTGCAGACGTGAGAATTTTAAAATCCAATTTGAAAAACACCGTCCTTTAAAGGTCACATATCCTCCTCCTCTTCAGTTTAAATAAGTCTCAGAGCTCCCAAAACATGTCCGTGAAGCTTCTTGTTCTAAATCCACTCTGATCCTGTATTTGATCATGTCTATAAACCCCTCTATTTCAGCCCTGCTCAGAACAGGCTGTTTCTGTGTCTGTAGCTTTAAATGTAAATGAGCTGTGTCTGACCACGCCCCTCTCTGGAAGGGCTTGGGTGGCTCGGGCTTTCTTGCTCCATGCCCTATTGTTTACGGTGAGAAGGCAGACTCAGAGGGCAGAACAAACACCTAGCTGTGGGAGTGTCACCCACCTGGGGGAGTGTCACCCACCTGGGGGAGGGGTTACTGCCCTTTGTGATGTCATGAAGGGAAAATCTCCAAACGGCCTGTTTGAGCACACATTTTCTGAAAAGTGGAGCAGGTAAAAGACGGAGAGGATGGACTTTTCTCATCATTGGGGGGTTTGTAGACAGACTAGAGACACATATTAGAGTTAGAGGAACATGGTGAAGTGGATTTTAATAATATGTGACCTTTAAGTATTTTTGTCTTTATATGTCGGATATCTTTAGCAGTCAGTGAACTCATCACACGGCAGCACACACATTAACTGAACTTGCAAATCTATGATGTTCTAAACAAGCTTTTTAATTTCCTTTTACATTACCTTGTTTCGTCATGGACCATCCGGCCTGCTGCGGACCCAAACAGGAGGTAGGATGATATACTTCTATTTGCACACTCTTTTTACTTCTCTTCTGTGACCTCACACCTCTCCTCTATTCCACACTTGTTCATATTCCTTGAGCCTAAATGCTCACTCTTGGTACAATATGTTGACACAGTTAGGACAATTACAATACTGCCAACAAATTGCAAAACAATGCAGTCAACATTTCACGCAAGTCACATTAGCCGTTTTCACATATACACTCCTGAAAATACCTAGATCATTTCAGGATGACTGCTCCGGACATTCTCCTGATCTGGTTGATCACACATGCACTTCACAGTGGGAGACTATCACTGTCAAACAGGAGGTGAGGGGGGTCTCCTGAGGCAAGACCTGATGTGAAAAAAACTATGTGGAAGTGGCAGACAAAGCCACAGAGTCAGCTACATTTAGCTAAGAATACTATGAGAATACTTTCCTTTATATCAATTCTACATGTAGTTACACGGAACAACGATATCACCAAAAGAGCGGAGAAGAACAAACTGGAGAACAGAAAACTTAATGCAGCCATTTAATTACGTGCACTGAGATCTTACCAGCCTCTAGCAGACGGTCTATGCACCGTGCACTGGTATCAGGATATAAACGTCACCACCCCCTCCCACTTGCTCGAGGTGAATTCTCCTGTTAATATCCTGCTGCGTTCTCACCTCAGCTCACTCGGACTTGCTGTAAAATTTAAATGAAACACTTCCTATTCATTCATTTGCGGTATTGCCTAAACAAGTTAATTACCTTTTATGTGGATGTCCAATCAGTACTGTTGGTTATCACAGGAAGCACTAATGTGGAGGTGTTGAAATGAATCGTTTCTGTGATGCGGACAATTCTGCAGCGAAGCAGTGACGGAACATAATCGATTATTGCAAACTGGAGGTCTTTGTACATTTTTGTACAAGGACACTGAAGTGTCCTCAAGCTTCATAACTAGTGTAACTTTTGTATTCAGTCCTTTGAGTTTAATTTGAGTATAACCGTGTGTATTTGTTTATGTGCAGCGGTACAGCTCCTCTGGCCTGTCTGGTCACCATGCTGCACTCCCAGGTGAGGGGAGACCGAGTTAAGAACAGCATCTTCTTCAAGCTGCCTGGACGGATGAGCTTGTTTACCCTCAAGGTACTCAAACGTGATCATCTTTACTCTCAACACACTTCAATTCATCAGTAATGGGAGTTTGCATTAACATAATTTGAGGTGTTAGTAGAAAATCGCTCCAGAGTTGCTTTTGCAAACGAATCGATCAGAGGAACTTTGCCATTGTAACTCAAGATAACCCTCAGGTTGTATAATGAACATGTTTATGGGAATATGCAGAAGTACGGCTAAGGTAAAAGCAAAGATGAATTAAAAAACACAAACAGTCTGCATTTGCTTTTAGCGTAGCACCAAGCTGTTCGATAAGATAATGTGAAAGGCCTCCATGATGCAGTAGATTTAATACATGACTACAATATCAAGTGATATGCATCACACGTGCAGTGGACATTCATTGTTCTACAGAAGAAGAGAGAAGTGTTAACTCTTCATTTCACACTCTGTAGAAGAACGCCCTCCAGTGGACAAAGACAACATCAGAGACGGAGACACCAACAGAGGCCGGCGGAAGCACGGCTGCTTCAGGCTCCAGCAGCAGCACTCATGCAGCGGCTGGTGCCTCGGGCGGACCTGCGGACGCCACTGAACAGGAGAGCTGCGACTCGACCGAGACCAACGCTGGTGCAAGCGGAGACAATGACGGTAACACTGCACCACACAACAGTGGCCTGTCATCACACATACACCAGAGACCTCTCTTACATAACCCAGAGTCCTTCTAGTCCAGTTTATGTGGAGAAGCTGTTTACGCACAAGAGTGTTATGGGGAAGCATAGATTATGAACTGAAGCCTTCCCTATCAACAGCGCTGGTAGTCTGAACCAAATCCTGCCCCTCGACATCTTCGATCTGTTCTAGATCAAACATTTCAACTTGAGGGACAAATCTTCTTAACTCTGTCGTCAAGGCCTACGGTGTTAAGATTTCCTGACTTCTTATTGATCTGTCCCCCGTTCAACAAACATTTAAAATGTTGTTTCCTGGGTTGCTGGTGGTTGGTGCGTGAGCCCCATGTGCAGGAGCTGGAGTCCTCAGGGGCAGACAGCCTGGGTTGGGGTCCAGCTTGTGGCTCCTTTCCCATAAGTCGATCCCCACACTCTCTCTCCCCTGTTTCTGGCTCCGTCTGTCCCATCTCTAAAGTTACAAATCTGCACCGTGACGCTGTTTTATCTTACGACCCGTTTATCTTACGACCCTCCAACATGGAGGGTTTTGGCCAATGCACATCCTTCTTGTATGGCTTTCTAAAGTTACTGCAAAGTGTGAAATGTTTGAGACACAATGAAGCTATAAATGCATTTGTTTCTCTGCGTTGAAGCCTCAGTGGATGAGAGCTCGTCCAGCGCCTCCTGCTCCGCCGAGCCGCAGCCTACCATCAGTCAGCCTCAGACCCGCCTCAGCAGATCAGCCGGACAGCAGGGACGCACAGAAGCACAGCCGACCCAACACACTCCACACGCCCAGACCAGACTGAGCCGCTCAAGACAGGTTAGCACCCTGCTGGAAGACACTGCCTGCTCCATGTTTACGATACAGCATGTGTTCATTAGGCAAGAATTAGAGAGAAATTTGGATCTAAACCATCAAGAAAACAATGATTCTTAACATACTGACTGTTGGATTGGCTGTTCTACTGTTTCTGTTTCTACAGTCAGGGAGACAGAGGAAGAAAGCAGTCATGATGCCTCGTGTTGTCCTCACCCCTCTTAAAGTAAACGGAGAGCACGTCCCCTCAGGTACAAACCACTCTTTTTTTTTACAGTCAGAATTCAGAGTGTTCACAATGCCTTAAATTCAGCATCAAGTCGATCGTCTTTTCAAGTGCAGTTTTTATTTTTCTTCTGTGGCAGGGCCCATGAAAAGGAGTCGAGGAGGAGTCGATGTAGATTTCGAAACACCGGGCTCCATCCTGGTCAACACGAACATCAGAGCTCTCATCAATGTGCGGACCTTCTCAGCCTTCCCTGCTCACTCCCAGCAGCAGCTTCTGCAGCTTCTGCCAGAGGTGGACAGACTGGTATGTCGTCTTTCTCTACTCACAGTTTATCCACTGTCTTGTAAAGACATTACACACTGTAATGGAACTACCAATTTACCATGAGAAACCAGGGTCTTGATCATAACGTCCTTCCTAATTCTCCAAGCATATTGCTAATTTAAGGTTAAGGTTACACTAAGGTTTAAGGTTGCCTTAAGAGCAAAGGGCCCAAACATTGAACCCTGGTGGACTCCCCTTTGATGTGTCATTGTCTAAAAGGTCTTTTTAAGGTTGACAGAATCAAGGATGTCAAAATTTCCATTACTTGATACTTTACGATTCCACGTGTTAGTCAGTTTTCCTGAAGTTTTTAGTAATTAAAACAAGAAATTACAGAATATTAGGCCGTGGAATCGAAACAGGCACCATTATCATTCGGTTTTTGTTAGAATTCTATCAAAGTTAAAATGTTTGTATCGTGACGGCCTTGGACGAATATCGACATGCAAACATGGAATATTTGAAGACTGGTTTAAGAAAAAAACCTTCAGCTGAATTTTGTCAGTTTCTATATTGACCCTATGACTTTCAAGAAGCTCACTAAGTCTGACAAGAAAAATATATTTCTGCCAAACAAATTTCAGGATTCAGAAGAAACTGAACAGGTTTAAATTTCAGTGCAAGTTGCCTTTTTGTATTTTTGACATTTGTATAAATGATTTGAGAAGCTCAGTTACACACACTGGGATTTTTGTTTAACGTTACGTGTAAAATGTCACTCGATTGTGCAGGTGTGTTCTTTGTTGTAATTTTAAAAAATGTTTGTCCTCCTCGCAGGTTGGATCTGATGGCATGGCCCGACTGAGCAGTTCAGCTCTCAACAACGAGTTCTTCACCCACGCTTCCCAGAGCTGGAAAGAGAGGCTGGCTGAGGGTAAGTCATTAGTGCTCGATGGGGAAAAAGCCAAGTTTTACTGAAACCTGGTGGCAGGAATGTGTTGACTACTCCCGGAAAGGAACAAGGGATGGAAGAAGCTAAAAGTAATCCGGTTGGAAGATTGTCGACAAGATCAGATACAGTAGCAGTGTTATCAGCCAAAAAGCAACAATGTGCCGGTTAGGGTATGCACGGTCCATTCAGGGTCCATACACGGATAATATCCTATCTTAATTTTTCTGACGGTAGCACTTTCCATAAGTCAAACTTATGTTTATGTGCCATACGGCTGAGTTGCGTAGCTCCGCCTTAAAAACATTCCTTTGTGTTTGTTTGGTATAGGCGAGTTTACCCACGAGATGCAGGTGCGATTCCGACAGGAAATGGAGAAAGAGAAGAAGGTTGAGGTGTGGAAGGAAAAGTTCTTCGAAGAGTATCACGGGCAAAAGTAAGAGCCAACTCCTTTCATCAAAGTTTGACATCACTGTTCCACAGCAGCCAGATTAGGCCTGTCATAATTATGTGGTTCATAGTAGTCTTTAGAAAGCTTTGTTCTGAAGAGGACGTTTTTGAATGCATGTTAAGCCATTTATATTGTTTGCCTGCTGAAGAGTAAGAGCTACCTATTAGACATGGCACTGTGATATGCAGACAATTGTTTCATGATGTCCTAAAATGTTTTTTGTGTACTTTTAGGTCTGGGCTGACAAAAGAGGAGTCCCTTAAACTGACCGCGAGTGAGGCCAGTGAAGTCGCAGCTAGCGTGCTGAAAAGTGATGTAGCTGTTGTTGCAACACCCAAGAGACGCAGTGTTGGTCGCAGGAGGAGAGATGGACGGATGAGGAGACGCACTCGAGCTGATCTGCGCCGAAGAGCTCGCCGGACCCTCTGTAAGGCCACTCCTCCTGCCCTGCAGGCGACAGAAGCAACTGAAGCCAGTGCTGCTTTGGACATCTCCACAGTCTCTATGGGCTCTCCCATGTCTGACAACACGGTGGTTCAAGGCGAGGTGGTGCTGCAGGCGGAGTGTGGTGTGGAGATCCCAACTGAGAGCACCTCAATAGAGTCAAAGCCCTCTCCTGCTCCAGAGCCGGTCACAATACCAGCCCCCACTCCTACTCCCACTCCTACTCCTACCCCTACTCCTACTCCTACTCCTACCCCTACTCCTACTCCTACTCCTACCCCTACTGCTACTCCGACGCCCACTCCAACACCGACTCCAAGCCCCAGCCCCAGCCCAGCCTCCACCAGCGCCAACGAAGAGCCAGAAGTCACGGCCCGCCTGCTCCCAGAGGAAGCTGCACCTGTTCTGGCTTCAACATCCTCCCCCTCCCCCTCCTCCTCCTCCTCCTCCTCCTCTTCTTCTTCTGCCTCTTCACCAGCCTCCTCACCCTCCTCTCCTTCTGACAGGCAAGGAGCTTTTGCAGCAGGCTTGGACTCTTCCTCCTCCTCCTCAGCCTCATCCAGTGCTGCAGCTGCAGCCGATCCCCTGGATGACACCGCCTCCGTTGTCACCTCTATCACCGGGGGCACCGCCACCAGCAGCCGTGACAGCAGCCCTTCAGCCAGCCCAGCCACCACCCCCGTTCCCAGCTCCCAGCCCAAGGAGAAGAGGAGGCCCGAGGAGGCTCAGGCCTTTTCCAGCTTTCCCGAAAAGAGGCCGCGGTTGGATGACCGTCAGTCCTTTCGTACCACAATTGACGGTGTCCGTACGGAGAAGCCGCAGCCGACAACAGAAGAGCCCAAGGTGCCGCCAATCCGGGTCAGTATTTATTTTATAAACCTTCCCCAACCCTAACCCTAAGGTTCAAAGGATTTTTATCTGTTTTTTTATTTTTTCAGAAATTAGTTGTCTTTCATACAAAGTTTAACCCACTGTCTTTGTTTTACTGTCTCAGATTCAACTCTCCAGAATCAAACCTCCCTGGGTCAAAGGCCACCCCACCTACCAGATCTGCCCACGGATCGTGCCCCCCGGCGAGGGCTCGCGGCGGTCGGGGACGGGGGGCGCGCGCACCTTGGCGGACATCAAAGCCCGCGCCCAGCAAGCCCGCGCCCAGCGCGAGGCCGCTGCTGCTGTTGCAGCCACTAGCGACGGGACAGGGACGGACGGGGTCAGGCTGCGGCCTGCTGCTGGGCTACCGGATAGCAGCAATGGACGACGAGCGCGAGAGCATCCAGGACCTATCGAGCCCGGAGGAGGAGGAGGAGGAGGAGGAAGTGGAAGAAGGGGAGGTGGTGGGATGGAGGAGCAGGGATCGTCTTCGGGCTCTAATTCGTCTGGAACACAACTACAGCTTCACAATGTAGAGCCTGTGTCCCAGCTTTCTCCTTCACTGTCCACTACCTCTACCTCCATGTCCCTGGAGCCCCCTCAGACCCCGAGTCCTCCTCCAGAGGAGCTCGCTGTTGGGGCAGAAGATGGAGAGGAGATAGAAGCATCATCAGCCAATGTCCGGAGCTCCTTGAATGGTCTCGCAGAGAAGGCAGCTCAGTCCTCCTCTCCAGAGTCGGACTCTGTATCCAAGTCTTTGGCCACCAAGTCAGCCAGGCAGAGCCGGAACTACGACTCTGCTGCTGCTCCCTCTGAGAGAGCTAACCCAGTTCGTGAAAAACTCTCCTTGGTCCCAACCTCAATCCCAGATTCCCTTCCCAGGTTTGGAGCTCAGGGAGTGGATGTTATTCAGACACTTGCCAGCTCCTGTCAGCCCAAAGAGAAGGTGAAGGGAAAGGAGGCAGGGCTAGGTGGTGTCATCCAACATGGCTCACATCATGTGGACCCACAGGAGATATTCTCTCACTCAGCTACAGAGAGAAAGCAGGAAAATGCATCCTCGCAGCAACATGCAGACTCTGAGAAAGATGACGAGGCTGGGACTCACAGCGACTCAACAGAAACAGCTTCAGACTGCGAGAATGATAACCATGAGGATGATCACCAACCCGATGAGGACTGGTGCCCCCAACTGCGCACACCAAGAAATGGTCAGCTGGTCATCTGCAGCCCTCCTCCTCCTCCTCAGAACCAGCAGCCAGTCATCCACGCCCACGTGTCCAGCCGCCAAGGTCAGACGGTCATTCAGTCCTGCTTCCCCAACGGCCTGCCTAATCCTCCGCACAGCCGACCCCACTCCACAAACGTTGTGGTCAAAATGGAGCCTGGAGAGGATTGTAGAATCTCAAGACAGATCTCAGCTGAAGACGAGTATCGTGGAGGATTAAAGCCTGCCGTCGCTCACCTGGGCTCAGCTGCCTCCAAGAGACTGGCGAGCTCAGCCAGACCTGTGTCCACTGTGGAGGCCAACAACCCCTTAGTCACTCAGCTGTTACAGGGCAGTCTGCCCTTGGAGAAAGTTTTGCCCACACACTCTGCCAACAGATTAGAGATCAGCCGTTTACCAGGACCGCAACCCAGACCACCCGTGGCAAGAACCCCAGGGGCACGAGGGAGGTCTGATGTCTCAGCCCAGTCTCCAAACCTGGATCTGTCTGCAGCATCTCAGAAGTCTCCACCAGGCCGTCCAGTCTCCTGTCTTATGGAGGCCCCGGCTGTATCCCAGTATCAGTCCCAGCAGGCCCCTGGAGCGGTCCCAGTAATCACCTCCCTGCCAACCTCCTCCGCTTCAAGTTCAATCTATAGAAGTAAGTCAGAAATCAGCGCTCAGAGTGCTGTGGAGCCTGCAGTCCTCAAAGACTCTCACGGTCCTCAAGGGCTCAATCCAGATAGACTACAGAACTCCCTTCGCACTCTGTATAACGGTCCCTCTCCTCCCAAGGCAGACCCCTGTCCCACAGATGTGTTGCCGACTGTTAAGATCAACTGGCGTCCACCTCAGTCTCAACTCACTCACCCTCACCAACAGCAGCTGTCTCCTGCACCCTCTGTGAAGAATGAAGTTGGTGCTCGCCCATCTTGCCAGGCTTTCTCCAAATCATCCCCCACCAAACCCCTGAGTGTTACCAAAAAGGAGCCTGGCAGCTCTTTGGACGGCTACTTGAGCGGAGGGGCGATGGAAGGACTCCTCAACATGGAGATGACTTTTGCCAGAATGGCAAAAAAGGAGCACAACAAAGGTCCCTACTCCTCTGGTTCCCCCTCCTCCTCTTCCTCCCCATCACCTTCCTCCTCCCTTCCCTTCCATCTGTACAGGAAGCTCCCCAAGCAAGGAGGAGGAGTGAGCTACACAGCAAATGTGTCGGTGATGGATAACGGTGGATTCGCCCGCAGCATGGCGGACAGTGTCCTCCAGCTGCGCCCCCGCTTGACTTCCACCCAGGCCACCCTCAGCATCCAGGCCTTTACTGACAGTACGACCGAGGAGGTGGCGCTCAAGTGCTCGTGCCGCCTCAAAGCCATGATCATGTGCCAAGGCTGCGGTGCCTTCTGCCATGACGATTGCATCGGGCCCTCCAAACTATGCGTGTCGTGTCTGGTGGTCAGATAGTGTGTTACTTTGCTATCTGTGCTTTCAGCATCAGCAGCAGGACTGGGGGGGGCTCGGAGTGTACAGAACACAGGAGGAGCCTGACAGGCAGGATTTGCCTTGTATGATATATTTGGTCTGTATTTTTTGTTGTTGCAGATTTTCAGATTTTTTTTAGCTGTATTGATATATTATTATTATTATTATGATTGTTATTATTATTATTATTATTGTTGTTGTTATGATTATTGTGAATTTGGGGCATGATCGATTGTAAATTGTGCCTTTTTTTTGTTTTCTCTCCTCAAAAACATTTACCTCATCTTATCTCGCTCCACCTGTCATCATTCGGTGGCCATCATTGTTTTGGTCCCTTGTTTCCTCAGTGGACAGGGACTTATTCTTGTCTCTTTGCGCAAAGAAGTATTTTTTTAACCATTAAAATGAGTAAATGACAGTTTCACTGCTTTGAGTTTTTGCTCATTTCAACTTTCTTTATGTTCAGTATAATGCAGCAAAGCAATAAAGGGCCAAACATGGCTGTTCCATGGATCCCACAGATCCTTTAAAGTCGTGCAGAGGTGCATTCAAATTGTCTTTTTTGCTTAGGAAGGTTCCTAACTGAGTGAAATGACCCGGAAGCGTTTAAGTGGCAGCCATGATAAGAGCTGTTCGAATTCTCTAAAAGCTAAGGAAAGGTGCTTCAGTGCTTCCTTAATAACCTCCTTTAGCATAGGAAACACTGGACCATCCTTTACCAAAGGAGATGAGATGATGCCGTCCCACAATTCCTTGTGGCCGCAACATTTAAAGCGACTCCCGCATCCGACCGTTCACGAAAACTAACAATGTTTTATTCAACATATTTCATTCACTTAGGATTTCTTTGTGCAGTTGTACATTTGTATGCTTAAAACATTCTGTATATCTTTTAATTTCATGCAATCTACTAATTTTGGATTAAATTTGTTTATGAGTGGACAGGAAGGTGAGCGTGAGCAACCATTCTCAATGCGACAACTGTTTGGTTTCACTTTTGTAACTCGTAGCGTGGTAGCTTATATTCCCTTTAATTTCAATTCCAACCTTGTGGTAATTAGGATTATTTCACCGGTAAGAAGGCACAGGGGAAAGTATTTTAGATGCTCTAAGAGTAGTCAATTTTTTTGGAAAATTGTAGTTTCACCACGGCACACCCACGTCATTAACCTCCACCGTTGCATAATTACGTAGCCGAGTGGAAATGCGGTCGGATTCTCAGAGCAACGCGGTCGCCTTTCCCTTGGTCCTTTATGAATTCTCCTAACATCTTTCCTTAGCCTCATGACGTTTTCCCCGGGGTTAAGGTAAAGAGGATAGTGAAAGGAGGGACAATCCGAATCCACCCAGAGTCTTCAAATTTGAGATTTGAGGATAAGTGCTCAGTGAAAAAATACTTCCCAATAAAGCCCTTATGAGATGTTACATAACCTACCTTATCACCCTTAGTTGCCACCACAACCGAAACAGCATTGCCACCTTCGACAGACCCAGGCTCCGCCCCCACAACCTAACCATGTAGACTGTAGACTGATGGGCACCAAGTACCGGGAAATTACCGGGGTTGTCAAGTGGCAACCTCCCTTCACTGGTGTTTCGCCCACTTAGTCCCACAACACCTCGGGAAGGCTTGACAGTGAGCTCTGGCGTCCAGGAGCCATCTCCCTTCATGCTAGTTCTTACCGCCCACCATAGCCACTAGCAGAACTTCTATATCTTACCTACTTTACAACGTGACCATCACAGAACTAACTACTGCCACCTTCAACAGAACCAGGCTCCGTCCATGAAAAGCTCCAGGAAGTGACAGAACAACACTGATACTACCTGCCCTACCACATGGCCACTAGTGTCCCCCATAAACAAAATGCAACTATTCCTGTGCCCATAACACATGAACGGCAAAGAGAACATAAGTGAATAGAAAAAGATTTTATTTTAAAGTTAAGATTTTAAAACTTCTTGAAAGTCTTATTTCTACCTGTGACAGGTCTTACATTTTAGTTGGCCCTTTGGGACATTTCTGAATGCTTGATCAAATCTAACCTGTTTAGTGTATACGGCCGTGTACTCTGTACTCTTTCACAAGCCAGCAACAATAAGGTGAAGGAGAAAAAGATGGGGAACTGCAAATTCAGGGAAATTTGGTTTTAAGATGAAAAATTCAAGGAATGGTTGCCAGGAGTCAACAACGGTTTTGTAAAATATGAAAAAAATACTTTAAAATAGGAATTTCAGATGTTTTTTTACTTTGGGTTCTAAAAAGGTCTTAAAAGGTCGAAAACATTTATTTAAAGGTCATTTATGCTAAATCCACTTCACCATGTTTCTCTAACTCTAATATGTGTCTCTAGTCTGTCTACAAACCCCCCAATGATGAGAAAAGTCCATCCTCTCCGTCTTTTGCCTGCTCCACTTTTCAGAAAATGTGTGCTCAAACAGGCCGTTTGGAGATTTTCCCTTCATGACGTCACAAAGGGCAGTAACCCCTCCCCCAGGTGGGTGACACTCCCACAGCTAGGTGTTTGTTCTGCCCTCTGAGTCTGCCTTCTCACCGTAAACAATAGGACATGGAGCGAGAAAGCCCGAGCCACCCAAGCCCTTCCAGAGAGGGGCGTGGTCAGACACAGCTCATTTACATTTAAAGCTACAGACACAGAAACAGCCTGTTCTGAGCAGGGCTGAAAAAGAGGGGTTTATAGGCATGATCAAATACAGGATCAGAGTGGATTTAGAACAAGACACTTCACACATTTACACTGAAGAGGAGGAGAATATGTGACCTTTAAAACATGTGCAGCAACCATGTGCCTAAAAGTCAAGAACTTGTTTGAAATAATTTACGTAAAACTTAAACCTAAAAAGTAAAACCAAAAATAACCACAAGAGGAGTCCAAATGTTCTGCGGGTTAACCTTTATTTCAAGAGCAACGTAAAGACTAATTCGTACACAGCCATCGTTAACACATAGACAATACAAAATAAATATTCACATCACTTTGTTCTTCATCACCAAATAAATACCAAATATATGTGCAGCTCATTATTCCCAGTGTATTGCAATGTACTGAAAATAGTTTGTGAAAATAAAAAGGAGAAATCATATAAACAGAAGCACCGAAAAAAACAAACAAAACTCTTTAGAAAATTATTAAAAAACTTTCAGTTACAAAATATTTGCACTTAAAAAGATCCCAGTATTTTTAAATAAATAATAAGATATATAAAACAATTCATAGTTGATATCTTAAAATATTTCCTCTTTGTCCAACAACGCCGAGGAAATGATTTCCTGTCTCTTGGTTTTAAAATCTTCTCAGGTAGTGATTTGAAATCAAACAGAAGATTAATAAATAGATAATGAATAATAAATAGGCCAAAGAAGAAAATAAATACAGCAGACATGAATGAATAAGTTATTAAACCAACATTTGCAAAGGACTTAAATAGTTACACAGCAATAGTAAGAATGAATCTACAAACTAGTCCTGGAGGTGCAACATCACTATGCTCATATAGAATACTATCAACATTATCGAGTGGAGATGGGAGATGTTCACTAACTAAGAGGATCTGCTCAGCTAAAGCCGTATACTGCACTCCTGATTTTGTTCTGTTTTCGCCCTCGGGACGCCCTCGCTTACAATAACAGTTTGATTCCGGTGTACCACCACACGCTTTACACCCACACCCTCATCTCTTCACACATACCGTCATAAAAAGCAACATGCAAACAGCAAACAATACAAAGAACAGATGACAAAGTTCCAAATGAGAAGAATTAATTACATACAGTATCTAAAGGGTTTGGAAAGAAAGATTAGAGTTGTCACTGTGATGCCCCCCCCCACACACACACACACACACCCCCCCCTCGTCCTCCTCTTCCTGTCCGTCAAACCTCGATGCCCTTCACCGCCTGGTTGATGGACTCGAGCAGAGCCCGGTTCTCAGGGTTCTGGTAGCAGTCTTTATTGGTAAACATGTGGGTCAGGGTGTCGACGTAGCTGTCGAAGTTCTGCTCGGACATCGGCTCCTGCTGGAAACACAGACGTCAGAAAATTAGAATCCACGCCACAAAGTCACCTGCCTGTAGTCCGTGGAGTGAAAGAGCCTCCGTGTGTCTGTGTGTGTCAGGTGTCAGACCACATCACAGGAAACTACGCCTCACAACAACTCGTTTAAGAGTCACAGTTTTAGTAAACAACTTGTTTCCGTAAAATTCCTGCCTGTTCATTTCTTCATGTTCTTGCCTGTGCTGGACCGCTCTCTTGTTTTGTTTCACAATCCTGTAAGCTTTGATTTTTAATTTAAGGTAAGTTGAAAAACACTTTGCACATCTTTCTCACAGGAAAGGTGCGCAGTCCTACATGCTCATTTATTGCCTTCGCCATGTTTTGCTACAAAACCTGCACCAGGCGAACAGTTTGTAAGAGAGGTCGGCCATCTTGAAAAGGAAGTTACTGCAAGCCTGCAACCAATCAACATCCTCATAGCAGATCTGACTAAATCAACAACTTCAGCTTCCTGATTTAGATTTTAACAGACCATGAAGTTACATAAAGCAAAAAATGAATCCATAATAAGTTGTAAATTCATAAATTCAGGTAAAGAGGACACTAAAGGCTAAATTAAAAACAAAAAAACAAACGTAACAATAGATCGTGAATCCAAAGTAGTAAAAAAAATGATCACATTTTGTCCACGCTGTCGAGAATAAGTCCCCACAAGCCCCCCCAAAAGATATACGACAAATGTATGAACCTAATGTAGGAATAGAAAACTCAAGGCTAATACGTACAAAAACCTTTGCATGCTAGTTTAGTCAAAAATCATTTTAACGTGTTGTCAGTGAATTCCCAAGATCTTGATTCACTCATCTACACGAAGCAGAACAGCCAGTTGAGGAGCACTTTTATCATTTCTAATCGGCCAATAGGTGAAGAAACTCTGGGGTACCAGGATCCACCAGTGGTCATAGCCAAGGCTTTGCTTGTTTCCATTCATTTTCAGCCTAAACCAAAATCATTTCTAGTGTTTCAGAGAACTTGGGGGCTTGTCTCCTCCTAGAAAAGAGCTTCATTTAGGCTTAATTGGTTATTCTTGGTTCCTCTGTTTTCACTTTTGGTTAAATTGTACAATTTTGTTACTAAGGTTACATTATTATGTCTTATATTTGCTTCCAAAGAAGTTGAGATAAGTCAGGTCTTTGGTCGTGAGATAGTAGGAGACAGGAGGGAGGTCATGCTAGTTGTTTATATTTACCATTGTAGGCAGGCGGATGTTGGTCAGGCTGCGGATCAGCGCCTGACTCAGGCCGGATAGCTCCAGGAACAAGGCCTCGTTTCTGTCCTCGATTTGTTTATTCTCATCCTCCATGTTCATCAGGTTCTTCTCCATTGAAGAGATCTGAAGCAGACAGAGCACAGAAGTCTTACATACATGTTTCTCTTCATTTTTCTGGTCCTTTTCAAACCAACAGCCTCCACATGGCAGCGTCTCCTGGGTGTAGTCTTAAGCATACAAAGATTTATCTGTATTGTAGTGCAGCTGAGCTCACCTGAGTGTGCAGGTTCATCATGTCGGCCTCCATCTCTGAGTTGGACTCGCTCAGATCGTTGATCTCCTTGTTGAGCTGCTTGATGTCCTCGTCGTTGTCCAGAACTGAGTAAGAGCAACGATACCAATTAGCAAACAACATCAGGACTAATGTGGATTCTACCAATGAGGGCTGTTGATTTTATTCAATGCATCCATACATCCATTGATCCAAACACCCATCCATCAAACATTTATCCATCCATCCATCCAACCATTCTTCATTTATTCATTTATCCATCCACCATATTCTATTATCCATCCATTTGTTCATCCATCCATTGATCTAAACATCCATCACTCATCCTTCCTTTAAACGTCCATCACTCGTCTGTCCATCAAACATCCATCCATTTGTTTATCTGAATATTCATTCTGCATTTATCCATCCATCCATCCGTCCACTTCCTTTTGCTTAACCGGAGCCATCACGAGGAAGAAAAGACAGCTAACCAAGATAGTCCAGACTTTCCATTCATAAGCAACATTTTCAAGCTCATCTCGGGGTGTCCTGTGGTTTTTCCGGCAAGTTAAGATACTACCTCTCTAAAACTTGCTATGTCTTGACTCAAGGGTCTCTTGCCAGTCTAACCTGCCTGGAAAACCAGAAAGTGACCAGAAGGATAGTTGATGGTGGGAACGTAGATTGAGCAGTTAATAAAAGCTTTCCCTCCGGTCCTGTTCCTTAAACAATTTTTCACATTTAACGCCTGCTCTGCTGCTCATGTTGAACCATTTAACTGTGGGTTCTCATGTTCTAATGTACTTGCACTCCTTCACTTTATGCAGTAACTCACTTCCAACCTGGAAGGAGCACTGAAGCTATTTAAGAGGCCTTGCTTAAAATGTTGGGACCAAAGTGGTGCTGAGCATGAAAACATTAGCACTGTGTGTTTTGGTTCCCGTCACGTCCTCATATCCCTTTGACTTAGTTTACGAAGTAATAGAAGCAGTACTAGTTTGGGAGAAATAAAGGACAAACAGAAATAACTTTCTCTTACCATCACTGGCTCTAAACTTTGCAGTGATGTACTCGTCTCCCGGGAACTTGGTTCTCTTCTTGTTGGCTGAAGCTCTGGGACAACCTGAGAGACTGAGAGGGGCAGCTGATCAGAATCAAGGTTCATGGGGTTTAGCTAGAAAATGAATCTCCATGAAACACCCTTTAAATCTATGTGAGAAAAATGACTGCTCTCTCAGATATGAAGGATACCTGCGATGTGTAAGGAAGCTTCCGTTTGCGTGTCCAGAGCCGTCACAGCCTGGCGTCGGACAGGTCGGGCCCTCGGTCTTAAAGGCCTTCCAGGAGAACGGCGTGCCATTAATAAGACCTTCCTTCTGCCGGCGTGCCGCAAGCGGACAGCCGTAGGCACTGCGGTGGGTGGCATACTTCCCACTGATGTGGCCCAGACTGTCACAGCCAGGAACTGGACACCTGAAGACAAAAAGTAGTCGTCAAGAAACTGTAGAAATGTTGTCCCAAAGCGAAATGTCTCACCATCAAGTGCCTTTGCAACCACAATAGACGTTGGTGTTCGGTAAACTCAACAACATGCCTAAACACTTCTGTAACAAATTTAGTTTTGAACATGGCACCATGAAAAGGTCAGGAGCTTAACCAAATACTTTCTAAACTTTATGATTTTGGTCATCTTCAATGATTGAGAAATGAAAAACTTTGCTTTGGTATGGTGTCCCCCAGGGGTCAATTCTTGGTCCTCTGCTTCTTTTATGATTGTTATTGGTACTGGTTCTGGACTGGTATTTTGGCTTTATCTGATATTAACCTTACGTTCTCATTATTATAATTTTTTTACTTGACTGTGTGTACTGTAACGTTTTGTCCTGTAGCACCACATCTCATAGTGGAGGGCTACAGTTGCTCACCTGAGCAGCTCTGAGTCCTCCTTGTCGTCCTTGGTGGGGGTCACTTTGATTCCACTTTTCTTGGCTCGAGGGCATCCGGACAAACTTAAAATAGAGGAGCAGTAAAAGTCAGTACAGAATAATTGATGGAACAACAGGCAGGGACAACAGGGGAAAGGCTCCTACCTTCGATGTGAGGCGTAGTTTCCTGTGATGTGGCCTGAACCGTCGCAACCTGGAGTCGGACACCTGAGACACACACAGAGACACGCAGATGCTCTTTCACTCCACAGACTTACATTAACTGCAGACAACAGGCAGAAACCAACTTGTCCTCACTACATAATCAGAGTTCATAGTTTTTGTTTGGAATTGTTTTAATATTGGACTTAATTATAGTTGATTTGTTAAATATTAGAGTTAAAAGGAGAGCAGGGACAGAGCTGTAGCTGCAGACTGAGTGCTCAGTGAACATGTTGGAGGTGAGAGACAGGAGAAAGCAGACATACTTTAGTTCAGCTGTGTGGGCAGCCATGAGGGTCCGAAGTGATTTATCAGCAAGAGGACAGCCTGACAGACTGGAAGATAGGTCAGAGAGAGAGCGTCAGAAAACCAGACTGAGAACAGGATGTCTGAGCATGAGTGAAGGAAAGAGCCAGAACCTGAACCTGGACTGCAGAGCCAGGACAGGACCGGACAGAACACACACACGGAGGACAGGGGTTAAACTTAATGTATCTCTATAGTAGTGGAAATGTTTGGCAGTGAAAAATAAACAGAGAATGTGTGAATGTAGAAGGTGAAACTTCTTCATCTAAATCAGAAGATCACGGACTTTGACTTTACTTGAAAACAGTGAAATCGCCTCCTGCTGGCAGTTAGAAAAAATGCAGGTTTAAGGCACTTACATGATGGCTTCATTTTTCAGACCTGAAAAACAGTCTGTTGTTCAAGCTAAACAGCTTCACATGGAGGCAGTATCTGGGGCATGAATCATGTGCAAGAAATCATAATTTAACTAGTATGTAAAATACAAGCAGTAATTATGTGCATGCCAGCCTCTGGATAGGTAATGTATGGACAGAGGCTTTAGGCTCTTAAAAATATATATGTGCTCTTATCAACCGGCTTTTCAACTTCCAACATATTGTACTTAACACAGCTGCACATTTTGCCTCCTTGTGGCTCGTTTGAACGGAGAAATTTACCTTTTTTGATCCAAGATCCAAGTAAGTAAAATTCACTAAAAAGGGGCAGGACTCTGACTCTGAGTTTTGATCTAATTCATGCCACATTTCAACAGACTGGAATTAATTTTAGATAAACATCACCCACTTTATTGAACTGGGAAAATACAGTCCCCCTTTTCTTTACAAGATTAATCAACGTCAGGAGCAGAAATCAAATAAAATCAAACTTCAGCTTCAACAATTCACCTGTTTGTTGAATAGGACCATCAATGTGAACTTACCTTCGATGTGATGCGTAGTTGCCGGTGATGTGTCCGCTGCCGTCACAGCCCGGAGTGGGACATCTAAAAGACACACACTCGCAGGTCAGCCTTTAAGAGTTAGCTGACACTGACGAACCACACAAAGACAAATCTGAACCCTGCACTGTTTACACGTCACATAGGGGAGACGGGAGGGTCACATCAACCACAACTCAAGTCTGATGTTGAAGATGAATACTGTGCATTAAAATATTGCACTTAAGGGATAATAGCTAATATTTAAATTGTCGCCCAGTCCCTTGAGCTGATGCTATTTAGTAGCAAACGCATGAACTTTAAATGTTTTCACTTCCTTTGAGCACATCTGGCGTTAGCTAACTAAGACAGTCTTTCAGGGTGAACTGGAACACACGGAGGTCAGGTTAACTTACATAAGAATGTCCTTTTTGCTGTCTTTGGGTGGAAACTTGACCTTGAAGCTGCCTGTGGTGACCTCACCGGGGTACGTCCTGTCCTCCAGGTTCTCCTGGTCCTCCTCCTCACAGTCAGATGAAGTATAAGAGGGAGCAGCACAGTCCACCTGAAGACACGTAAGAATGCATAATAATCAGCTAACAACAGGTGAGTGACACAGTGTTTGACTCTGTTTTTAGTGAGCATGTCAGTACCTCTTCGTGGTCTTCCTCTTTGACTCCACTGGATTTGGTGAAGTCCAGCGGCCCCTCCCACTCTGGCTGAGAGTGGCCCTGAGACAAGGAGGCTGGGATGAGTTGAGAGGATGAAGACGAGGAGGATGAGGGCTCTGGAAGCAGCATACCCTCCCTCTTTGTCTTCTTCATGCTGAGGTCCAAGGTGCCGTTCTCGTCCACTTCAATGTCTGGCTCCTGCAGGGTTAAAAAATAAAGTTAGAGGAAATAAGGTCCTAAGAAATCCTAAAAGTCTGACTGAAGAGGGCATACCTTGGTGCAGGGTTCCCTGGGCTTGGTGCTGAGGGTCTCGGGTCTCTCCCAGCAGCGTGTGGACAGGTTGAGGATGGCTGTTGCTGCCATGTGAGCCGCCTCCGCGTCTTGGCTGTAGTCGTAACCACTGGAGGACGACGAGGCGCTCTTCGGGAAACCTCCTGACACGCTGTGACTCGGGGAGGGGGCCTTAGGGAATGGTTTAGCTGTGTGGGAAAGGGAGAATTAATTCGCTGAAACAAAAATATGAGAGCAGAAAATTGTGCAGCCTGAACCTTCTTAACATCACACAGCCCATAAAGTGCGGTATAAATGATTTTGAAGTAAAGTGTGTGTTTGGTTCTCACATTTGAAGGCTTTAGGTGATGTTTCAGTGCTGCTGGGCGTCTTTGGAATGAGCATACGCTTTCCAAACACCTGGACATCGAAGCTTGCATAGTCAAAAGACACCTTGGAGTATTTCTCCAGCTCCTTGGCCAGGTTAGCGCGGGGCGTGGTGGTCACTGTGTTTGGCCTGAAGCTGCCATACTGAGGGATCTCCAGCTGTTTCACAAAACACATGGGCCTGCAGAAAAAGTCATCCAATGTTTATTTCTCCCCGCAGTGACATGGACACAGGTGTTTGCATGAATTTAAAAAACAAGCATGCAGTGCACATGTCTGACCTGAGCACTCTGTCAGAGTTGGAAGAGGGTTCGCTGGATGGAGCCTGTAAGTGAACCTGCTTGTCCTGGCCTTTGTTCAGCTTAGCTGCTGCAGCGATGGGGCAGCCGGACAGACTGAGGAGACGAATACAAAGGTTTACATTTCATCGATAGGCAGGAGATCACTTTTATTGATAGGCCTTTTAAAGACAGTGTAGGTATGTGTAAGTCGTATTAGAGTACGGTTTTCTCTTCAGGGATTCAGAAAACATTTGGATCAAGCACATGTTTTTTTGTTCATTTCTATGAAGCTAGAAGTGACCATATTTTGACAAGACTAAGGACAGAAGCCCCAACGGCATCCTGCTGTCACCCTGATCTATACATAACTTTTCCTCAAAGTAATTATGTCTTTGATGCTCTGATTGTCACCTTGATGCCAGTTTCAGACCCAATAATTAAAAAAGGTGGCTCTGTAGGTATTCTTTATGTCTAAAGTTGTAAACATCTTAAATGTCTCCTTCTCATGACGTCTGCTAGCTTGCTGTCAGCTACGTTTGTTATGTGTTTTTTTACCTTAATGAATAAAGGCTTCTGTAAACGCCAATCAGTGTCAGCAAAGTCTCTTCTTAGCTTTCACAAGTCTTCAAAAGAAAAAGATCAACATGCAAAACCAACGGTACCCTGCAAGAATTTGAGTGGGAACGTTCAACGTTGTAATGAATGGAGGAAATGAGCTCTAGAGACATTAACAGTTTGATGGTTTTTCTCGGTTATAGACTTTTTAAATTCTGCAGTTGATTTGGGTTTTTTGATCTGGGGCTTTATGAAGACGACTCACTTTTGGATCCCACATCAAGTGGCCAAACAAGGAACTGCCTTTACCAGAGAACAAGGCAGAGAAAGCCTCGCCAGGGAAAGGGGGTTGCTAATTAGCCACGGCTAGGAACCTGTATGCATGGCATCTACTTTGTATTTTACATACATGTGCATTGCATGTGTCCATGTTAACTAAACATAAATAAATGAATACATTCATTTCTCAGCCCTGAAGGTTGTGTCTTGGGTGTTTCATTAACCTGCGGTGCGTGTTGCGGTTACTGTTCACGTGGCCTTGGCCTGTGCAGCCGGGAGTTGGACACTTCAGGATGTTCTCGTGCATGGCCAGAACTGCAGACACACAACAGACACAAACTCTTTTTAGTTCGCTGCAGTGATAGAAAACACAAGAGTAGAAGAAAAGGCAGTAGTGGCGCTTCACATCAGCAGCAGAAATCATTCATTCAGTTGTGGTTAGACTCTTGGTGGAAACACAGAGAAGTGGAGGAAGCTAGAGTGGTTATTATAAAAGTATTAGTATAAGTGGTTAATTCTGTAAATAGGAAAGCAGCAGTGGTAGTTCTAGTGTCATTAATGTTCTGGTAGCAATAATAACAAAATGTAACTAGGCCTTCATTTCAAAGCTCCCACGGTGTTGAATGCCTGAATACAAATGTCTGGAAAAGACAAAATAAAGGTCAGAAGTTAAAGACTTGTCCTCTTGTAGGTTTTGTGGTCGTATAAAAAGTCGTGTGTACTCACTCTCTGGAGGGATTCTGTCTTTGTGAGGACATCCGGACAGACTACGATGGTGAGGGTACAGACCAGTAACATGACCCGTCCCATCACAACCCGGGGTCGGACACTTCACTTCCTTCTTTTCTGAATGGGAGAAACAGTGAAGACAGCCAAAAAGGAATGAGTGAGTGGTGCAAGAGCTAAGGGAACACAAACCTCTTTTGCTATTGGGATTTTTATCGATGATGTATTTTTTAATAATGTCTTGGGGACTTGATTAAGGTTCCCAGTAGACGTTTAGGGCCCACTTGCTGCTCTGAACACCCAGGATTGGTTGAGGACTCTCAGCATTAAGAAGGAGATCTTTTCACACATGATCACAATAATTTGCCTCAACTTCATAGGTTACTAGATATTATTGGAACTGCAGACACGAAGCTTTTAATCCTTGATGGAAACGTTAGTGTACCTTTGCTGTAGTGCGAGGGCCGGCGGGCTGCGGAGCTGGGCTCCGAGCTCTTGCTGGAGGAGCTGTATGGATGATACTCCGGCGAGCTCTGCGACTCCTGACCTCCCTTCACCTCCTCCGCCTTCAGGGCGATGGCCTGCTCCAGCAGACCCAGGTTCCCCCGAGTCATATCCCAATTCTCCGAGTCGTCTGTGATCCCTGAGCCCTCTGAGATACGATCCTCCTCCTCTTCTTCTTCCTCCTCCTCCTCATCATCGTCCTCATCGTCGTCCTCCTCAGAGCGGACTTCTATGACCACAGTCGTTGGGGAGCCTTTGCTGGACTCTAAGTCCTCCTCTTCATCTTCCTCCACTAGCACCTCACCGTCTTCCTTCCCCTGCCTCTCATCCTCCTCTTCCTCTCTCTCCTCCTCCTGCTCTTCGTCCTCCTCCTCTTCCTCCGTCATGGGGGTGCAGACCTTCACTTCTCTTATTAAATCCTCGGCTTCAGATCCCTGAGTGTGTGGACTGAAAGTGTAAAGAGTGTTGACTTCTTGGTGGACCTCCCTCTCTTCTCCCTCCTCGTCCTCTTCTTCCTCCTCGTCGTCCTCTTCTTCGTCATCATCCTGTTCCTCCCTCTGACTCTGCTCTGCTATTGATTCTTTGGCCTGATAGTTGTAATCTCCGCTGGAGTACTGGTGATCAGAGTTTTCCTGGCTCATCATCTGTCTTTCTTCTACAAAATTCTCTTGCCTTTCTTGCTGCTCCTCCTCTACCTTTTCTTCTTCTTCATCTTCTTCTTCTGCTACCTCTTCCTCCTCCCCTTCCTCGTCTTCTGTCTCTTTAAGCTCAGTAACATCAGCTTCTTCTGCTGCTCGCTCTGATGGTTGATCTTCTGTCACCTGCTGAACCACCACTTCCTCCTCCTCCTCCTCGTTCTCGTTTGTCTCTGTTTCTTCCTGCTGCTGCTGATCTTCGCTGAGGATCTCCGGCTTCTCTTCCTCGCTGATTTTCTCACTTTCAGTTTCGTTCTCTGCTAGAGTCTCAGTTTCTGAGGCAACACTTTCATTTTTCACGTCTTCTGCCGGGAGACAAACTTCTGTTGTCGTTTGTTCTGGCTCATCTGTTGTCACCAGTGAGGAGTCCGCTGTGGATGTAAAGCACAGATGAATGTTATTATCATTAAACCACAGCATCACTGTTCACTGTGCAGCGATGCTGCTGTGAGCATTTCAAAAGCCCCAGCTAAGTCCTAGCAGCTCAAGTACAGCGTCGCAGGGCAGCTTGCACGTTTACAGACTAATAATCTTTTAGGAAACCAGGAAAACTAGACTTCATTTTATTGCCTGCTACATGGCAACCCATGTGCGCATCGACTCTGGGGAGGAGGGGGCGGGGGGCGACGGCTCTCTCAAATGTTTTGAATTTGGACTGCAGTACCCATTTCAAACACTAGGTGTCAGAGTTCTATTTTTGGACAATGTATGCCTTTATTGGATAGGATGCCTGAAGAGTGACAGGAGAGGAGGGTGTGGGATGATATGCAGCAACGGACCGAGGTCAGATTCAAACCCATGGCGGCTGCGATGAGGACTTCAGCCTCTGTACACGAGGTGCTCGTCATAACTGCTAGGCCATCCGGCAACTCTGGAGCCCCATTTTTTAAATTAGAATATTAATATATGTATCACACGTATTAGAAAGGCGATACATTGCACAAGGTATCTTACTGTAAGTGAAGTGAAGAGGGGGAACTCTTGAAGATCCCATCGGCTATAATGACAACTTTTCATGCAATCTTTTTGGGTTGACTCACTTGTTGTTGACTCTGGCATGCCTTTTGTTTTATTTTTCTTCTTCTCTTTCAGGTCTCCATCGTCCTCCTCCTCCTCCTCTTTTTGTTCCTCCTCCTCCTCTGCTGTGTCACTGTCTGCATTGAGTCCCTCATCGGCTGCCTGTTTGGTTGGCTGGTTCCTCCTCTTGGGAGCGGACTGATTCTCCTCAGCCTCTGCCTCCTCCAGCTTCCTTTTCTTCACAATCGGGCATCCCAGTGCACTGAGGAGAGCAGGGCAGGTATATATATTAACATGCTAACTGAAAACATGCGACCATATAACTGCAGAGTCCACTGACATCAACAGAAACATGTTTGGAAGAAAGAAAAGATTACATATACTTTACTGCAAAACATCCAATTTCACATATCATCAATCCTCACACTGTCTTTCATTTGCATGTTTGCCTGACTGAGCTTTAATAGATCAAGAAACATGCAGGTTTGGTAAGCTGTATGTTTATGCTAACTGGTTAACTAGCTGCTGTATGAACGTGTTTACATTTTACCTTCTGTGTCGAGAGTATCGTCCGCTGACGTGGCCTTTGCCGTCACATCCAGGGGTGGGGCAGCTGCTGCTGACACACAACAAGAAAAAACACATGCTTCATACACACAGATAACTTCATATACTTTGATGGTTTTTTATTAAATGATAGAATCACTCACCTTAACTCCTGCTTCATGTCTTGTCCTGCAAGTTCTGACGACGTTAAGAGAAGAGAGGACGGAGAAACATCAGAAAGAAATAAGATTCAGAACGATGGAGCGATACAACATGGTGCGATACAATGTGATCATAGGCTGTAAATATGAATAAATGAAGCCTGAGTGAGGTCACCCGTCTGTTACTGCAGGGGAATTCTGGAGTCCCATCAATGGCGATCTCCTTGCTGGAAATGCTGTCTCACCCTGACTTTCAGTCAACTTAACGACAGGCTGAGAGCTGGAGCTGAGGCGGGTTTTAAGCCTCCTGACAAACCGTTACAACGCGCCCGTCTGTCTATCAGGTCAGCTACACACCTTATTGTGAATAACTCGTATCCTTCATCAAATCAAAATGGATGAGGTATCAAAAAAATCCACCCCTGTACAGTTGATTTGGGTTTTTTGTGTGTGCCGATCGAGACATGAGCTAAACTTAACTTCTGCTGTGAAAACAGACTTTTTTTAAATGGGCGCAGCCTCAAGTGGAAAGTCGACAAACTGCAGGATTTATGTACTTCTACATTGGCTTCATTTTTCATTTCATTAGTAAAGGTAATAATGGTTAAAGGAGAGAGGCAGAATGCAGAAACAAAATGTTGTACGATACGGTACGATGTGTCACGATACATTTTATTTTCCTGTTAGGGAAATTCTTCTCTGACTTCAGTGCCACACACATAAAGCTGCTCACAGCTACATGATGATGCCTTCATGTTTGTGGAGATTAATATTTACTCATTGCACACTTTATAGTGTTACTAATCAACTCTGTTTAGTTTTAGTTGTAGGTTTGTTATCCTGTCAGCATGAGTTCATGTATCACGTCGAAGGGAAAACAGAAAAATACCCCATCTTTCAGAAAAATCTGAAAATTCAGAGATGAGAGGTGGCCCAGGAGATTCTGTGTGAACCTTTTCCAGGTTTTATTCAAACACCGGGGTCCTGGTTGAATCACTTTGCATGACATCATGATTTGTAATTCAGGGTCAGATCAGGCAAACAGCTCAGTGCTGCCCCTGAGTACATTCCATAAATACACAACATGAAAGGTCACATCAGTGTCACTTTACATCAAGCCTGGTGTGTGTGTGTGTGTGTGTGTGTGTGTGTGTGTGTGTGTGTGTGTGTGTGTGTGTGTGTGTGTGTGTACGTGTGTACGTGTGTGTGTGTGTGTGTGTGTGTGTGTGTGTGTGTGTGTGTGTGTGTGTGTGTGTGTGTGTGTGTGTCTACTGACCTCGGATGGCCTTAGAGCGGGTTCTTGTTCGTGTCTCTGTTGTTTCTTGGCTCATCTGAGAAAACAGAAAGACATAATTCATATACAGACAGACAGACAGACAGACAGACAGACAGACACAGACAGACAGACAGACAGACAGACAGACAGACACAGACAGACAGACAGACAGACAGACAGACAGACACAGACAGACAGACACAGACAGACAGACAGACAGACAGACAGACAGACAGACAGACAGACAGACAGACAGACAGACAGACAGACAGACAGACAGACAGACAGACAGACAGACACACAGACAGACAGACAGACAGACAGACAGACAGACAGACAGACAGACACAGACAGACAGACAGACAGACAGACAGACAGACAGACAGACAGACAGACAGATAAGTAGATAGGTACTTTGATGCTGTGGCTCGTCCTCTCAGTTGATTGGCTCTCCCCTGGTCCCTGGTGGCTGAGTGTTTGACCTTTTAACTCATTTTCTGGAAGAAACAAACAGAAAAAGTTAAATTAAATTATTGTGAATGTTTTAAGGCCAAATGTATTGATTTTACAGATCTGTGTTTACAAGGCAAATGGAGTTAGAAGTACTGCTGCAACTATGACTTTAAATTCCCAGATCTTTCACCTAACTTCATGTATATGAGATGTCAGAGTGAGGGAGCGCTCCTGAGCTGGTGGGGGTGGGGGGGGGCGGGTACCTTGCTCAAGGGAACCTAGGCAGTGCTCAGGAATTGAACAGTCACCTCTCCAGCTACCAGACCAATTTCCAGGAGTGAAAAAGTCTGGGGATCAACTTCTCTACAAAACATCTTCTTGTGAGCTTTAAGGGAATTGTTTTATTTTCATTAAACATTTAAAATGTGTTTTTATTGGACAGTGGATCAATCACATTTAAAACCTCTATAATAAAGATGAAGTAATAATAACTGGATACTAACAGAAGGTGTTTTTCAGACCGAAGGAACTTTTTCATAGTTCTGGGAACTGTTGGAACCCTCCCCCTTTTTTATTGATTCTGCACCGCAGGAACTATGAACTGTTTTAGTTCCTAGAACCTTTTTAGAGGGACGTTTTTAGCTCCTGCTTCATGGTGGGAAAAAGTCCCCATGGTGTGTAGTTCTCAGGGAACTCCCGAGTGGATAGATCCTCTACAAAAAAAGTCCCCAGAACCATTTGATCCGAAAACACCCGAACTGATCATTAAAAGATTGTAGGTTCGCTTTATTTCCTTTCTTAGCTTACTTTGATTTCTCTGTCTATTGTCTTATTGTGTCTTAATGTTTTTATGTCCTGTATTTGACGTCGGTCTATTTATAAAACACTCTGAACTGATTTATGTTTGATATTCTCTGGGCCTCATCATTCATAAACCTGCCTTTGTTAAACCTGCGTGAAATCCAAGCCTATAATCGCGTTTTAAAGATATAATAAAATAACATAAATGTCAATATTTTGTTAAAAAGTGATTTTTTTTCTTTCACTACAGCTAATTTAAAAATGTATTACAATAAAATAAAGGTATATATAATAGATATAACCGGTCATATAGGCTGTTTGCTTTGCAGATTCCTCTATGCTGGTGCAGATACAAAGGTATGTGTACGTGACAGTTTGACAGCAGGCAGCGGCGCTCATGACACTTTGGGGATCATTTCGCGGACAAGTGTCGGTTCATAGTGACTTTATGTCTGCCAGGGGAGACTTTGCATGAGTTCAAATGTGCTAAACTTCACAAATCAAAGGTTTTACGCGAATAAACACAAATAAAATGCGAGAATTAGGAACGCTGCAAAGCGTAAAATGTTGTTTAGTGGAGACAGACAAGCGGAGATGTAGGCCGGGCTGCTACCAGGACGAGGCCTTTCTCCTCTCATAAACTGGCACAGTGACAAAACACCAAGCACACAAAGGCCAAAGGGGTTGTACACTGAATATTATAGTGGAAAAAAGGACTTTACGCACACTTGGCCGCCATTGTAGCAGCCGAAAACAACTACACGCAATAATAATCGGTTTAAAAGCTTGACTCTGCGCTCATTCACACCTAGCTGGATTTTTTTTTTCTCCGAGGATGAAAAAAAAGAAACGACGGAAAGCCTGCTGACATCCGCGGAACAACAACCGACATACCGCTTCATCCCCCCCAGCCCTGCCCGGGGATAAATCCACCGAGAGGCCTGCAGAACAAACTCCAGAAAATACCGACAAATAAGTGAGCTTCATGCTCTTTGTCACGGAGACATAAAGCCTTACCTTCCGCTCAGACTACTGCCCTCCCCTCCCCCTCCGATCCGACATCTCCGGGGCTGAAAGATTCACTTTGTACCCCCTTCTTCTGCTGCAGCGACTTCAACACGAAGCACACACGACCGGAACCGGCGCAGAAGTGGACTGAAGGAGTGTGACAGCAGCTTAAGAGTGAGAGCCCAGCACCCCCCGGAGTCTGATCAGCACCCCGGACAGAGCCTGCCGAATCCTTCAGCACCATGGACAGAAGCCCCGCTGCACCGCCTCCTGCAGGACAGCGGAGGAGCTGCAGCCGGCCGGGGCTGGATACCCCCACGGAAGAGGCTGGACAACGGTGACAATATTTAAAAAGACTTAAAGCAGCTGGAGGATGACGAGGATTGAGGAGGATGTCACCAAACACGCTCCTCAAAACTCCCAGTAACTTAAAACCAGCTGACTATTGTTGGCCAAGTCGGCTACCATTAGATTTTCAAATACCAGTAATAAACAAAGCGTAATACTAGTGAATTATAATTAAAGAATAACATGAGAAAATGTTCGATAATTAATCCTAAATGTTGTTCAGTACAGTCTTTGTCATCTTGAGCCAAAATGTACCTCAAAAACAAACTCACCGACCAATCACAGTACAGTTCATTGATGCCTTCACTATCAGCCAATCCGAGAGCAGAGTTTCCTCCAAGTGATGTGAATCAGCCAATAGGAAACTGAGACGGATTTCCACACTGGGAAAAAAAGGACTAAAAATAGTGAAGAAGTAGGGAAGAGTGTCATCATTGGACCTTTTTAAATTATTTATTTATTGGCAGATATAAAGGAGCTACTGTTTAATTATTTACATCACTTTAGAATTATGTTATAGAAATATGTAAATAAGGAACATTATTTTCATACTTCATCTCTGCTGAAAGGCTTCAGAAACATCTCATGAAACATCTTGGGAGTTGTTTTTATCGTATTTGTGGTCATTCAGCAGCTGTCAGATTCAGAGTTCATGTTGGCTGTGATATTTAAAAAAGGGCAGATAAGTTTCTTAGTTTAATAAATACAGTTTCACAAGTCAATCTGAAGTTAATATGAATATTTAGACACCAAAGTGACCTGATACGTACAATAGTTTACATTTTATCATACAGATCGGCCTGTCCAACATGTACGTATTTAAGTTGAATAACTTGAATACAAAAAGGGTCTACCTTTTTTTTCATGAAAGAAAATAAGAAAATGATTGCTTGATACTTTCAGGTGCCGGAGACTTAGTGTTTAAACTCCTTATTGTTTTAATTTGAGGGAAACGTAAGCAGATGCCACCAGTCATCCCTGTGGAGACACTGGTATAGCAGTCTGTTATAATATTGGGGGTGTTTTGTCTGTGTTTTTGGTTATCTGTTTTTAATGGGCCCCTGAGTGTGTCCATAAAGACGATGATATAATACAATACCTTATTGTCCCCCAGGGGGAAATGTGTTCTCACAGCTTTGCACGGTTGGTACACATGAAGAAAACATATAACATAGAAAACACATGGCAGGGAAGGGGCTGGTCAGCGTAGAAGCTTGTTTAGGGCTTCAATCGCTGAGGGGACAAAGCTCTTTTTGAAGCGTGCCCTCTTCCAGGTCAGGGTTCTGATTCTACGACCCGATGGCAGAAAAGAAAAGAGTGGATTGAGCGGATGAGTGCTCTGTGAGTCAGGGCTCTGTAGTTGAGTTGTGAGAGGTCTTGGGTAGGTAGGCCTATGATTTTAGAAGCGATATTTGAGATACGAGTTTATTTTTGTTCGTAACAGTAAGCATGTTGAAGAAACAGGGTGAGCAGTAAAGGAGGATGGGTTGGATGATGCTTTTATACAGAAGTAATAGGAGGTGAGGGGAGACAGAGGGCTCTGAGTCTGATAACATCAAATTACATCACATCATATATTAAATATGAATAAACATAGTCATATATCATTAATTTATTCATTCATTCAAAAAATACAGTAATGATATTTAGTTTAAGTCGGTTTGAACAGCATCCATTATTTCACGTTGCTGTTATAATTTCTGTCCAGCAGGTGGCGCGTATCCACCAACACCAACAACTACTAAACCACAAGTGAGAAAAAACGAAGAAGAAGAAGAGCGACGAGGAACAAACCGTAGAAGAAGAGTAGGAGCGGACAAACCAAAGGTGTTACGTTCTTGTTAACTTCTCAGGTATCAACATTTTCCCCTCTTCTCTTCGTCCTCAGATTATCTTTTTAAAACCTGCGTCTCTTTGTCTGTCGGTAACCTCGGCCGTTGAGCTAGTAACGGATGTTTCACTGAGCTGCTGTGATTTATTTCAGAGAAGTGATTTAAAGTCTTTCCAACCACCGATAATCAGTGATATTAGCATTAACGTACGCTGGCGATGTTTTAGAAAACGTCTGTGTTCAGTAGGTTAACGTGATGTTACTTATTTGTCGGCGTTTATAAAGTTAGAGAAGTTAAGTCAAAGTTTGTTACCGTGGCAACTGAGACGTCGGCTGAACTCTACAACTACGGTGAGGTGTTACGCCGAGGAATGCATCCCTGCCGAGAGATGCATGCACCTCGCAGGACAAGTGAAAACGTGGCAATAATATTTACAGTCTATGGGCAGGCTCTATTTCTTCACTGCCGTATGTTGCATCCAACCTTAAATTTCCTCCACAGACTCTTTAGAGTCAAACACTGTGTGCAGCTCATATTCACGCAGGCTGATGAAAGACTCCTTCTATCGAGTCTACAGAACAATGAGGACACGTACGGTTTAAACTTCACGTAACTTTGTCATCCAGGGGGCGTGTCCAGACTCTTCTCTTTTTTAAGCTGGGGTGGCACATCTGGGGCCCTGACATATTGTGGAGAAAGAGGGGATGACTGGTGGCTCAATGTGGTCAAAGTAGAAGAAACATTTTTTAAAGTAGCTCGGTGTCTCTGGGAAAAAAGGGCAACATGCGAAAGACACAAAAAATGGTGCTAAACCAGGCGCTCCAAGTAAGACAAAGGAAACAATGAGGCTGAAAATACTTTAAAAAAATATTTATAAATGTTTACGCCATTAAAGTAAAGACCCTTTAAGCATTTCCTTACTCGCTGTTAAAAAATGTTGCCTAGTTTCCCCCTTTTTGTAATTTGCTTTAGTGCTTTTGAGAAAAGCTTGCTGTACGCACATCACATAGGTTAAAAACAGCTGTAAGAAAAAGAAGATGTGTCGGCTCACTTGCTCAGTGTCACAAAAACTTTATTGAATCCCCAAAAAAAAATGTTTTGACCGGAGGTCTTCTTCAGGTGTTAGTTTTTATCTGAAGAAGAACTCTGCTGGAAACATTTTGATCCAATAAAGTTTTTTGCTCGGGGGAATATCTTCTTCTTTTCCTCCTTTTCTGCTTTTGCTGTTTTCTTTATATCCTGAATGTTGAATCTTATATAAAGTAAGTGAACCATCACATCAATCCGGTAAAGAGATAATTATTTAACAGAAAAATCCCATGTTGCCATGAGGGATTAGAAAACGTTTGATATGGTTTGTTTTTGTGTACGATACCTCACGATCTTCAAACTAATATCGTGATTTATTTGTCCTGTTTCACAAGTTAGTGATGATGTGATATATCACAGTGTATTCATCTTTCCTTTGTGTGTGTGCAGCTGCAGGATGGACATGTCCAGCAGGCTGGCTCTGTGGCAGCAGCTAGCAGAGAGCTGTGGTCTCAGTACGGTCCAGCAGGGTCTGCAGCAGGTCTGGGGGCTGCTGCTGCTCTGCCTCGTCTGCAGAGTCTGCTTCAGATTCGGTGAGCTGCACAGAACGCATGACGAACGACGGGTATAAGGATGACATAATGAGATAACATTTCCTGATTTTAAACGCAGTTTCTAGCTACGATTCTTATCTGTTTGTTGGGTTATCTTTATGATACTCACTAACACAGTTCTGATGAGATGTAACATTTGTAATCGTAATGCAAAGTGTTGTCCTGCTTGTGTGTCTCAGTCAGTGGTTCCACAGTGAAGCACTTGGCGTCGGCGTTGTTTGGGATGTACGCCCTCTTCCTGTTCTTCGAGCTGCACATGCTGTGGGTGCTGCTGCTCGCTGCGCTCTGTTACCTCGTTCTGCTGCTCAGCCGACACTCCAGCAGCAAAGGTGTCTTCCTCTCCGTTGTTATCCTCGGGTTCCTCCTTATCGGGTGAGCAAACACTACAAAATCATCCTAACAAACACTATAGTTCCTAATGATGTTGTTTACTTCTTGCATTTAAACTAGACGTGGCTAAATGCAGATTTTTATTATTGTTTATATCCTTAATCACAGCAAAAAGTCGAGTTCAAAACTATTCCACTCATCTAAATTAGGCAAAATGTGGATTTAAATCTGCTTCTATTGGTTTCAAAGAATGTAGAGGCTCGGTAAAGAAACATCACAAAGACCTCAGAACACACGAGACATACATATGGATATGTCTGTGTCCAAAGCTTGATCCAAAGGCAGCTGGACTGGTTTCACCTCTCCTCCGAAAGGCTTCCTCAGTTCTGAACTTTCTGATGGACGGAGCTAGAAATGTAATCCTCTGTGGATCTTTAGCATGCTAATGATCCACAGACCACATTAGCATGCTAATGATCAGAGTCTGAGAGAACGTTTAGAACTGAAGAAGCGGATGAGAGGTGAAACGTCTTCAGGATTGCCTTCAGTTGCCTTTAGATCAAGCTTTGAATACATGGATATGTTGTTTTTGTGTGCGTGATAACAGTGATGTCGATGTTCCTTTCCAGGAACTTCTTCTTGGAATTTCTCGTTAAAGGACTTTACAGTTAAAGTGTAGAAAGGAGTATTTGGGCCAGAAAGAATCACACTGAAATTGTCTCTTTATTGGCAGAGAAATGACTTCAAGGGTTTTCCGTTCTTTATTTTCACGCAGGTGGACGACTGCTCTTCTGATGCAACCTTTCAGAACAATCATTTTAACCATAGCTGAATTAAATTGATTCATTAATTAAATATTGTAATTTAACAACTTTATTGTCGTACATTTTCGACTTTAATCTGCCAATTTTAGATTATTTTTTTCTTTAGCGTGGCACTCATTTACCGTCGTAAAGTGGCATTTCAGAAATGCTGCAGTACTTTTATTTAAATTTGTGAAAGCCTTTAGTTTCTGCTGCAGGATGATGTCATGTGTAATTGTCTTTCTTTATTTCAGAGAGTTGCATTTAATTGATGTGGTGACCTGGCATAAAATCCGAGGTACGAGTCACATTGACATTTTCTACAAACTCTGACTTTAATGGTTTCAGACAGAGCAGCATGTGTGATTGATTTAGAGCTGTCACAGAGTTTAATTACAGATGTTATCCAGATTCTGTTCACTATTATGTAAAGACATAAATGTGAAGAGCACTGAAGGAGTAGTAGGAACCTTCAGGCCGGATTTATAAACTGAGCAACGACTTTAGGAGAAAGATCGAACCCTCTGCACTGCATCCATCTTTAAATACACGGCATGATTCCCCACATTGAAATCACAGCTTTGTAAAATAAACATGATGTACTGACTCAATTGAACAAACGTGTGTGCGTGCGTGTGACAGGCTCTCAGATGGTGGTGGCTATGAAGGCCATCTCTCTGGCCTTTGACCTGGACAGAGGGACGGTGAACTCGCTGCCCTCCCCCGCTGAGTTTCTGGGTTACGTTCTCTTCGTGGGCTCTGTCGTGTTCGGCCCCTGGATCAGCTTCTCCAGCTATAAGAACGCAGCTGAAGGCAGAAAACTGGTGATTAGTTTACGTTTCCTGCTTCCTCTGCGTGCATGTCGCTCTTCGTGTATGACGTTCTCTGTTTGTAATGATGTGTTTCTGTTCCTCAGAGCTGGTCCTGGCTGCAGAGTTGCTCTTTTAGCTTCCTGAAGAGTCAGATCTGTCTGCTGGTCTCCACCTGCATCTCCCCCTACCTCTTCTCTCTGTTCATCCCCATCGAAGGAGACTCATTCACACAGAAGTAAGGCTCCTTTTTCATTCAGATAATAGAACGCCTGCCTCAAAGGCGACATGAATACAGCATGTTATCTACTGGATCATGTTCCTGCTCCTATTAATGTGTCTGGAAAGCCATCTCTTCTACAGCCATGTTCTGTGTTTGATTAGTTCTAGGGATCTAAAGGGAAGTTCAAGTGGAAGTGAAACAAAAGCTAACGTGTGTGTTTGTCTTGTCTCTCAGGTGGCTGCATGCTTACGAGAACGCAGTGTCCTTCCACTTCAGTAACTACTTTGTGGGTCACCTGAGCGAAGGCACGAGCATGCTGGCTGGAGCCGGCTTCACCGAAGAGAAAGACAACATCAAATGGTGAGTTTCATTGGTGCTCCGATGTAAGAGAGACCTTGTGTTTATAAAACATGTTTATATGGTTATAATGGATACAGTTCAGAGCACATGAGAAACTACTGCACTGTTTTCTGAATGAATGTGATAATAATCTCAGAATGACGAGGTACGAGGTGCTTGCTTTTCTCAGCGCCTCAGTTGAACCACGTGAGGATCCGGGATTTTTAGCAATTTAGCAAGTCTCTTGAGTCCCCACGTAGCCTGAATGCATCTCAGATCCACCACGTTATATCATTGAGTCATGTCGTATCAGCTCAGTTGATCCTGACAGATCAGAGCGGGGTTTGAGTCTGAACTGCAAAGATCGAAGTTGCATGCATGTGCAACACATGTGTCACACCCAAACTCAAATTAAACGGTTAAACTCAACAGTCTGGGAATGTTTGCTTCTTCAAAATGAAGGCTTAAAACTGTGTTTGCTCATCCAGTGTCTGTGTTATTGTTTAGGGATATGAGCGTGGTGAAGCCTCTCAGTGTAGAAATGCCTCGCTCCATGGTGCTGGTAGTGACGTCCTGGAACATCCCCATGTCCCGCTGGCTGAAAACCTGTAAGTCCAGGACAGGACTCCACTCTGCCGGCACTAACACTGAAGCACTAACACCAACGAACGTACAACATATATCTGACGGGGTCCAAGCTTTAAAACACCAGAGTTTGAATTTGTCTGAACAAGTTATTACTTTATAAATCTAAAGTGTATTACATGTATTTCATTGTGTGTTTGCTTGTTCCTCAGACGTGTTTAAAAACGCCATGAAACTGGGAACGTTTCCTGCCATCCTGGTGACGTACACGGCCAGCGCCTTACTGCATGTGAGTAACACGACGCACACCTTTAAACAGAACCTTTCACAGTGATGGGGTCCATTTAAATATTTAGTTTACTACAAACGTCTAAGGCCCTGTGTCAACCTAGCGTTTTACCGGGCAGAAAAGCACTGCACGTCCGTCCTGTCTCCATGACAACAGTCTGTTGACAACAGCCGCTGTATGACCGACACTGCTCTGTTACTTTTTACTGAATGTTTTAGATTTTAATAATTTATTTCCCGATCAAACACGGAGCAAAGAGGATATGGAAACAAGACTCGAATTTGAGTGCTCGGAGCAGCCGCACAAAAAAGGCAGAGTGCTCAAAAAAAGGACACTGGGCGCTGCCCTTTTTCTCTGTACGGCCGCTTTCTGCTGTAAACGCTCTCTCCTTATTGAAAACAGTTTTAAAAAGACGCTGACACTCAGAAAAACGCACTAGGTGGACACAGGGCCTAAAGACGGTTTTGTTGCACTTTTTCATGGAGCAAGTGATGAAGCTTCCATTTCCTCCATCTCAGTTCGCAGTTCATTGATTTGTTTGTCATTGGTTGGAGACGTGTGTGGACAGTATGAACACGAGCACGTGTTTCTACTGGATCTGAATCTGCTCTTTGTTTTCTTCAGGGTCTGAGTTTCCACCTTGGAGCTGTTCTGCTGTCGTTGGGCTTTATCACATATGTTGAACACGGTATGAATTCTTTTTATGCTTGTAAATCAGATTATACCGCTCTGCAATTTGAATCATCAGGAGGAGCTGCATGTGTGAACGCAAGGGCCCAATTTCTGCACTCAAATTTATCCGGAGTTTCTCCTCCAGCCTCCTCGTATTTATTCTGCAGAAAGTCAGAGTGAGCTGATGTGAGAACGCAGCAGGATATAATCAGGAGAATTCACCTCGAGTGAGTGGGAGGGGGTGGTGACGTTTATTCCCTGTGATCGCTGCACGACCATAGACTGTCTGCACGCCACCGCTACGATCTTCGTGCTCTAATGAACCTGCTGCAGTCTGTTTCCTGTTCTCCAGTATGTTCTTCTCCACTCTTTAGTTCAGATTGTGATTCTGTTCAACTACACGTAGCATTGATAGAAAGACAAATATTCTCATTATAGCATCGTGTGGCGGACTCTGTTGTTGTTTTGTCCGCCACTTCCCCGTCGTTCTTTTTACGTCGTGTCTTGCCTCAGGAGCCCCCCCGCCCCCCTCCCATTCGACCGGGATAATCTCCAGCTGTGAGATGCATGTGTGAACAACCACATCAGTAGGATTTCCTTCTGAAATCTCTTGAAATTCTCAGTAGTTATGTGAAAACGACTATTCAATCTCTTTGTTTAAAAGCTTTCTTTTTAGTCTGCACCATAAATATTATTTTTCTGTTCTTGATCCTCAGTTCTGAGACAGAAGCTTGCATCCATCTTCAGCGCCTGCATCCTGTCCCGACCCTGTGCCTCAGACTGCAGCCATCAGCACAAGAAGGTACGCCTGCAGCTCTGCACACCTGTTCAATCTTTAAACAAACACCAGAGAAAAAAGAAAAAGCAATGATAGGAAATCTAAACACACAGGCATTCTGAAGGATGTTAATGTCCACCTGCACATACATCACAAACAGTGTGATTGAACTAAGAATGAAGATATCCAGCAGAGCTGACGTCACATTTTGTTTGGATTCAAAAACTCAAACTTGATTAACGGGTCGACAATGTGACTCCCTTTGAAAGAGGACGGAGAGAGAAGTGACCGTGTCAACATAAGGAAGCAAACATTTTTTAACTTGGGTATCTAAGCCCTCCCAGTGTAGTTTGAACTCTTGAAAGTTTTTGCAGCTTCTTCACTGTTTGTTTGGTCTGTAGGACTACTGGGTGATGTTACTGAACCTGGTCTTCAGCCTCCTGGCCGTCTTCCACCTCACCTACCTGGGCTCCATGTTTGACCCTGGAGTTGATGAGCAAGAAGTAGAAGAGGTAAGACCACCGCGAGGACCCATTTTCATACATCATGCACAGAATTGTCAACAAGGCATTGTGCAGGACACTGAAGCTTCAGTTTTTAGACTTGCCATGGAGGGGGGAGAAGTTAGAGCAGCAGTCAGGTAAGTGTGTGTGCTGGACTAAGGTGATGTGTTATACGTGCACGCCTCGTTTCAAAGCGTACATGCTCTGGACTCTGTGTCATGAAGCTCTGAGTCTTAAATCCCTCACTCATCACTGTTTGTTGTCTGCACGTGCTGGATGCACTTCTTTGACCACACGCAGACTTAAACACTGAAGTGTTCTTATCTACGAGTCTATTTAGGGTCTGCTTCCTTCAGACCGTCAGACCGAGTACAGGGACTTACAACCTTCGATCACGACCTTTTCTTACTGTCTGAGTTAAACTGAGCAAAAAGCGATCAAGCTTGCTGCTCCCTTTAGTTGGAACCATCACAAAAAGAGCTGAGACTTCATAAAGAGCTGGGTCTTTAGCTTTTTCTTCAACGTGCAAAGGGACTCTGCGGATCAAATGGAGCCGATCAGAAAACATGTTGGGTTCTTATGAAGTCTGTCATAATGTGAGCACGATTCAAATACAGGCTTGGTTCTCTTTGCATTACAGGAAACTTCGAATAATGTATAACAGCCATTTTTATTTCAGTCTTCCAAAACAGATAAATGCTCCAAACATTGACACATACAGTATGTGAAGCTGTGTTAATGTGCATCTCTTGTTTGCAGGGTTACGCAGCCATCCACACCATCCAGAGGTGGTCTGAGCTGAACTGGGCCAGTCACTGGGTCGTGTTTGCCTGCTGGGTCTTCTACCGATTGATCCAGTGACACTGTTGAGACCAAACACGTCTTAATACAAAAGGGGTTTGTGTCTGTAAAAGGCAGGATGTTGTTATCTGATGGGAAAGAAGTACGAAGGATCTGCTAAAAAGGAAAGAACCGGAGGACGGAGCGTGCTTCTTTGGAGGTGAAGGTGGACGTAATCAACACTCCCTCTCACACCTGTTTGGATGAACTCACCTACAGTATCGTGTACGAGCCCGGCATATCTTGGGACCATTTCAGGACATTTCAAAAGAAAACTGCAGAAAAGAATCACTCCAACGATTGACTGAATTCAAAATAATGATCATAGGAAAGAGAGAATCCTGCATGTTAGACCTCATGAAGACCTGAAAGGTAATGACTGACCTTTACCTGCATGCAGGATGTTAAAGAGAGGAGGTGTTTCTTCTGATCTCAGCTGGTGTTAAACAGTGTTCGTGTCCATCACATTTCGCTTTAACATATTAAGATGCAGGTACGTTATTATATCCATTTTTAAATGTTCAATAACTCTAATTGTTTAAAGGTGGAGTCAGTAGCTTTTTACGAAGCAGGTTGTAATCGAAGCATTCAAACTGGGCCCCTCCTCCTCCTGGGCTCATCGCCCCCAGAAGCTTTCACTCACTGCAGGACGTAGTGTGTATGTTTACTGCTTGTACCTACACTGCAAGCTACCGCACGCTAGCACAAGCTAACCACCGGTGTTTGTCACCTGCCTGTCCAACAGGAAGCAGACCAACTCCACGACAGCAGCTAAAGACCAACACAAGGTTCACCCTCGTTTTAGAACGAGCTTTATCTGCTTGGTGTTTCACTTCACTGTGATTATATTTTCTCTTCTTTGCCGCTACGTCCACGTCAGTCATATTCGCCGGTTTGAATCACGTCCAAACGCTGAATTGTATTCACTCCTAAACTCACCTGCTGCGCTGTCATTGGCTGGAGGAAACACACCAGCTCCGCCCAGAAACGTCCCGAGTCAACCAAAACAAACCAGAACAGTAAAATCCAGTGAGAGGACAGGGTCTCTGCAGACACAGTCACCAGCACACATGTACGGAGGCCCAGAAGGGACGATGGAGCTGCTTTACATTAAGCTTTAATTTCAGGAAAAAGCTACTGACTCTGTCTTTAAATGTTCTTTTGTTACAACTGAGAAATGTTTGTACTGCTGCTATTTCTTTTTCTATTTTTTCTATTAAAACAGTCAATATGGAGACTGAACTCTGGAGATTTGTTCTTGCTGTTAATAACGATAAACTCCTCCCACAGTTTAAAAAAATCACTGCATCAGTGAATACTTTGTTTATTTTATTTACACACCCAGGTTTCCACGCCAGGTAGAAATGTCGTGTCCCATGAAAGGCCGGGTGAACGGGCCCTCCCAGGATGCGACTTAAATCAACGTCTGCACATTCTATCAGTAGTGTTAGCGCTAGCCTCCTGGCTAACATTAGCTCCCTCTGGAGCCCCTTACGTTGGTAACGTTACAAAAAAAGGTTGACATCAAATGGGTCTACAATGTGACGTTTAAAGTTGGAGAGAGCTGTCTCCCCCCCCCCCCCCCCCCCCTCCTCTCTAGAGTGGATGCTCACGCAGGTCACCATGTGGTGGACACTGAAGCTTCAGTGTTTAGCCAGCTCTGCATCGGTCTGTAAACCTTTCTGCGTTCTAACCTCTCTCCATTTCTCAAAAGCATCTCCAATATTGATCCTAGTTTGAGCACGTTTCTGCTCGTGGAGCTTATTAGAAACATGCAGAGGCTTTTTAGGTCGGGTACAATCACTTCTATCTGAACCAGTTCTCTTGCCCGCTTCCATCGCTGCAACACCTGTTGGTTTGACCTGATAACTGCTCTCATATCTGGCAAACCGAGGGGCGTCCAAAACGGCCGTGTGGGGGTGCCTTAAAACCGCCTACCTTCTCTGGCAGAAAGTCAAGCCTTCAGGAAAAGCAACAAATAACCGGTGATAAAATATCTGATCCCTCTTTAAAAAACTTTAATTCACTTCATTTTACATCTTTGTTCTAAGATCTTAGATTGGTGTCCTGGTTTAAAGCCGTATTCTGTTTTTCTCCTGTCTTTTGGATGCAGAGCATGTGTTGCATGGCGAGTTTATGGATGCAAACGTCTCCAGTAAATTTGCTGTGAAGTACAACACACTACATGTTAAAAAGGACTTAACAGTGTAGACTCAAGTGTGTCTATGAGAAAGCTTCCACACCTTTTTACCACCAAGTGGAGCTTGAATGGACTTACACAGGTGTATTTTTAAAGAGATATCTCCTCAGGTGAACTTCCAGCTGTGTGCAGGATGGACTTGGATCCCTCACCTGTACTCTTACCTGCATCTAGTCAATCATTAATGTTTGCAGTCAGACAGGAAGTGTTCAGATCAACAAGGAAGAAGAAGACGGCTCAGAATCCTCCCTGATCCAGGAGAGTTACAGGCTAGGTCAGTCTACTGTGGGCCATCTCTCAGAAGCAGTTTCTTTTTGATTAATCTGCTTTTTGTGACAGGTGGACAGGTGTAGATTAATACAGAATGGGAAGGAAAACCAACTGCAGCTGGATTGGGTCTGAGATCCCTCTGTCTTCTCAGTTCTTCAGTGGTATGTACGTTTTCTTAACTTGATCTGTAGTTGAATGATTAGCAATGTTATTGTCTTTCACAAAAACTGAAACGTTAAGAACATTTTAGTCAACTGATTCTAAAATACACATACCACATACAACACATATATGAAATGCAGTGAAGCCTTCAGTGTCTAATTTGTGATCTGTGTCGTCCGTCAGCCATCAAAGATGAGCTGTGGCTCTTCCTCATCCCGGCCGGCCTGGCTGTCATCATACTCGGGGTGTTTCTGGAGGAGGTGGGCTTCTTCCTGCGTCACATCCCCTCCTCCAGACGTAAACGGCTCTACCTGTGGATATTAGGGATGTACCCGGTAACAGGATCCTCCTTGTTCTTCACACCTCCTCTATGTTTGGAGTTCCTAAAAAAAGAATTGAACAGCTCGTTCCCATCTGATCTTTCTAACTTTCTTTTTTAATCCTCAGGTGTTTGTGTTAACCTCCCTCATAGCGCTCTATGTGCCTCGCTCTTCCTCGCTGTGTAACTTCATCGCCTCTCTGTGAGTGAATAAGTCTACGCAGTGATAAACACACCTGTCATGGCTGCACCTGGCTGAGTCTGAATGTCTATGCAGGTATCACTCCATTACGTTGCTGAAATTCATGGGACTGATCACAGACTTCTTCGGAGGGAAAGCTCGTATGCTGTCCGCTCTGTCCGGACAGCAGGTATCTCCAGACCCGTTCCCCTGTTGCTGCTGCTGCTGTCTCCCAATGGTGTCCATCAACAGGTAGGTCACACACCAAACACGAGTCTGATTAGCAAATTGACCCTGCGCTGAAGGTGGTTTGTGTTCATAACCAGTAATGCTCTCTCATGAGCTTTATTTGTGATGATATCAACCTGGCTGACCGACACTCAAGCAGACGCTAAATGTCTTAAACTTGCAATCTGTCTAATAGCCTTCAGGGGGCGACTCGGCCGTTTGAACAAAAGAAGTGTTTGCATGACTACTTTTCACTTAAAGGCAGGGTTAGTAATTTCCTCCAGATACACTTTTTCAGATGTTGGTTGAAATTGTCTTTAGGTCCTGACAGAAATTAATAACTCATGTTCTCTGAAAAAGGAACAAAGAAAATCCGTCATCTGTAGCAGTTGTAAGCCTGTAAAAACTTCAACCAATGTCTGCCACGAGGTACCAATCTGATGAACCAATCACGCCTCCCTGTCTCCCTGCTCGTTCTCTACACCTTGTGTGCACGAGCCCACACTCAAAGCGTGTCAGTTTATACTGTGAGTTTACTTACCGCTGAATGAGACATGAGACGACGTAGTTTCTACACAATGCAAACGATGAGCTGAGGTCCACTTCTGGAGCAACGGCGCTCGTGCATGTAAGTGAGGGGCGTGGCTTTTGAGGGAGCACCGAGGGGAGGGGGTGGGTGCAGACGGAGCACTGAGGGAATGCTACTTTCAAAATCATGCTAGTTTAAAAAAAATGACCAACTCTGCCTTTAAATGATCACCTCAGTAAACATTTTCCTAATGCGTTTATGGTCTCAAGCTCTAGTCTGGAGTCTTATTCAACACAGCATGATGTTCATTTAGTGAATCATGGTCCTATTTAAAGGAAAAATAGACCATAGGGCATAGGCTTACAAATGTAAGCTGCATTGTGATTGACAAGTCACTACCAGAGCAACTTTGGTTAGTGTTGGTTGCTCTAAATCTAGATTATCCTTACATATCATAGCTTATTATATGCTAACCCCCTCTCCCTTCACTTTCACCTTCTTGTCAGTATGTTCACTTGTTGCTTTAAAAACGATGGTGACGGCCAAGAGGCCAAAATAAAGGCTTCCCAGCTGTAGTCCACAAACCAATGAGTGTTGCATGAACTTCTTATAGCTTATAGTGGTTGTTATTACCAAAGTGGAAACACAGAGACAATACAATAATTAAAACTTTGCTAATGCTTACATGTATTTGTAACAGTTTCATCTGTTCATATTGGTAGGAAATTACTGTGAAACTGTTCCTGCTGCTGACTTGTTAAATCTTTGTCCCTCCTCTTGTGCGCAGCAGCAGCCGTGGTTGGATGATGGCCGCTGTGCTGCAGCTCTCTGTGGTCCGCAGCATTCTGTTCTTTGTCACTCTGGTCCTGTGGACGGATGAACAGTACGACTACGGTGATGTGAGTAATTTATTCATTTCTCAGTCTGTGTTTATTATCACAGTGAACATGTTGTAAAGCTGCAGGATGTGTTGTTTTCACTCAGCTCTTCTTCTTCTATGCTCTCTTTTGTCAAGATTTTTGGGGGATTTTTGCCTTAAAAACGAATAGATTAGGAAATGAGGGGGAGAGAGTGGGGAATGATATGTGGGGAAGAAGCCACAGTACGGACTTGAGCCTGTGCTGTAGGAGTAAAGCCTCTCTGCATGGGGCTTTTAAAATATTATACAACCACACGTAGACAACTTGAGCTGTGATATCCATCCCATAAAAACGTTTGAAGTTTCTGTTTTGAGTGGACTGAAGGATAAAATCATTGACAACCTCTTCCTTCTTTGTCTACAGGTGGATTCTGTCGATCCAAACCTGTATGTGAACGCTATCATATGCGTGTCCACCTTTGTGTCCTTTTACGGCCACCTTCTGTTCTACAAAGCCACAAAGAGTGCTTTACACGGCTACGGACTGAGAGCCAAGTTCATCTGCATCATCGTGGTGTTGGTGCTCTGCGGCCTGCAGAGCGGCATCTTAGAGACCATGGGGGCTTTGAAGATATTCCCCTGCATGCCACCCTTCTCCGTCCTGACCAGGTCCCAGTGTAAGTCACAGCACAAACATGTTTGCTAATCTAGCACTGCACGTGTTCACATATGTAAATGACACATACATTCACTGAGTAGATATCAATTGTAGGAATAATTGTACAGTCAATGTGAAGGTTTGCATAAAAGAGCAGACGATTTAAATACATTCACAGGCACCCAAAGCAGACATGGAAAAGTCATTTTAGACTCTTTTCTTTTTTGGAATATTGGAAATCATGAAATGGACAACTAGCTGCAGGTTTACAGTTATATATAGTATTATAAAAATCAGATTAAAGAGCGAACTTTATAGAGGTGCACAACAGTAAAAAGGAAATGTGAGCGTATTTCAATATTGGAAGAGAATGGTGTGTGAGCCTGTGTGTTGTGTTCTTTGTCTAACTTCAGTGATTTACCACTACTGTGTGATCGTGGAGATGTTTTGCATCGGCCTGTACGCCCGCCACACTTTCCGTAAGGTGGAGCCGAGCGTGGTGGAGGACGTGGAGAGGCTGGTCAGTGTGATGGAGAAAGCCGTTCAAACAGACGATGTTCAGAGGACTCGTCCTGAGCCTGGAAAGAGATCAGAGGAGGTTTGGCCCGGCCGCTGCCTCAGCAGTGCCTCCGATCACAGCTACAGTAACATGGAGGACAGCCTGTGCAAGATAGAGCACACACCTCTGGATGGTTTCCCTTTTCCTCCGGCTAGGAGGTCACGCAGACTGGAACCAGTGGAGCTCGGGCCTGTTGAGGAAACTGGCGTAGACGTGGCCCACATTACTGTCAGGGCTGATGTGAACTATCAAGAATCTAAAGATGTTACGGTGGTTTGACAGACGATGGCGTCAAACAAAAGACTAGTTGATGATGGCTCTGGATTGGATGCATGTGGACATAAGGACTTACGTTGGAACTGGACCCCCTGTGTTATTACATATGGAGCAAAAACAGACACATTTATTTACAGAAAAACTTTGCCTGAGTGCAAATACTCGTTCTCAACATTATGCAGTCACCAAACCTGAACAGCTTATATTAAACTAGGGGTGTTGAATGAATCGTTTCTACGATGCATCACGATGCGGACGTGGACGATTCTGTATCGATGTAGTGACATGACATTAACGATTATTGCATACTGACTTTTGCTCGTTGATTTTCCAGCTGTGACCCACATAATGTATTTATTTGTGTTTACAATGTAGAGTCATGTATGTTGACGTTGGTTTCTGAAGCACTTTCTAAATAATAAAAAAATGGATTTCAGATTTGTCTGACTGCTTGAGTTTATTCATGAAAAAGAAGCCAAGAGAGCAAGACGAGAAACAACAACAATAATTAATTTTAGTTTTGAGTTGTGACATTTTGTGATCTACTTTGATTGATATACAATGAATTTTAAGTCAGGAGCTTATCGTGGGACGTGAGTGAGTGTGTGTTGGCCTGCAGTTTATTTCACTTGAATGAATTATGTGTTTTGTTAATTGATCTCTTGTGAGAGAAGAGCAGATTATAAAATATGATTCATCTTTTTGCTCCTTTTTATTCAAGATTTTGTGTTTGTATTAAACAGTTTTGTTTGAAAATAAACTATTATAAATAAATGAAAATGAAATGCTCTCTTAAAGGTCCCTTTAAACTACTTTATGTTGAAATGATTTAGTTCAAATTAACTGTGACAGTCCTGCGACAACGTTGTAACATGGGACTGGTGTATTCCGTAAGGATGTAAATGACAGTTATATTATAGTTTATACTTCTATTGTTAATGCTGGGATTAACGTTAACGATTTAAAGACTTATTAGCCTTTAATTTTCCCACCAAGCAGCAGAAAGAAACACTGCACTAAATACTTTCTGACTCCTGATAGCTTCCTGGCTACGACATCCTTTCTCTTCCGGTTAACCCTCCTCACCGCCTCTTAACCAATCACAGGGCCGATAGCTCACCCTCGTCCAATCAGCAGCCGCCTCAGTGTTTCCTGCGTCACAATCCCTCCCTTGCACTGCGGCTGCCCTTATTTTGGCGGCTGTGCGGAAAACATGGCGGAAAATTTGAAAGGTAACTCATGGGGAACTCAAACGACGTAATATACAAAACGACAGGCTGTTGAATTTTTATGTTTGCGTGGGACTTAGTGTACACGCTTGTTTAATCTTACGTTTACGTAACTTTTACACGCTTTCGGTGTGAAGTTATTGGTAGTTTGAGAAGGAAGCGAAGTCAAATGGAGTACTAGGCGGTTAAATCCAGCCTCCTTTGTGTGGAAATTGTTCGCGATTGAACGGAGATTAACTTCGATCAATTGTATCGATGATATCGATTATGGGAGGCGAACATGAGTCGCTTTTTAAAGTGACTCTGGCACCATTGCATTGTACGTGCATGCTGCGCGGTTTAGCGGCTTAAACGCGCCATGCAGCTTCTCTTGCAGGTTTTCCTGCAAATATTGTGTCATGCATGAGTTAAAAAAGTCCATGCATGCTCCGAAGCTCTTTTAGATGCATTGTGTCGATGGCGTTTTCTAAACTATCATAAGAAAACCATCTCTATTTGTCACTTATGTCTGCTTGTTAAAATTGCAATGTTCAAATTACACTTTAGAGATAATCGCCGATTTGAACTACTGTGATTGGACTTTGCATGACATGGTTTGGTGAACTGTCTGCTTCAGCCTGCTTTCTGTATGGTCAGTGATGTAGTGCAGGTTATACGCAGGTATATGGAGTATACCCACTTCTAAATCTCCTCTGATTCACACCATTGGTTGACTGACAGTATTCAGTAGGATGCTGCAAGTTTACAGTTCACAGTTTATAACAGAGACAGTTGGGGGGAAGATTAAGAGTATACCCACTTCTTTAGGCACCACTACACCACTGTTTAGTCTTCCACTGCCGTGTTTGTTGGTAGAAAGCGGACATATCAGATTCAAAATGAGATTTGATTGCATTAAAAAGCTCCTCATGGGGTTATATGTAGGCCGAATTAACACATGCAATTCTAATATTCTCAATAAGTGTCAAAATCGTGTGTTGGTACTTTACATATTTCAGAAGCAAGCAGTGTTGCTTTAAATTCACACATTTTTAAGTGGAGTCTGGTGTAGCCTTGGTGCATTTCAAGGTTCAAGGTTTCTTTATTCGCCTCCCTGGTGAGAAGTTTGTCAGGGATACTGGGAAATAGCTGCACAGACAGAGACTACATGAAACAAATAAAAACAGTTATTACAAATGTGTAAAACATTAGCTTATCCCTGCTATAAATTACAAATGTGCAAAGTGTTTTTGTGTGTCAGTTTGCAGTGTGCCCTGTAAAATGTCATGGGATGAGCTGGAGGCTCTGTGTCGCACAGAAGGGCTTCACTGTAAAGAGCTCGGGGTGAACAAAGCCAACGTCAATGAGTACGAGGTGGAGTTCCTGTGTGACTACAAGAAGACAAAGGTAAGCAATCAATCAAACATGACGATTTACTACCGGGTACAACTTCTCTGTATGGTCTATTTCAAGCATGCACTAGATAACTTTAATACTGTACATTGACTCATGTTTGCAGCCACCCCAGTTAGTCACACAGTTTGCAAGCTTACAGCAAAAACACAACATGGTGCAGAGCTTTGTCTTTGTATTAGTCCACTCCTTCTTTTCAGTTTCTTACTAAAGCCTCGTCCCTGTCTTATCTGGCATCCCTTCTTCGCTCTGATGTGTGTAGACAACATCTCATTTAAAGTTAAGAGGGGGGGATTTATGTAACAGGGTGTGTAGGATTAGTGCCAAAAGTACGTAGACAAACATGTAACATGCGTAAGAACATCATGTGGGCACAAAGGCAGGTAGGCAGTTTTGTGTTTATAAACTTTGATAAGCAAGCTTTCTGTTTTGCCCCTCCCTTTCCTAAATGAACCACAAAAACCAGAGGAAGTGAAGTGCTGCGAGCTGCGTACTTTCATTTTGCACAAAACTCAAAGTGCAGTATCTATTCTTTGTTGACCGATAAAGAGTCCAATCCCTTCCCCTAACTGAAGTTGTTTTGTGTTTGATGAGGAGGAGGAGTTCTACCTGGTGAAGTGGAGGGGCTTTCCAGAGTCAGATAATTCGTGGGAACCCAAGAGGAACCTCAAATGCGCCAAATTGATGAAGCAGTTCCACCTGGATCTGGAAAAGGAGCTGAGGCGCCACAAGAGACGCAGCATCCCTAAAAAGCTGGACAAGGAAGTTTCCACGTTCCTCGTGCAGAAAGCCAAACTCCGTCAGACTCTGCAGCGCTGGGAGAACCATTTGAACCATACTCGCAACAGTCCGGGTCGAATTTTTGTCATCAATGACGTAGACTTTGAGGGCCCACCGAAAAACTTTACCTACATCAACAACTACAAAGTAGGGCAGGGCATCGTGTTGGACGAGATGGCGGTGGGTTGTGACTGTAAGAACTGCTTCGAGGATCCGGTGAACGGCTGCTGCCCCGGGGCCTCGCTGCACCGTATGGCCTACAATGAGAAGGGGCAGCTCCGGATCAGGGCGGGGAAGCCCATATACGAGTGTAACTCTCGGTGCAGCTGTGGTCGAGATTGTCCTAACAGAGTGGTGCAGAACGGGATCCAGTTCGACCTTTGCATCTTTAAGACAGAGAACGGGCGGGGATGGGGCGTCCGTGCTCTGCAGCACATCAAGAAGAACACTTTTGTCATGGAGTACGTGGGCGAGGTAAGCCCTGGTTTTTAATCATCATCAGGAAAGTCATTGTAAATGTTTACGACTCATGCAGCTCTGTGATTTGGAATATTCTGATCTAATGATTGATTATTTCTGGTTTGAAAAAGCATTTTCCTCTTCACCAAAAAGGTCTGTCTCTGTAGGGATCCTTTCTGTTAACTGGATCATTTCCGGGTCAAAAACAACCACGTCTACTGAACAAACTTTATGCAGCGAATCAGCATTACCACCAGTTTTGCGCCTGCAGGCCGAAGCAATTATTGGTTGCAGCTCTTGTGGGAACTATTGCAGTTTCTTCTATTACATTGCAAAGATAAAGCGTTCTACCTTTTCCAGTCACACTCTCTTTCTTTTGTTTTGCATTTGAATGGTGAAAAACTTTCCCCTTGTTGAGTTTGTGACATTTGATCGTCTGATAAACATTGAAACTCACGTTTTGAGTTTTTAAAAATCAGACGTTATCTTCATGTTGTGCCTAAAAAAACTTTGGTATCTGTTTAAGTAACACCCCGTCTTGTTTCTCTCAGATCATCACCACAGACGAAGCAGAGAGGAGGGGTCACGTGTACGACCGCCAAGGCTCCACTTACCTGTTCGACCTGGACTACGTGGAGGACGTGTACACAGTGGACGCAGCTCACCTCGGCAACATCTCCCACTTTGTCAACCACAGCGTGAGTATCCTTACATAGGTGGATGGATCATAGATCAAACATTCAGAGGATTTTAAATGTATTAATCTGTCTGGAAAAAGGAGCAACACGTCTTTTTTTAGATGCACAGAAACAAAGGAATAAAGCTTCTGACACAGATGTTGTTCCTTTTTGCAGTGTAACCCCAACCTGCAAGTTTTTAACGTATTCATCGACAACATCGACGAGAGGCTCCCGAGAATCGCTTTGTTTTCAACGCGGGCCATTCGGGCAGGAGAGGAGCTCACCTTTGACTACAAGATGCAGAGTAAGTGTTACTGATTCAGCAGACACACGTTTGTTAGATTTAACTATAACCAGGGAGGGCTTGGCTTTTACTCCTAACCCTAAATTCAACCAGATGCGTTTTTTGTCGGACTCCGTTCCGTTCCGGCAGCTGCGTTTATAGGTTTTTACTTTAGTCAATGTGTGTGTTTCCACTGGCTCCGCTGCCCTGCGTCCCAGCTCCGTCAATCCGCACCCCCGCTTTTCCCGTTCGGGGTCGCAGGGTTGTTGGAGCCAATCTCAGCTGTCATTGGGCGAGAGGCGGGGTTACACCCTGAACGGTTTCGCCAGTCAATCACAGAGCTGACATAGAGAGACAGACAACCAGCCACACTTGCATACGGGCAATTTAGAGTCACCCATTGACCTAACGAGCATGTCTTTGGACTGACGGAGAACCAGGAGAGAACACGCACATGCACGGGGAGAACATATTATAAACAGAGGAAAAAATACACGTGGCTCCTACAGGAGGAAGATTGAGTGCATAAGTGATCAGCTGGGTTCAAATGTTCATTGGGATTTACTTATTCCCAAAATAATAGTTGTACGCTTCAAATTTGCAATGTTTGTATTCAAAAATATTCATCCTCAAAGAGTGTTTTTCTTTCTTGCTATCAGGAAAGAACACTTTCTTCTTGTCGTTTCCATCTCGCAGACCTGCGTCAGGTTCGGCTGATGACACAATTTAACTGATAATGAGTTGCTTCTGTTTCAAGCTGTTTCGTCCAAACTTTCTCTGTGACCTGAAGCATCTAACAATGCACTGATGCAGAGCAGCTCGGTGTCATTTTGGAGGCAGCGGCGAGGTTAGCTAGCGCGTTAGCTCAGGGAGAGAAAGAAGAGTGAGGAAGATGAGGTTGATGAGGAGGACCTTTGCATTGAAAAAAGAAACAGCACATCTCTTACTTGGACTTATTTTGGATTCAAGACAGACAACGTGTTGCAAAAAGGTACCGTGTGAGACGTGCAAAATGGTAGGTGGACGTAGGAAATGTAAGTGAATAATGTGCACAATACAGTAACTGTTTATCTAGAAGAAGAAGTCGTGACTTTGAACAACGTGCAGGTTTATGTCTTTGTCATTAAGGGAAATTAATCTGAAAGTAAACCTTCATGTTCAGTGGGCTGAATCTGCTGCTGTGGATGAGTTGTTTAGCTTACCTCTGTAGTGACCCTTCAGTAACCAGACTCCTGTTTGTTTCCAGTTGATCCAGTGGACACAGAAAGCACCAAAATGGACTCCAGTTTCAGCCTCGCGGGGCTGCCCAGCTCTCCGAAGAAGAGGAGTCGAGTGGAGTGCCGCTGCGGCTCGGACTCGTGTCGAAAGTACCTGTTCTGACGAGGAGCTGCTGCGAAGCAAACACACCGTTATCTGTGTAAAGATGTGGAAATATGTACAGATTTGTATATGGAGTTTTTTTATTTTTTCATTGTTTACGAGCAACAACCTTTGCTATGTGAAAGCGAAGAACTCTTTCGAGATAAAAACACAATGCAGAGTGTCGAATGAATCAAACAGGATGTAGAAATACTTGGTTTTCTGAAGATTCAGGACTCTGACAGTGGATTATTTCAGTACTTTGAGTAATTCACGTGTTTTTAAACATTTGTCTCCGTCCCCTTTTTAATGTCTAGACACGTGAAAATAGAAGCGTGAGCGTGCATGTAAAAAAGTTCAGTTTGCAGGGCTGCTGTGCGTTGAAGCACATTTGACATTATTACCAACAGATTGATTGAAGGCATTTTTCTTTTTTCATTTTAAGTGATCATAAAGTCGTCACACGAGGCTCTCTGCAAACTGTCAATATATTCAAATGAGATGAAATATAATGAGGCTGGAAGTTACAGAAGCCCGAGGCAGACGCGTCCAAACGTTTTGCTTTTCTTGAGATCTCGACTTATTCCGTTAGCTTTGTGGTAAAGACGCTGGTTTTCATTTCATTTCATGTTTTATTTCGTTCTGTTTTAGAAGTACGATGTACAGACTTGTGTTGTTGTACTCAAAATTAGTCTTGGTCTCAAGACCACTTTTTGAAGGTCTCGTCTTGGAATCTAAATCATTTTTACTCGGTCTTGTCTCGGTGTCAGACTGGGCGGACTCCAGATTTTAGATCAAGACCACCACTTGTAGGCTATTTTACAATTCTTTACCGTGATCAGAAGGAAAACGCCTCTTTCTAACAGAACAAATAACTTCAATTCATCTGTAGTTTGATTTTTACCCCACGGTTACGACCGCAACCTTCCCGGAATTAGGGTCACAGTGAGTGACACGCCCCCTGCACTCAAGATGAGGATTTTTCAGGGATGTTTATGGTCTTGGTCTCGTCGGTCTCGCCCTGCCTTGGTCTTGTTCTTGACTCAATCTCGATCTTTAAATGTCTGGGTCTTATCCTGGTTTCTAAGCACTCTGTTCTTGGTTCTCGTTTAGTGTGGTCTTGACTACAACACTAGTATAAGCAAACTTTTTTTGTCACTTTGGAAGACAAGGTGCAGAAAGAAGCTGCTGGCCTTCATACAAGGAAAATAAAATGAGTAGAAAATGACTGCACAGTGATGTACTTTGGCCAGAGTACTAATTTAAATAAATTCATATTTGTACGTTTTCAAGTGAATCTCACAAGATCTTTAGAAGAAAACAAAAATCTGCTCGTTGTCACTGGATACCAGCGTTTTTTATCCCAAGATGAAAAGATAAATATGTTGAGATCTCAAGAAAACAGCGGACATGTACTCGTTATCATCAAATGAAATGCTGTATGACTGGTGAATAAATCGAGTAATAACGGCGCCTATCTCAGTTAAAATTAGCCGATACCGATAGCCACTTGATATGCTAATTATCGTCTGGCCAATTAATTGGTGGGGCTTTAGTTCTGAATGTTCAAAGAGTGAACAGAGTGTGACGTCATATCGCGTCCCGGCTGCGTCCCAACGCCTCCCTGATCTTGCTTTTAAATCCCATCGAGGCTACAGCGGCCTTCAAACCTTTAAGACGTTAGTAAAGTGGGTGTCACTCTGCTAGAAAGATTTAAAATCGACAACACAGTCTGGCATTAACAAAAGGATTATTTCAGAGGATCTTTGAAACACAGGGATCTATTACCCGCTTCAGATTATCAATCAACTGAAACATACCATGCTGCTCCCTTGAATATATTAATTACGAGGCAACCGACTTGAACCTGCAGACAACCTGCAGGGAGGGAGTAACACTCATCTCAGCCATCACTGCTGCTCAGTCTAACACAGCGTTGAGTCATTGTTGCAGAGTTTCATGCGCTTTAAGGGTCAGATGATCCAGATGACAAGAACAACTTTATTTTAAATACTTTATTTCCACCCCAACAACGACGTGGTGCCCTTAAAGTCATTTCTTTTAACTCTCTGTCCTTCCTGTGACTCTGTTCAGTATGAAAGTCGTGGTCTAATAGCTCATATGTGTTTGTATATATTTTAAAATTTTAGTTTTCTAGTGCTTCAAAATGTGACTTTTGTTTTTTTAGGGTGAGGAAAAAAAACTGTAAATAAATGCTTAAAAAGTTTGTTGTGTTTTATGTTGTCTTTGTTGCAGTGTGACAACTTTCAGTTGTGCTGTGGGATCATGTTCGTCCACTAGAGGGCGCTTTTAACCACCTTTATTTTCAACCTTTCGTAACTCACTCAGTCTTGGTCTCGTGACCACTTTTTGAATGTCTCCGTCTCGGAATCCAAAGCATTTTAACTCGGTCTTCTCTCGGTCTCAGACTGGGCGGACTCCGGATTTTAAATCAAGACCGGTCAATACCACTGATTGGCTATTTTTCCAAGTCATTACTGTGATTAGTATGAAAACACCTCTTTCTAAAAGAACAAATAACTTTGATTTTTATACCCCGTTCACTCAGGCGTCACTCAGCCTAAGTGAGTGACGCACAAGCATATTTATAGTCTTGGTCTTGTCCCTGTCTCTTCCTGCCTTGGTCTTTGTCTTGACTCGGTCTCGATCCCTTAATGTCCCCTAATGTTCTTTGGTTTTATGTCCTTCGTGTAAAGATTGGGCTCTGACCTCTCCTTTTGATTAAAGGCCTCCTAGACTTCTGCTTTTGTCTTGGAGGTAACGTATTCTGTTAAATATTTTCTGCTCCGATACCCTCTTTCCTGGCCAAAGTTACACGAGCAATCTGTGGTACTTCAGTACTTCTGGTTTATAACAAACCTGGATGAACCCTTGTTTTGTTAAGAGTAATTATCGTTAGGGTAAGTAAACATGAAAGTAAATGGATCATGTCCCGCCTGATTCCATCAATGAGCTCGGGGGGGGGGGGGTCCTTTCTCTGCAGCTCCTTCGTTGAACATGTAGGCCAGCGTGATGTCCTCAGTAAAGGCCAATCTTCCAACCTGAGGGTGTCTACCTCACGCCATGTGGCGAGGATTGCTCTGGATTTGTTGGATTTGTGGCGGATCAGGACTCTGAGCCCCCCAGTGGGGAGACACGGTTGGTTTGATGTCAATGAAAGGTGAAAAGCCACATCAGGCTCACAGCATGTGTCCAGGTCAAATGAAACCACAGTGCTGGTTTGTTTAGACTACCAGTACCCTTTCACCTGTGGTTGTTTCCTCTTGATGCTGGCTGACAAGAATCCCCTCCATAACGTGATCAGGTTTTTCTGAAATTTCAAGATCTTTCAAGGTACCCAAACCCTAATTTTCCCAAACTTTGTCATCACGATGCATTCTTAGCTCAAATTGTTATTGCAAAAATAAATAATTGACATGAACATCTGAGATGGGTGCACTCTTTGAAGGCATTTTAAAACCATCAGATCAGAAAAACACAGCTTTGTTAGTTTTAAATAAAGGAGCTGGGAGTGAAATCCTCTGTTTTCTGTTAAATGCTCGCCAAGACATCAGCTGACGGTACTGTGAGTCTTTAGGGGTCTGAAATATTAAAAATCCTTGTTCCACCGTTACAGCCTCTCTGTGTGCAGCTGAAACTTCAACCCCAGAGGGCTAAATAAATAAAAGGACAAAACTTTGGCTCTGTACACTTTGAACTAGTTTCCTTGCAGTTTGTTGCAGGTCACGTACATTTGTTTGTGGATACATTTTCCCCAGAGTAATTTACACATGCCGTCATTGGTTCTTCACTCTGGTCTCTAGCTTTGCTGCTGCTTACTCCATTACCTGTAATGATAAAGTATTCCTTCATCCAGAAAAGATGGTCAAGTTCAGAGAGTAGAGATGCAATGATTGTGACAATCAGGACACTGATGGTCCAATCTGTAAGATATCTACTAAATGAAATGATAGTGAGCTTACTCTATGATCAGACATTAAGGAAACATGCTATGTTGAAGTGCTGGCTTCTCTGACAACAATGCAGCAGCCAGTATGTCCTCCTTCTAACTTTAGATTCTGGTCCTGAATGGTCTGGATTTGTTTGGACCAGAGAAGGTAGGCGGTTTTAAGGCACCCCCACACGGCCGTTTTGGACGCCCCTCGGTTTGCCAGATATGAGAGCAGTTATCAGGTCAAACCAACAGGTGTTGCAGCGATGGAAGCGGGCAAGAGAACTGGTTCAGATAGAAGTGATTGTACCCGACCTAAAAAGCCTCTGCATGTTTCTAATAAGCTCCACGAGCAGAAACGTGCTCAAACTAGGATCAATATTGGAGATGCTTTTGAAAAATGGAGAGAGGTTAGAACGCAGAAAGGTTTACAGACCGATGCAGAGCTGGATAAACACTGAAGCTTCAGTGTCCACCACATGGTGACCTGCGTGAGCATCCACTCTAGAGAGGAGGGGGCGGGGGGGGGACAGCTCTCTGTGATGTTTTGAATTTGGACGGCATTAAACTGTGTAAAGTGTCAATAAGTTAGTCAGCAGGAAATAAAAATGCATATGATATATACCCTTATTAATTTTGCCTTAAGTGATTCGTGTGCTCCAGTACTTTCTTTGGATCCTGTCTGAGAGAAGGAGTCCACTCTGTCACACCGAATTATATATTGAACATCTTTAGTCCTTTTCTGCGAGCACCATTTGGGGAGTGGCTGAAGCGTGAGAGTTTCCTTCTACATTTCTCCAGAGTTAACAAGAGCTTTTTGGTTTGGGTCCTGCCCCGTTGTTATCCACCTCACCATCATCACATCAGTAAAATGCAATCCCCCCCCCCATGTGCCCCGGAAATCTGTGAAACCCTCTCAGTCATAATAATGTCCTGATCATTTCAAACGAAATTTATTTTCATTACAAAACCATCAACAGAAATCAGAAATCGCCAGAGTCATGCGTAATAGCTCAACCACTTTTTTTTAATAATACAGAACAAAGGGAAACCGCAGCATCTGACTTCACTCCATGATTTTCAGTAGTCAAGAAATTCCCTTAACATCCTTCAAAACTTCAAACCTTTGGGTATTTATCTTTTGACTTTGACAGGATGCGCTGAGATGAGATTATTATTTTAAACCTTCAACATTTAATGTTCTACTTCAAGGTTAAAATAAATCATAACAAATCTGAAGGATTCAACCTCTCTGAGACTTGGTAATGTTTTGAATTTTATAGCCCCTATGATACATTTCTTTAACTTTCACACTAAAACAGCCAACGACTGATTCAGACATTCACTTGTGAAATTAGTATGTGGCTCATTTCCTGCCGGAGCCTCGTCAAACCAGTGTTTAAAACAGCAGAAGAAGATGCAGTGTGAAAAAGGCCAACAAGTACTTTTTTTTAAAGGTCACATATTATGCAAAATCCACTTCACCATGTTTCTCTAACTCTAATATGTGTCTCTAGTCTGTCTACAAACCCCCCAATGATGAGAAAAGTCCATCCTCTCCCTCTTTTGCCTGCTCCACTTTTCAGAAAATGTGTGCTCTAACAGGCTGTTTGGAGATTTTCCCTTCATGACATCACAAAGGGCAGTAACCCATCCCCCAGGTGGGTGACACTCCCACAGCTAGGTGTTTGTTCTGCCCTCTGAGTCTGCATTCTCACTGTAAACAATAGGACATGGAGCGAGAAAGCCCGAGCCACCCAAGCCCTTCCAGAGAGGGGCGTGGTCAGACACAGCTCATTTACATTTAAAGCTACAGACACAGAAACAGCCTGTTCTGAGCAGGGCTGAAATAGAGGGGTTTATAGGCATGATCAAATACAGGATCAGAGTGGATTTAGAACAAGACACTTCACACACATGTTTAGAGGAGCTCTGAGACTTATTTACACTGGTTGAAATTGAGTATAATATGTGACCTTAAAACTACCTTTAAATTTGCTCCGCAACAAACGGCAAAACCCAAACATGTTATGCTTGTTCATTTTCAGTGAAATACTTGCAATGGAAAACAAGTGTAATTTGTGATACAGTATAAAGCTTCTTGTTTGACTGAATGCCTAAAAGAACCCCTAATTTGGTTAGCTTAACCGCTAGCATCTCTGCTAACAGCCTGCTTATTTCTGGTGTGACCAGGCCGTTAAATCTGTAGATCCAATGTTTGAGACAATACATAAACATTAAAGGATAATTCCAGATCATGATAACATGGTTGTTTTCTTCTTTGCAAAGTTTTCTTTTTTTACTTGTTAGAAAGTCTAACGGGCAGAAACACAAGCAGTCCGATGATCAGACAGGCTGGAAGCAAACGGTGTCAAGATGACAAACTATGGGGCACTGGTGGCGCAGTGGTTGGTGCGCGCGTCCCATGTATGGAGGCTGTGGTCCTCAACGCGGGCGGCCCGGGTTCGAGTCCGACTTGTGGCTCCTTTCCCGCATGTCAGTCCCTACTCTCTCTCTCCCTGATTTCCATCTCTATCCACTGTCCTGTCTCTCCAATAAAGGCACAAAAAAGCCCCAAAAAATAAATAAATAAAAAGACAAACTATGTAGCCCACTTTATCTCCTGGTAAAACCAAAAGCGAGGGTTGTGTGAATTGGGTCCATTGAAGCAGGAAGTGGGTCTGCAAACTGCGATGGATTCTGGCTTCAAGTTGGGTCTTTTTAACCGTATGGACATTTTCTAAAAGTCCTCAGATTCTTGAGTTGTGAAGTTTTTGCCGATGTTTTCGGAAGTGGTAGATTCCATAGAGGTAAATGTTTGAGGGATGGTCAGGAAAGTACACTGTTAATTGAGGAATGTAAAGTTTGTCTTGGCATTTAATAAATATGTCTTAGATTATATAGATGTTACATTTTGCATTTTAAATAATACACCTGTCAAGGGTTAACCCCGTCCTCGCCTAATGATGCCCTAAGATAGCCTTAAGCCCCTCCCCGACCCTGGATGAGGTAACTGGGAACGGATGGATGGATTGGTGGATTTTTAACATTAAATTAACAGTCTACCTTGTAACCCATTGGCTTGGTCTGACGCCGCCTTTTGAGCAACGACCAATATTCTGTGGCTTCTGTGGAGCCAGTTAATGTTTGAATACAGTAACTTAAACCTGGGCCAAGACTTGCTCTTTGGCACAAAGGTCATCGTTTACAGCCCAACTAGCAACCTGAATGCAAGAATGGAGATTTAATAGACAAAATGATCTGATGTGTAGAGATCAATAGATGGTAACAGCTGATAGCCAAGAAGTTCTGCGACTGAATTTAGGCTAATGCATTCCACCTCTTTCGCTCTTTACGTGGACGACAATCCTGCATACCCACAAAGTTCTCTCAAGCGTGTTTGACCAAAACAACTCGGATAAAGAATCGGAAACCAGAATGGTTTAGATGCAACAACCTTTCCATGCGTGGAAACCTTTTAGAGACATAACCTGCACGCTTGTGAGTCTCAGTGGTGTTCTTGCTACTTCTCATGTTTTAACCACAAGCGGCACATTTGAACAACTCCCAGATCTCTAACCTTCCAGCACACGTGTTTGTTTCCAGCCTGTCTCCTGCTCACAGTGTAAAGAAACCTGACGAAGATCTGGTGCTATCCTTTAAAGAGAATAACAATTGGAGTTCTGATTTGATTCTGAGTGAAACCGCCATGTCGACCTGCTTGGTTTTCTTTGTTTTAGTTCTTCAAAGAAACATTCAAAAGGTGGCTAATGTATGCAGGAACATTTGGCCTGTTCGAAAGCTTTACGTCAAGCTGTTTTCACCTTCATTAATCCCAACATATGTACAAAAAAATCCTGTCAATTAATTATAATCTATTACATGTTTTACAAAAGGGACTTCAGTAAACTTCATTGGTTTGGAAACACATTCAGATCTTTGAGTCGACATGAGAAATACTGAGGAAGCATTTGCAGGAATGATATCTTCAAGATGCAAAATGTGTTGGTCAGTATTTTCCCTCCTGGCTCGATCATGTTACCGTCATCCAACACATACACACAATCATACCTGCCATTAGAAACACACACTCACACACACACTCACAGTAAAAATACGATGATGAGGAACTCTTCTGTTGCATTTCAAAGTTGGTTTGCTGTCAATATAATACACACTAAATAGTACAGAGGTCACAGTAAATTTACAAAAGATAATCTGCCTGAGGCAACTTAAAAAAGAAAGAAAGCACACTCAGTCCTCTCCAGCATCATCTGGGAATCCTCACCTTTCTCTGGCTTTGTCCCACAAATGAAAATGGAAAGACTGGTCATTTTTCCTTCATCCATCATGTTGATATCCAAGAGAAGGAGAAAGAAAGAAAAACCCAATAGCTGAAAAAGAATCCAACAAAAATCGAGAGCATCGTCAGTCTGCGGTAGAAAAGTCTACTATGTGATCCATTATCTGTCCATGACCTCAGGTCCTCCAGGTTTGGATGGGAAGAGCAACAAGTCTTCCAAAAATGTCACGAGTGTACACAGTGTTCTGTTTCCTCCTCTTGAATGACTTTAGCGCACACAGAAGAGACACATTTCTCTACTCTTTGTTGCATTGGTTTTTCATGGAGTAAGGCCATAATTCTTAAAACTAAAAACAAGATTCTCTGTGGCATGCTGTTGTCAGGTGTTTTTTTTTTTTTTCAAACGCCACGGCCGAGACAAAGGGGCACCTCAAACCCCCCCTTTACAAACGTTTTTATCCTCAGTCTTAAACTCGGACTTTGTCATCTTTTTCAGACATTCACTGACAAATTACAATCTCTGTGCCCTGTCCTTTACTTTCACCTAAACTCCACTTCAAGTTACAGATCATTCTCAGAGAGAGAAACAGGAGAGAAGCACAGTTAATCGATGTATGTAGATTTGTGCAAAAATAAAGCAGTAGATGTCCCTCTACTGCAGTTCTCATTCCTTCACTACTCAGTGTAAGATAATGACGATGACCCCCCCCCCACCTAAAATACCCTCTGTGTGTTCAATAACCTTGTCATCGAACTTGGTGGTTTACATTTTTCTTATTTAAAGATGTTCAGCCGCATTTTGAACTTTTAAAGTGTAGTTGTCATACTTGTCGTGTATGAAGGAGTATTAGGGCCACATTAAGGGGGGGGGAACTGAGATTTCGTGATTAAAGTCGTAAATTTACGACTCGAGAATAAAGTCATACATTTACGAGAATAAACCCGGACATATATGAGAATAATATTGTAGGAGAAGAAAATCGTGTAGTCGTAAATTTAGGAGATTAAAGTCGAAAATATACAAGAATAAAGTCGGAAATTTACGAAAGTAAAGTCAGAAATTTGGGAGAATAAAGTCGGAAATTCACGAGAAAGTCGTTATTTTAGTCTATAGTTATATCAGTAGAGCGGCGGCCTGTATGAAAAAGGACCAACGTGGAGCATCTTGTGAAGTTATACTTTAGTAAAGGTTTCACAAATAAGGAAATACTTAAATATCAGGACCCTTAAAAGATGCTGCAAGAAACTAGGCCAGAGGAAACGACTTGGAGGGTTCCCCTTTCCTCAGGCGTACTGCTGCTCTTCTGATACAACCTTTCAGAACAATCATTTTAACTATAGCTTAATCTAAATCATTTCACAAATCTAACATTGTATATTGACGGCTTTAGTCTTGTTAATTTGTCCCTAATACTCCGTCGTAATCCTGCAAATGAGACTAAAGATCAAATGTGTGAGTAATGCGACTTTATATCCTAATGAATCTCAGTTAAAAGCTTAATCACTGATTTAACTAAGAGCTTTGAAAAGTCAGAATTTAGAGTTTAAATAAAACAATTCTGGGTTTTATATTTGACCCAAATCTGTCGATTTTGACATCTTGGCAAAGTCCATTTTGGGGATGACATTTATTTTATTTCATTTTTTAAAATCAAAACTGCTTTTCATCTTAACATGGACATTTTTAAAAGTGTACAGTGAAATGGCTAAAGCTCTTCTCCAGCAGTTGCACCAAATCTCTCTATCTGGTCAAGCCTCGTTGAGTTAGTTATAATTCCAAAGGCTCAAAACTAAAAACGGACGTGATTGATCTTCCTGTTGTTACCTAAAGCTCCTGTCTTGCTGTAGGGGAGGCGGTCTGATCTGTGCTTTGGTTGTATATCGTCACATTTCACTCGACAGACAGCTTTTCACATGGATCAGATTTGGCTTTAAAAACAAGTGATTGGAGAGATGGATACAGTCATCAGTGCCCAGCTACAAAAACCCCGTAATATCAATCTGCTGTTGAGTGTTTGTAGGTAGATTCAAAGCTTGATTAAAGTCCTCATTATAAGTTTTCTGTTTTACAAGGGAGCAACACCAACTGTGAGTGCTTTAGGATGCGATCACTGTCACAGATGGAAGTTTGTCCTGAACAGTTTTCTGCACAGACTTTCTGCACTTGTTCTCAATTGCAAAGGGATTTTGTACGATCAACGGATCGTCATGTGGAGGCAAAGACAATCCAAGCAAATCTTTCTCATTAAGTTTGGTGTCGAAAACATTTGTCTTCTACAGACTCTAAATCAGACGACATCACGACAGTCTCTCACCTGTGTCCTCTTCTGCCTTACATATAAAAAGGCTGATCTGTTTTGAGAACACTTTATGAATTAAAATTACACATTAATACCATAAACTGTTTGACCGATTTATCCGCTGGCCGATAATAACGGCCGATATCAGCATATCACGTAACTATCGGTATCGGCTAATTTTATCTCCCATATGTGCCGATATCATTAGGACTACAATACATTACTTATCAATTTCTTTTGGTTTTGTGACATTCAACTGGAGATAGTTGTCTGTGCACCACCTACGTGAAGTGAGATATGGTGTGCTGGTAGTCTGTAAATGAGTTATTGTCATTAAGAAGTGCAACTATGGCTGTGTCGAGTGTTTTAAGAATGTGGTGCAGTCGTTGGTATAAAGTGTGTACAGACGTATGGGCTCCTTGTGAGTGTAAAAATGGAAAACTTGAGGCTGAAAAGGGGTAGAACAAAAACCAATGAGTGACTTAAGAGTGGCAACTTCACTTCACAGTCTATGGTAAAAACATGTTTTTATGTTACGTGATCAAAGTGGTAACAGATTCTTGACTTTTATTTTTAAAAGCTAAACCATGTCTGATGTTTTGTACTGAAGGGTGGAGAAAACTGGAGCATATCTTTTGCTTCAAAGGCTTCAAAGAGGAAAAACTAGTTTGGAGGTTTTTACATGAAGAAGGTCAGTTAACAATTCAAATGATTCATTAAAAATGTATTTTTCAAATTCAACCTCCAACAGCTATTTACATACATTCACAAGTGCGCTTCATGCTCCAGAAGGACGAGGTGGTCCGTCAGAAATAGTTGGGTGCATTATGTAGTTTTGGGGAAATGTCTGGTGAACATCTGCGCATGGACGAGCATGGCAGTCGTCATTATCTGTGACTGAGACGCCTAGTAGGCATTTAGGGTGACATGTTGTTAGGTTTTTTTAAATCTGCTCTTTGCATTGTCTTATTCCATCTTGGTTATTTTTGAGGGCATGACTCAGTCGATCTTTTTTCTAAACAAACTCAAAGACGCTCAGAATGGTGCAAACTAAAAGAAGGTAACTAAAAAAGCCAATGGAAAGTACATTCCATCTTACCCTCAGTGTTTGACTCAAGCTTGTAGAGATTTTAAAGAGACGCATTTTATGCAACTGGGCACTGTGCTAAGACTTAAATCATGAGCCATAAAATGTTGTTAGACAGAAACTTCTGCGACTGTAACTGAGATCATCTTTTGTCTGAAATATATGCACAGAATTAAAAACGTACGTTTTGATGGCACGTATTCTGCAATCTGCAGAAGTTACAGCAGTTTGTCTTAGTTAATATGAAGATGTAGACATTAATAACTCGTCAACAGTGACAAAAACAGGAAAAATACATCTTCATGGACATCAAAGCTGGTGTTTTTGTCACTTGTGTTTATGTCGGACACAGAAACAGTATTTTTATGTTTCTTATTTGGTGAAGAGCGTCTGTATGGTCAGTTTATAACATCTCCCTTGCCCCTGATAAAAGGACCCAGAAAGAAATCCATAATGTCACTCTTTGGGGTGTCTTTGTGTCCTATACTGTCCATTTTATAAACACTAAACAGATTCGATATTTAAATCACCTGTAGGTTGCAATTTAATATATCATAACGATAGAGCTGGGGGAAAAAACAGAGACTACATTGGGATAAAATGTGTCAGAAAATCTAAACAATATGCTTTTAGACCCCTACAGTCATTTTTTTTTTTTTAAGTTGTCAAGTACCAAACAGGATGTCCACAAACAGCGATGTCTCCGGTTCATATTAGACTGCACAACTTGTCTGCATCTCTCTCTAATTTCCTCTCAATGTTAAACAATAATGGTGTCTGGGTTTTGCCTACCTACTGCAGCATGTTAGTAAAATTTAGATATTTAAAATAAAAATAATGCTTCAATGTCCTTAGTCATTTTTTTCCCACAAAGCTTACCAAAACATCCATTGTTTCAAACCCTCTTATTGGCCACGTTGACATTCTTTGCAAAGCTGCTTATGTCATCTCTTAAAGATTATTTGTCTGGCTTGGTTTCCACAATGTTCTGCTATTAAAGTTTGTCTCTAATAATCAAAAGTAAGGGTCTGACTGTATGCCGTTGTTTTCAGTGACAAAGGGTTTGGTAGATGAAAACACATGCTTACCATTCCAGTGTTTTTACCATTACACCCTACTGTTTACACCCATGACTTAAATGTAGCTTGCATTGAATCAAATGCCTAAATAAGTCAAGCAACACTCCCACAACACGTCTGTTGGCTTCCCCTCGATTTTCTCTTCTAGATCATCTCTGCTTACATGACACAATAAGGCTCTCGTGGCAGATGAGGTTTAGTCCTGCAGCAGGCTGGTAGGTGGGAAAGGAGCCCTTTCTTCAAGTCTTTGTTCAGGAAGAAACAGACAATAGGGTTGACCCCGGCTTGGGCGAAACTCATCCACACCGTGGTGGAGAGGTACCGGTGTGGAATTGTGCAAGCCTTGACAAATACTCTCCAATAGCAAGCCACTATGTAGGGAGACCACAGCACCAGGAACAGCAGGGTGATCACGTAGAACATCCTGCCAAGCTGCTTCTCAGCTTTGAACTCCTCCATTCCCAATAGGCGCCGGTTCTGGTTGTGCAAGTTCTGCCGGATTCCCAGCAGAGTTGGCGGCATTGGGCCCCTGCCAAAGCCTGCAATCCAGTTTGCTGCTGCTTGGCCGGTAGCCCCCGGCCCATGGAAGGTCCAGTTCTGACTGATGGCCGGCACCATCTGGACTGGCTTCATCTTGCGGTGCTTGTACTCAAAGAGGAGTAACTTCATATAGACAACATGTGTGGCTAGAATGAGCACAGCCAGCATTAGCATGAAGCCTAGCGTATCATTAGCCTTGAAGTAGCGGTGCTCGAAGATGCACTGGTCCTCCTCTCGAATGAATTTGTAGGTGCCCACATCAAAGACAGGAGGAAAAGCCATCGCCACTGACAGTGTCCAAACCATGCACACCACAGCCACACATGTCCAAAATGTCATACGTTTTGAGTAAAAGCGGTGGTGTGCAATGGCCATATAGCGAGTTACGCTAATGCAGAACAGCATGAAGGCGGCATGGAAGCAGAACAATACTGCCATGAATGCCACCACCTTGCAGCTCAGCACGCTGTAGGTCCAGGCCGAACCGTTCTTAATTGACACCAGAACAAAGGGGAAGCAGATGGCTGAGCGGATGGTGTCTGCTAGACACAAGTCCAGCAGGAAGTAGTAAGGTGCTTTATGCAGTGCCCGGTCCCGCAGTACGAGCAGAGACACCACCAGGTTGCCCACCAGGCTGATGCAGATGATCAGCCCCAGTAGCACCAGTTTGATGTAGGTAGAGACAGCCGACGAAGGACTATCTGCTACAACACCTCCTGCCGTTGCCACCACCGCTGCCATGGGCCCAGCAGGCCCTTCGCTGCTTTCATTCCCATTCGCCATCCCGAACACACCCCCAGCCATACCACCTTTTCTTCTGACTCCACTCCCCCACCACCTCCTCCGCCTGCTAGTTGATCCTTCGTCCTCGTGGTTGCTTCCTTTTTGCAGTTCACAAGGAATAGGAACACATCAGTCCACATCGCCCCATTTTGAGCAGGGTCCCTCTGTGACACGTCTTCTAACCTCCCGATCCCTAAACAAAGCAGACATAGAATGACATTTTTGCAGTTAGAACACTCTTCCAGGTAATACTATAGAAAATCAAACAAACCATTAACTTTTATTTTGAAGTTTAATATGTCTTGCTTATTATTCACATGACTTCCTTTGATATCAGGACAAAACTTAAAGCCATCTAAACACAAATTGTTCTGAGACCAAATGTTTTAAGTACCTTGGAGTTCTTTTACGTCATAACTGTTGGGTTTTGTTCCAACTCTTTATAGTCAAGGGTGAGGTCTATTTTGGTGTAAGCAGACATTCAATAGGTGTACTGTCTGTTCAGTGTACTTAGGGCTTGACACTTCACTAAAGGGAGAATGTGGGACATTTTACACATACATATTGAAGAAATCAAGAATATCCTCTGTAAATGTCTCTCTGATTCATGACTGTCGACAAAGAGTGGGAAGTGTGAGCTGGCTGTATTTGTGTCGGGCCGTGTTGACATCATGTTTATTGATGAATTTAATTTAATTTTAATTTAATTTTTAATTTAATTTTATATACTTTATTAATCCCCTACGGGGAAATTGTGGTTCGCACTCTGTTATTTTTTGGACATGCTTCTCACACACACAGGCCTGAATCACACACATGCACAACGAGACCTGTGGACATGCATTAATGGAGAGATGTCAGAGTGCGGTGGCAGCCCCTTGGGAGGCGCCCCCTGAGCTGGTGGGGGTTCGGTGCCTTGCTCAAGGGCACCTCGGCAGTGCTCGAGAAGTGGTCTGGCACCTCTCCAGCTACCAGACCAACTTCCATATTTTGGTCCGCATCAGGACTTGAACCGGCGACCCTCCGGTTCCCAACCCAAGTCCCTACGGACTGAGCTACTGCCACCCCCCTTTACATGGACGGGACGGCCTTGCGTATAAAAGCTATTTTGTCAAGGACTAAAGAAAAGAAGAATAACAGACTACTCACTGCTTACTTGGATAAGTAAGTGTCTTTAGATCATGATCCTTTTGTGTCAATTTATGTGCAATAAGAAGCTGCAAGCTAACTAAAGTATGCTAACATTAGCCTGTTAACATAAACACAGGTGATTGCAGCTCGAACAAAGGACAATCTTGTCCGCCGTTTGCGCTTAATGGTGCTTAATTATGGTGCGTTCTAATTCATAACTTCTCCGTGTGAACGTGAGTGGAGAGAGGTTGGAGGTGTGTCGCAGGAGAGCGGAGGCTTCAGAATAGCGAAAGTGTTGCCAAACAGCAGTTTGTTTTGGTTTCATGCTGGTGCTCAAGGGCGACATCTACTGGATCAAAAAGTTGCACATTCTTCCTTTAAATTATAGAAGAAAACATTTGAATCCCTCTGCTGGAAAGTTATGGAACAATCTTCTAAACATGCGTGAGTGATGGGACTTTTCCTCACAACCTGGAGAGTTAAAACAGAGGTGTGTCTAGCATCCTTGTTCTCTACTAAAAATGAAGTCAAGCTATTTTCAGTTCATTTCAGAACCATGGTTGTTGGTTGCATTTGTGTGTGTTGATCAGCACTCATGAAGGCTGAGATCCAGTTGCCGTATCAACACACAGTTATTTTGTGGTGAACTCTGTGTGACTCAAGAGTTTATAAATAACCCCACAAAGCTCAGCAAAGTATAGCACGACTCTCTGTCCTCACCAGAATCTCATTTTCATTCAACAAACTTCACAGTGAATACAAGAATATTTATACAACTAACATATTATCTTACAGATATCCGATGTTCCTGGAACACCATGCGGCTCAAAAAAGTCAAAGTCAAAGATTGAAAAAAGGAAGACAACAACATATTGCACATTGAAGTGAAGACTGAAACAGAAATACAAACAGGAGGCTGAAGAAAATGAGAAAAATGTTTGCCCAATAAAGAGAACATTGGCTTATTGAGCGCCAATTAAGGTCCCGAATGAACAGTTGAGGTTTACAATAGCAAGGTTAAACCAGCTGAGAAGACGAGCTGTGTTTGAAAAACGATCTAAGATGTTCCTGCTGTATGTCTTGTTTTATCTGGAGGTGTTTCCAGGCCAAACAGTCCTGGGGGAACTCCCTGAGAGGAACTGCCCATTAGGGATCTCGCCTGATAACGTATACCTTCAAGGGCTTCTTTTCTATTTGCATTTGCACCACCAAGTGGATCCTGAAGTGTCCAGCAGTTGGCGATATACATCGACAACTATAATAACCAGCTCGGGGATGAGAGTCTGAGATGTGTTTGTTGTGTTAACGGTCGTGTGATAATAACAGAGTTGTAAATGAGAGCTCTATATTTATTAGAATTCACTGTTACAACATTTTCCATATTTGTGTAGATTTACATCTCTGCATTAATGGGTAAATGGCTTTCAAAGATGGCAGACGCTGGTTCTGCTTTGTCATTTGTTTTATCCAATTATCCAGGTTAATTCACTGGACCGATGGCCTTAAATTACATTCTTTGGGGCGCTGGTTTAGCTTAGTTGGTGGAGCAAGAGCCCCGCATACATAAACAGGCTTAGACAAACTGGCTGCAGGGTCGACTCCCATCCTCATCCATTTGATGAAAGTCTACCTCACGCTCCTCCACCAACATCTGTCCTACCAATATAGGCAAAAATGTATTTAAAAAATGTACATCCTGGAAGATTACCCTGTGCTGGGAAAGTACATTCTCTAAAGTAGGAGTTAAATGGAAGTATTAGAACCAGGATGGTTAAGAGCTCTTGCAGTGAAAACACCAGAAAAAGAGGAGTGGGGTCTCCTCTGGTTCTTGGTTTTAAGCTAACAAGGCCACAACTGAAACACTGCCATCTTTAATGTTCTTTGGCATCACTTTGCTTTCACTGCTGTAACAAAACGCCAGCTGTGAGAACCATGTCACTACAGGTGCAACGAAAATATCTTTGCCTCCGCTTTGCTGTGACTTATGCAATTGAACTATTGAATTACATTTGTTCCCATGACAACCGCAAGGTATTTTCAGGATTCTTTGAGAAGGTCATATAGAAATGTTTGAACCTGTTTTGCAACTGGAGTGTCCTTGCTCTACATTTTAATTTGAGTTTCTGGAGTTGGATAAGCACGAATGCTGCAACTATGCTCGTTAAAAAATCCACACAGTAGCTGGAGTGACTGCATGGCGTTATTCAAAAACCTTACCAGAACCACAAAACCACTAATAATACTACATTCAGACAACACAATATAAGCCTAACTCTAGTAACAGAATATATGTCCATACCAGGAATGAAAATAGGAATGCGTTTAAGCAACAGATAGTTTTAACCCCTGAAGTGTATCAGAATGAACAACAACCCATCCTGCATCTGGGACACATCATGACGTTTCAAGAGAAACACTCCTCAACCTTCCTTCAAACCCCTTTCCTAAAAAGCTAGTTGCAACAGAAAGTTGAAACGACAAATAGCCCCTATAAACGCTCTCAACTTAAAGGTCACATATTCTGCAAAATACTCTTCTCCATGTTTCTCTAACACTAATATGTGTCTCTAGTCTGTCTACAAACCCCCCAATGATGCGAAAAGTCCATCCTCTCCGTCTTTTGCCTGCTCCTCTTTTCAGAAAATGTGTGCTCAAACAGGCCGTTTGGAGATTTTCCCTTCATGACATCACAAAGGGCAGTAACCCCTCCCCCAGGTGGGTGACACTCCCACAGCTAGGTGTTTGTTCTGCCCTCTGAGTCTGCCTTCTCACCGTAAACAATAGGGCATGGAGCGAGAAAGCCAGAGCCACCCAAGCCCTTCCAGAGAGGGGCGTGGTCAGACACAGCTCATTTGCATTTAAAGCTACAGACAAAGAAACAGCCTGTTCTGAGCAGGGCTGAAATAGAGGGGTTTATAGGCATGATCAAATACAGGATCAGAGTGGATTTAGAACAAGAAACTTCACACACATATTTTGAGGAGCTCTGAGACTTATTTACACTTCTTAAAAAGGAGGAGAATATGTGACCTTTAAAATAACTTTCAACTGCAAATCAATAAAAAAATATATGACTATGGTAACTGAAAACACAAATATCTAAACACGTTGAAATAATTTGTAACACCGGCATTTATCTGTCAGTTTAAATTCTAGATGTTCCTATCTATCTAACCTATTTCAGGTTTTTGATTTAAATGCGTCATTTTTATTTTAATGACAGAACATTGAGTCACTGTTTTGGCTCCACTTTCTTAACATTTCTATCTGATTACCAATTTCATATGTTATGGCTCAGCATGATGGAAAGGTTTCAGGTTATCTACGACAATAGAGCTCAACAGTGACCGTTAGACAGACTCAAAGTTCTGCTGCTTTACTTCCTGTTTGGATACCACCTCAACCACGGAAAAAAGGAACTTGTTACGGATCGAAAGTAAATGAAATCGGGTAAAAAGAACGGTTAGAAACTGAAACGTTTGTCATAAGATGGATATTGACTCGTGTTTCTTGCAGACCGTTAAAGGTGCAGAGGTGTCGTTAGTTTTCATCACTGTGACTACAGGGAGACGCTGCTGTCAGTGCGCTGGCTTAGCTTCGGTGCCCCTGAAGGGACAAAATAGCACGCGATCAATGCAAGAAAAAAATGAAAGCATTAATGTAACACCTTAAGTGCATCACGATTAATGCGTTAACGCTGACTGCCCTAGTTTTGCAGTATCTTTGTTATGTGCTGTGCATGTTAAGATCATCACACGGTCTCAGAAACCTGATAAAGCCGCAATCATGATTTTGAGAAACCTCTAAACGCGACCTGGAGTTCCTCAAAAAGCAGGTTGTTACAGCGTGTAAACACCTGATCTTCCTGAAGATTCTTTGGAGCATGGCGGATATGAGAAGTCAGGACAACCTGCACAGAAATGATCAGACACCTCCCCACGGTCATGATCATGTGAGCTAGAAAAGATCTCACAGGTTTCTCATTTTGCAAATAAACACTGTGTCCTGATTAAGATGGAAACTAGTATTATACTCATAACCGACGACTTTTAATGCGGCAATTGAATTTCAGTCCATGTTAGCACACTGTTTAGCATTGTGAAGAAGTAGGGTTGTGGGTGCAGATGACCTAGCGGTGAGGTCACCCCCATGTACGGAGGCTATAGGCCTCCAAGCAGGGAAGCCCGGATTTGATTAGGGCCAGTGGCTCCTTTCCTGCATGTCATTCCCCATGCCCTCATCCCGATTTCCAGCTCTTTCCACGGTCCAGTCCAATAAAGGTAAGAAGCCCCAAAATAAAAAACCTTAAAAAATCAAATGATATCGACACGTTTCGATACCGTGGCAACAAAAACCCCGTCCTATAGGCACCCAAAGCCAAAACCAAAATATGACTTGAAGCTTTGGTACTTTATGTTACCATAGATCAGCAAAATAACCAAGATTTTATCGTTTTAAATCTTGTCAGAAAGAATTGAAGTATTGAAAAGTTTGACAAGCAAATGCAAAAGTGCATCGTTAAAAAAACTGCTAATATGTCTGTTAACTTTTGTAATCTGGGTTGTAATATGTGAGAGGACACACAAAGCCAATCAGGGTGAATTTCAGTTTTGCCTTTTCATGATAGAAACCACTGGATGTATCGGAAAAAACCTCTGAATACATTATTAAGCTGTATCACTTGGTTAGTATGTTGTACAGCTGTCAGAAAAAGGAGGAAAAGCCTTCAACTAAATATCATTTAAAGAATTCAAAACCTTTTTTTTGTGCTCCTTTTAAAAGGACAAGTGTATGCAGCTATGGGAAACTGTGAGGAGAGGCTGTGTGTCTTGAAGGAGGGGCTTTGCGAAGCTGGAAGTTGGTTGGCGGCGGAGGGCAGAGTCACTGTCAGGAACTGGGTAGCAACAGCAGCCCAATACCTCTGGCTTGATGTTGGTGGGAGGAGGCGACAAAGCTCACTGGATGAGATGTAGACTGAGTTGGTCTCTGACAGCAGGGCCCAGCATCAGGCCTCCTCATGAGGAGCCTACAGGTCTTATGAGGACTGGAGAGCCACCAGCTGCTGCAGTCCAGTGTAAAAATCACAAACCACAGAGCATGTTTCCCTTCAGGAGGTGGCGCTATGCTCTCTGAGGGGCACATTACACCAAATCATATTAAATCACTTGGCTGTCCCGGTGCAGAGCGAGGCCCTACAGCTGGGGGAAATCCTGTATTATTTATCATCAACACAACACGGCGTCACTGCTGCTGTGATGCATGCATGTAATACGAGGATTTGCTCTGATGATCACTCTGTCGAGGCTGAGGCAGACAAAAGACACCAGTCCCACAGAGCCGGGGGAGTCTGGGCCTGCAGGAGGCAGCAAGCACTCAAATAAAAAAGGCATGCAGGGATGCAGAGGCAGGCTGCATGACATTTTGCAGTTCAGGGACCTGTGGGCAATACAAAATGGTAGTCATGTTGTGCTGCTTACCTGCTGTGGGTTGCTTGTCCTCCACACTATGGCAGGCAGGCCGTCTGTTGCAGTCTACATGAAATACAGGCTACAACGATCCACCTGGCTGTTCCCACTAAAAATGACAAGCTGGAAAACAAATGATAAATACGAAATGCAGCAATGTCAGTCCTCCAAGTCTGTGGAAAAAAAGGTGTTTGGGAAGCCTGTTGCGGACCCCCTTTAAAAAACAAAGGGTTTAAAGAGGCTAAGGCTGCGTTTCCTCCTTTTTCTTGTGCATGTCATGTCTCCTTGTTTTCCACAGACGCTCGTGCCGGTTGCCAGTAAATCCCCAGTCCCAGTGACAGCACGAGACGTGGGTTCATCACCATTCAGGTGCTGTTTATTTCATTAGTGTGTCAACTCCACTCTTGATATTATAAAATCCTACTCCAGCGTTTGAAAATTCATAATTCCCTGCAGCTGACAGACTCCAGCAGACGCCCTGTGGAGCATCTCCTGCTCGAGGTTTTCGGAAACCCTGTTGTAGATTCTCCGCCGCACTTCCTTTCGCATTGTTCCAGTCAATCCAAGGGAACCCTCATCTTTCTTGTTCTTTAAATCCTTTAGCATTATGAGACATCCCCAGGCAGGTCTTCTGGTCCGAAACGCATCTGTTTGTTGAGGCCAGGAAGTCCCGAGCAGGCGGGTTCGGGCTGCGGGATGACACCGAGGCCGATCCTCATTCTGTCCCGCAGCCCGTCAGCGGCCAGCCGGGCATCTCACCAACAGAGAGCCGTTATGAGCCAAAACACTGTGGATGGAAATATCCGAGGTGAGGTCCCTGTTCCTGAGCGGTCGCTGGCGGGTGGACGAGCTGCTTTACTCGGCTGTTAGTGCGGAGCTGGTTTCGGGAATGAGCGCAGTATTCAGGCGTCAGAAGAGGCTACTGCTGCTGTTATCGGCAGGGATTTTAATCCCGTCTGAATGGTCCATGGACAGGGGCGCAATGGAGGTTTTTGTGGGATGCGCACGACCCCCCTTCCCCCCTCCTCCCAGTAATAAGATAAAACACCAGGGAGCACCAATGCATTCAATATTTTGAGAGAGAAATGATAGGCTAAAATGATCAAATCCAATTGCCTTTGTTGTGTTTTTTTAGATGTATTTTGAGGCTTTTTTACGTTTTTATTTTAGAGACAGGGCGATCAATGAGTGGGAAACCAGTGACAGAGAGAGTGATGAATGACATGCAGGAACATGTTGCAAACACAAGTAAATTCGTTATTGAAATATTTAACAAAGTAATCACACATCGTACAATTTTGGAATAGGCAGGACATGTCCATAAAAATGATTTTTTTCTGGTTAGATGGTCTTTATTTTAATAATTCAATATATATCATAGAAAGAAAAGATATCGCAATGTCAGTTTTTTAACAATATCGTGCAGCCCTAGCGGAACCATCATCTTTTAAATGAAGAATGCGACTTTTGGGTCCAGTAGATGTCGCCCTTGAGCGCCAGCATTAAACAAACTGATGTTTGACGACAGCTCCGCTATTCTGAAGCGGCACACCTCCGACCCCTCTCCACTCGCGTTCACACAACAGAGTTATGAATAAGAACGCACCATAATTAAGTGCAAGCGGTGGACAAAATTGTCCTTTGCTCGAGCTGCAATCACCTGTGGCCTGCATTGTTGTGTTAGCAGGCTAATGTTAGCACTCTTCTTGCACTCTTCTTGCATGTAAATTGACACAGAATGACCGTGATCTAAACACATTTACGTGACATCCAAATAAGCAGAGAGTATGTTATTCTTCTTTTCTCTAGTCTTTGACTAAAACAGCTTTATAAACAAGGCCGTCCCGTCCATGTAAACACGGCTCTGACAACAACACAGCCAGCGGGACTCGAGCTTCTAACTCAGACAGTCATGACTCAGAGACACATTTACATAGGATATACTTGATTTCTGCTTTATTTATGTGTAAGATGTGGCACATTCTTCCTTTATAAATTGATCTTCCCTTTTACTGTTGTACTAATGACAGGACGTCTTTAACAAAGTCCTGTCAGATGTAAAGCACTTTAAACTGCCATGTTGTCAAAGATGCGATTCAAAATAAATCAGTCTTTCCTTAAAGAATATTAGAATGTCTCGAGCTAATAGGGTTTAAATTCTGAAGTGTTCAGAGATCAAAGTAGTGTAAGGATCTTTTTTAAGAAGTGATAAATCAACAAGTCATATCCGTGCAGCCTCTCTTTAGCACTACGCGACTGTTACTGATGCTGGTAATGAATGCTGTGTTGACTAACGAGGCAGCTGCAGTGGTGCTCCGTGTACTTTAATGGCAGTCATGCAGGGTACTCAGATCTGCGTCTGCAGCCCACTGTGCTGGAGTCAGCAGAGGTCACAGGAACATGTGGCAGTGATGGTGACATGAAAAGCTTCACAGTATGACCTGGCTCACTGCCTTCCTCGTGGCATGCATCAACAGATGTCTGCTCTGCTGGAAGCTGGACTCTACAAAACCCCCAAACCCTTACACCAACTACTCTTTCCTGGACTTAAGCTCCTCTCACACATGAACTGCACTCCTCAAATTACCCAACAATGGGCTTCATTCACCAATATCTTCCTAAGTTTCTTATTATATTTGTTCCTAAGATGATCCTCATGAAGCTGTTCTGAGTTGTTCGCACCAGAATTCTTACATTGATGAATGCCATGTCCTCGCAACCTGGATGCTCATGCATGTTCCTAATTAGCTTTAAAAATGCCCCTTTAATGCCCATATAAGGAGATGCAGGGCCGTGTGCACACACAGAAATCCCACACGATAAAAAAAAGAAGCAAAGAAACGTCAAGAATGAGTTAAACATTAAATGTAAGAAATACTTTTAGTTGTTCCGAATTGGAGGTAGATCTGCTGGAAGTGAAACACAATTAGGATGATTTATATTATATATTTAGTATCATCAGTGGTGCATTTCAAATATAAACTAAAAACTAACTCTGGATAATATCACTCGTATACAATCACGCTGTGCAGGAAGTCTTTTTAAGATGCTTTGCTAGTGACTTGTCAATTATGAAATTGGCTCCCCCTAAAGCAGACGTCGCTTTTTGGTCTATTTTGTCTCACATTGAACCAGAGTCTACAACATCATGTTGTGTGCTGGGACACTTTAAATTATGGATTGAGACCATGAGTTGATGAGGATAATGGTTACTGAAGTGTAACACAGTTTGACGTTTACTAGAATGTCTCGTGTGATAATAGAAAAACTGTTGTACTCAGTCGTACCTGATTCAGGCTAAATGGAAATAAACGTCTTCTCTTTCTCTCTGTTGCTTTTTCAAAGCTGTTCCCATGAAACTGTTACCTCTACCATGGATCAAACAGTCAGGCCTTTTGTCACAGCACTAGGCCTCGTGGGACACGTTAAACGGGCTGTTTCACTTTTGTGCCGCCTTGGAAGTTGTGAGAAATGACTTTTAACACATCTGTTGAATCATCGAAACCAAGCAAAAAAAACGGCAAAATAATACAAGGCCTCCAAATCCCTTTTCACTTTCGTATAGTTTCTCTTCAATTGATTTCAAATAATGGAATTTTTTAATGTTGACTCACTTAATTATTGTTCTTCTAGCTACACCCACGCCCTGAAAATTTGACCTAGAAAAATTGATCACCCAGGTCGCTTTGGGCAATATAGCCTAGACACGGTGTCTAGATTTGAGACCCACTTAAGTCACCTGTGTCTGACTTTGTGACTGTGCCTGGGAAAAAAACACACATTTTTATACAAATTCACTAACGTCTGACATACTTTCACATCAAAGACAAAGTGTCAGGAACTTTTAGTCACAGACTGAGATTTAGCTGAGATGGGGGATCTAACAGGGTCACTAACAGCAGGACTACAAGTTGATTTCTTTTGAGAATATTTCCCATCATGCACTTGGAAGAAATTTACAACTAAAACATTTGACTAGAAATATTTCTGGTTTACTCAGGGAGGAATTTCAAAGCTGGATTTTGGGTGATAATGACTATGCTTACCTTGATTTATAATAATCGGAGATTTTGTTTAATATTGGAGGACAGAGAGTTTTTTAAGAAATACCTCGATAATCTCTAAGTACTTTTGTACAAATTAAATTCTGAAATTACCGAACTGGCTTTCAAAAAAGTCAATGATTAATTATTTTTGTTATACATCCTTTTATTTCAACTTTGTCCGTCTTAAGTTTATTTTTAATTTGTCTGGATCCCAAAACGATAAACTGTGTACGGTATTTCTTAAATTCAATAATTTCAAACCTTTATTAATTCTCGAAAAGACACTGAGGTTTCCCTCATTTCCAATGCCGTCGAGATTACAAGCACAGTAAAAAGCAAAAAACACAACAAACACTCAATCAGTGAAAAACCACCGTGATCCATTAAAAACAATTACAATTGGAGACATAGTGGCTCGAAATCGAATTCCTAAACTCTGGAAGACAGGGAAGAACTCGGATCCTTAGAGTAATAATTTCGTGACATTCAAATAAGCAGTGAGTACAGTATGTTATTCTTCTTTTCTCTTGTCCCTCAATTAAACAAATTTTATACGCAAGGGGATGAGCCGGCCGCCCCGTCCATGTAAACACGGTGTAGATACGGCTCAGACAGCATCACAGGCAGCGGGACTCGGGTGTCACACTCATTGTAGACAGTCATGACTCAGAGTTTTTGTCAGAGGATATACTGGATTTATGCTATATTTATGTTTAACATGTCGCACATTCAGCCTTTAATCCTTCCGTCTCCTTTTCGACTGTATTCAGAAGCGGTTTTCAAGTTTTTACCAGAGCAGTATATTATTGCTTTATTGGGAAGACTCAAGGTCCATTTAAAAGACATACAGCAACATACAAGTTAAAAAACCAGCGCCCCATCGATAGAACTTTTTAACCAGGTTGTTCCCATTGAGATTAAAAACCTCTTTTCCAAGTGAGACCTGGACAAGAGGGCCAGCTTTACTATGAGTATATGCTGAGCCTCTCCAGTTTCTTTAGTAGTGTCAAAAGTCTATAAATACCTGAGCTGTATACCTTATTGTAAATTGCTGATATTTCCTGCGCCAGTTCCATCACTGCAAAATTCATTCAAAGACGTTACACCAGAATGTGGAAGTGGTTGATTATCACGATTTGCTTTCCTTTCCATTAGCACAAACGTGACTCATCCTATTATCTGACGAAGTTCAGCAGAATCAAGATATGTTTCACACCTTAAAAAACTCATCTCCACATCGGCCTGATCATTAAAAGTTTCGATGATGACATAAAGGATTTAAAATGCCAGAATGACAAAAAAAAATACAAATGCAAATGAAGCAGATATTTTCGTGTTTCCATGATTCATTCATGTATTTAAATAAGACACTTTAAAAAACCACCTAATACCTGACGGCATACATGCAGAACTCAAATCAATCAATCTTTATTTGTAAAGCGCCAATTCATACCAGATGTTACTTAGAGACACTTTACAAAAAGATCAGGTAAAAGACTGTACTCTTTGCTGTGTTACAAAGATGTTGATCCATCATGAGCACTTAGCGACATTTAGAAAAGTTACAGGGCAAGGAAAACTTCCTTTAAGAGGCAGAAATCTTGGGCAAAACCAGACTCATGATGAACAGCCATCGGCAGAAACTGCGCCGGGTTTGAAAAATGGGATAGAGAGAGCTGCATGTTGTTCAGTCAAACTTCACCGGCATGGCTAAAAACACAGAGATGCATGTACAAGAAAATTCAAACCAGGGACATCAAATAAAACAAAAACGGACATTTCTCGGTTGCAACATTTGATATGTTGTCTTTGGGTTATTTTCCATCACAAACGGGAGTTTCAATGTTTTGCAAATCATCAAAATCAGTTTTCATTTACATTTTTCGCAACGTCACAAAGTTTTAGGTAACCGAGTTGTACTTGGCATCAAAGGACGAATGTGCAACTTTTTGATTGAGTAGACGTTGCACTTCAGCACCTGCATGAAACCAAAACAAACTGATGTTAGCAACACCTTCGCCATACTAAAGCCACCACATCCGCTCTCCTCCAGTGACACTTCCAACCCCCCCCTTGCATTCGCACGAAGGAGTTACCGGCGGGAAAAAAATTGTCCTTGGCTTGAGCTGCCATTGCCTGTGGCCTGCGTTGATGTGTTAGCAGGATAAAGTTAGCACACTGTGTTAGCTCATAGCTTAACATTGCATGTAAATGAAACCAAAGCACAAATGTAAAAGGGACATGAAGAAATATGTCATTTTCTTTAAAATTCCCTCACTCGAAAGCACTTAGAGAGAACGTACGTCACTTCAAAAACTTTGTTTATCCTTTGAGTTTAAACCTGCCTCTTGCATGCATCCTTTAATTTAATTACATTTATCGTGTTGCTGTTCTTACTCTTGCAAAACATCTCACACAGAGAAAAAGAGCAAAACAGCCCGATGAAGTCCGGAAAAGCACACTGTTTCCTAATAAGGTTAATAATTATTGGCGCTCTAACAGGACTCAGATTTCCGCTTTGCCTGCGCGGCATTCTTTCTGGTTGAGATGACCTTTGAAAACACGAAAAATAACCTCAGAACAAGTTGTTTACACCTGTCAAAATGTCAAACAGCATGTAACTGGGCTTCCCCCCTCGCTCACTGCTGTTAATGCTTCCTCCCAAACATGTATGGTGTACCATTTGAGGTTGTTGATGCTGAAAATGACTTCTACAAGACGGGTTTACACAGAACAACCATTCTGAGGCCAGGAAATAATACCTTTGAGAAGTTTGAAACAAAAACAAGAAGTTCATTGCTGAAAAGCAACAAGTTGAAAAACAGTTTTTCTGCAGAAAGCTTCAAAAGTAGAATTTAATTGGAGCTCCGAGCGTGGAGAGTCACTGTTTTCAGTTTTCTTTCTGAATTTTTCTGTCTTAATGTCGATTTCAAACGTGCTTTAAAAAGAAGAATGCAGTCAGAAACCAAAAGCAGAGCTAGAAAAGGACAAAGACGTCCCACGCGGAGCTTGCAGAGACTTTATTCGAAAACAGGATATGCAAAGTATTCAAAGAAGTTAATAAGTTCTTACTTTGGACACATAATAATTATATTTATCTCTTGAAACGAGCCGCAGGTCGTCGTGCTGGATGGTTTCAGGTTGTTTAACGTTGCAGATTGCATCATGGTTATTTGTCCTACAAAGAAATACACGAATAACTCCTTTTTAAAATGTCAATATTTGTAGTGTTATTCTGCAAGTTTGTACAATTCAAAATTTAGATCGCTATCAACCAACTTCACTGCTATCTAAAAGATCGAGCAGCGTCTGTTTCAGGAGCGTGACGGCTTCTTTTCTGTTCCTGTCAGAGGTTCAGAAACAGTTTGAGGTTCTCCAGAGATTTCTAAAGAACAGCCCGGAGTCAGGACTTTAGTCATTGATGTTAGTGTTGTAGTCAAGACCACGCTAACCAAGACAAAGACAAACCCGAGACCAGAGTGCTCCGAGACAAGGCCAAGACATTTAGGGATCAAGACCGAGTCAAGACCAAGACAATGAATATAAATGAAAAATAATCATCTTGTGTGCAGCGGACTTGGCACTCACTTGAACACCGGGAAGGTTAAAGGTTAGGGGATGAAGATCAACCCACATGTGAATTGAAGTTATTCTTTTAGAAAGAGGCGTTTTCCTTTCAATAACAGTAATGATGTGGAAAAATAGCCAATCAGTGGTGGTCTTGACCGGTCTTAATTTAAATTCCAGAGTCCAACCATTTTGAGACCGAGTAAAAATGCTTTGATTCCGAGGCCGAGACCTTCAAAAAGTGGCCTCGAGACCAAGACCGATTTCAAGAGAGAGAGAGAGAGTGGGGAACGACATTCGGGAAAGTGGGGAACGACATGCGGGAAAGGAGCCACAGGTCGGATTTGAACCCAGGCCACCCGCTTGGAGGACTAAAGCCTCCTTACATGGGGCGCGCTCACCAACCACTAGGTTACCGGCGCCTCATGTGGGACTTTTTGATCCAACAGATGTCACCCTCGGCCACCAGCACGAAACCAAAACAAACTGCTTGAGTTATCAATCAGAAGGCATCATAGTTACGCACCATTAAGCACAAGCACCAAATTCTTAAAAAGTGTGTCAAAAATGACCAACCCTGCCTTTAACTTCCTACCTTTCCTGCTAATAGGCACGAAGGTTGTCAAAATTTGCGACACTTTTTTCAAAAGCACTTGTTTCCCTCTTTTTTTTCTCCCTGATTATCCGACTCTATCCACCGTCAATAAAGGCATAAAAAGCCCAAAATACGCTGCAAAAGAGGACTTTTATTTTTGTTGCCGTGGTGTCAAAGCAGTACCAATATCATTAGATTTTTACTAACATTATATGTAGAAGTTTGAAATTCTACAAACGTGAAAACCCTAAATTGTACCATCTGCATAAGAGGTGCCTAACTCATAACGTTTAAGGTGGTTAAAAGATAAACTCTTCTTTACCAAAGGTGCCGTCGTTCATCTCGTCAGCGGTTGTGATTTTGCTCCTGTTGATTTTAGCTTCTCGTACTGCAGGCGGGTCTCTGTGTTCTGTAAACGGCGAACGTTGAGTTTGCAAACGTCCCAAGATGCTTTCATAACTCGCTCTTATATCCTCCTTAATTCTCTCTCGCTCAAGACAGAGGCAGAAAAAAGGAAGAGACAACTAAAGAGGTTGCAAATTAAATATGATCCCAACTTACAAAGACGACCATTTCTAATGGACTAAGGTGCAACACGACTTCCATAGTAGTCCAGAGCTAATAGGGCTTCTGACTGGGTGCTAGATGACCTTAAAATACTGAGTGTAGGTTTAGAGTCAGGCCATCCAGAACAGGGTTTATACGTTTAACTTTCGGGAGGAAATTCTGCGATCTGAAACTAAAGATCTGAGGTGAGCAAAGTTTTACAGGAGTCATTCTTTAAACGCAGTACCATATTTTAACCACAGATACTTCACATATAGTGAAAGAGCTGATGGAAAGCCTTATTTTAGAATTCTGCTTGAAGGACTTTCACTACAAAATGTACGTTTGTCACAGGTACGATTCCATCTCTTGAGAAAATCAACACTGAATGTGCTGAGTAAGCCCTCGCTACAAACGTTTGTAAGGGAAGAAGTGATTCATTTTCACTCTGAATCACGTTCTCTGAGAGGGCAACTGAACACACGTGATCTCCCAGAACTCTGTCAGAGAAAATCAAAGCAGAATAAACACCTCGGGCATAATGTGGGATCAAAGCTTTTCTCACATTGTTGATATTTCCCACGAGAACTCAGTAACGCAGTAAGTGTCGCTCTCGACAGTGAAGTTCATCTGCCGGTTTCCAGCACGCATCAGCATCAACTCGTGAAAACGTAATCAAAGCACCTGCGATGTTCAGAGTGAATTCATTAATGAGCAGAAACATAACGGCCGTGGTCCTGGTCAAACTTCTACAGCGTGTTCAGATTTTATGGAACTAAAGGAGACAAGTAGCCCGACATTAAGCTCGACATGAGGGGGAATAATTTGGTAAAATCAAATTAAATAATCAAATGACTGGATCCCATTTAGTTTTCTGGTACTGTTTAGGATGTCTTGGTGGACTGTGTATAAACGTGGACGCAGTCTCAGCGACGTCACCCATTGGTTTCTGGGGCAGACTTTTGAAATCCATCGTCGGCGGTCGCCATGTTGGAAATGCTGCCTCAACCTTACTTTTGGTCAGCCTAGAATCAGGATCAAAGCGCTGGAGGTGAGACAGATAGGAGGCGGTGTGCGCTGCGCTCGCCGCGGAGTAGGGCGCAGGGCACACGGGCAAAAAGACACAGCGCACCTTGCTAGGGGACAGAAACAATAGTCGGGAATAAACATCTTTTTGGACGCGCAGTATGTTTGTATCTGGTCACTATTCAGTAGAAAGCTCTGAACTTTCTTCTGCTGAGGAGGAGACGAGCGGCACAGAAGGAGAGGGTGTGTGTTCATGAAATGCTCGGTGGCTTCACGAACACGACACACATTTCTGCTGCCCAAGTTGAATTTTTTTTAACTTCAGTGCAACAAGCAAGAATGGCAAGTGAGACCTTGTGCTGTGCTCAGCTGATTTTTGGAGGCTGTGGTCCTCGTCGCAGCTGCCGTTGGTTTGAATCCAATCCTCGACCCTTTGTTGCATGTCGTCCCCCGCTCTCTCTCCTCCCGCCATTTCCATCCTTTCCCGAAACTTTTAATAATCTATTTTATTCAATCTTTTTTATCCTCGTTTAATCTGAAAGCAAACATTTCAAGGTTTAAACCTTTACATGTAAAAGCCAAAACCATTTAATTAGTATACCACACACACACACACACACACACACACACACACAGAGACAGACACACACACACAGACACACACACACACACACACACTAACAGAAACCTTTGTTGTTCCGTGTTTCAGCCACACGGCAGCTCATGCAGACTTCTCTGACGTTATCACTTTGAATCATTTCATACACACTACAAGTTAAACTCACGTCACATTACTGCTAGATGCTTGTTTTTATATTTATTGCTGACTTGTGTCCCCTTATCTCAGCTCGGTCACTTTAACTTCAACTTGCCTCTTGATATGTTTCAAGGTCCTCTTTAGTTTTTAGTATTGTTGTAGTCAAGACCACACGAACGGAGACCAAGACATACCCGAGACCAGAGTGCTCCGAGACCGAGTCAAGACCAAGACCATAAATATCTCTGAAAAATCATCATGTTGTGTTCAGGGGGCGTGTCACTCACTTTGACCGTAACAACGGGAAGGTTGCAGCCGTAACCGGGGGAAAAAAATCAAACTACAAATGAATTCATCATCAACCTTTCTTTAAGTTCTCAGAGAGATCATTTGAAGTTATTCGCTCTTTTTGAAAGAGGCGTGTTCCTTCTAATCACAGTGATGACGTGGAAAAATAGTCCATCAGTGGTGGTCTTAAATTTTAAATCCAGAGTCTCAGACCGAGACAAGAGCGAGTAAAAATGCTTTCGATTCTGAGACGAGACCTTCAAAAAGTCGAGACCAAGACCAACCTTGAGAACTACTACATCAGTTTTTAGAGTATAGTTTGGATCTTAACTGGTGTAGAGTTGATTTAATATTTGCTAGTTAAAAGTTATACCTTTATCTTTATTCTATCCTTATCTATTCTTATTTGTATTTGCACTCATGGACGCTCTTCTTCTTGTCTTTTACTGCTGCAACACTTAATTTCCCCCTCTGGGGATCAATAAAGGATTCTCTTATCTTATCTGAAGTTTTCTCTTCCACGATAAATGAAGCGTCGTCGACAGAAGTCGAACAGAACAGTGAAATAAGAACTGAATATCTGTTGAACGGCGACGGAGAACTCATCGTCATGTTGTTTCCTTCATGTTGCGAACGGATCCTTCTTGTGACCCTCCGCGTTTTGAAATGTTCATTTGGAAAGTACGTAGTAGACATAAGGTCTGTGATTTCAGATGAGGTGTACAGTAGTCAAAGCTCAGCAGGTAGATGTGTGATGAAGACGTTAATTTTCCAGCACTGTACAAACTTTTGCACAAAGACAGCTTGTTTTGTTTTTTCCACTCAGGTATATCACGTTAACTTTCCACATGTTCAACTTTTTTTTTTAAGGTTTCCAGAGTGTCTTTATTGGAAAGTGCAGAAGTTTGCATTACGCATCTTCTTGTGTTTTGATTTGCTGAGGACAGAAACGGTTACTTTCCTCCTCCGTCTTCTCGTGACCGTATAAATACCGAGCGGAGCTTTAAAGCACGTCTTCTTCTTCTTCTTCTTCTGTCAGCAGGTGAGTTTAACCTCAGTGTTTACCTCTGATTTACTGTCAATGCTTACACATCAAGTACCCTTACATTTCACCTAAAGAGGATTTTAAAACAGTCAATAAATAAGGCATAACTCCAAATGTTAATCAAGACTTAACATCATGGTTCTATATTTCATTCTTTATATTCTTTCTTTATATATAAAATAAAAGACACTGGAAAGATGGAACATATTACCATTATCCTTAATAGGCTGAATCTCCACCTTCAAAACAGCTTTGATTGTTTGTGTAAGCTCTGTCTCAAGTTTCCTACCAGTAAAAAATCAGACTTTTTGACACCCCACACAGTCTGCCTGTCATCCTTTTTTTTTATATTTCCTGTGGATTAGAAAAGGCGCTCCCTCGAAGAACGACGAGTAGAGAAGACAGCGGCAAGCAGGAGGTTCTGCACAGAGGAGACACGGTGAGCACCACTCTCATTCATTTACACCAAAATATGAACAGATACTCTAACAAGCACCATCACAGATTGAATGATTTGTGTACGATTACAAACTGGCTTGAGAAACTTGTTAGTTACTTCATCTGAGCGGTCGGTGCGTGTCCAAATAAATCAAATGACAGCACGCAGCAGCAGCAGGCGTGAAAGCTTTCAGAGTTAAGACACTCGGCTCATGTTTGGCTGAAGGAACCAAAATGTACTTTTCATATCTGATTCAGAACCTTGAAGGTGGAAGATTTTACACAAATCTGTGCTTCTCAAACGTATCTCCAAAACGATCACATGAAGCTCCTCTGATCTAAAAAGTGACCAGACTCAATCTGACACTCGTACTCAGGAAGGTCAAAGCGAAGGAGAAGCACTTTTGTTCGATCTATCTTCACAAATATCCTTTGAGGATCTCTTAAATAAATACAAAACATGCAGACATATTTTGAGGTCTCGCTCGATGGCGTCAAATTGCAGTGAATGCAGGAAACCATAAAAAAAAAGGACGTCACTTCTTCAGATTATACGAAAACACTCAGAAACTGTCCTCCGTCTGCGTTTGATTAAACAAAAACTAGGAGCACACTAGAATCATATTTAACACATCTATAATATGTTTTAATATATTTCAAACACAGGACACTCTTTAGTTTCAGATCGCAGAATTTCCTCCCGACAGTTAAATATATAAACCTGTTCTTGGATGGACTTACTCTTTACTTAAACTCAGTATTTTAGGGTCATCTAGCAGGAAATATGGCAGTCAGAAGCCGTATTTGTCGGGACTACTAAAGAAGTCGTGTTGAACTTGGAGTGGAAATATGCATCTTTGTAAGTTGGGATCTTATTTAATTTGCAACCTCTTTAGTTTCGTTGTCTTCCTTTTTTCTGCCTCTCCTCTCCATTAAGGAGGATACAAGAGTGAGTTTAGAAAAGCATCTTTGGACAAATTGCAAACTCAACGTTCGCCGTTTACAGAGCACTGAGACCCAACTTAGTACGAGAAGCTAAAATCAACAGGAGCAAAATCGCAGCCACTGACGAGATGAACGTCGGCACCTTTGGTAAAGAAGAGTTTAACAACCTTAAAAGTTATTATTCAGGCCCCTCTATTGTTATGTAGATTATACAAATTAAGGGTTGTCCCGAATTTCAAACTTTGACGATACCAGTTCAAATCATGCAATATTTATACCTGTTATGATACCATGGCAACAAAACTAGAAGTCGTAGGCTCCAGATAGCGGGTAGTATCTTGTTTGCAACGATCAAAACTTCCATTTGTGTTTTTTTGCAGTTTAGAGCGCAGGAGTTTGCATTTCTGATGGATTCATTCCTCACACCTGTGTCATGAAATAGATTTAGCTTTTTAAAATGTCCAGTACTTGATGATATTATCGATCATTAAAACAAATAGAGATTATATCGATTTAAAACAGCTATAATCGAAAATAGGATCAAACATTTTGTTAACCGTACTTTACATCAGCACTTTATCTTGTTGTGGGTCTAAGGAGTATCCAGCACATCTGTAGAGTCTGGTTTTCTAAATATTAAGAATAATTGCTTCACAGCTGAGGATCTCAAGGCCTCTTGAATGGGTAGTGAGGAACTTTGCACGGCAGCCTCTTCCCTCAGTGAATTGTGTAAATGTGACATTTAGCGTTTTGAGTGGTCAGACTACAAGAAAGGCATCTACTAGTCCATCTACTATTAATTTAAAAACAAAGAAAAATATCCCTGATTAGGGATTTGCAGGAAGTCCTGCTTTTCTTAAAGTGGTACAAACCAACATTTTTCGTAAAAGCATTGAAAGACGTGAACCATCTTCTTCTCCTGTCCAAAATTTGCCTTAAAAATGAAGGAAAGATCTTGATAATTGTCACATAAAAGTTTATTTCTGACATAGTCTATGCACTAATGCATTCATAAATAAACTAAGTTGTCCTAACCAGGCACCGAAGGTCTGTGAAGCACTCAACATGAACAGTAGATTTTAAACTTTATAGTTGCTGCTGACTGAAGGATACAAAAAACTTGTTATTCTGCTGATAATGAAAATTGAACCTTCAGAAATGTAAGTGTCCAGGACTTTCATGTAAAAAATCAAATCTGTGCAGGGAGCTGTTTTGTATGCATTGTTGGCAAGATGCAGTGATTAAAGGCAAATGTTTTTAGAAGGAACAATAGCCCGGCATCACCAGCGTTTTTTCATGTGCATGTTTAACACCTCATGAACGTTCTCTAAAAAGCTGCAGCCATCTTCTTTGCAGAAATCCAGGAAATGGGTCTGCAGCGGTGAAACGCAGTTGTTGTTGTGAGGCACAAACAATGCGATGAGATCACTTAGAACATATCCTGGATCAGGTTTGTGTTCTCTTTCTTGTTGTTTCATGTGACTTGTTAAGTAATTATCTACAGGTCCTGGTTGAAAGCATTTCTTAAAATCCTGTAGTTGTACGTCAGCTCGATTAAGATGAAGATGAAATGTTACATTTAAAAGCATTGCTGAATCCATGTGTACCTCAAAATTAAAGTTAAAAGAGGAAAACTGTTTGTCCATTAAGAAGTTAAACATGTCTCAGGGTCATTTGGAACAACTAAATTCAATCTGACACAAATCCATTCTGAAAAAATTCCAACACATGCAGAATTAGAAAGTTTTGATGAAGTCGTATGCAGATGATGTGATGTCTTATTTATACGATTTCCAAAAAGCTACAAGAGTGGATAAGGGTTAAAATAATAATAGCTGCATGACTCCAGTGATGGATAATTTTATCTCTCAACAACAATTGAATTGATTTTAATTTAATTTGGTTCACACGTTGATTTTCCTCCTCGAAGATCAACTGTAACTTCGTCAATTGTCCAACATTTAATCAAATGTTGCCATCGAGTCAACATTTTTCTTTTTTAAATGTTGTGTTTTTAATTAACTAGTAAATGTTTACATGCTAGCAACATTTTACACTTTAGGACGATCGAATATCACAATAATAGCTCTTTCACTTGAAGCAGTTAGACTTATTAAATGAAGCTTACTGCAATATTTCACAGTTTCAGTCGTGTCCACTTTGTTGAATGCACTTATTGCACGCTGCCTTTGATTAAAATAAAATGATCTAAATAAGTTTCATCTCAAGTTAACAACAGTTGCTTCGCCGTGATATGAAGTTCATTCATGTAACTTGTGCTGTTGTTTAGGATCCGTCTTTGACGCGTGATGTGATGTGATGTGAGGATTTCTGCGTTTGTAACGCAAAACAAATTTCTTTGCAAACGGACAATGAAGTGTTATCTAATCTTTTCTTATTCCTCAAGATGTTAAGCTTTGCTTAAATATGTCCTCTGACCAGGTCTCAGGATATAAGTGTTTAAATCGGCTCTGAAAGGTCACCTTTAAAGCAGGATTGTTTGATTTCCTGGTCAGGCTGCCATCAAATCATCACCCTGCATGGAGTTTAAACGGAGCATTACATCGTCTCGCTGGTGCTTAAAGCAGCTCTTTCATTGTTGCCACGTACGGTTGTCAAAATGTTCCAGGCTTTGGTGATTTTTGGTACAAAGTATTTTAAAACGATATAAAAACTGCAACTTTTCCATGGGACAGGCGTGCAGGAGACAAATGAAGCCACCAAAAATTGCACTAAAGACTTTTTTGCAATGTAGACAGTGTGCAGGAGGTTTTCTGCAAGTTTTGATAATTAAAAACAAGAAATGATCCAATACTGGCCGCTTAGGACTTCCATATTTTTTGCTGTGTGCTCAGAACAGGTATGGATATCATATGACTTTTGTTAATTCAATTAAAGTTTAAAATGCTGGTACTGTGACGACCTCCTCGTCTAAAAACTTGCCTTTTTGATCCGCTTAAAATGTGCTGTGGTGGGAGGGGGATTTCAGAAGTTGTTGGAAGAAGCTCTTGATTTGAAGCATTCTGACGCCTTTTTAACCTTAACTACATATTTGACAACAGCTTCTAGGTATCCGTTATTCATAGTGTTGTGAAAGTTTCATTTCCACTGGGGTTATTGGAGGTTTTTATGAAAGTATCAGCCTCAGGTTCAGCTTCTCCAAACCTTGAAAAGTTTGTCGGTTTCTTCTTGAAGCTCAGGATGTGACTAACGAGTTGAGACTTTTTGTGTCCATCTCCTGAAAACGTTTTAAAGTCACAGCTAAACTCATTTTAAACACTTATCATGAGTCCAGTTCTGTTTTCTGTAAGTGATAAAGTTGAGTCCCAGCTGTGGTTGTTAACCGCATATAACCAGTGACATGTTTGTGGTATTAATGTGTCTCTTAAAGTACCACCTTCCTGTGCGCTCTAAAGGTCACATATTCTCCTCCTCTTCAGTGTAAATAAGTCTCAGAGCTCCCCAGAACATGTGTGTGAAGTGTCTTGTTCTGAATCCACTCTGATCCTGTATTTGATCATGCCTATAAACCCCTCTATTTCAGCCCTGCTCAGAAAAGGCTGTTATTAAGGTGAAATAACTGAAGTAATCTCGATAAAAGTCATAACTCACAGATTTGGTAAAATAACAAATGAAATACAAACCAATGAGAATATCATGGACAGCATGTCTGCAGATTTTAAGATATTAGAATAGAATAGAAATTACTTTGTGGTCTATTTTTACATGCAAAGGGAGAAATGTGTCTTTGACTTGTGTGTGCAAGTGTACGCCATTTACAACCACAAATTTAAAAACCATTGAGCACACTTGAAAACACAACGTATGCACAACTGGGGCGGCATTTTTCTCTATCAGAAAGGACAGCTGAAGAAGAACAGGAAGAGTTGGGAGGAGAGAGAGGGGGATGACGTGAGAGAAAGTTCTTCCGAAAATTTGAGAATTTCTAGTTTCTCTAAAGAAAAACGAACACATTGAAGTACGAGTCAGGAAACCTTTATGCTGCATGGAGAGAAGACATCCCGATGGTTCTGTGGGGACAGTCAGCTCATATTGCTCCTCAAATACAGAAAACCATCCCGCAGTATACATCAAAGAACAGTCACAAAAAAATAAATCAAACACCCCAAAAGCAATTTAAATTCTTAAAGGCATGCACACCTCGTAAAAGTGGTAAGACACCCGGTAGGTTATAAAGAGGACAATTTAGGAACTCAAACTTAGTTTGCCGAAATTCCCTGACACATGCAGCTGAGGACGTTGGTCGGATTCAAACCCACGGCCGCTGTGACGAGGATTATAGTCTCTGTACCGCTAGGCTACAAGCGCCCCTTCAAGCTCTGTTTTACATTAAATGTTAATGTAAACCTGTGAAAAAAATACATATGCAGATTTGCCAAAATCAAATTTCCAGCTTTGCACGCACATCTGCCCACATGAAAAGTATTTGTTCACCATCCTGCAGCCCTGCACATCTAGAGAAACCTCAAGAGTCAATATTGACAGATAAAAAAAAAGATTGTCTTCGCTGAGCTCCCGTGAAAAGCGTAGTTTAAAGTGCAAACTGAAAATTAAGCAAATGTGATGTAACGATAACGTCTGAAATCGAGCCTTCTTCTCAGAATATGAGTGTGATTGGGAAGTGTGATTGTAGATATGGGAGTTTCTGACTAATACACACACACTGATCGTAGTACCACAATGATGCATCTGCGACTTTCCACACTATTATGTGGCCAATTATGATTTCTAAACAGGATGTTCTCCTTTAACCTTTTTGTGGCGACAGATTGACTCACAGAAAAAACGACCTAATATCAGGCGTCGGATCAGATGGCTCAGAGTGTGATGTGTTGTGACTAAAGCTCTCCTTCACTTTGAGAGTCTTGATTGGCTTCTTCACGGGGTAGGGAAAGTCACGAAGGAAAGCCAGAACGAGAGGTGACGGTGAGAAGCCACAAATGTGTCGCACACTCTCACTTTTATTCTGAATTCCTGTCTGTGGGTGTGCACTTTGCATAGAACATATTGTGTTGGCTGTTTGGTTTATTGTGTAGATGCACGCTTCCCTACAGCCTCAAAGAAATCTCTGATGTGGCAGTGAGATAACGCTGAGAAGAGGCCCACTCTCACGCTTTGGATTATACCTTATTTACATGATGCTCTCTGTAGAGAAAGCTGCGAATGCATCGTCTTCAATATGGTGGAAGACGAAGCGAGGGCATGAGAGTTCATTTAATGTAAAACATGATCTTATAAAAACTGATGAAATAAGAGAAACTTGAGGAGGAGTAACAGAAGTGGAAGTCTGCAGAAGCTCCTTAGAGCCCGGGAGGCGACATGGAAAGTTTTCTTTTTCTTTAAATGCACGCACGATTGATCAATTTGGACAGGCGTTTTAGTCATTTGCATGCATTCTTAAAACGTGTGCAGGATTAAGTCATTTGCACGTTCGTTTTATTCGTATTTCTCGTCCACGTGTCATAAATGTTAGAGTCGCCATGAAATTAAAAATACGTTGTCCTGATTTTGATCGGGCGTTCCTGTGTTAAATGGTTATTTGTCTGGCAAATACTTTTCAGTACCACAGTATCTGAGTATTTTTTCCATCAGAATATTTGTTTTTCTCTTCCTGTTAAACAGATGACTCATCCTGCACTCAGGGGCGTTTACTTATTTACGACCAATTAAAGAGCTTTGTCTAGTATTTACGCCCCTCCCCCATAACTATAAATTGTACCAGTTACTGCACAAACTTGTGTGCAGTTTATAAAACAGGTGCGTGAAATGAAAGTGTGCTTGTGCTTCTAGGCATTGCTTGTGACTGCTTGGGGCCCCAGGCCAGTAGGGGCCCCCCCGAGGATGACAAAGTTTAAACCACAGAAGGGGCGAAATTGTGCAATGACAGTAAGAAACCTCCCTAAGGCGGCCCCATGATAGCACTCATTCTCTTGTGCTTCTTAACGTTGCAATCATTTCGTGGCCATCAAGAGACATTTCCAAAGTGTTTATATCTTAATGGTGATGAACGCTGGTTGGAGAGGCCCCTGTGAATTCGCTCTAGGCCCCAACAGAATCTAGAATCGCCCCTGCTTGTGTTAAAAAACAAACATGTGCATGTCACCTCCCAGGCTCTGTATATAACGTATATTTTTCTTTCATTGCTGCACATTTGGAATTTAATTAGAACAGAATGGATGTTTATTGCCTATTGCACAGTTACAGGTACAGGGCAGTACACGTCTTAGTCATACAGTGAGCTCAGACGCTCTCTGACCTGCTGCGTCTCAGGTTGTAACCCGTGAAGAAGAAGCATCACTGTAAGAATCGGTGTGAGAGTGAGTTTGGTGTTTAGTGAAGCACTGTTCCAGGAATCCAGGCAGCATCTTTGACAAACACAAGTTAGTCCCGGTGGTTTCAGGTGTCGCGGAAAAAGTGGAGCAGCTTCGTCTTCCACTCATTCTAGAGACTTCTGTGGTGATGCTATCAGTGTGTCAGTGTGTGCTGCACCTGCATGACAGACTCTCTGTCTGCCGATCTGCAGGAAACATCTTGAACCACTGAAGACTTTAATGTGTGAGCAGCTGGATGCTGATTGGCTGCTTGTGCATTATTTTCAGATAAACAAAGCTCTGATCTCGTGTTTTCACTTTGGACAGAGACTCACGGATATAACGCCAGATTCTGCACAACGAACACTCCTGACGTCTTCTTCAAAATGTTCAATTATAAACGATGATTTTGACAATATATTTATTTTAATAGTAGTATTTCTGTGCTGGTGTCACTACAGGTGTTAGAATAGATGCTGCACACACACACACTCACACACACTTTGTCTCTCATTGGTACTGTATGTGGTTTATTAAAGCATGAGTTAGTCCCTTATCCATTTGAGTTGTTATTTACTGATTTTTGGAAATCGCCAGAACATAACGTATAAATCTGGAAATTTCGTGATGAAAAAGCTTGTGACCAATAGGATGGTCGATGTGATGGTCAGACAACGACAGGCTGTCTCGTTACGTGTACCAGGGGAAACTGAGAACAAAAAAAGTATCGATGCACGTTTGCTCGTGGAAGCGTGGAATAAAAGTGCATTTCTTTTCCTTCCAGTAAAGTTAACGTTAAAGTTTTGTGATTGAAGCTTAATTGTCTCTCCTGTTCCAGCAGAAATGCCAGAGACACCCGGTGAGAGTTTGAGATGTGGACAAAATCAAAGCCCTCCTCCTCAGAAGCCTCCTCGACCACAGAGCGGTGAAGTGACTCCACCCGGCTCAGGAAGTCAGGTATTCAACAAACACACCAATGAAGGGTCCTCATTCACAATGGTGCTGAAGTACGGACAACATTAGAGCAGATACAGACTAAAATCATCAAGGACAGGCCGATCTCACAAACAAAAAAAAGACATGTGAAGTCATAAAAGTTCACAGCTACTACATGTTTTCCGTGTTTTTTCCTCTCAGAGCTGCGGCGGTATGGAGGGCGTCAGGCAGAAGCAGCAGAGACCATCAGTCCTGCGTCAACTTTCCCAAACAGCTTCCAGACGACAACACGGTACTCACACATTTTGGTTTCTTTATCTCCATAACACAACATCATTTTATTTCATGATGTGCTGACATTCTTGCACAGGCTTCATCCTGTATTTTCTCTTAATGCAGGAACAATGTTGAACCTTGTAGCGCTTTGTGGTTATAGCATTTAAAACAAATACCAGATCTACATCAAAACTTTCCTACTCCAGCTCCTTCAGGAAACATTGCGGCGGTCTCTGTTTGCAAAGAAGAGGCGGATACAGGACATCTCTCCCGCTCCTCCTCCCCTCACGTCGGCTCCTCCCCCGCGCAGGGTCATCACTTTTTCTCATGGAAGAGAGAGGCCGCTAAGCAGAGCTCCACTGAGGCCAGGCTTCATGACGGGTGAGAAAGTCATAGCAGGATGATATCTAATTAATACGCTGTTTGGTAAAGCAATGTAATGTTCTCTTACTTTGCTGGCTAAAATAAATGATGTTTACATCGTGGTTTTGTTGGCACGTGGGGAGGAGGGCCTTAAAGAGACAGCAGCTGGAATGACCCGTTTCATGCAGAAGCTGAAATGAGGGTTTTTACTGATCCAGTATCAGATAAATAAGGAAGGTTTTTTTGAGCTGCTAATCATGCAAAGCTGCTCTATAGGTTTCAAAGACTGACAACATGAAAGGTGAACATGAGGAGAATATGGGATCTTTAAGCAACTCTAAACTTGCAAATGCATAACATACCAGCAGAGTGACTTGGCCTCTTTCTTCTGAACATCATCTACCTGGTTGAAAAATCACAAATAAGGCCTTTTACAAGCTGGTATCTGTTACGTCCTTCAAATTAATATGACCCTATGTTGGTTCCCTGCAGAATCTCTGAAGCGACCAGTGCTCTGTTTGTGAGTGGATTCTGCCGCTGGCCCGGCTGTGATGCTGTTACAGAAGATTTTCACGGTTTCCTGAAGTAAGTAGACTCCTGAAGATGACAATCAGGGAATTAGTTTATGAACTAAAAGTTTCACTTCTGAGTCATTTCATTGACCTGCTTGTGCAGAGCAAATAGAGCAGCAACAGCAAAACCATGATGGACACAACACAAAGAGAAAAGGTTATTGCATTTATCGTGAAATAACTGAAAAGCTGGAGCCAAATACCTCAGAGGAGTAACTGCGGCGAGGTGGAGCGAGAGGAAACAAAAGGACCTCCCTACGTAGGTTTAGCCTAATTTAGGAGAGACGCTTGCAAACCAGGCGAATCACTTGAGGACACAACAGGATGTTAGGGCGTGCAGAGGTCATTTCACGTTTTAATCATGACTTTACTGAGTAAAAAATAATCTGAGACGAGCCCAGACTCAACACATAGCTCCTACAAAAGATCGACTCAGCTCGATATTTCCCCCCCAAAAAAAGATTTTAAAGGAAGAATGTGCGACTTTTTGATCCAGTAGATGTCGCCCTTGAGCTCCAGCATGAAACCAAAACAGACTGCTGTTTGGCGACACCTCCGCTACTCTGAAGCCTCCGCTCTCCTCCAGACTAAACTTTGGAATATACAAGTTTAGCATCAGTTCAAATAAAGCCCAGAGTCAAACAATCAACAGAAGGCTCTTGTACCTGTGTACACTTTGACAGTAAATAGAATAATAATCTGACGTTCGTTGCTCTCTCTTGTCTTTCAGGCATCTCAGCTCTGAACACGGTCACAGTGACAGAAGCATCGCTCAGTGGAAAGTCCAGCAGGATATGGTTCAGTGCATGGAGAGTCAGGTGGGAACTCAAACAACACACAGGGTCTGCTACAACAGCATGAACGCTGAAGTGAAGAAAACATGTCAGAACAAGGTGTAAGCTTCCTCCCCTGTGTTACATCTGTAAACACGTGTGTGACTGTTTATTTAAAACAATACGGAAAACGATCATGTCTAATCTAGCTAAAAGAGAACAACATGATACAGAAGATGTTTTTAGTTTTCAGTTCGTCGATTGATTTCATACATATGTTGAGTACTTTCGGTCGATATCCAAACACTGACTGACACGATCAGCTGGAAGGAAATGTTTGTTTATCTGCGGTGTATGGTGTCCCATCAGATCGTAGAGGAACGTATCAGAGCGTATCATATCGTAACATATTGCATCGTATAATATCGCAGCACATCGTATTGGATTGCATCGTAGATCTAATCATATCATATCGCATTGTATCGTATGAGAACGTATCTCATCTGCTGCATCGTAAAGTATCATATCGTAACATTTAACGTATTAGAACTTCTCTTGTCGTATTGTATCGTATCGTTTTAGAACACAGCATAGCATCGTATTAAAACATATTAGAATGTATCGTAACGTATCGTAACGTAACGTATCATTGTATCGTATCGTGAGTGACCTCGTGATTCCCACCTCTGGTCTTGCGTCATGAAGTCTCATTTTTTTGCAGCTCCTCCTGGAAAAACAGAAACTCATCGCGATGCAGCTTCACCTGCACCTCTCTGAAAACAAATACAATGATCAGGTATGATGTCACTTTTTCTCTCTGAATAATGTTCCTCATTGACAGACTGTCTTCATTGGCCGGCTCCTTCTGATCTCTCTGCCCTATTAAAAACCTCATCTTTCATCACGGACACTCAGATTCATCGATCAGTTGATTCTGACCGTCTCACGGTCGAGGTCGAAGCTCAGGGCAGACCGAGCAACTTCTGAAACGCTCTGCCTTCACATGTTCGTCTGTCCCTCACACTGCCTGTTTTAAAAAGGAAGAATGTGCAATATTTGACTCATAAATACAGCAGAAATCAAGTCTATCCTGTAAATGTCTCTCTGAGTCATGACTGTCTACAATGAGTGAGAAGCTCGAGTCCCGCTGGCTGTGTTGTTGTCAGAGCCGTGTTTACATGGACGGGACGGCCGGCTCCTCCCCTTGTGTATAAAAGCTGTTTTAGTCAAAGACTAGAGAGAAGAAGAAGAACATACTCACTGCTTTTTTGAAAGTCACGTAATAGTTTTTAGATCACTGTGTTAATTTATGTGCAATATGAAGCTACGAGGAAACCAAAGAGCGCTAACATTAGCCTGCTAACACAACAATGCGGGACACAGGCCATTGCAGCTTGAGACAGGGACAATTTTGTCCGCTGTTTGTGTTTAATGGTGTTTAATTATGGTGCCTCCCATTGATAACTCCTTCATGCGAACAGGAGGGGGTGGGGGTTAGAAGTGTATTTCTGGATGAGAGCGGAGAATTCACTATTGCAGAGATGTCACCAAACAGCAGTTTGTTTTGGTTTCATGCCGGTGCTCAAGGGCGACATCTACTGGATCAAAAAGTTGCACATTCTTCCTTTAAAACACATTTTAATGCCTCAGCTTTTTGCTCTGCTTGAGAGTTGGCTTTCATCCCTTCCTCGTCCTGCTGTAGTAATCATAATAATAATTCTGGATTTGGATGTAGTCTTTAGAATTATGAATATTTGAATATTATGAATATTTGGGGAATAATTTCTTGAATTCTCTGTACAGTTTCCTCCCTAAAGAGAGTGAAACTTAAATGTTCTTTTCCTGTTTATGTCCACCTCCGTCATTGCATGCAGAATGTGTCTTCTGATTGGCCGTACAGCCTTCCTCTGTACCTGCCCCGGCCTCTGGTGACGGATGGAGACGCAGTGCAGCAATGGGCCATTAAACACCTGGAGGAGTTGTCTCAGCACGGAAACAGAGCTGCAGCGTCTGCACACTTTCTGCCTGGTAACACACGCACTCAATGACAGCTCATTCTCAGCAAAGAAATAGAACTGGAAACATTGAAAATATTACTTCAGAGAACTTCTCTTAAAATATTCACTTAAAGGAGCAGTATGTAACTCTGACACCTAGTGTTTAAAATGGGTACTGCAGCCAGAATTCAAAACATTACAGAGAGCTGTCTCCCCCCCCCCTTCCTCTCTAGAGTGGATGCTCACGCAGGTCACCATGTGGTGGACACTGAAGCTTCAGTGTTTATCCAGCTCTGCATCGGTCTGTAAACCTTTCTGTGTTCTAACCTCTCTCCATTTTTCAAAAGCATCTCCAATATTGATCCTAGTTTGAGCACGTTTCTGCTCGTGGAGCTTATTAGAAACATGCAGAGGCTTTTTAGGTCGGGTACAATCACTTCTATCTGAACCAGTTCTCTTGCCCGCTTCCATCGCTGCAACACCTGTTGGTTTGACCTGATAACTGCTCTCATATCTGGCAAACCGAAGGGCGTCCAAAACGGCCGTGTGGGGGTGCCTTAAAACCGCCTACCTTCTCTGGTCCAAACAAATCCAGACCATTCAGGACCAGAATCTAAAGTTAGAAGGAGGACATACTGGCTGCTGCATTGTTGTCAGAGAAGCCAGCACTTCAACATAGCATGTTTCCTTAATGTCTGATCATACAGTAAGGTCACTTTATTTCAGTAGATATCTTACAGATTGCTCCTTTTAATACACCTTTCTTTCAGCTATAAATGTTGTGATTTTTGAAATTTTGATGCTTTCCTTCAGAGCCATCGTAGTCATTAATGATTTACATTCGCACTTTTGTTCTCACGCGCTCTGAATGTGTGGTTGTATCTTTTCAGTTCCCACATAACCCTGATCATTCGTGATGACGACATGATTTGATGACTTATCTTTGTTCCTGTACAGATTTAGTCCCCAGTATCGAATGTTACAAATACAACAACATCCGGCCTCCGTACACCTACGCCTACTTGATACGATGGGTAAGTTTTCACAAAGGAGATGAATGTGAGATGCTGACTTAAGTGTGAAGTTGTTTTTTATGATTGATGTGTAATAACCATCTCTGGTTTACCGCAGAGAAGACTTTGTTGAGCTGCTTACTAGAAATGGTCATGACAACATCCTTAAAATATTCAGAAACGTGATCTAGATTTACCTGGAAAAAGTTGAGTTAGCTTTTCCGTTAGCTGCAGTTAAGTTTACACCTCAACTCCAGGATTAACATGAGAACGACTCACTCACTTCAAACACAAACCAGGGCAATAGAAATCACTGGATTTTAAGTAATAAGGTTTGCACAAACTCCTTTGTCAGTACACTGAACTTCAGTGTGTTTGTCTTCACTGTTTGCAGTCCATCCTGGAGTCTTCTGATAAACAGCGCACTCTGAATGAGATCTACAACTGGTTCACCACCATGTTCTTCTACTTCAGACACAACACTGCAACCTGGAAGGTATGAAACTCTCACACTGGACAGTCACTCTGATTCTCGTATCTATCACACGTTTTGAGTCGTATTACAAGTTTTAAATCATCTAAATCATTCATTAAAACAAAGTCCGCAGGGATTTTCCTTACAGCACAGTCACATTGGGATCACAATTATTTTCTGTGAAATGAGAAGAGACTTCTGTGCGTGCCCTCTTGATTTGTCGTTGGTTTTCCTTCGTCACTTCAATTTTTCTTCTCGTGCCCGTATTCGCTGGCTGAAAGCCAGACTGATTTCTCTCCCAGACTGGTCTCCGCCTATTCTACATGTTGAATCGGTTAAAAGCCCTCTGACAGGCCTCAAGCGGACCAGAACCACTGACTCTCTGACATCCCTGACGAGCCCGACCCCCAAACGGTCGACCCTGTGTATACCGAGCTTTACTGTGCCACTTTCAGAGCCCATTTTCAGATCAAAACAAATGCTCCCTTCCAAGCTCCGCTTTCCCCTTTCACCTAAACACATCCCCCGCCCCTCCCTACCTAGGAAGTCTTTACTCCACAATATATTTACAGAGGGTCAATTTGATCTTTGGCTAATTAACAATGATCCTTTTATACCCAGAATGCAGTGCGTCACAACCTCAGCCTTCACAAGTGTTTCGTGCGAGTCGAGGGAGGGAAGGGAGCTGTGTGGACGGTGGATGAAACGGAGTACCAGAGGAGGAAAGGACAGAAGTATCACAGGTACGAACAGGACAAATACAACAGGAGCCTGATCTCTACTCTGTAGTCCAGCTTCAGTGTGGACTCAAGTGGCTTTGGTAGCTTATTCAGTGTGTGTGTGTGTGTGTGTGTGTTTCAGGGACTGTCCTGTGAAGTGGCTCAAGTCCTACTCTCATTACTGTCCAGACGACGCATGAAGACCAGCAGATGGCAGCACTGAGCTCCATCAATCCAGCAGCAGGAGACAAGAGGAAGTGCTTCATAGCAGAGTTCTCGACCTTTTCTATCTTCAGGCCCAAGAGTGATTGATAAAAAACAAAACATGCCAAAGAAGCTTAACAGATTAAACTGAACTCTATGCATTGTGGGTAAGCCACTTTGAGCTGTAATGACCACAATTAATATTCAACTTACAGTGGTTTTCAAGTTACCCAGAACTTTCACCAGATACATGTGCATTGCGTGTCATCTCCGCTCCGTTACGGCTCCATGCTCCCTCGTCTGTCAACACCCACAGGCTGCGTTCTGCTGGAGCGCAGAGACAAAGTAGTTCCCGCAGTAATAACACACGACAGCGTGAGATAATACAATGCATGTGATATAAAACTGTATAACAACCTTATAAACACAACAACAAACACATACGGTCATTGTTTAGAACCGTCATGATGGAGTGTTTTATTCTGAAAATAACCCAGATGTTTTAATGTCTGACTTCCTGTCCCGCTCAATCGGCTCTGCTATAAATTGATGCGCCGTGCTCCGACATCCAGCAAAAATAGAAGCCTTGCGTATCTGCTGCAGAGGGCTCTGGCTACGCTGCCGTGACGGAGCGGAGACGGACCGAACATGCATCTGGTGGAATTTAGCAGTTAGGATTCAACACACCAAACATTGAACTCAAAATCCCTTCCTGCAACTATTGATCCAAATCAAAGGCATAAAAAATCATTAATCTGAACCACATGGAGCCATAACTAAGGCAGGGTGTCTGCATCGACTCTTTTCATTTGATCATCGATAGACTGGACATGTGTCACTGCAGAAACGGGAGCGTAAAGGCCATATCAGCCGTTAGCTTGATTGCTATACTGTGTGAAACCTCAAGTTTAGCATTTTCGCTGTTGCCATCTTGTTTTTTTTTTCTCTTAAGTGACCATATATGGGGCGTCAGAGGAGAGAGAGTTAGGCTAGCTACACACTAGACGATGAGAGGCTTGTCGAAACCGATTATTTGGCACCACCTCTAGCGTGTAGTGTCAATACGATTATTTCACCGCTCCCGATTGAGTCGGAGCCGCCCCGATCTTGAATATAGATTACGCCGTGGCAGAATCAATATCAATGTACAAAGACAGGATGACGGCTTAGTTACGGACTTTTGTGAAACAAGCAGTCTGAAAGGGGCTAACGAGGAGGTGAGGTTTATGAGCTTTACCGCAGCCAGCCAGCAGGGGGAGCTCTAAATACTATGGCTTCAGTCCCAGGAGATTTTCGCTCAGTCCATCTTAATATACGGTCTTTGGTATAAACTTAACGTAGCAGAGGCACTTCCTTCTTGGTTCCACTTTTAAGCCGCAGTGTTTGCTTTCATCAAATAAACGGATTTGTCTGTGTTTTGTTGTCAGCCTGATTTAAACAGTGTATGAGCTGTCTTCAGTCAGTAGGTCAGAGGTTCGTCATCTCACATCATCTCTCTGCGTGCTAAACAGAAAACATCCTCCTACACTTTAGTGTCTTCACATCTGCGATCTTAACTTTCATAGATCAGTTTCTAAATGTGTCATGTACCTCTTTAACTCTGTGTTCGGTCATTTCCCACACGATGACGAAGTCTGTTAGAAAATAAACTCAAAGGCAACCTCTTCAACGTATCGTGTTTGACATGAGTACAGATACTGAAACACAAAAGGCAATAAAACGTGTTGAAGATGAATCAAACAGGATGTGCACACTGTATGACTTAAATTTAGCACTCGTGTGATTTTCTGTATTTGTCATAAAAACAATGAAACGACACTCTGTTAATCTGCCTCTTGATTTTTCCTGACCCTGTCTGTGACACTCGAGCGTGTTTGTTCCTGTAAACTTAAATAAATCTCAACTTGATTTCAAACCAACAGGAGGAAAAAGGACTTAAGCTGGAGTGGGGACTGTTTTTAAACTCGCCCCTGTTGACTTCTCTTCATATAAACGTGCAAAACCACACATTTAAAAACCAGTTCCAGGTTACTAAAACTTTACAAGAAGTCTGTATTTATGGATCTGGATAGAAGCCAATCACGCTTTGATTTCCACACATTATGAATTGTATCACAATAACAGACGCTTTGACTTTACTGTGTTTTATTTTTATGTTATCTTTTATTAACAGCCAGCTGCACAATGTCAACATGTACATGAACAATTATGTTAGAATAAACTAGTTTTTGAAACGTAAAAAAGTATTAAATAAAATGCACCTGGGGCGCAGATGTCCTAGCGGTTAGGTCGAGCCCCATGGATATAGTCCTCCAATCAGGTTGCCCGGGTTCAAGTCTGACCTGCAGCTCGTTTCCTGCATGTTATTCTCCACGCTCTCTCTCTCTCTCCGACTTCCTCCACTCTCCTGTCAAAGAAAGGCTAAAAGTCCCAAGATACATTTTTAAAAAAATGCTCTTTTTAATTCAAGTAAATAAAGAAAGTTCCTTGCAAGGTGAAGAGGGACACACGGTGAGAGGGAGAACAAGAGGAACTGGCTGAAAAACTTTTTTTTATCATCAAGTTTGACAAACAGTTAAAAGACAATTATATTATTTACATATAAAATGTATAGAAATATAAGCTTTGAACAAGCCAGGGAGTCTGATGTCCATAACTCTTTTTCTTTTTGTTCAAGCAAAATTAATTTCTTTCAAAATACAAAACATCTTTGCAGATTTGTTGCGTTGAACATGTTTAATTGAGGTGCAGTGCTGTGTGAGTTGTCCAATAAATGATGAAAGCAGGGTGTGGAGGAAGTCCATTCTGATTTGTGGATGTGAAATTTCCCCAAAATAAGGAGTTTATTTAAATTGACATTAACAGACGAATCAAAATATAACATGACAATAAATACATTAATCTGTGCATTAGTTTAAGTTTTTATTGTCATTCATTTTCCCCAAAAAAGCTTGAATGTTCACAGTGAAAAACACAAACAAATGAAATACAGTTTCCTTCTCTGAATTGTACGGAGCCCCTGAAGGCCCAAAAAGTAAAACAAAATATTAAAAAAAGCACAAGAGTAATCTTAATTGAGTTCAACCCTCATTTCACAGTTTAGATTTTGTGTAAACAGATAAAATATTACAGCACATTTGTCTTTAGTGTATTTCGCTGTTGTACCTCCAGGCCTGTAGGGGGCGATAGTGTCGCGGTAACGTGCTTGTTGCTCTAAACCCCGCCCCTCGCTGGGGGTGAAAAGAAAAATAAGGAAGTGACAGAAAGCGTTTGTTTAGTGTGTTGTGTGTCTAATAAAGTCGCTGTCGTGTTTTAGCTGTGAGTCTGAGTTTATTATAATGTTGTAAACCAGCTGTCAGACTGTTGTTAGCTCGTTGCTGCTGTTAAAACCTCAGAAGAAGAAGAAGAAGAATGGCAGACGAGGCTGCTTTCCAGTTTCTACATCACGAGTTGATTCAGCACATCTACAAGACGGCAGAAAGCGGAGAGGCGGTAAGAAACTGTCATAAAGATTAAAACTGTCTGTTCATTGGCTGAATGATCGTAACACTAGAAAGTCTGTAACTTCATATTTTGTGTCATTCATTCAGGAAAATGGGAGAAATATCACTAAACTGGAGAACATGGGTTTCAGAGTGGGCCAAGGACTAATGGAGAGGTAACTGACACTGCTTTTAACCTCTACAGTTAATTAATGGACTTGAGCTTGTATATTTCTTTTCTCATCTTCTGACTCCTCAGAGTGCTTTAACTCCGCAGGTCACACCTACACATTCACACCCTGATGGTAGAGGCTGCTGTGTAGTGAGACCATCAGAAGTAACTACTCCATTCATACACATTAATACTGCGCTTACGAGGTAGTGGGAAAAATTCAGGTTTAGGTGTCTTGCCCAAGGACACATCGGACATGTTACTGCAGGAGCTGGGGATCGAACCCTCGACCTTCCCGTTTAGAGACGACCGACTCTCCCAACTGAGCCCCAGCCGCCCCGGGATGTTTGTTTTATATAAAAGACAAAATAACATTAATGGATAATCACAAACTCTCCGAGAGGTGATCAGAGACAGATGAATCATTTCAAGTTTTTAGAAGGATATCTGTAGTTGATTAAAATCTCTAAGAACAGTTGTGTTAATAATTTATGAATTAATCAGTCGGAGCAATGTGACACAGTCAGCTACGAAGGGGGTTCCCAAACGTTGCCGTGCAACGGACCCCCACAAGCCCCAACATAAATCATATAAAACGCTCCTTTAGTCAAATAAATAACAAAGTCTTCCTTTCCTTGAGGAGCAAGGTGGAGAGGGACGGACAGTGAGAGAAGAAAGAGGTGAACTGGCGGCTCTACGGAAGAAATGTTTAACGTCATTTTAACACAATATAAACTCCATCGATATAAAATATATCGTCTTAGTCTCATCCTATATCTCGTCCAGTCCTGTCACTCACACGTCGGACCTGATTCAAAAGCAAGTCGTGCAAACAATGGGCCTCATTCACTAATATGTGCGTAGAAATGTTCTTACTCTGCGCATAAAATAAGTGCATGCGCAAAATCACCGTCGGATTCATGACACGTGCGTACCAGCCAATTTTGTTCTCACCACCATGCGTATGGTAGTGAATCAGAATCATTCTAAATCGTCAGGCGCGTGCCCGCAACCTGCAATCAGCATACTACCACGCCCCCATCTCCCCATATATGGACATCCGATTGGTGTATCAGGACGAGAGCGGCGACGTGGAGACACGTAGAAGTTGCAAGAGACGCCCCCAAAAGGTAAAAAAGAGCGCTGTGTCCACATAGTTGCAGCAATTCTGTACGTGCATTGGCATCCGGAATCAGCTGATCAGTCACTCGTCTCTTCCAACATGTTGTGACGGTCTGATGCGCTCTCTTCTGAAGGCACCGGCTGCAATATCTTTCAGCAAGGCTGAATCTTTACACTTTAAGACGTAAATCACAATCATGTTCCCTTCATGCTCTTAAATAGGCTCCAATTAATCAGCTGGTTTTAGTAACAGATGCGATATTTCATGTCAGTATTAGTGAGAGAGGTCAAAGATTAGATTCAAGATTTTAGATTAAAGGATGAAAAGGCATTTCATGATTACTTCATGCATTTAGTCAATGCATTAGTTAATTCATGTTTTTAATTCTTGTCTTTTCAAAAATAAAAATACATTTATATATATATTATTTTTTACTGAATGTATGTTTAATATGTCATGCATTTAGTTAAGAGTGTACATTATCTGAGAAAGCTGGTCAATCATTTGTGCATACGCATGGTCTCAGGAGGTTCTAAATTGTGTTCGCAGAGTAGAACAAATTCAAGTAAGAACATATTGATGAATCACAGATTTGTGCTTCAAAAGTTCGTACGCACGGTTTAAGCACATATTTGTGCGTACGCACTGTTAGTGAATGAGGCCCAATGTCTATCTTTTCTTCTCCAGACTGACAAAAGAGGCGGCCCGGTTCAAAGACGAGCTGGACGTCATGAAGTTCATCTGTAAAGACTTCTGGACCTGTGTGTTCAAGAAGCAAATCGACAACCTGAGAACCAATCACCAGGTAACTCTGCGGTCTCATTCACTCGCCTTTATTCGTACAGTTTAACCCCGATCATCAACGTAACCAGCTGTACCTCTGTGTTGATGTGATGCTGCTGTGTGTTTCAGGGCATCTACGTTCTGCAGGACAACAAGTTCAGATTGCTGAGTCAGCTGTCAGCGGGGAAACAGTTCCTGGATCTAGCCCCAAAGGTGCGTCGCTTTGATTTCTTTAAATACAAACCTGTATGATCTGATCCATAGACTCTCTAAGCTTTGAACAGTCTTTTCTTTAATGTGGCAGCTGATCCCAGATCAGGAGGGCTTTACGCAGCTCCACATTCACCGTATTCATCGTATGACACCGCTGACCGTTTGTCTCCGCAGTATCTGGCCTTCACCTGCGGCCTGGTGAGAGGAGCTCTGTCCAACCTGGGAGTGAAGAGTATTGTGACAGCCGAGGTCTCCATCATGCCCGCATGTAAGACACTTTGCATCACCGCTCTGTCGTCCAGTCAGAGACAATCTCAAATTATTTCATGAGCTTTTCTACCCACATCTCTCAGTAATCATTGACTAATATACACACAAACAGTGTTGAAAAATGTCATCCTGTAAAAACGCACAGTTTGTAAATTCTGCTGCCAGGGGGCTCTCAAATAAAACAATAACAAAAGATGGCGTCGAGGCTGGCGGGGAATCATGGGAGTGGTTCTCTCTGCTACTCAACCCCTCCAAGCCCGGATGAAAACGAACTCCGAGTTGACCGTAGTCAAGACGACCGGGTGGAACCGACCTGAGGAAGAGAATATGTTGACAGACGAGCTAATGTATCAGAGTATAATCTACATGACGTTTTTATCACAGCAGCACATACAGCGACAGAATGGCAGCTTTCAGTTAAGCATGAAATAAATACCTCATGCTTAAGAGGTATTTATTGGTTCTGTCCACTAGATGGCAGTCCAACATCACATCTGGAATTGACAACATTTGAAAATGCAAAATTAGAACACATTGGTTGTTTAAAATCCCTCACTCATTGCCTCCTCCTTACATGGCGAGTTCTCTGTAGTGGATTATATAGTGCACTCATTCAGAACAATAAAAAAAAAAGGTAAATGGACTTGAGCTTGTATATTTATTTTCTAGTCTTCTGACTACTCAGAGCACTTTGACACCGCAGGTCACTCCTAACCATGTAAAACGCTGTAAGCATATTAGAGAGGCCTGTTACTGCTGGAGTCTGTGCAGACGTACATGTTCTCTACGACTGTCCTCTTCTGATATCTTTCTACCATCCGAGCCAAAGAGGTTGTATATGTTGTAGTGACTATTTTAAAACAAAGCCAATATGGTCTAAAGCAGTCACCACTGTGGTGTGCGTCGTGGAACTATCTTCGGACGCGTGCTCTTGGTGTCGCAACAAACAAACGTCTGATACTCTTTTCCACGAGAGTCTCCAATCTGTTTAAGTCCATGATCAGGATTCAATAATGCACATGAATGTCTCATTACGTCCAAAATATAATAAGACATTGACATTCAAGTCAACGACCAGACACGCGCGACACGGTCAAAAAACGACATACCTCCAAACACGCCTGTTACCTGGAGCGTTGGCTTTATGCACACACTCCACCCAGTGTTCAGTGTCGGTATTACACTTGAATACAAACTCACAGTGCTGTGTTGGGTTGCGTGCAAACATCACAGAAAATAAGCATGTTGGCTCCAACATGTGAAGCTGCTGGGACTAACGCATCTTTGTTCTCTTTTCTTTGTTCTGCAGGTAAATTCCAGGTCATGATCCAGAAAATGTAGCCGCCATCAGACGCCTGCACACACACTGCACTCATTAATGCCTTCATATGTCTTTAAGTTGTTGTCGGGGGGAAAAAGGGAAGTGCTCTTTATTAACTGTATAAAACACAGAGATGATACGTCATTATTATCCTACTTGAACAAACTCTTTCCAATGCCATGATGATTCATGCGGAGATTGATTAAATACTTTTATTCTTGTTTTAATACGAAGCTCATGAAATGAATGTGATGAAATATTGTATGTATGTTTGGCACCATCTAGTGGCGCTTAGATAAACTACACGATGACAGTCAGACCTCTCACTAAACTGTTTGTCATTTTACAATGATTATAATATATTGATTCAAATCTGTACAAAAAATACAATACGTGTGTATACATTAAAGAAACAGAGTGAATAAAGAAGAGATATCTTTAGTGCTCTTAATCAAAAGCTTGAAAATCAGTTGATGGAAGAAAAACATGAACATGCACTGACTTCATATTATCACAGTAAGGACATGGAGCAAACTCCAAGAGTAAAACATGAATCAGCTCAAGGGAAATAAAACCGTTTAAAAAGAGAAAATCTAAAGTCAGATATTAACAAAGGAGAGAAAGGTTTGAAGGAAAGATGAAAGATGAGATCGATGTTGAGACAGAGTTCAGTATTCAGAGTTCTTACTGCAGGTGATTTATTCAGTATTAAACAGAGAGACATGATCATGTTTCATTCTTACTGTCCTTTAACTTACAATGACTGAAAAGATCTAAATATTTTAACTCTTAGATCAGAGTGTTGAAGTTAAAGAGGACATATTATTCCCCTTCTCCAGCTTTTCAAACAGTCCCCTGTGGTCTACATGAAACATCTGTGCTGTGCTTTGGTCAAAATATAACATTAATCAAGCACCAGAGGAGGTTTGTGACCCTGTATAAACCAGCTCTCTCAGAACGCTCCGTTTTGGTGTGTGTGTCTCTTTAAATGCGATGAGCCCCCCTGAGTTTCACAGTAGACATCACTCCTTCGCTAGCGAGAATAAAAATGGCGGACCTGCGCTAAAGTTTTGCTAGGCTGGGGGTAGAGTCCATGGGTGGAGATACCAGGGGAGGGGAGGGGATTTTTTTTTACCAGAATCCCACTGTGACATCACAAGGAGAGCACATTTGAAACGGAGCATTTTCCTCTGTGTTGTAAGACTTATGCTGACCACAAACAAAGGACTGGATGGGTTTATTTCACATTGTGTGGGTCAGTAGACACTCAGGTTACCCACATACGTGTTCATAAACACTGTACAAGTGGATTTTTCAAAATATGTCCCCTTTAAAATAACAGACCCTCAGACAGTTCGGTTTTTGACCACCAGAGGTCAGCAGTGCACAGATGATCAATAGTTTGATGATGTTGTTGTTAAAGAATCTGTCATTTTGATTCAGTCAAATTTTTTTATTCTTCGCTCTTCAAAAGAGGAACAAGAACATGAGTCATAATTTAAACTTCAAGTCACCGGAGGTATTTATTAAAATAAATTTTGTTTTCACTTTATTCGTTTTTCTTTAGGTGACTTAAAATACTGAAACAAAGTGCTTCACAGCCCAAAAAGTGCACATTTCAAATGACAATAAAAAAACTTCAGATCAGCTTATTAACAATAAAAATAAAAAACAGACAAATAAACAAATAGAGCTTCATAAACGTGAGTCTGTTGTGTTTAACTTCTTTGAGACACAAACTGATGGAGAACCGAAGACTCCATCAACATGATGTTCACTCTTACAGCTATAAAATGACTTCACAGACATTATGGTGAGTGGTAAAATGTTTCTCTAGCCTGACTACTCAAAGCTCTTTTTACATTATAGAAACACGACATGTGACTGCAGTAGCTGGGGATCGAACCTCCGACCTTTCAGTTGGGAGACGACCTACTCTACCACTTAGCCACAGCCGGCCCAAGAAAATAAAGGGACAATCTTTAATTTCTAAAATATTTACATTTAAACTTGATTGTGATCGAGCTGATGGAGCACTGATGAAAGTGTTTGTGTTCAATCCTCGTCTCAGAAACAAAACTGGAACACATGTAAAAAATAAACACATATGAGTGGACCGTGATCGGACTAAAGATGTAAACAGACATATATGCAGTAGTGAACAGATGTAAACAGAACTATTATGCAGTAACAGGAAATAAATATATATATATACAGAGCTATGTGCAAGTAGGCAGGAGTTGAGGGGCTGGACAGCCCTGGGGACAGAGGTTGCTCTTCTCCTCTGTGTCCTGCAGCAGGGACAGCGAAGCCGGCGTCCTGAGGGGAGCCACTCGAACGCTGGGAAGAGAGCGTGTGAGGGGTCCTTCATAATCCGACCTGCTAACCTGAGTGTCTGCTGCTCATAGAAAAATAAAAATGTACAATATATGTACATGTATATAAATATACATATAAACAGATATAAACTAAGTGTGTCAGGGTCCAGCAGCTGGAGCAGAACAGGATCCTGGAGATGATTCACTCTGACCCATCTCAACCTGAGGAGAAAATAGATTTAGATTAAAGCAAACATTTAGTGAAGCTGTAAAAAGAGGAGCTGAGTAGATCTCAGTCAGTCAGTGAACATTTGATCAAAGCTCTGCTGGCTCACCTTCCACTCTTTGGATTCTTCTGACTTCACACGTTCCTGTACGAGAAACATTAATAAATGAAACTTTATTAAATCATTGAACATTAAACAGACTGAGAGTAAAGAGTTAAAAACATACCCAGTAGAAGGGTACTGCTCGTCCTCTGTTGGAATAAAACAAAGTCAATAAAAATCAAATTAATGAGACAGACCATAATATCAATACAATAAACATGATCATGTTTCATTGTCACAGTGGAAACCTTACTTCTTTTTTCTCCTCCGTCCGAGATAACACATTCCAATTACAAGGACTGAAGTCCCACCAACACCACAGATAATCAGTGCAATCCAGAGTAACACTTTTCCTCCACACTGAGCGTCCTCTGTCTTAGTTCCTGGTGTCAGCAGCAGTAGGCCCTTTGATTCACATCTGTAATGACAGAGGGACAGTTATTACAGGAACATCTGTAGGATCATGAACTCAGGTGTGTCCATGTGTGATGTGAAGCTTCACTCACTGTGTGTGATTCTGACAAGATGTCCCGTCTGAAAATGTTCCATTAGAGCAGGGCAGGCACATGGTGTCTGTGGAGGAAGTTCCTGCAGAAACATACAGAACACATGTGCTGAGACTTGGTTCCCTGTCTATGTTTGTTAAATCTGTTCTGCTCAATCTAGGCGTTTCTTTTGGTCAATCACTGTGCCTGGACCGGCATATTAATTGTCTTGTTTTTACCAGCTGAGAAATATTGCCAAACTTAAGTCCATTGTTCCCACTGGTCAGCTGGAGATGATTATACATGCTTTTATTTCTTCCAGATTGGATTACTGAAACTCACTTTTTACCTTTCTTAACCAAACATCTCTTAACCGTCTACAATTAGTTCAAAATGCTGCAGCCAGACTATTAACCAGGTCCTCCAAAAGGTCACATGTCACACCAATTCTGTTTTCTTTACACTGGCTTCCCATTAATTTTAGAATTAAATTTAAGATTCTTGTTCGTACTTTTAAAGCCCTGCATGGACAGGCACTGGCCTACATCACTGAACTTTTACGGCCTCAAGGCGCATTCACACATACTCCGTGCGCGCCACGGTCCGTCAGCGCCGCGCACTACGCCGTAGTTAGCCGCCACTCTAGTCAATCATTGTGTTCACACAGCGGGCGCTGTGGTCCTTCTCCGAAGCGTGCCACCAGCGCCACGTCGCTCTGCTCCGTTTCAAATACGCTGCGAGTCTATTTTCGACGGAGTATGCTGCAGACACGCGTAAAGCTTGACAGAATATCACAACCCGGACAGGAAATCAGACAAGGAAACACAGACCGTCCGGTCAATTTCAAAATAAAACACAATATACCGAATCGCGATCGTATTTTTCATCACTTAATCAACATTACGTCAAAACAGGCACCGAACGAACAACAAATCATCCTCAGAAAGACAAAGAGACATGTCTGCACATTTTTCTCTTTATTCCCGCTTCGCTGCGCTGACATTCCAGAAACAGATCCAATGTGAATGGGCGCGCGCCTTCGGACGGAACAAAACAGTGGCGCAGAAGGACCACGGCGCGCACGGAGTATGTGTGAATGCGCCTTTATACTCCCAGCAGATCTCTCAGGTCTTCTGATCAGGGTTTGCTGGTAGTCCCTCAAACCAGACTGAAGGAAGGGAGACTGTGCTTTTGAGGTTGTAGCCCCAACTTCTTGGAATACTTTGCCTTTGGGTTTGAGATGTGAGGACACTATTGACTCTTTTAAAAAGCAACTTAAGACCCTTTTGTTTAGACTTGCTTTTGATTAATCTGTTGTGTATATTGTTGATGTTTTTTGTTTGTACTCATCCTTTCGTAAAGCACTTTGTGACTCTGCTCTTGAAAAGTGCTATATAAATAAAGTTATTATTATTATTTCACAAAGGTTGTTTTGAACAAACTGGTGGAGGTTTTGTTTATCGGCTGTTTTCCAGAGAACAGAGCTGCAGTAATAACCAGGTTAGCATATCTTAGCATAAAGACTGGAGTCAAGAAGCTCCGTAACTAAGCTCCGCCTTCATCACGTCTTTGTACGTTCATATTGATTCCACGACCGCGTGATATTGGGGTCCCAGTCTGTGAATTCACGTTGTGTTACCGCGTATCGGACGCACGACACAGCAGGAGCTCCACATACACACACAGCGCTGTCTAACCTCTGTAACGCTGCTGTTAATACCTCTGAAGACGGTACAGAGGGGGGGGTCACTTCATCCCCCATTACACCTCCACAACATTCAGATTGGAGGCGAAACGTCACAGGGGCGTAAATATGGCGGCTTGAAACGGCGCTCTGAATAGGCCTAGTGTCTCAAAGCAGCAGTTTGGTTCCAATAACAATTTAAAAAAAACTAAGAGGTACTTGCTGCCGGTTCATGAAACACTACATGTTGAGCACATTTAAACACGAGATCTGATGCTGTTTGTAAATTAGTTTCTTTGAAGATGATGGCGATGATTTGATATGGTCAATACATCCACTTCAGGTACTTCGCTCTTTCATTAAACACGGTAAATACAAAGGGAGTATTGGGTTCTCTTGGTTCGTCACAGAAGAAGGTCGGGCTTGGTTTGGTGGGAAAAGAGGAGGCAGCTTTTTATCGTGTTGGGGGTGTGGCTTAAACAGGTGTGGCGATGCAAGTATTCAAGTTTTTATGAAGTGTGATCTGTGAGTCTGGACGAGTCTCTCAGTAACAGCGGTGTGCGTTCATGGCAGAGAAATCTGATTTAATCAACACTGGAGGAAAATTACGTCTCACTAAAAACGGTTCAAATTGATGCACTTAGCATAAAACTAATCTCAGAGAAACTGTCTCTGTGTGATGAAGTGAAATGTGTTTCACTAACCGTTTTCACTGATGTATTCTCCTGGTTCACAACGTGGGTGTTTCTTTGCTTCCACACAGCCGTCCTTTTTAGACTCTGAGCAGTAAAATCCTTCCAGAGGTTCACAAACTGTGTCTGATACTGTCGTACACGACGTATTCATCTTCAGACCAGAACCTGTCGACACAAACACACAGGTTGTTTATGAACTACTGTACTTCTGCTCAATCTAAAGAACAGTTTAAGAAAATAACAAGTACTCAGATTTTCTGATGATCATCTCTCATCTCTATCAAACTCAAACTATCTCAAGGTTAGAAAGCTGCTTTTAGAATGATGAGGTTCTGATCTTTATTTAGTGGCGACAGTTTCTCGTTTAGTTTTCCACCAAAGTTTCATAATAATGTCAGAGATCTACCTTCATCACACTTTGTACAGTTGTCGCACTCTGGACGGGAAGTCTTATGGTCCATAAAGGTTCCTTCAGGGCAGGGCTTACAAATAGAACTTCCATCCTCTGTGCAGTTTGTAGAAACTCGATGTCCTGTTTGAAACAAATCAAGAAGTCATTTTTATTCTTGAACAATCAGAAGAGAATGAGTTGTCTTTTTTCTGAATGAACGCTTCAACATGTCACTGTTCCTCCTGTACTAACTTATGTTGGGATATCGGGTCCTAAATTAACTTCTCAGAAACAGTGACAGAAGATTAAGATGCAAATCTAACCTGATAAACTTCAATTAAAGTTTCTTTAACATTCATGAGGCTCTTACCAGGATTACACTTATGACAGCATCCATTATCAGTCTGATACTCGTATGATGCACATGAGGGAGTTTGACCTCTGACGACACACATCAGGAGAATCTGTGAAGAGAAAGGTTCTCACTGAAGACAAAGTGTAAATGAACACAGAGAGAAATCTCAAATCATCATCCAGTCCATGTAAGAGAGAAGAGGGAAAGAGTTCAAGTCTTCACATCTGAAGTTTGTCTGTTTGTAAATGTGAAGAAGAATCATTCAGAACAAACAGAAAGAAATGTTGAAGAGCAGAAATCTAAAATCTGAATCCCTGCTCAGATAATTCGGTAAGATCATTTACCAGAAACGCTGCAGCTCGTCTAGGTCTCATTCTCTCTTTAAGACCAGCACAGATTGATCGTCTGTTTGAAGTCAACCAACGCAGATTTAGGACGAGGAGAAATGTCAATCCACAACAGGACAGGTTACACACTCCCAGAGAAAAGGGTTTCCAGCTTCCTGAAATCAGAGAGACATCTTCATCAGGACAGATGCAGATTGTTACCCAGGTATAAAATGTCTCAGACAGGAACAGGTGAGAGAATAAAGACTGAATGTTGAGCTGTTAACCAGTATAACCAGTATATATGTATTGGCTGCAGTTGGTTATTAACTGGATCGTACCAGGTGGACACTTCTTTTAATTTAATGGCGGGTTACAACCATAACAACTAAAATCTATATCTAAATCTTTCAAGTAGTCCATCACAGCTTTCTGTCTGTTCTCTTGTTGTTCCCAGTAAACCCTCAATGCCCCATTTCCTGCCTGCCTCACTTATCTGTGGATTTAGCCTCATCCTGTCTTCCCTATATTTGGTACAATTTAACTTCACGTGTTTGCATTTTGTATGATTTTCACGTGACACACAGCACTGCATCTGTCATTTATCTCAGTGGGTCGGGACCCAAAAGTGGATCGCAGAGCTGTTTTGATTGGGTCACTGAATGTGTGACTGGACACGAAAAACCTGTCACAAAGCCAATGCAGTGCTTTTTTTAACCCGTTAGTTTTGTTCAATCTCTTGTGTTGTACCGTCTGAGGTGAAAACTGTTAACATTTGTCATTAACTCAATCTGATTGGATGAAAAGTATAAAAAATGTAGGTAACAATTTTCACAAATGAGTTGGTAGTCCTGAGGCTTGACCAGTTCAGAACCACTGATTTATCTGATATGAGAGTTAGACCTGTGAAGACATGCAGCACGGCAAAGAGAAAAGTTTGAGTAGCAAACCCGGATGAAGGAATGAGTCGCTCTTTTCTAACTGACGGTTCACAAGAACTGCAAGAGCTGTATTTTGGCTAGAGCAGGGGTTCCCAAAAATGTCAGCCAGTGCTAGAGACTGGGGACCCCCCATTTTCCCCGGAGGTGGTTAACACATCCAAACCCTGGCATTAGAACACCACACAAACAGCCCAAACATCGTCATATTCATTTTGTAATTCATCGTAAGAAACTACTTTTTGTAGGCGATGTATTTTCACAATAATGAGTAAAATGTGCAAATTTAAACCATTTTTATATGTTTTTGGAAGGAATCTCGCGACCCCCCCTATGGTCCCCCCAGAGTGAGCCAAAAAACCCCCAATAAACAATCATTGTTCGAAAGCCACTAAAACAACGAGTCATGTTAAATAAGCTGACAAAATCAACAGCGGCTAAGCTAGCGCTGCTAAGCTAACACCACGAAGTACTGCTATTTTAGTATTTTAACCTGTGATTTTAACACTGACACGTAAATCATAAAACACACCATAAAGATTACAGACTTAGGAACTACCATAAAGATTACAGATTTAGGAACTACCATAAAGATTACAGATTTAGGAACTACCATAAAGATTACAGATTTAGGAACTACCATGTGCACAGCAGCCTACCTTCCAGAAGAATCCTCGGAATGTGTTTTCATTCACTCATTTTGTGAGGACGCTTCCATGTGCTACCTGTTGAGACCGGTTGAGACAGGTAAGACGCAAATCCCGCCTCTTTCTTCTTCTAATGGCAGGCTGTACACTGTAGAGTGTCAAAATAAGAGCCCCAAAAACAGATAACACAAATAATCAGAAAAGACTAGGGTTGCTTTCGGATTGTCCCTCCTATCTCCTTTCACTATCCTCTTAACCTTAACCCTGTGGAAAACGTCATGGGGTTAAGGAAAGGTGTTAGGAGAATTCATAAAGGACTTAAGGAAAGGTGATCGCCTTGTTTTGACAATCCGACTGCATTTCCACTAGGTGACGTAATAATGCGACGGCGGCGCAGCTTAGTGACGTGGGTCTGTATTGAAGTAATATTTACAGTCAAGGGGTGAATCCGAATTGCAAAGTGCCTACACAATCTGTCAGTAGACAGTAGACAGTAGACAGTACCTACTATCCATGCTGTATACTGTTAGTACCTACTATTCAGTAGACAGCACAGTAGGCAGATATTTGTGCCTACTTCATTTGATTCATTCAGGATGGAAGAGTTACCTGAACCGGCCGCCTCCATCCTCGTTTTGTGTTTTGTTTAGCTTTATTCAAGAAGAGTCATTCACATATACAGTCAGTAAACAAAAACAAAATCACAATGTAAATCAAGTAAAAAACAGATTAAATAATAAAATAACATACAGTACATACAGGAAAGAAAGTAATATACAGAATATAAAGTCAGATAAACCAATAAAGACGCAGATATAAATATGTAAATCATTCTTTAAATAGAGGGGGAAGGTTTAATAATCATGCACACATTTGTTACATTTTCTGTTCTTAATTAAAAGGAGCAATTTTAGAAGGGACTCTAACTCTAGATTAAAAATGTATTAAATTAATCCATGCTCGTTTGTTTTGATTTGGAGGCGCACGTGAAGTGACGTTTTATGGTTAATTTCGCACAGCATTGTGGGTGGTAAAATTCAATTCATTTCCTGAAAGCATGCATCCGATCCATACTGCATAAAACCAGGAAGTTAGTATCCATACTGAAATGTTCAGTCTACTGAGGTGGACCCAAAAAATGACCACAGAATGACCACGAGAGTTCAGTCTACTGAAACTCCCTACTGAATAGTACACACTGCATACTGAACTGTGGTAATTCGGAAAGGGCCTATGATTGAAGCTAGCGCGGTCGGCCTGTGAGCTGAAGTCTGACGTCACTTTCCTGCGCCGTCCACTTTGCCAATTAATTTTCGAGTTGGTTTGAATTATGATCACTTTTTAGCACAGCAAGTTTTGAAAATGAAAAAAGCAAATGTCATTTTCTTCTTCATTTTAATTTAGTCAAAGAATGTGCATTTTTGAAGTTGAAAACTAAAATTCAAATTAGATAAATTAATCATTTTATTTTTGAGTCAAATAATACACTCATATTCTGAAAATTAAAAAGCATTTCTGTTAATTCATTTGAATTTTAAAATTAGCTTTATCATTTGAATTCTGATCACTATTCGCTTCCATAGGTCTGCCGTGGTGAAACTACAATCTTCCGCAAATGGACTACTAATAGCTCATCTAAAAATCTTTCCCCTGTGCCTTCTTACCGGTGAAATAATCCTAATAACCACGAGGTTGGAATTAAAATAAAAGGAATATAATCTACCAGGATACTTCACTTTCATCGTTTTACAGCATCACCTTCATAGTTTACCTCTGGGGTTAAGATGGTTCAAAGTTGTTCAAGTCATATTATTGCAGCTTGGTAACTGACATGATCTGCGTCCCTTTTCTTTTTTTATTAACAATGTTTTATATTACAATTTCTCGTATGAATCAACATCAAATAACAGCAAAGCATCTCCACTTAACATGAGACAAGAATAAAACTAAAAGCAATGTTCACCTTCTTCACACACACAAAATAAAAAGAAAGAGAGAAAATAAATACAAAGGCAGTAACAAATTATAAGTCAAATCAATAAATAAACCAAATGCAGATTGTCTCCACATTTCTCCTCCAACAGATCGTTAGTTTTCATTAACGGTCGGGTGCGCGAGTCGCTTTAAAAGTTGCTTAGCTTTTAGAGAATTCAAACCGCTCTTATCATGGCCGCCACTTAAATGCTTCTGGGGTTAAGGTAAAAAGGATACTGAACAAAGATAGGAGGGACAATCCGAATGCAATGAGCTAACAAGATGGCCACGCCTCCACCATGTGGTCATGTCAAACAGAGATAAGATGGCGGACACAGAACAAAAGGAGCCGTGTGTCTCGGCCTTTGAAGCAGATCTCTGAGCTAAGTTCAGTAACTACAACTTAAACAGCAGAAAGCCAGTGACCGACCTTTGATTCAACGGCAGGTACACTGGTCTCTCTGATGGTGAAAGCGGTTAGCTGACAGTAAGCTAGCACAGCAGTGAATAAAACACACAGAAAGGCAAACACGGCGGTTCAGCAACAATAAAACAAATGCAGCAGCTTACAACAGAGAATTACAGTGACCAAACAAATGTACAAAGGACACAATCTAGATGGAAAGGGAATGTACCAAATGCAGGAAGTGACCCGGAAGTGATTGAGTGAGGGGTCATTTTGTTTCTTTTGGCGGAAAGACTTGGCGAACAGGGATATGGAGTGATACGCAGTTTGTGGTGACAGAAAGATGTTTTGCCCGTTCTGTAGAAACTAATTTGAGCCAGATTAGTCAGTTTTGCTTTTCGTGTGGACGAGCTCTCGAACTTTTAAAGGACACTGATAAGACGGAAGGACCAGATATGCACCTCCGGGTCACTTCCGACATTTGGTACAATCCCTTTCCGTCAAGATTCTGTCGTTTGTTAATTTGTTTGGGGACTGGTAAAAGTGTTCTGTAACTTGTAAATGTGTCTCAAGCTTTGTGAAAGTGTTTCACACTTTGTAATTTAGTTTTGTACGTCCCAGCCACCGCACATAATAAACAGAATGTGATGGTCCGACTATGTAATGTTGTGAAATGCAAATAAAAATAAATATCATGCAAAATAATCATGATAATAGTGAAACAGGGATGAATAATCCTAACCCTAACCCTCAGACTATAAGTGGAATGTCAGACAAGAATCCAGCAGTAGACCTGGATATGTGACCTCAGAAACCTGACTCACTGAGCGATCATTGATCTTAACATCTCATGCAGTTGATGCAGGATGTCGACCAGAAGAGAAACTTATAAAGAAGGGGAGCGTGCGCATGCAGCGACCGGCACTGAGAGTTTGGCGTCTCCGTGTTTGTGTTTTGAACTTGTTTTAAACTAGTATTAAACTTGTGTGTTTAAGTGTATTGAGTGCTTAAGTGCTCCTCGTTCCAATCGGAAAATGGATCCTTTCCACATCACTTCTTTGTGGATATTGTTCCACCTGCTTCGGTTTGCCTGCGAGTCTGACGCGGCTGTCCACGGTCAGAGGACACAGTACTCCAGGGAAGTGCTGCTTCAAATAAACTGTGCGAATCTTGCCCGCGTGTCAACAGACTTGTTAATGCTACTGGACTTTATCTTGAGAAAGCCCCATGACCCCCTGGTGCACCGAGGAGGAAAAGAGGAAACGGGGAAGACGTGGAGGCGTCAGGCTGCGCCTGAGGAAGCAGCAGCTCGGCCGGATCCCTCTTCCCACGGTGATCCTGGGGAATGTCCAGTCCCTCAGGAACAAAGTGGACGAACTTCAGGGACACGTCCGCTTCCAGAAGGATTTTAAAGACTGCTGCGTCCTGGCCTTCTCTGAGACATGGCTCACCGATCACGACCAGGACACTGACCTGGCCATTGACGGCTTTGGAGCCCCATTTCGTCTTGATCGACAGACAGAAGTCACAAAGAAAACTCAAGGAGGCGGGGTATGTTTATATATTAATAAACAATACTGTAACGCTGCTTCTGTGACTGTCAGAGAGCGTATTTGTACGCCTGATGTCGAACTTTTATCCGTGTCGCTGCGCCCTTTCTATTTGCCACGCGAGTTTCCACAGCTTTTTATAACAGTTGTGTACATTCATCCAAAAGCAAATGTCATCTCTGCCTCCAGCACTATCTTTGACAAAAACTGCAGACACTTGCACCGGATGCACCAAATCTTATAATGGGTGACTTCAATCAAGTCTCCCTCAAAAAGACACTTAAAAACTTTTATCAATATGTCTCCTGCCCAACCAGGCGGGACAAGACATTGGATCTATGCTATGGGTCAATTAAGGATGCCTACAAATCCCTGCCACTACCACCGCTGGGACTTTCAGATCACAACTGTGTCCACTTACTGCCCCTATATAAAACTGTTTTAAAGAGGGAGAGAGCACAAATAAAGGACATAAAGGTCTGGAATGATGAAGCAGTGCTCTGCTTGCAGGAATGCTATAACTGCACAGACTGGGACATGTTCAAGCAGTCTTGTGAAGATTTAGATGAACTAACTGATGTAACATGTTCTTATGCTGCTTTCTGTAGAGACATGATCATCCCCTGTAAGCGAGTTAAGGTTTACCCCAACAACAAACCATGGGTGACCAAATCTGTAAAGGTTAGCATACAGAAAAAGAAACTTGCCTTTAAACAGGGTGCAGCCTCAGACCTGCATGCAGCGACTAAGGAGCTGAAAATTGAAATTTTAAGAGCAAAACAAAATTATAAATCTGAATTAGAAAACAAGATGGCAACAAACAATCTCGGCTCAGCCTGGTCGAGCATGAAGACCATTGCAGGCCTCGGAAATTCAAAGAGTGGCCAACTCACCACAATGAATTGCTTTAATTCAGATACTGAGTTTGCAAATGCCTTGAATCATTTTTACAATCGCTTTGATAACTTTGATTTTAAATCAGACATTCAAGAACTGAATTTTAAACTCAAGGACGATCAGCACTTTGATTTATCGCAAAATGCTGTAGAACAGGCCTTCCTCTCAGTTAGAATAAATAAGAGTTTTGGACCTGATAACATCTGTGGCCGTCTAATCAAATCTTGTGCGAGATATCTTGGACCTTTATTTCAATACATCTTTAACAGATCATTAAAGGAACAGCACGTACCCCAGGTCTGGAAGGATGCTGTTGTAGTCCCTGTCCCCAAGACCAGTTCCCCTAAAATCCTTAATGATTTTAGGCCAGTCGCCCTTACATCAATTGTGATGAAAGTCTTTGAAAAACTGGTCAAGGTAGAGATTCTAAAGAGAACTGAGCATGCACTTGATACCCTGCAGTGTGCATACAGGCCACACAGAGGTGTAGAGGACGCCACAGTCACATTGCTGAACCTGCTCATGAAACATTTGGAACAGGAGGGGTCCCATGCTAGACTTTTATTTGTTGATTTTTGCTCTGCTTTTAATACCATACAACGGCATGTGTTTATAAACAGGCGTTTAGATCAGTTTGATTTAGGTAGCAGTCTGATTGGCTGGAGACTTGACTTTTTAACAAATAGAACTCAGAGAGTGAGGGTAAATGGAACCCTATCTGAACAAGTCTGCTCTTCCACTGGCTCTCCACAAGGATGTGTGCTTTCGCCACTTTTATTTATCGTTTACACAAATATGTGCCAAAGTACATATGACAATAGGACCATCATAAAGTATGCAGACGACACTGTCATTGTTAGCCTTCTACGGGACAATGAAAACAGTCACGGTCCGGTCCTTGATGACTTCGTCAAATGGTGTGAGGAATCTTATCTGCAGTTAAACATCTCGAAAACTAAAGATATGACCATCGATTTTAGGAAAAAGTCCCACACACAGGAAGTCACACTCATTAATGGTCAACCAGTCTAATGTGTACAATCATACAAATACCTTGGGACAATCATCGACTCTAAACTGAACTTTGAATTGAATTGTGAAGCTGTGTGTAAAAAGGGGCACCAGCGTTTAGACTGTCTGAGAAAATTGGCCCGTTTTCACATTGACAAAACCATGATGACCCTTTTTTACCGTGCTTTTGTCGAGTCGATTGTATCTTTTTCTGTTTTGTCATGGTTTGGAAACCTCTCTGTGAAGAACAGAAACTCTTTGAACCAGATCGTGAGGTGGTCCAGTAAGCTGATTGGAGAGCAACAGCTGAGTCTGGAGACCTTGTACACCAGGCAGGTGGAGCAGCTCACCGGCTCAGTCTTAAAAGATGAGTCCCATCTTCTGTACTGTGAGTTTCTGCTCCTTCCTTCTGGACGAAGACTTTCAGTTCCAAAGTGTAGAACGAAGCGCTATAGGAACAGCTTTGTCCCAGCAGCCATTATAGAGCGGAACAAGTCATAGTGTGTGTGTATCATGTCTTTGTCTTTCCTCTTCGCTGCTTGATGTGGTCATTTTAATTTCATGAAGGCCTTGCATGGAGGGACGGAGATAGCAGCCTGAGAAGTTGTTGTCATGCTTCTTAGTGGTTATTTATTCATGTATTATTTATTCTGGTGTTCTCGGCTCTGTAGCTTTTTACAGATCAACTTGTGATGGAACCTGCGCACTTTATGCACCTCAGCACTTTTACCTGTGTACCGTGCATTTGCACTTTGGGTGTTTATGTATTGTCTGTATTGTATTAAGTGTCTCTCCCTGCAACCAAATCTACCTACGGGTACAAATAAAGTAACCTGAACCCGAAACAACGTTTTTTAACCATCAGTGTCAAACACTAATTCTCGAGCCAACGCGCAGTGTGTTGATAATTAGTGTGAAAGGACACTTGCTGTCCACAGATGTAGCTCAGACTGATGAGGTCAGGACATTTCAGGAGAGCAGGGCATGTTTATAAAGAAGCTATGTCGTGGACCAAGCAGTCAAGGCAAGCGAACACAGGTTAAAAATTCAACAACCAAGTTTCTTTATTCAAAAATAGTGTATAACAAAGGCGAAAAAGTTCAACTCTGTCAAAGTATATAAGTAGAGGACTTGTTAAAAGAGGTCAAAATAACATAACTCTACTGAAAGTTTGTGCTAACTGAACAGGATGTGAACTCAACTAACAGACTTAACAAAATGAGAACTGAGGGGGATATTTAAACCAGCTGACCAAACCAAAACCAACACACAGGGGAGGACTACACACAAAATAACTAAAAGTTAACACTAAGGAACCCTGATCCCCCCTCCTGCTGTTTGAGCACTTGGTATGGTCCTCCTCCACAATACCAAGCTCCACCCTCAGCCTCATCCTTTGTTCGAACCAGGAAGGACAGCACACCATCCAGGTAACTCAAAAGAAAAGAGAAATTAATTAATATAACTTTACTTGGTAAACAAACAATGACAAATAAATCCACTGTGTTTACTCAAATCAAGAGTTTTAATAAACAAATAGCGTGTCGATTTTTAAATGTTTGCATGAAAGCATGTGTGTTAGTTGTGCGGCCTACAACCTTTTAATGTGTGGCTGTGTCCATCACAGGCTATAAAGAGAAGATGATTTAATAAATGTTAAATATGATCAAGTTCTGGTTTGTACTTTTAGAATCAAAATAAGAATCAAAATAATCATCACATGAGAAGAATAACTGCAGCATTTCTTGGTAGCTTTTGATCTCTTAACATTTCTACCAGCTACTTCATGTTTGACCTTCCACTCCTGTAATGTGTGGAGAACAAATTCATTAGAAATATCACTGAAATGAACTTTGATGTGATTCCTGTCAGTCCCTGATGGATGAAGCTCTCCTCAGCTTGCAGAGCTTCTCCACACACAAGATGGTGGAGGTTCATCCTCTGTGGATCATCAGGACACAGCTGCTCCTCTCTGCCACCAGCGTCCTTATCTCTCACATTCTGACAGAGATCATCAGCATCTAATGACAGAAGAAGAGAGATCACAGAAATCATATAAATCATTTTCTACACAGACCCACTCTGTAAATCATCAGATTCCCCCTCAAAGTTCCTGAATCTCTCCCAGGGGATTTATTAATCATCTCTCCATCTATCCAATAATATCACAAAATGCCTCACAAGTTACCAAAATAAAGGTTATTGTTTCATCAAAGGGGAGTAAAGGTGCTGTGAGTGAAATAAATACAACTATTGGACATGTTTCATCAAATAAAGAACTTGTTTGAAAAAGGCAAAATAAAATCATTCACAGTAAATGTGCATCAAATACAGAACAGAATAAAAAGTCAAAAACCCACAAACTCGGACAAACATGCAACAGAAAACAAACAGAGGAGCTCCAGACCTGTAGAGGGCGCTACTTTGAACTACGTTTTAGAAATCATGTTTTTCACAGAGATTTAATGGTCACAGGGAGCAATGATGACAGACGGCTCACGATGGAGAGATGAACACGTAGATACTGTAATGTTTACATTTTAGTTTCTGTCGTCACGACAACTTCTAGTGACCTGGGGCCTGAACTACGAAGCAGGATTTGGGGTTAGCAAGGTCACTTAAGGGTTAACCCTGGGTTTACAGCCCTACAAAGGTGGTCCACTTCTAAACTGGGTATATCGCCATGGTAACTGACGCTGCAAGATAAGAGATCAACCTGTGAAAATCTCTGCCCACTGACCAATCAGATCTCTAGCTGATGGAGAGAGCGCGACTGATGAAGAGAGAGCGAAAAACACTTCATGTGTCCCGTATGATTTAGTCCTTAAAGTGAATGATTTGTTACTGATATCGTCCTTCATCCTTCAACAGAGACTGAAAAAGCACCGGAGCCTTTGAGTTGTGTTAAGATGTAAAATTACGAAGAGCTTCTTATGGCTTTGGATTATATCTTCAAATGAATGTTTAGTGTCTCCATGCCGCTGCAGCTGAAATAAAACTTCTTAAACTGTTATACTCGCCACATGAAAGAGTCAGAGCAACACATTCAGTTCAGAGAGAAAACAGGAGTTATTATCGTCAGTTCTAAGGTGATCTAACGATGGGAAGAAAATATAATGAGCCGCAGTTTGCACATTAATACTCGACATGTTTCTTTTTTTCTGCATTTGTTGCAGCAGCTGTGTAACTTTAGTCTTTGGGAGCCTGTTTGTGTTAAAACTTCTTCATATTTTTAGTATAGTTTGTTCAGAGTTTAGTAGATATGTTGATCTGCTTACGACAGACGCAGTGATGATAGGTTATATGAAGCTAACTAACTCCGCCCCTTTTATGTGAACGCGCTCTTGGAAGCTCCCTGGGTATGTTGAACTCGCTTGGTAGTATAGACCCCAGAAAAAGATTTCTCATAAAAGAAACAACAAGAATCTAAATATGACCTGATATGTGGAGGGTTTACTAAAGAACACTGAGAGACTGACCTCAGAGTCTCCAGTCGATAGTTTGGATTCTTCTCAAGGTCACGCAGCAGCTTCTTTCCTGAATCCTGCAGCTTGTTGTTGGAGCTTAGATCCAGCTCTCTGAGATGGGAGGGGTTGGACTTCAGAGCTGAGGCCAGAGAAGAACAGCTGATCTCTGACAAACTGCAGTAACTCAATCTGAATAAAGAATAAAAGAAGAAGAAAAATAATGTATAATCCACTCACATGTGTTCAGGTTGTGATGAGTATCTCAACATCACGTTGTCCTGATTATTAAGTTTTCTCTAAATGATTAGAGGATCATTTCTGATTGTGTATTCACTAAATCTAAATCCTCCAAATGTCAGCACAACATTCATCCAGCTGTTCATGTGCACAGATGAAGAACAGGCTGCTGATCTCAGTCAGCTCTGTGATGTTAGTACATTTATCAAATCAGACATTATTGAATCACAAGTCTTCATGATTTCACTTCTTAACAGAACCAGAGGAAACCAGAGGCTTCATGTGCACGTTGTTCAACTTTAATGAAATGTGCAACAATTGATGATGTGGATTGAAATAATACAAATGAATGACACAGTCAGTGATCTGACCTCAGAGTCTCCAGTCTGCAGTTTGGACTCTGCAGATAATCACACAGCAGCTTCACTCCTGAATCCTGCAGCTTGTTGGAGCTCAGGTCCAGCTCTCTGAGATGGGAGGGGCTGGACTTCAGAGCTGAGGCCAGAGAAGAACAGCTGATCTCTGACAAACTGCACTCCTTCAATCTGAACAAAAAATGTAAATGTAGATGACAGTGAGCTTTATGCATGAATGTGTGATGTTGTCCACATGAACACACTGATGTGATCATCATCTGTTCATTCCAACATTGAAGGACTTTATTAGGATGCATTAATACTTTAGTTCTTCCTGATCATTTTTAGATTCAAACACTCAAAGCTCCTGTGAGGAACTTTCATTACGTGTCTGTTTTGGCGCCCCCTGTGGACAAAGTGAAACCTCTTCTCTCTTTACTGATCTTGTCCTGTACAGTATTCCCTCCCACAAAACTCCTCATGCTTTCTTTGAACTCTACAAACTACAAGTCAGTGTGAATCTCTTCTGTAGGAAATGTAAATAAAGGCTTTTCCAGACAGCGTCCTGTGATTCTCCTCATGTGACAGCGACCAGCTGGAAACAGGCAGACTTTCAAAAGGACTTTATAATGTTGTTGGTCTCATTGACTTTAGCCAATCATCAAGAGAAATCCAGATTACTTTCAGTGTGTTTCATCAGCAGATCAAACCTCCTCACAGTACGTTCAAATCACAGAGTTGATTTTGATATATGATCATAAAAAAACATGAACGGTATGAAAGAGAGGAAGAATGATCCATAAACAGATGTACTTCAAATCTCTTGAAAAGTGGACTCTCAGGAAGAATGATTAGGTCCAGCATATATGACAATAAAATAAGACAATCCACAGCCATCCAAACACATGTCCCGTCATTATTGGATCTGTTACTAAAGGACAGTTCATGGAGGTTTGTCAGAGTCCTCTCTACAATCCTAAATGTCTTTTTTTTTTTTTTTTTTTTTTTTTTTTCCTGCTTTGCTACAGTGCGGACGCTTTTCTGCTTGCTCTCCCCTCTGCTTGCATTTTTTGCTACTATCTGCTTTTCCTCAATAAGAAACAAAGAGCAGCAGCTCCTGGATACTTACAAAACCAGTGGGATTATATTTTCTTTCAGATAAAACAGGCATTTTTCAATATTTTTACGACTTCCTCAACGCTACGCGAGGAGGCCTACCAAACAAGATAAGCCTGAGCCTGTGCTACAGTGCTAAAGGTAATTAGCAGAAGATGCCTCCCTTCTCTACGGAAGATTACCACACACTCCTACAGAAGATTTTACTGTTGGAAACAAAAGTTAATCGGTTAGAAGTAAATGTAGAAGTAAATGGACTATGTGGGAATAACACCACTCTAGCACTGACTCAAAACAGTGGACAAGAGCATGCTAGAACCCAGCTAACTAGCAATGATGGAACTATGAAGAGACGGGAGGACTCTGTACAGGGTAATAAATCTACCAGCGATAATCCTCCCTGGAACACACTTGGTGCAAAGCCAAAGAGAAGACCACCTCCCTGCGACAAGGGAGAACGGATAACTGGCAGGACCCAGCGGCCCGATATCTGTGATCTGGCCGACTGGCCTGCGTTACCATCCAGGCATAACGCCTCCTCAACCCCAGTGCTTCGTAGAACAAAGCAGCGGACAACTGAGAAGAGGGGAACTACCAAGAAACCTCCCCAGCAAACAGGTGTACAACTACAAAACAGGTTTGCTCCACTGTTGCAGGACCATGGATCCCCTTCTAAATTTCTGGATAACCCTCCACCACCACGCAGCAGGGTAAGACCTGCTAACTTAAAGCCACAGAGAAAGCTAACGACAGGGCCTGAAAATCTGATTGTGGGTGATTTTTCTGTAAAAGATATGAAAAGCAGCAATGACACCAAAGTACTCTGCTTTCCGAAGGATTTGGTGTCTGACTTGGAAGGAAGAATCTTGGAAATTGTGGCTGCACACCCAACTGTGAAAAATATCATTCTGCACATTGGTTCTAATGACATTGAAAAACGACAATCAGAAAAGTTGAAAGAGCACTTCAATAATCTCCTAGAAACAGTCAGCTCTGTGAATGCTGAGGTGTTTATCAGTGGTCCTCTGCCCCCGACCGGGAGAGGAGCTGAGAGATTCAGTAGATTGTTTTGGCTCAACAAATGGCTCTTAACTGCATGTGCAGTTCGTTCAATGCATTTTATTAACAATTTTAGCTTTTTCTGGGACCGCAGGCATCTTTTTAAGACAAATGGACTTTGCCTGAATAAGATGGGAGCAAAGCTATTCATTACCAACATGTTTTACTTCCTGCGTCATCCATCTGTCCCCACTGCCAAGGACACGAGACAAGAAGAGGAGCCCACAAAGAAGGAAGAGAAAACACGGCTTATCACGCCATTGCCATCCCCCTCTACCCCTCCTTCCATTACATGTGAGGATCCCTCTCCCACCCCCCCAGAGCCCCCATCCAGGTCTACGTCTCCCTCATTCTCCCTCCCTTCAATAAACCTTTCTCCCCCCTCCTCCCCCTTGGAGTTCCGGGAGTTACCCCCACTTACCCCCCGTCCTACTCCCATTTTTACTCCCTTAGATCGACCTCAGTGCCCCCCCCTTCAGCGTCCACCTGCACCAGCTCATCTCAGCGGTGACGCCATCTTACGCCGACCTCCCCCCCCACCTCCACGAAGACGTGCTCCACCTCCACCAATCCATCCCAGCTGTGACGCTGCTCACTCCCCCCCCTTATGCCCACCCCCTCCTCCTCCTGACAGCAGCCCTGAATATTACTGAGACAGAAAAGGGTTCAGCAGTAGACCGCATTATCAGCTGGACCCAAGGTCGCCTACGTCAAAACATGGCACCTTCTGCATTCCTGTTGTGACTACCAAGAGAGTAAACATTGTGAAACTTAGACACACTGCTAATCTAACAAATCTCATTCCTATTCTCTCCAGCTCAAAGTCAACCCCAAAGCCTGTGAATAACAGCATCAGGATGGCTCTGCTTAATGTTAGGTCTCTTAATAACAAATCATTTTTAGTCAATGATTTTATTACCACTTCTAAACTTGATTTTATGTTTTTAACTGAAACATGGCTAGAACAAAATAACAGTGCAAGCATTCTGATTGAGACAGCACCCCCCAACTATAACTTTATTGATGTATGTAGATCTGGAAAAAGAGGTGGAGGGGTTGCTGCTATATTTAAAAATATATTTCAGGGGAAACAGATGTCACTTGGTGATTTTCCATCATTCGAATACCTTTGTGTTGTATTGAAATGTTCTCCCAGAGTTCTGCTGTTAATTATTTACAGGCCACCTAAATATTCTGCACATTTTTTCGATGATTTTACTGAATTATTGTCTAGCATCTCCACCGACTTTGACTGTCTAGTTATAACTGGTGACTTTAATTTTCATATTGACGATTTGAATGACAAGGGTGCAAAAGAACTTTTGACTATTTTAGACACATTTGAACTGTCTCAACATGTGAAAGAGGCTACTCATTGTAAGGGACACACCCTGGACCTGATTATGATAAAAGGTCTCAATGTTTCTGATGTTTTTGTGACTGATCCTTCATTGTCTGACCACTTTTGTGTTTTCTTTAATATTTCTTTCATTCCTGACACACAAACAAAATCAAATACTGTCAAAAAACGGTACATCAATGAACATACTAATGTACTCTTTAAAAATGCCATCTCCTCGTTACCACCTCTAATCCCATGTCATGCTGATGATCTTGTGAACAACTTTAATTCCAAAATTTTGAATGTTATAGATGACATTGCACCTGTTACGGTTAAAACCAGTTCTAGTAAGCAAAAGGCACCCTGGAGAAAAGCTGCTGTTGTAACAGCCCAGAGAAGAGAGTGCAGGAAGGCTGAACGAATCTGGCGGAATACAAAACTTCATATTCACCATGACATCTATAAAGAGCGCCTCCGGGCCTACAATTTAGACTTAAAAAGTGCTAGAGAAACATTCTTCTCCAACATCATTAACAACAACACTAATAAGGCAAAAACCCTATTTGCAACTGTTGACAGACTGACCAACCCCCCAACACAAATACCACCTGAACTCCATTCCACGCAGAAATGCAATGAGTTTGCGTTCTTTTATACTGATAAAATTGAAGGCATCAGACGCGCCATCAATATCTCAAACAAAAATGTTGGATCACCACCCTATTTAGGCAAAAGTAACACAGCAATGATGACAAGCTTTAATGTCATAGACTCTCAAACTCTAGTGGAAACGGTGACAAATCTAAAACCATCCACCTGCTGTCTTGATGCTCTACCTACCAACTTCTTTAAGATTGTTTTTGACTGCCTAGCAACAGACATATTGCAAATAGTTAATAACTCTATTCAGTCAGGCCATTTCCCAAAAGCCTTCAAAACTGCAGTTATTAAACCTCTCCTAAAAAAGCGGAGCCTAGATGCCTCTATTATCAACAACTACAGACCAATTTCAAATCTACCTTTCATAAGTAAAATAATTGAGAAAGTTGTCCTACAACAACTAAATCACTTCCTGGCTTCAACTGGCTGCCACGACAACTTCCAGTCAGGATTTCGACCTCTTCATAGCACCGAGACGGCCCTGATTAAAGTTGTAAATGACATCCGTCTTAACACAGACTCTGGCAAAACTTCAATATTAATGCTATTAGACCTCAGTGCTGCATTTGACACTGTCGACCACTCAATACTTTTGGACAGGTTGGAAAACTGGGTGGGGCTCTCAGGCACAGTCTTAAGCTGGTTCAGGTCATATCTACAAGACAGGAACTATTTTGTTTCCATTGGTGACTTCGTATCAGAACCAACCGACGTAACGTGTGGAGTCCCCCAAGGTTCGATCTTAGGGCCGACTTTATTCAACATCTACATGCTTCCACTAGGACAAATCATGCAAAATAATAAAATTGACCACCATTGCTATGCTGATGACACCCAAATCTATGTAGCGCTCTCACCAAACGACTATCGCCCCATAGATCTTCTGTGCCAGTGCATTGAGCAAATCAAGGACTGGATGTGTCAAAATTTCCTACAACTAAATGAGGACAAAACTGAGATCATTGTATTTGGTGCTAAAAAAGAAAGGTTTAAAGTAACCCAACACCTTCACTCTCTGTCCCTGAAAACATCAAATAAAGCCAGAAATCTGGGGGTTATTATGGATTCAGATTTACACTTGGAGAGTCACATCAAATCAGTAACAAAATCGGCCTACTATCACCTCAAAAATGTAGCACGACTTAGAGGGCTCATGTCAGCTCAAGACTTAGAAACACTTGTACATGCCTTTATAACTAGTAGGCTAGACTATTGTAATGGTCTCCTTGCAGGTCTTCCAAAAAAAAACTGTCAGGCAGCTCCAGCTTGTTCAGAACGCTGCTGCTAGAGTTCTAACAAAGACCAAAAAATGTGAGCACATTACACCAATTCTTAAATCCTTACATTGGCTCCCTGTATGTCAGAGAATTAATTTCAAAATCCTACTGCTCACATATAAATCACTACATGGTTTAGGGCCAAAGTATATCACTGATATGCTTCCACTACATAAGCCTTCAAGATCACTAAGATCTTCTGACACCAATCTGTTAGTGATTCCCAGAGTCAATACAAATCATGGGAAAGCATCATTTAGTTACTATGCAACAAACAGCTGGAATAAACTTCCTGAAGATTTAAGACTTTCCCCAACTCTGACCACTTTTAAAACAAGACTGAAAACTTTTATGTTCACCTTAGCCTTCTGCTAAATTTGACCTACATTGCACTTTTAACTTCTGCCTTTAACCAAACAATTTTAATCACTCTGCACTGTAACTTTTATGTTTTTATTCTCTGTTTTTTAATTGTCTTTTAATTCTTGCATTTTATTTCACTTTATTGTATGACATGTTATGATGTGAAGCACTTTGAGTCTGCCTTGTGTATGAAAAGCGCTATACAAATAAACTTGCCTTGCCTTGCCTTGCCTTTGTGCTGCTCTTCACTGGATCTGTGTATTTCATATGGAGCTTGTTTGGAAGTTAAAGGTGATGAGAGGCTCATGAACTGTTTGTGATTATCACCACACATTCTTTAAACCTGTGAGTCGTACAGGAAGCTTTTCTTAGATCAGAGGCACGACCATCTAACAATCTAATGAGTCATGAAGGCAGGCAGGGAAAACAGCAGACCCTCTTCAGTGGACTCAGGAGGTCAGTGGGGGCTGGGAGCAGAGCTGCTGCTAATGTTAGCTTGTTTCATGGTGCTCAGCTTGTTTTTAGGTTCAGGATTCACACAGTGTTCATCATTCCTGAGGTGTTGAACAGTAGCACAGACTCAAAGAAAGAAAAGGTGTCTGACCTCAGAGTCTCCAGTCTGCAGTTTGGACTCTGCAGATAATCACACAGCAGCTTCACTCCTGAATCCTGCAGCTTGTTGATGCTCAGGTCCAGCTCTCTGAGATGGGAGGGGTTGGACTTCAGAGCTGAGGCCAGAGAAGAACAGCTGATCTCTGACAAACTGCAGTAACTCAATCTGAAGAAAAGATGTAAATGTAGATGACAGTGAGCTTCATGCATGAATGTGTAATGATATCCACATGAACACACTGATGTGATCATCACCTGTTCATTCCAACATTGAAGGACTTTATTAGGATGCATTAATACTTTAGTTCTTCCTGATCGTTCTTAGATTCAAACACTCAAAGCTCCTGTGAGGAACTTTCATTACGTGTCTGTTTTGGCGCCCCCCGTGGACAAAGTGAAACCTCTTCTCTCTTTACTGATCTTGTCCTGTACAGTAACCCCTCACGAAAAACTCCTCATGCTTTCTTTGAACTCTACAAACTACAAGTCAGTGTGAATCTCTTCTGTAGGAAATGTAAAGAAAGGCTTTTCCAGACAGCGTCCTGTGATTCTCCTCATGTGACAGCGACCAGCTGGAAACAGGCAGACTTTCAAAAGGACTTTATAATGTTGTTGGTCTCATTGACTTTAGCCAATCATCAAGAGAAATCCAGATTACTTTCAGTGTTTTTCATCAGCAGATCATACCTCCTCACAGTACGTTTAAATCACAGAGTTTGTTTTGATATATGATCATAAAAAAACATGAACGGTATGAAAGAGAGGAAGAATGATCCATAAACAGATGTACTTCAAATCACTTGAAAAGTAGACTCTCAGGAAGAATGATTAGGTCCAGCATATATGACAATAAAATAAGAATCCACAGCCATCCAAACACATGTCCCGTCATTATTGGATCTGTTACTAAAGGACAGTTCATGGAGGTTTGTCAGAGTCCTCTCTACAATCCTAAATGTCTTTGTGCTGCTCTTCACTGGATCTGTGTATTTCATATGGAGCTTGTTTGGAAGTTAAAGGTGATGAGAGGCTCATGAACTGTTTGTGATTATCTCCACACATTCTTTAAACCTGGGAGCCGTACAGGAAGCTTTTCTTAGATCAGAGGCACGACAATCTAACAATCTAATGAGTCATGAAGGCAGGCAGGGAAAACAGCAGACCCTCTTCAGTGGATTCAGGAGGTCAGTGGGGGCTGGGAGCAGAGCTGCTGCTAATGTTAGCTTGTTTCATGGTGCTCAGCTTGATTTTAGGTTAGGATTCACACAGTGTTCATCATTCCTAAGGTGTTGAACAGTAGCACAGACTCAAAGAAAGAAAAGGTGTCTGACCTCAGAGTCTCCAGTCTGCAGTTTGGACTCTGCAGATAATCACACAGCAGCTTCACTCCTGAATCCTTCAGGTTGTTGATGCTCAGGTCCAGCTCTCTGAGATGGGAGGGGTTGGACTTCAGAGCTGAGGCCAGAGAAGAACAGCTGATCTCTGACAAACTGCAGCCCTTCAATCTGAATAAAGAATAAAAGAAGAATAAAAATAATGTATAATCCACTCACATATGTTCAGGTTGTGATAAGTATCTCAACATCACTTTGTCCTGATTATAAAGTTTCTCTAAATGATTAGAGGATCATTTCTGATTGTGTATTCACTAAATCTAAATCCTCCAAATGTCAGCACAACATTCATCCAGCTGTTCATGTGCACAGATGAAGAACAGGCTGCTGATCTCAGTCAGCTCTGTGATGTTAGTACATTTATCAAATCAGACATTATTGAATCATAAGTCTTCATGATTTCACTTCTTAACAGAACCAGAGGAAACCAGAGGCTTCATGTGCACGTTGTTCAACTTTAATGAAATGTGCAACAATCAAGGATGTGGATTGAAATAATACAAATGAATGACACAGTCAGTGATCTGACCTCAGAGTCTCCAGTCTGCAGTTTGGACTCTGCAGATAATCACACAGCAGCTCCACTCCTGAATCCTTCAGGTTGTTGTTGTCACTCAGGTCCAGCTCTCTGAGATGGGAGGGGTTGGACTTCAGAGCTGAGGCCAGAGAAGAACAGCTGATCTCTGACAAACTGCAGCCCTTCAATCTGAATAAAGAATAAAAGATGTAAATGTAGATGACAGTGAGCTTTATACATGAATGTGTGATGTTGTCCACATGAACACACTGATGTAATCATCATCTGTTCATTCCAACATTGAAGGACTTTATTAGGATGCATTAATACTTTAGTTCTTCCTGATCGTTCTTAGATTCAAACACTCAAAGCTCTTGTGATGAACTTTCATTACGTGTCTGTTTTGGCGCCCCCTGTGGACAAAGTGAAACCTCTTCTCTCTTTACTGATCTTGTCCTGTACAGTATTCCCTCACAAAAAACTCCTCATGCTTTCTTTAAACTTTACAAGCTACAAGTCAGTGTGAATCTCTTCTGTAGGAAATGTAAAGAAAGGCTTTTCCAGACAGCATCCTGTGATTGTCCTCATGTGACAGCGACCAGCTGGAAACAGGCAGACTTTCAAAAAGACTTTATAATGTTGTTGGTCTCATTGACTTTAGTCAATCATCAAGAGAAATCCAGATTACTTTCAGTGTGTTTCATCATGAGATCAAACCTCCTCACAGTACGTTTAAATCACAGAGTTTGTTTTGATATATGATCATAAAAAAACATGAACGGTATGAAAGAGAGGAAGAATGATCCATAAACATATTTACTACAAATCACTTGAAAAGTGGACTCTCATGAAGAATGATTAGGTCCAGCATATATGACAATAAAATAAGACAATCCACAGCCATCCAAACACATGTCCCGTCATTATTGGATCTGTTACTAAAGGACAGTTCATGGAGGTTTGTCAGAGTCCTCTCTACAATCCTAAATGTCTTTGTGCTGCTCTTCACTGGATCTGTGTATTTCATATGGAGCTTGTTTGGAAGTTAAAGGTGATGAGAGGCTCATGAACTGTTTGTGATTATCACCACACATTCTTTAAACCTGTGAGCCGTACAGGAAGCTTTTCTTAGATCAGAGGCACGACCACCTAACAATCTAATGAGTCATGAAGGCAGGCAGGGAAAACAGCAGACCCTCTTCAGTGGATTCAGGAGGTCAGTGGGGGCTGGGAGCAGAGCTGCTGCTAATGTTAGCTTGTTTCATGGTGCTCAGCTTGTTTTTAGGTTCAGGATTCACACAGTGTTCATCATTCCTGAGGTGTTTAACAGTAGCACAGACTCAAAGAAAGAAAAGGTGTCTGACCTCAGAGTCTCCAGTCTGCAGTTTGGACTCTGCAGATAATTACACAGCAGCTTCACTCCTGAATCCTGCAGGTTGTTGTTGTCACTCAGGTCCAGCTCTCTGAGATGGGAGGGGTTGGACTTCAGAGCTGAGGCCAGAGAAGAACAGCTGATCTCTGACAAACTGCACCACCTCAATCTTAATGAAAAATAAAAGATGTAAATGTAGATGACAGTGAGTTTTATGCATGAATGTGTGATGTTGTCCACATGAACACACTGATGTGATCATCATCTGTTCATTCCAACATTGAAGGACTTTATTAGGATGCTTTAATACTTTAGTTCTTCCTGATCGTTCTTAGATTCAAACACTCAAAGCTCCTGTGAAGATCTTTCATTACGTGTCTGTTTTGGCGCCCCCCTGTGGACAAAGTGAAACCTCTTCTCTCTTTACTGATCTTGTCCTCACTTTTATTCTACAATACTTCATATGGAGCACACAAAGCCAAGTCTCTACGGTGCTATATTCACTCATCAAACATGAGCAGTTATAAAGACGTAACCTGCACCAACTCGTCACTGAGGTTCAGAGTCCTCTCACCGTCTCACACACATGAAGATGGATGTTAAAGATCAACAACTCTATACTAAATACTAAACTAAATATTCAGACTGTTACAATCTCTGGCGGCTGTCTGTATTTGTGTTATTATAAGTATGTCTGTCAAGTAATGCTGTTTTGGATGCTTGTGTATTACTTTATTTTTGTTAGGACCCCCTTAAAGATGACACGATGCATCTCAAGGGGTTCTACTTGAATAAATTCAAACAGAGTCAATACAGTTTCTATTATACATATATTACAGTCAGTGATCTGACCTCAGAGACTCCAGTCTGCAGTTTGGACTCTGCAGTCCCTCACACAGCAGCTTCACTCCTGAATCCTGCAGCTTGTAGTTCTGACTCAGGTCCAGCTCTCTGAGATGGGAGGGGTTAGACTTCAGAGCTGAGGCCACAATGTCAAAGTGAGTCTCTGAGAGCCCACAGGCAGAAAGTCTGTTGTGACACATATAATAGAAAAATGTTACTTATAAAAGAAGCGTTTGATATTTACGTCTCACATTTGATGATTAAACAGTTTGACAGGTCCCTACATTTGTCACCTTTCAGTCATTCACTAAATGTTACAGATGAATGGAAACAAATGTAGTTTTATTTAGGATGACATCATGTCTGTAGTCTGTGATCTAAAGTGTGATCTATTCAGAGGACTCTCTCTGGAGTAGAAAACCATTTGAAACTCAGTGAACAGTAACTCTGGAGGAGGAGGATCTCATCCTCGTGCTGTCTGGCTCACTTCTATAAAGGAGAAAATACAGAGACTGCTACCTAATGATCCAGAAATCAAACAAGTCTGCAAAGAATAAAATGTAGAGAGGTTAAGGATCACCTGCCAGCACAGTTATTCTGTGATCTACCTGCTGAGATGTTAAGAGATGATACCCATGATTGATTTGTAATGCCTGCAGAGGCTGGAAGGGGGCGCTCACAGCATCTGATATCTCTCTTTTCAGGGATTAACACTATCAGCCATCTCAGTCACTTCTTTGGGAATTCCCTCCTGAAAGTGTTCACAAAAAACTATCAAAGCAATTTTTAAACTCAGGACAAAAAGCTAAAAAAAAAAACATCACGTGTAAAAAAAACTATGACTGACTATTTCTCCTGAACATTAACAGTGGAAGACGTTTTAAGTAAATTAGTACATAACACTGATTTATAATGCTCATCACATCTAGACTTACTTAGCCTTCCTGCAGTTCCTCACAGCTGGAATCAGTCTCAGTCGTCCCTGGTGTGATGTGTTGTACTTCTTCAGGTCCAACTCATCCAGAACCTCCTCAGACATCTGCAGCATGTAGGCCAGAGCAGAGCAGTGGATCTCAGAGAGTTCCTTCTCTGATCTGTTCTCTGACTTCAGGAACTCTTGGATCTCCTGATGGACAGAGAGGTAGTTCATCTCCGTCAGACAGTGGAAGATGTTGATGCTTCTGTCAGGAGAGATATTATCACTGTTCATCTTCTTCAGGTTGTTGATGACTCTCTGGATCATTTCTGGACTGTTGTCTGTCTGACCCAGCAGGCCTCCTAAGAGTCTCTGGTTTGACTTCAGAGACAGCCCATGAAGGAAGCGAACAAACAGATCCAGGTGACCATTCTTACTTCTCAGGGATTTCATCATTGCTTCATTTAGGAGAACATCTAGGGTTGAAAATCTCTGTGTTTCTCCCAAAAAAGCCTTCAGTACTGTTGTGTTCCTGCTGGTGAAACAGTGGAACATGTAGACTGCAGCCAGAAACTCCTGAACGCTCAGATGAACAAAGCAGTAGACTGTTTTCTGGAAGATCACACACTCTGTTTTGAAGATCTCTGTACAAACTCCTGAGTACACCGAGGCCTCTGTGACATCCAGACCACACCGCTCCAGGTCTTCTTGGTAGAACATGATGTTTCCATCCTCCAGATGTTCAAACGCCAGCCTCCCCAGCTTCAGAAGAACTTCCCTGTCGGCCTCCATCAGCTCATATGGACTTGTCCCAGTTCCCCCATACTTGTTCTTCTTCCTCTTTGTCTGAACCAGCAGGAAGTGTGAGTACATGTCAGTCAGGGTCTTGGGCAGCTCTCCTCTCTGCTCTGTGCTCATCATGTGCTCCAGAACTGTGGCAGTGATCCAGCAGAAGACCGGGATCAGACACATGATGTGGAGGCTCCTGGATGTCTTGATGTGTGAGATGATTCTGCTGGACAGATCTTCATTATCACTGAACCTCCTACTGAAGTACTCCTCCTTCTGGGCGTCAGTGAAGCCTCGTACTTCTGTTACCCTGTCAACACATGAAGGAGGGATCTGATTGGCTGCTGCATGTCGAGAGGTTATCCAGATGAGAGCTGAGGGGAGCAGATTCCCCTTGATGAGGTTTGTGAACAGTGTGTTTAACGATGACTTCTGTGTGACGTCAGACACAACCTCCCTGTTTTTGAAGTCCAATGACAGTCTGCTTTCATCCAGGCCGTCGAAGATGAACAACAGTTTACAGACAGCGAGCGTCTCTGCTGCGACCTTCTGTAATGTTGGATGGAAAACACGGAGCAGCTCAAGAAGACTGTACCGCTCATCTCTGATCAAGTTCAGCTCCCTGAATGAAAGCAGGATCACCAGACTGACGTCTTGGTTCTCTGAGCCCTCTGCCCAGTCCAGAGTGAACTTCTGCACTGAGAAGGTTTTTCCAACACCAGCGACCCCGTTTGTCAGAACTACTCTGATGGGTTTCTGTTGGTCGGGTTGAGCTTCTGTCTCTTGTTCCTGTTGGTCGGGTAAGGCTTTAAAGATGTCCTGGCACTTGATTGGAGTCTCATGGAGGGTCTTCTTTTTAGAAGCTGTCTCAATCTGTCTCACCTCATGTTGGGTGTTCACCTCTTCACTCTGCCCCTCTGTGATGTAGAGCTCAGTGTAGATCCTGTTGAGGAGGGTTCTACTTCCTGTTTCATTACTTCCTTCAGTCACACGTTCACATCTCGTCCTCAGACTGACCTTATGTTCATCTAAAACCTCCTGCAGACATCTATCTACTGAAGGAGAGAATGATAGAACCTGCTTATTATTTTCAAACGTTATTGTAGAAGAAGTAAAAAGAGTTTTAATTTCTATACTTTTTACATTTACCAATAAAAGTCGTGTTTTAGGAGGAGATCACAGAAGCAGAAAGTTGTACAGTCTTACTTTGTTCAGTGCTGCTCTGACTGACTGTCTGCAGTCCAGGTCCTGTTCTGGATCTTTCTCCACACTCAGGACAGGATGAGTCTCCTGGTGAACCAGACTGGTCCCAGTATGAGGTGATGCACTGTCTGCAGAACCAGTGTCCACAGCTGGTAGAGACGGGATCCTTCAGGACGTCCTGACACACAGGACAGGACGGCTGCTCCTCTATAACATGAGTCCTCTTCGTCCCCCTGTGAAGACATGTCTTTAGAACTAAACTGATGGTTGACTGAAAATATGAAGATTTATCAAACACAATCTAAACACTCAGATGATCACAGAGAACAGGTAACACCTTCTTTCTTCTGTTTGTATTCAGCTCATAGTCTGCAGTGAGATGATTGTTTCTTGTCTTTTAACCCTCCTGCTTTCTTAAAGACTAAAAAAAAACATTTTCTCTCTCACTGTCTTTGGAAACATTAATGATCTGTGTACAAAATCCAACTGAACACCATGTGCAGCTTCTTCACGATCGAAGAATCGAAGAGTCTGACCCTGCCATCGACTGTTTCACTGTCACTTCAGACAGATGAGCTCGGGTTAGTCGACCTTTGAACTGAGGTTAGATGTGGTACAAATGTTGAATTACATTGTGGTGGATCAGCAGTATCAGAGCGCACTCACACAAGGCTCAGTTGCCCCGATGACGGACCCCACTCATCAATCCCCATCTGGCCTGCACTCACACTGCTCCAGGACTGACCGGGCCTGAGCACGGTTACCTCTTGTGCATAACGTCGTAATACAACACATGCATGGCCTTATATGATCATGAAGCGTGCTTAGTTGATGAGACAGGCGGACTGAAAAAAAAGGTGCGGTCGAGTATGTGTCCGCACATCGGAGAACAACACATAGAACAAGACAGCTACTTTACTGAGTCTGTGGTTATATTGAGTCATGTTAGCCAGATACAGACAGGACACTCCAGATGGTAAATGGACTTGAGCTTGTAAAGCGCTTTACTAGTCTTCTGACCTCAAAGTGCTTTTACACCACAGTTCACACCTATAAACCTGAGAAATATTGGGCCCCTGGGCCCGTGGACTCTACAGGCAGACACACAGAGGCAGAGTGAGCTTTTTTTGTTATAGTTTTAATTTTTAACTCAGTAATAATCACTGATTTTATAAGACTTACTATATCTAACATCATGCGGTTGCTCATCGTGCCAGTCATACGGGGCTCGTAAGTTATGAGGTCCCTTATGAGGTCCACTAGACAGAGATGGGCTACTACAGTATTGCTGTTGTTTTGCACCTTCTTTTTCTATTTCTCCCCTTATAGTTGAGGGGCCCATGATGATGAATAGGCTTATATTCAGGCTATTCCTTTAGTATTTTTTTTAGGACTTTTTGGACCCTGCTATTGACACCCAATTACTGAGCCCTTTGACTATGCAACATTAAAAGTAACAGCGACTTCACACAGAACCTCTGGCTTAGGGGCCCCTGAGTCCTAGGGCCCCTGGGCCTAGGCCCGGTAGGCCTATGTGTCGCTTCTGAGTGCCTGTGCCACAGAGGACACAGCTCGGATCCTGCGCAATGTATGAAAATTCATTCAAAAGATGGAGGGAAGAAAAGAGAGGCCCTGTTTAATGTTGAGGTTTTCTGATAAGCCAAAGTTTCATTTTGTAATATTCAGATTTATCAGCTATAACTAGAAAATATTGTACAGTTATTTGCCTCTCACACTTATACCTATTTTGCGCTTGCAGTCATCCTGCTTTCCGTCCAAACTTTCCGTGACGTAAACCAGTAGAACACGTAAAAACCTAACTTAAATACTACCGCCTCCACAAGGTTTGCACCTGTTATCATTCACGCAAATGTTCTTAGTAGATCACCCGCAAAACGCCCACCAACCAAACCCAAACGTGCAATTTTTTGGAGTAAACACACAATTTAGTACTCTTTACTTTAACATTTTTCTGCTTCTGTGTTTCTGAGATGTTTCTCTCTGTTGACTCCTTTGTGTGTTTCTGTTGGTAATAAACGTACTAATGAGAAGTAGGAGGGTAATGGGCAGGGTTAAAGGTTTGAGTCCTTTTAGATTAGATCACAGCTTTACAAGGTGACTGACCAACCCTAACCGACCAAGGAAACATCTGAAGTGGAAAGGAGTTAGTAAGAAGACTTTGTGTCTGAGGGTCCAGGTTCATTTCTGAAGTATTATATCATCTTTGGACCAACCATGAATCTTTAATAAACTCTCTGATGACAATGCTATAAAAGAAGCTGTAAATAGAAAAAGAGCTACAGCTGGATAATGAGAAACTTTCCAGGTTTGTTTCTGTTGTCAGGAGGCTTACTTTATGTCTGAGGGTCCAGGTTCATTACTGAAATATATAAATACACCTTTGGACTGATCACTCTTCAGAGACAGACAGCTGGGTACAGGAGACTCTGCTCTCTGTCTGCTCGACTGATCTCTGCAAAAAAAAAAACAACTTTTATATTTATATGACATGAATCTTTAATAAACTCTCTGATGACAATGCTATAAAAGAAGCTGTAAATACAAAAAGGGCTACAGCTGGATAATGAAAAGCTTTCCAGGTTTGTTTCTGTTGTCAGGAGGCTTACTTTATGTGTGAGGGTCCAGGTTCATTACTGAAGTCTGGATGATGCTCTTTGGACCAATCACTCTTCAGAGACACACAGCTGGGTACAGGAGACTTTGCTCCATCCTCCTCTTCCTCAAAACACACATCCATGTTCTGATCTGAAGTCAGTCTGTGAAGAAAGATAGAAACACTCACTGAGAGATCAAAACACAAGAAACAGGAGAAACCAGTTTGACCTCATGCCACGGCCAGGACTAGTGCTGCATTCCAGTTACCTCGGAACTGGGAAGTCGGAGCTGGGAATGACGTCACACCCGAGTTGACACACGCACACACACACACACACACGCACGCGCGCGCGCGTACACACACACGCACACACACACACACACACACACACACACACACACACACACACACACACACACACACACACACACACAGAAGCAGTCAGAGCTCATATTAATCAAAGTTGTGACTTCATTAGAAACTCTCTCTGTTCAGTTCACAGGGAGAAAAACTGAGACTACAGAAGTGAAGATATAAAAACTCTGGATAAACACTCACCCCTCTTCACACTTTAGTTCTCTGATCGCTTCTGTCGACTCAAAACGGATTCCTAACTGACTGAACACCTTCACTTTCATTATCCCGCCTCCTCTCATGAGCCTGGATCAAGTGTTGCTCCTCCCTCCTCCATTTAGAATCAGAATCGGGTTTTATTGCCAAGTACATTTACACAAACAAGGAATTTGTCTTGGTGTATTGTTGCAAGAACAGTTAACAAGGGAAATAAAGCCAAAAAAGCGAGAACCTAAATAAAATAAAATGTAAGAAGCAATTAGCAATATATAAGTTAGTGTGGCCTTGACTACAACAGAGAGCCATCAGAAGATCACAATATCTAAATATTTGAATAAATAAGTATATTAATGATGTAAATCTAATCTATCATAATATAGGCATCGTTTTAAAAGCTGTTTAAATGATCACAATATATGAAAGTTTAAATAAAGGGGATCGATGTCAAATTCATTAACTGGCCTCCACGTGCAGAGTCGAGGCTCGAGAGAAATTATAACTTGTTCTTTTTAAACATACTCTTCAGAAAAAAAGACAAAATAAAATGCAAATAAAGACATGAAAGAAATGTCTTTCCTGTCTCAATCAATGTCTCCGTCAATGTTAAACCGTAGCACCACCGTGTCTCCAGTCAAACCACTTTGAAACACACAAAACAAGAATCAGAAACCTTTCCAGAGGTTTGTCAAACAATTTATTGAGATTTCATCAAAAAGGCAATAAAAAAATATTTCAACATTTTAAGCAGATGTACAAAACTTTGACCACATGCTCTACTAACTACAGAACTCATATAAAACATGATTTAATCAATGAGCATGTCACAGAAGAAATCAATTCCCTTTTCTTTTTTTAACCTTTTAAATATAACTTTTTGGATTTAAGAGACGTCGTTTTATGACACCAGAATGGAGGTTTGCCTTCAGCAGCCGGTGCAGGCGACAGATTCACAGATCTCGCAGGCGTCAGAGTTGGTAGCAACCGCAGCTGGAAGAGAAATAAAAGGTGAATGGTAAATGGACTTGAGCTTATATATTCCTTTTCTAGTCTTCTGACTACTCACAGCACTTTTATACCGCAGGTCACACCTACACATTCACACCCTGATGGTAGAGGCTGCTGGGTAAAGAGACCATCACACGTAACTAAACCCATTCATACACATTCACATTCACACACCGCCGCCAAAGTAGTGAGACAACCAACTCCACCACTGAGCCACCGCCCCGGATACAAAAACATCACACAAAATATAAATGTAATTTTACTGGGAAGCATGGAAATTGTAGACAGGCGAAGGATACATATCAGTGTTAGAGAAACATGCTGAAGTGTATTTTACATAATCTGTGACCTTAATGAAATACCATATTGTGTCTGAACTGTAAAAACATTTTGGAAGAATGTGTCTCTATGCTTTCACATAACAAGGCGTGTACTTTAAACTCAGACAGTGAAACTGATTTTACCGAGTCGATTCAGAGATGCTCCTGCATCTTCCCTCAGACACAGAGGTTTGAAGTCTTCAGGCAGGTCGGGATGAGAGCACACGGCCGCTGTTTTGACCTCCACCAGCTTCACTTCCTGTTTAGATGAGTCCTCCTCTGCGGTCATCAGAGACCCGAGAGCTTTCACCGCCTCCAGAGAGAAGTGAAAGTCTCCTTCCTACAACGTAAGACAAGTGATCAGCAGAGGTCCTCACGTACAGGAAGGCTGCAAACATCACCTACAACTGTTACCCGTATTTGTAGGCATTTTTAAACTTTTTGTTTCAGAAAATGACAAAATATATAAGAAGACATAACGCACCCAATAACAGCTAACTTTCTGTGAAGACTCCATTTATAACTAGTCTGATGGAAAAGGGTGTCGGATAAAGAAAAGAAACTCATCTATCCCTCCTTTGGCTTTTGTTTTAGCTTTAACAATCAAGCCAAGGCCAAAGATTTCAAAATAAAACCAAAGAAATAACAACAAAATAAATCAGATTTATGATATAACTGTTCCGAGTTCAACAGTCTCATCTTAAACTGCGTTTCACTTATCAGGAGCATGCAGAACTCTTACTAAAAAACAGTTTTAATGAGCATCATTAAGGATTTTAACTTGAAAAATAAAAAGGTTTTACTTGATATAAACAGGGAACCTTCCTCTATCAAGTCGTATTGATTGGCTTTTGTAGACATTGACAGCTGTAGTGAATTCATTTGTTATACAGCGTAACGTCGACAGTTTTAGTCACACATAAATTGATTTTTGGTCGTAATGTTCGGCGTTACTTTCACAGAAAACAGGCGGACAAATTGGTCCATTGATAATTTTCCCCCGATGACTACGAGAACTTGAAAGTTTGGAGCAAACGTAAAGCTGGGAGGACTTTCTCACAACCTGCAAACCTAAATGATGACCTTTAATACAGCACTCTGTAAATTATTAACAAGTCATTACTCATGCTGCAACTAAAGGTGCATGTGTCTGGTGTAAATGAGAAACTGGGATACACCTGAGAAAACTGTTGGTTTCTGTGCATTAAAGACTTCCTGGTACCTGGAGCTGAAGTCAGAACCGTGACCCAGTTCAGTATCAAAAGGTCAACAGAGTTAAGGGTCCCTTGTCAAATCAATTAAAAAAACCCTTAAACATTCAGCCTCTCAACATTGGTCAGATCAAATTTGCCCAAACACGTGTTTCTTAATCCGCTGATTTGACATCTCATCCGTGTCAAGCTGCTGATCAGCGGGTTGGAGTTAACTGTCGCATCAGTGCAGGTTTAAACTCTCCAAATATCTGTCTGTTCTCTATATTTCTAAACAGTTTCATGCCCTTCATCATTCCTCTTTAAAAGCATTTCATATCTCAGTGAGTCCTTGCAGAACTAATGCAAACAAATACAATTGGCGGCTGTGGGTCAGTGGTAGAGTCCGCCGTCTCTCAACCGGAAGGTCGGGGTTCACTTAACCGCAATTTACTTTTGGTGCTTCATCGACGGTGTTTAAATGTGTATGAATGGATTAGCTAATACTGATGGACTCTTTACTCAGCAGCCTCTACCATCACTGTGTGAATGTGTCGGTGTGACCTGCGGTGTTAAAGCGCTCTGAGGAGTCAGAAGACTAGAAAAGCACTTTACAAACTTAAGTCCATTTACTGTTTACCATAGAAAGGCCCCTTTAATATCCAGCGTATCACCTGCCTTCACCTTTCACAGATAAGATCCATATCTCTTCAACAGTCAAGCTTATAGTAAACCTCCAGTGTGCTGTATTCACAGTTAATATTTTGTATTGTTTGAGATGCTTATTTAAAAAAAAAGTAAAAAAGTTTTTAATCATCTGATATGAAAGACAAACACTGGGTCACTCCTGGATAGAGTTCCTAAAGGAAAACATCAACAAACTGTGTAAATTTGACGACACTTACCGTCACCGTCACGGTGCAGGACATCTGGAACAAAACCGTGAAGACGACTGACACACAAACGAGGGTCTTCATTGTGCTGCTTTCTCTAATATGTGATGAATGTTGTCTTCTTTTGAGTCTTTGAGCTCTCTTCTGAACACAGCACGTCTTCAGCGTATTTATAGAGGGCTTGGTTGGTACACACCACCGGCGACGCCTGAAGGGTAGTTAATAATAAACATCAGACTCTGATTATGAAGCCATAAAGCCGCTCTGTTGTCTCGAGCTGTGGAAAATTTTTAAAGAAAATATCGGGGAGTCGTTGTTGTGCATTTAGGTTGCTGATAAGCTTGTGTTCAGTACTCTGTGCTCTAATACTGATAATAGTGGCTACAAATCAATGACAGCTTGATTTCCTTTGACGAGAGGGTTACACAAGATTCTTTGTCTGCATGGGAACGACTCTATCTGTTCCTATACAACACCTAAACACGTCTTTGGAAAGGCCTAGGAGAGTCAAAAGCATCTCAGAATTAGTTGAATTCATCTTACATTTACTGATAATGCACTGAGATGCTGTTAATTATGAGAGAAGTTTGCAAAGGCCTATGTCAACCATCGCTAACGCTAGAATAAGACAGTGGGAAATTACAGCGCTATCGGATTCTTTCTGCTTTTAGTTCGTACTCTGAATGAGACACTGGGAAATATTAATGGCCCTTAAAGTGGATGGCATTCATCCACAGGCATCTAAGTCGTTGGGATGGTTCAGGCGAGAAGCCCAGTCTGACCTGCTGGAAGTCGCTCTCTTCCTGCAGGAGCATTTAAACCAATACGTAGAGGCGCTGCTTGTCAAAAAGCAAGGCAGGCAACTGCTTGAGGCCTCAGGCCAGTAAGGGCCCCCAAAGGATGACAAACTGAAAACCGCAGCAGTAGCTCAAAATGTGCACATTTTGCAAAGACAGTAGGAAACCTCCCTAATGGGACCCCATTTGACAGCACTCACTCTCGTTACCCTGCTTAGCATCTCATGTATTATTCCCTAATTACAATTAAACCACTAAAGGAAAATGAAAAGAGGAAGTATCAGTCTGGGAGTGAAAAAAGAAAGAAGAGTGTCGGGACACTGGCAGACATGATGGTGGTTGGAGCGGCCCCCAAATCATTTCTGCCTAGGGCCCCAACAGACTCTAGACTCGCCACTTCCAATACGGGATGCGTCGTGGATATAAATTCATGAATTTGAAATGCATCTGTGGCAGAGCTGTGGTTCAAAACAAAGCAGTGGCCAGTGTGTGGCGCTTGTGATTATGATATCAGGTTCTCGTACTTATCATAACTATGAGAGCCTGATTGTCTTTGGTTAATGCAAACATTTGTGATCGTGCAAACGACTAAAAATGTCGCCTTGTAGTCTTTCTCAACAGTTTGTTGCAGTCCCATTCACTTTATTATTTATTTATACTACTCATATTAACTCTTTCCCATAAGCACTCGAGCATCATGATTAATAACTGTGAAAACATTTTGAACATTGGTGCTTAAAAACACTAAAATAAGACTTCATAGACATTAACAAAACCTTTGTATACAACACAAGTTTTATTCAGCGTATTGTCTTGCTCTCCTGTTCCAGATAAACATGTTTACATACTTTCATGGTGGATTTGAAATCTTGAAAATGTCGATCACTTGACCTGTCACTCACTTGTGTTTTTCCTCTAGCTGGGTCACACTGCAGGCACTTTAAGGTCCAGGAGAATTACTGCCACATTGTCCATTGACCAATCACGCGGTAGAAAACATTTTTACAGTAAACATTTTTATCAGTTGTGCTTAGTTTAATGACTATGAGTTTTTCAACGAGACTAAATGAGAGAATTGGAGCTATGAGCAATCGAGAAGATAATAATAACATTAAAAAATAAGTCCACAATATTCACATCGCCCATAGCAAGGTAGAATCCAATGACAATGAATACATGATTACTGGACTGTCAGTCAACAAGTCTTTTCTCATAAAATCCCAGTTACAGTGATTAACTGTATAAGCGTTTCTTTCCTGTCCTTATGACGCAAAGTATGGTCTGCCTCCTATCCTCGTCACCTTGTAAGTGTTGAGTCCTGGGGAGTCAAACCCTGTCGATATGCCTCTCTTGTTGAAAAGGTAAAAGTTAAAGAGCTGTCGGTCCTGCGCCTCCAGGGAGACCGAGGCGCTGTGAACTTTCAGCTTGCATGGATACGGCTTCTCAAACACCACCCTGAACACTCTCTCCTGCAGGTAGTCCAGGCGAATAGTTCGGTACTTGGCTGGCACGGTTGTGTCGACCTGTGGTCCAAACTGCTGCATGATCAGCACCCCGTCTGAATCCACCTTAATCTGATAGAAAGTCATATTCCTGTAAGTATAGAAGCCCACATATGGATATGGGTTAGGTGGCGGTCTGAGGGTCCGTTTAGCTTCCCTGAAGGCGCTCTCCATTGCAGGGATGAGAAAGCTATAGGCTGTAGCCACAAGGTCCTTATCTGCAGGCCGAACCCCGGACATCAGGACCACCATTCCCAGCTTGAGTTTTGGCACCAGGGAGAGGGTCGCAGCGTAACCGTCGAGGTCCCCATCTTTCCTTACAACGTCATAGCCATTCTGATCATTGATCTCCCACGGGGTTCCCGTGGAGTTAGCGAAGTAGCTGCTGTGGCATTTATAGAGTGGCGTCATCATCGTGTTCAGGGTGTCCTGGCGAAGAGGCCTCCCGCTGTAAGCGCCCAGAAGAGCCATCATGAGCTTCGCCATATCAGCAGCTGTGGAATACATCTGACCTGCAGGTCGATACCAGCCGAGGTTGTAGAGGGGAGCCGGCTGGCCATTACTGTACACGCCAACGGCCATTCGCTTCTGAACGGCTGGAGTCATGTTGAAACCAGTGTCTTCCATGTTGAGCTGTTTCAGAATATTTTCAGACAACCAGCTCTCAAAGTCTGTGCCAGCCACCTTCCTGGCCAAGACGTTGGCCAATAACGAGAAAGCAACATTGCTGTAATGACATCTGAGGGAAACAGATAGCAAAGTTATACATTTGCAGATATCTTCATTATACCAGACAGCCAGCAGTAAACCCCAACAGGCAAGGAATTCAGAATAGTTCCAAATAAACACAATCAATCCATTACTTCACATGAGGTTATTTGAAGGACCAGTGACAGGAGGGACAAATTATTTATTATAAGATACAAAAAGATCAATCCGTGCATATAATTTACTGCAAACATTGGCGATATCAACGGTCTGGTTCTGCTTTTAAGGGAAATATTCATACCATGTTTTCAAACGACCAAAGCACTGCTTTTTAAACCACATAAATGTACGGATTCTCCAACGTCGTCACATTCAAAAATAAAGCAACACAGGAAGGCGTCAGAGTCTTACTTGGTGCCTGGATCGGCCACGAGGACATCATCCTGTAACAAATTAAGAGCTTCTTCTGTGTTACCGCTCCAGAGGAGATTAGTTGACCTTAATCTTCTGGGTAACCCTGTCAAAATATAGAAAACCCTCCGTGAGTAAAACTGGGGATAAAATCTGTGGGTTGTTCATAAATCTATAAGTGCTCTGGCATCTTTAAAGAGGGGGGGGGGGGGGGGGGGGTGGGGGGGGGGGGATACCAACTAATCTTCCTTAAAAGAATCCCCAGATGTTTTAGAGCTTAATCCACCACTTTAACATGACCATTATTCTGCCAATATGGAGTGCCTGCAATGTGTGTTGTGTTTGCACATTTTTCAAACAAACAGAAAAAGCTTGCCTTTGATAAACAGAGTCATACAAAGCTCATTCAAATAGCCAGGTTAAACCAACACTTCAGAACGAACTGCCCTTCGAATACATTCAGAAGAGCTTCACTTGAAAGTTGAATGGATACACTACATATGCATTCAAGTACAGAGTTTATTTCAGTATTACACTGGCAGCCTGGCTCTAACAAAGCAGAAAAAAGACAATTGGCAGGGTTTTAAGTCCAAGAAGTATCGGCCAAATTCCTTTGAGCAAGCTGTAGCATGCAGGAAAACATTTTGTGTCGTGAGCTAAAGAGGGGAAATGCATTGGCCAAATGAAATCTAAGAACCCATCGACTATTGCTGACAAAGACTAAGCTCTTTGTCAGCTTGTTGTTTGAGGAAAAACTGGCTCCTTGTAAGCAATCCTATCAATGTTGTGTCTAAATTCCACCTTTATGTACAGATCTCTAGTTGCTAGTCTGACTGTAAACAAGGACTAAAGCCAGGAGACAAAGCTCAAATATCTTATCAGACCCCCTGAAGTATTGGCTCTCGAGAGGCTTGTGACGATAACGGGGTCCATCCTTATAACTCTGGTTTGCTTTTGACATTGCATGAGGAACAACAAACTAGGTCAAAACTCTCAACATCTTCTACATGCATTGACACTTCATTTTGTAAAGAATTTCATGCTCCACAGATAATATGTTGTACTGACTCCCCCAAATATCCCCGTCATTGTTGGCACTAAAGGAAGTTCAAAATGATTTATCCCAACAAAAATCAGATGGATTTAGGTTCAACTTGGTACAGACATGTTTTTTCCCCTAAGATAGCTGGTAGTAACGTTGGCTATCCGCTGACTTCTCATCTTAACCCATCATATCTATTCCAGCAGTTAGTGTCATTAAAGTGCTCCTCTTTTCTGTTTCACACTATTCAGCAGTTGGGATCATGTTTTGGGTGTCCTGAATTAAACTGCCTGCAGCAGGGCTTCCCCCACTGTTAATCCCTCCTCTTTACTCTGAGCTGATTAGCTCTATCTCTGGACGCAGCTCAGTGTAGATGCAGGTACTCTCTCTTTTTATGTAAACAAGGGTTAACAAGGGCGCTGTGTCCTTAATGGAACTACTCTGTGTCCAGTATGAGGGTCTAGACCTACATTTCTGAGCTAGCAGGGGCGGTGATGTAATGGTGTGACAGGAAGTGGAAGTTATGTTATGAACGTATTACAAAAAGGATTTTTGTATCTTGTTCTGCTGTGTGCTAAGGGCTAGCTTTGGGTACAACAGGAAAAGTTACCTCATTAGCAAATCAGGTTTCTGTTGGATTCTGTTGGTAAAGTAGTCTGGGTCAGACCTTGTTTACAGTCAAGATGTGCTAGTATCAGAACTTTTGTTGACATGTTTATGTCATGATGGTGGATCCTGATCCTTCTAATGTCTTGTAGGTTCCTTGAGATTGTTGATGAGGACGGCCTGATGCTATGCTGCTATGCCCTTCTGTTTGTCGCTGGCGTCAGTGTGTTAGAAGCCTAGGATGCCTTGTCCCAGCTGCAGAAACCAGGCTCTTAAGTAGACGGAGCTCCCCCAACCTTCAGCAAGGGGACTACTACCACCCAAAGTCCCTGACGTCCAGCCACCACCATCTGACTGTGTCATCCCCACAACCACCGCAGTCCTCATTCATGCATGACCTGCTCTGACCTCCACCTCAGCAGCAAGGAACGCGATGAATACAAAGGAGAAATCCTTCCTGCATCTTATCCAAACTCCCCCAATCCCATTTTTCTTTTGTAACACAAAAGAGTAAGGTCTTTAACCTGTTTTTTGTAAAGTCTCTCGAGATAACATCTTATGAATTGGCGCTGTACAAATAATGATTGATTGATGGATATTTGTTCAGCTTAATATGGTGCCAAATAATACTTTTGAAGTTTCGTCCAAAGTTTTTAGCCTTCTAATCCTCCTGAATCCTGTTTTTCTTTTCACTTGGTTTTCTATTCATTGTATGGTATGAGTTGTTTTTGTCTTGCAGTATATGGTCTATTTTGAATTTAACCCAAGAAACACAAAGGGAAACTTGCACTATATTGGGCTTGACTAAAAGGTTTCACATGGTTCTGGATTAGATCCAGTTAATGGAGTAGTAGAGCAAATCACAAACGTTTTAGGCTATTACAGAAAGATGGTTTCAAAGTTGTTGTTGTTTTTTTTTTACTGTAAATCGAATTTCAACAACTTGTTTATGTCCTTCATGCATGGTGAATTTTTGCATCCATTTTTATGATGCTATCAGGACTTTAGCTTGTTCGCTTTTTAACTGTGCAAGACATTGATATTACCAACTGAGCTCTGATTGGTCGACATCATATGTAATTGGAAGGGGAACCCTTGTAAACAACAGATCAAGTCAAAGGTAACGGGGCTGATCCAGAAAAAGACTGAACAATTGATTAAGATGGCTGCCATGTCATTAAAACAGGTTGTGGAGTTACCAGAGAGCTGGCTGGCCATCCTGCGCAGGGTGAGAGAAGGAGATCTGGTGCCGGAGGTCCTGACAGACGACGAAGCCGGCTTCCCATCTTTCCCCAGCGGGTTCTTGATGGTGAAGTTGTCAGCGTACTTCTCCAGAGGGTCGTCCAACGAGCTCACCTGGCCGTTCTCCCACATTTTGTAGAGCATCAGAGCGGGGAAGATCTTCGAGAGGCTGGCGATTCTGCAATCACACGGATTAAAGTGAGTGCAACACATGCTTATTCCCACTGATTGAATGGATGTTCCCTGGTTTAATAATACAAAGCATCCCCTCTGCTGCTGCACAGATCAGATTTAAGCTTTTAATTTAGAGAGTGCTTCAGTCCCATTGATCTCAGCTCCTGGATGTTATTTACTGACTACAATGAAGGTCTAATCCTAACCCCCTACCCCTAATTCCACTTGTAAGCCTCAGATCACTGAATATAAGAATTTGACTGCAGGTTACAACATGTATGGTAATCATTATGGATGGAAAATGGAGCTGCTAATACCATGTACTGGCTTAGAAGCTCCAATCGGACAAAAGACATAACAGACTAAATATTCAGCATGAAGAAATCTCTTCCCTCTTGTCATATTTCATGGTAATCTCTTGCACACCTGTTGTACATCTCACCTGTATACTGTATACTCATTGGGTGCCACTGAGGTAGGATCGCTGATGTTCTTCTTGCCAAAGTTTCCGTTCCACAGAACCGAGTCGTTTAAAACCACGATGGCTGATATGGCCGGCAGCTTGGTCTTGAAAACGGTCGTCCTCAGGAGGATATCGATCTGCGAGGAGAGGCTTCAGTCAGGATTTATTTCAGGATAAGAAACGTTTTAATGTGAGTGAGACAAAATGGTAGAAAGAGATTTACTTTTTCTAAGGCGACCCTCAGAGAAGTGATGGGATGTTGGAGGGGCACAGGCTCAGGAAAGCGAGGACACATCTCTTCTACTTCTACTTTTCTCTCTTGCACTTCTGTGGGAAGAGAAAAAGAAAATCTCAGTATGTATGAAACATGAAGGTTCAACTTATCCAGTTATCCAGTTATCCAGAACTACACAACTTCAACTCATCACCACACTAGTCCCATTGAGATCAGTGATCTCTTTCTCCACAGAGAGCTGGCCAAGAACAACATCAACCCACAGTTTCAACATTAAAAACATTTCATCATCAGAAACATCATGTTAAAATCATCAGCTCAAACACATGCATACAGGAGACTCTTCACTGAGGATTTAAACACATTCAGACTCTCTAAGCTGCTGATCACTTTTAAAGCTCGTAGAGGGTCAGCTCAGGACTACATCAACGACCTCCTGACCCCTTAAGAGCCTCCATGTAACCTGAGATCCTCCAGGAGGTCATCACTAACTATTCCTCAGGTGGTCCTCAAGATGATCAAGCCTGTTCTGTTTGGATGCCTGAGGTGAGGAATGACTATAGACTGTTAATATTAATGGGCGGAGCCTGAGTGACGTCAGCCATCTGTTCCTGCAGGGGGCTCCGAAGGCTCATCAGCAGCAGCCGCCATGTTGGAAATCCTGTTTACTTTCAGTCAACCTAACGAAAGGCAGAGAGCTGGAGCTGAGGCGGGTTTCAAGCCTCCTGACAAACCATAACATTGTGCCCGCTTGTCATTCATGTCAGCTACGCGCCTAACTACGGATAACATCTATCAATCAAAACGGAAGCCCCCCCCCCGTTTTTTTAACCAGACTGTAAACATGCTGCTGTAAAAAAAAATGGCTTTTTTGTAGGCACCTTATATTAGGTAATTTCTTGTTTCCAATTATCAACAATTGAAAGCAAACACCTGCACACTGTCTAAAGCTGGCCACACACACAAGATGATTTTCAAATCTTAACAGATTTTAAAAACGTTGGAGACAACAGACATGAGACCAGTTTCAACCGATCTATAACATTATAATCCTCCGAGTCAGACCACGAGACCATAATGATTTCACAGACACCAGATCTCACAGAAACTCGCTTGATCAAACGTGACTTCAATAGGAAAAACAAATACGGAGGAAGATCAAAATCGTCAGCTGGCTGTCCTGCTGTGTTCTGTGTTGCAGAGAAAAAAAACAGAAAATGAGAAAAACAATACGGATGAAATCCTGGCTTAGAAGACGGATTGTGTTCAGCTTTAAAAAACTTGCAGCACGCGCTGAGGTTGAGCTGTCAGAGTACGCGACATCTGGTTGGTTACGCTTCCAAGTCTGCTCGCTTCCATTGGCTGCTTCGGGTATTCTGTCTGAGGCAGTCCGACCAATATCAAACATGTTTGATATTTACGATTCCAGATGGAGGAGGCTCCGACTCGATGGTGATCAGTAAAATAATCGTAGTGACACCACTTGAAGATTCTTTGGACAAAAAAAACCGGATACGACAAGCCTCGAATCGGTCCACCATGGTCTCAAGACCGGTCTCGTGGACTCTGGATTTTAAATCGAGACCGGTCAAGACTGTTTTTTATTTATTTATTATTTATTTTTATTCCACGGTTTCTCCTGCAACCTTCCCAGTGTGACGGTCTAAATGAGTGACACGCCCCCTACACACAAGATGATGATTTTTTAGAGATATTTATGGTCTCGGTCTCGGTCTCTCCCTGCCTTGATCTTGACTCGGTCTCGATTCCTAAATGTCTTGGTCTTGTCTCCATCTTGGAGCACTCTGGTCTCGGTTAGTGTGGTCTTGACTACACCACGAGGTTGTCGCTATCTCGCTGGCTATTAAACAAACAACCGCCAGGTACAAATTAAGTAACCTGGTCGTGGTAGATTACGACTAAAAACATAAATGCAGCTTGTACACACTAGCCATAAAACAATAACATTGTGCAATCTGTGATTAAGTGTTGTAAATATGTCTCTGTGCTTTTAAGTTGCCAGACATTCAAGGTCAAAAAGCGGAGCTGTTTTTTTTTTTTATGATTGAACTTATTAACTCCTTTAGGTGCAGCGTGTTTGTCACAATCAAAAGCTGAATGCATGAGCAACTAAACCTCCTACTCCTCCTCCTCCTCCTCCTGGGGAGTTAAAGTCCTGCTTTAAACCTGCGGCCTCTATTTCCAGCTTTGTGTAATCCCACAGCGCTGCATGTCCTGCAAACAAGCAATTACACATAAGAGGCTAAGGAAAACCCCGGTCTAAAAGAAGCTGCAGGTTAAAAAGTCATTCTGTGTGGGTTAAAAAAAGCATGTGCGTGTGTGTGTGTGTATGTGTGTGCGTGTGTGTGTGTGTGCGTGTGTGTGTGTGTGTGTGTGGAGGGGTGGTCTGAGGGGCTAAATCTGTCCCTCTGTGGTGGCTAGACTTTACCTTTCTTCTGCTTTGGTATCCTGTACTGCCATATGAAGCCAAAGGTCATGATAACAGAGACCAGAAAGAAGACCACCATCCCCAGCATGGTCCATTTCACCTTCATCCTGACTACTGGTCGTTCCTGGCAGCAGAGTCAGTCTAGCAAACATAAAGTTAATGTTTGTGAGGGGGGAAAGTTCGGACATAAAAGTGCATCACAGGTGTGTTTTTCATTCACATTTCTCAAAGCTTCACTAATTGGTTCATTTATTCTGCTCTAAACATGAACAAAGATTGTTTAGCAGGTAAATCTAACATCTCTCATGACTTTGAAAAGAAGCAGCAGTAGGAGAGTCAGTGATCTTACCAAAGCTTACCAAAGAAGGGAAATCAATCCTCAGTCGTCTCTCATTATCTTTCTTTCACTCTTCATCCTGAGACGGCATAAATCCACATTTATATTTCCTACGAGCTCCTCTGGCAAAGAAATCCAACACGACATGTATGAAGTCTGCTCCGCTGCTCCTGAGCATTCAGCGTCCACAGACCACCACCTACATGCACTTAATCCATGGCCGGTGATCCCTGGCTTCAGATGAAGAGTTGATGCTATTCCCACTCCACCGTGACATCATAATCTGTTGGGAGATTCGGCCGTGCATGGAGCTTGATGTAAGGAGGCCTGTGTGGAAAACCTGCTAAGCACTCATCCTCCTGCAATCAAATCATCTCACATCCTGCAGGGGTTAATGCCATGCATGCATCACTCATCCACCGCTGGATGCTCTTCATCAGCGCATCATAGTTATAATGATGTGAAAATTAATCAACATTTACCAGATAAGAACGCGCAGGTCTGAGACGTAGAAGAAAGATAATATGACTTTTATTGAAATCAGTGAGAGCATCTGAAAGAAATGTTCGAGGTGAGCCAGAAGCACCCACTCTGACTTCTTAGCCCTTTAATGGTTTCTGTATCCGGGGAAACAGACATTTGACAGGCTGCGGGGTGAAGGGGCATTAAACGAGTGAACTTCAGTTCACGTGAAACACTGAGGGGAGGGTTGGGGTCAGGTACTCGGGTCATGTGACTTAAGATAAGAGCATCTTTATTGGGCCACCTGGAGGAAATTAACATTAACAAACAGCTTGAAAAACATCAGCAATAAAAGTATTAATGAAAGAAATGACAAGAGGAAGATGGAAATACTAATAAAAAACATGAAAACATTGAATCTATTGAAAATACAGCTCGATATTGCTCAAAGTGACTGCACAAGCTACAAGAATGATTGCGGCTGTAGCTCAGTGGTAGAGTTGGTCGTCTCTCAACTGGAAAGTTGGAGGTTCGATCTCCAGCTCCTGCAGCCACATGTCCGATGTGTCCTTGGGCAAGACACCCAACCCCAAGTTGCTCCCCTGCTTCGTTGGCAGCGTATGAATGGGATGAGTTACTTCTGATGGATTCTTTACACAGCAGCCTCTACTATCAGGGTGTGAATGTGTAGGTGTGACCTGCGGTGTTAAAGCACTTTGAGGAGTCAGAAGACTAGAAAAGAAATATACAAGCTCAAAATCCCACTTTGTGTTCCTGCTGCTCTCTCTTCAGTTGCCTTATATGTTGATTTTTCTGTGTGCATTCCCAGTCAGACCACTGGGGGGCACTGTGGACTCTTATTTCACCATGGACTACAGAAGCCTCTTCATGCTCTTTGTGTGTGTGCAAGAAGTCAGGGCCAAACTCCTGTAAATACCTGATTATTTTAAAGGGATCACCATGTTGTCACGAATCCTTTATGAGAGTTATTTTGGCAAAAAGGTGAACTTAAAAATCTGATTTCTTTACAAAGGAGTTCCCATATAGTCCACCTGGTGGAGTCCCTGTGTAGATATCTGGCTTCATCTCCACCCTCTGTTCTTTGCTGTTTTTCATCCTCTGTCTAATAAAGTTCACTTTCAGGACTAGGTGATACAAGCCCATTAACTTGAGGTGATAACGTAAGTGGGGAAGATGATGTCATCTGTGGGACTCGAGCTTCTCACTCACTCAGACAGTCATGACTTTACACAGGATGTAGAGGATACTGCTGTATTTATGCTTAAAAATGCACTTCAAGTTCTGTCTTCCATCATGAGAGACAAACAATCAAGTCAAAATTTGACTTCAGACATAAAACACACTGAAGGACAGTTTTGCCGTGACCCAAATATCACGCCGGCTTTTAAATACATTACATTACTTCTGTCCGTCAGTGAGAGTAATAACGTGATTTAACCTCCTCCCCCACACTCTCTCTCCTCTCAAACATGCAACTACTCTCTCTCCTACTCCTTCATTACTTTTACACCACGAGAGTCCGGGGCTTATGGGAAATCGTGTTTGTTGAGGATGTGCAGGCATACAAAACGTTCTGTCTGTGAGGAGGTATCTGTGCTAATTAATATGTGATCTGTTAGTATCTGTAGCAGATTAGCAAGTTTCAGGCCACCTCTGATTAAGGTCCATATTTAAATTGTAAAAGAGAAATGATTTGCACATCAAATAGTTGCAGAAAGAAGAACAGAATAACTTCCACCTCCATGCCATCTGTTTGTAAAAAAATCAATTTCTTTTTGGATCTTTGTCAGCTGAATATTTGGGGGGAGAAAAAAGGGAAACCACACTCACGTGTTCTTCCTTTGGTATAGAGCTTTTACACTTACATAAAACTTCTCAAGTTTTCAGGGTGAGCTGCATGTGTCTGACTTTGACTTTATCCCAAGTTTCTCCTGAACTTTTCCATAGAAAGTTCTAGTGAGCTGATGTGAGAACGCAGCAGGATATAATCAGGAGAATTCACCTCGAGCGAGTGGGAGGGGGGAGTGAGGTTCATTCTGTCTGCACTGCAACAGGTATAATCTCTGTGCATGTCGTTAAACTGTTTAATTATGTTTTCTGTTCTTCACCGCTCTTTTGTTGATATCATGATTCTGTTGAACGACACACAGCATTGATATAAAGATCATTATAGCATCATTATATTGTTCTTTTTAGGTAATTTCTTGCCTCAGGAGAGACCTCTTTTGTTATTAACTTATTAAAATTATGAAGGAATTATTTGACTATTTGTTGTGTTTGCAACAGAGCAAGAGCCCCCCCCCCCCCCCCCCCTCTCTGTAAGTGCACATGGTCCTGTCCACTGCTGCAGCATAGTTTGCAGAAGTTTGTCTGTAGGCCTACTGCTCTGCGATCTTCAAGCTGAGCCCGATTGTTTCAGATGAACTGATATTCGACTCTTTAAAAACTCATAATTATGCAATGGACTTGGTTTTGCAGCAGCTGATTTCTCTCCACCCTGACAACCAGGAAGAAAACAAAACCAGAGAAAGCAGTTTTGCAGGCAGTGTACCGTATGTATCCAGCATTTACCCCGAGCCCTCTCTGCAGTCTTCCAGGGATTACACAGAGCCGGCCCGTCTCTTCGAGCTGGGACTGAAACCCCCCGACAGTGCGAGCAGCCACAGAGAGGCACCAGCTTTACTGCTCAATCTATGACCCACAAGTCAACACAGATTACATCTGATTGGATCGCTGATGGCGCGTCTGACCTACAATCTGCTGCATTCTCATCGCCGTCTCCCTGGGCAAAGGTTTCCATGGGAACAGGCCCTGGGCTCCTCTAATCTGTTGTTGTGCAGCTCTCACTCATCTGGAGGCAGGCTGGATTCCTTTTTGTCGGGCCCATATTCTTCTGCTCTATTTCCTCACTGAGCTCTCTCTCTCTCTCTCTCTCTCTCTCTCTCTCTCCCTCCCTCTCCTCCCTTTAGTCTTGTGTTATGAAATAGCTCAGAGACGTCAGCTGCAGGATTACTGTGGATATGACAGCAGTGCAGCCAAGACACAAAACTCCACTCTTTTGAACTCTTAACAACAAAATACATGAAAATCTGTAACAGCTACGTGTCAAAAACTTTATGCACATCCAAACATGGCAGCCGTGCATGCAGCTCAACATTTGTTTTCCACATAATTGTCATTAATGTGCTGCTAGAAAAGAAGCTTTTACTTTTCTGGTTTCAGGATCTCCACCAGATGTTGAATGTGGTTGCAGGGATTTGCTCCCATTCAGCCAGAAGAGAATGAGGAGCTCCAGCTCTGATGCGACGCTCCAAGAAGTTGATGTTTCACTTAATTCCAAAGGTGTTTGACTTGCCAGAGTCAAAACCTACCACACCAAACCAGGAACTCACGAGTCAAAACCTCCCACACAAAACCAGACACGAACCAGTCAAGGCATCCCAAACCAAACCAGTAACACACAAATCAAAACGCCCCACACCAAACCAGGAACACACAAATCAAAACGCCCCACACCAAACCAGGAACACATATCAGTGCCTTTCACACCCCGGATATTTACGCAGGCTGACAACACGCTAGACGATTTTAGGCCCCTATTTGCCACCCTCAAAAGATCTGAGGGAGAGGCCTGATTCGGGACTTGTTGCAACCGATTAATATCCAAATGATGTCGATACGATTATTTTACTGATCCCAGTGGAGTTGGAGGCCCACTGATAACCCTAACCCTAACACAGCTGCCATTGTTGCACATATTTTATGATAAACAGTAAAGCAGAGCTCTAGGAGAAGTTCTTAAGCTGTTTTTTTTAGTTTTTTTGGTTTATTCTGATCTCCATGAATTTCCGGATGACGTCATGAAAACCTGAACGCCGTCAGAAGTCAAGAGAGGGTAAGTTTCTCTTTTTATCCCTGCTACACCTGAAATATAAGTTACACACTGCTTCATTTTTACTGACCAAAATACTTTATTTTGTCAAATGAAAATATATCTACTACTGGAAAAGAAAATACAGTATAAAGAAGGGGAAGACCGGGGGCAATGTTTTTAAATTATGGATCAAAAATACAATCAACATGGCAATATAAAGAGAAATATACGGACACAGTCAAACATGACTGGAATGAATTCATTATTATAATTAAAGAAATAAACTAACTAAAGAGTTTTTCTTGTAGATGATATTCTTCTTCTACAATACTGAGAAGCTTCGTTGCATTACAATTTTTCAGAACTATAAATATACAAAATGTGGGTATTACTATTAGAGCCCGACTGATCAATCGGCCAGCCGATAATGTCTGACGTTGTTTATCAAGTGACTTTCAGTATCGGCTAATTGTATCCCAGATATGCGCCGATATTACGAGATTTATTCGCCAGTCAAATAATATTTCATTTTAATCGTATTACACTAGCAGATCTGTTTCACCAGCAGAGGGCGCTATATGGATTACAACAAGCATTATCAATCTTTCTCTGCACATGCTCAGTAGGATTCTCTCTCTACTCAGTCTGCAGAAAATAAGCAGGATCCCTTACCCACAGAGAAGTTCTGGATGATAGGTTTTACTTGGTTTTGATGACCACCATGGGGGCCCCCTTGCGGCTGGACCCCAGAAAGTTTCCCCTCTTTCCCCCCTTATGGGCGACCTTAGCCAAGTGTGAAAATACACCGGTCCGTGCAACCCCTTACTGTACATGTGCATGTATAAAAAGGTTAGGAGTGTAGGCTACTGTGAGTTTAGAAGGAAAACATGAGTGTTACTGTTGCCCCCGGTCTCCCCTATATAGTTTTTTTAAAGTAGGACTGTAGACTAGAAGAAGTCAAAAGTTCCAAAAGAAGAAATTCTCATGTTGCCAAGAGAACAAAAAAAAAATCTAAGTAAGGTATAGCCTATAGTAAACAATTTATTATTAGTTTCCTTGGTCCCCACTTCAGACTGAACCTCGAGTTAGGATCATAGACTGTAAAGGATCCAGTCGGTGGGTGCAGAGGGATGCCGGTATGTTTTGTAGTTTTTCCGGTGTTGTTCCGCCCCCTGCCTCTTGGTTTCGCCCAAACTGGCCTGAGCAGCAGCTCCTGCGCTTTATCCCCTCTCTGCTTCTGCTGCTGCTGTTGAGGATGAGGAGGATGACGCTCTGCAGCTCTGTATGAGTGCACAGTCAATGGCCTGCTGCTGCTGGACGGCTGCGTGATGAACGCGTTGGCTTTTTGCGGTCAAAAGCCCGGAATAACCGTGATTATGGATATCTTGTGTTTTCTGTGGATGCTGCCGTCGGTGTGGGCTGTGGAAGGTAAGCCGGTGTTGAACTGTTGGATGAATGAGTGCAGACGGAGGCAGCGCAGCGCAGCGCAGACAGCACAGCTCCATCATTCATGACTACAGGTTTAAACAGCAGAGAGGAAAACAGTGAAGAAGTGTTTCCATGTAGCTCTGCTGAAGCTCACTGTGCTGTGAACGGCTGAGGCTGCAGACATGTTAGCAGGCTAGACAGGAATTAACCTGCTATCCTGCCTTTCAATCTTTTGTTTTTTAATCACGAGAAACCGCGGGGAAATCATGAATGGTTATTGTGCATCATTTTTGTGAGACCTGCGCCTCGTTATTGCTCATTTGGGCTGGTCATTATCAGGCTGCAGCCTATAGTTTATGTCTCTGCAACATGTGTGCGTTTATAGTGATGTGCAAAACGTGCAGTGCATGCACAAAATAGCCCACATGTGAATGCATCAGTCTATGAAGTCAGAATCAGTAGTAGAGTTTGTAATGTTTATGGACTGATGATCCTGCAGGATACAGGGCAGTGAATGCACCATGCAGAGAGGGGAGACACTACCACCTTTATGGATATGTGCTTCAGATAATTGCATTCACCCATTCATAAGCTCAACTGTCTTTAAAGAGTAATTTATTTTATTTGCATGCACTGAAGCACTGATTTGTTTTTTACATAGGCTTCCTAAGCGCTTACATACAACCTCACTGACCTGCTGTGCGGGTCAGTCAGTACAAAGTGATGCTGAGCAGCTGAACATTATTTAAACCCACAGATCCTTGACTTTAGTTCTAGTGTTGTTTCCAAGGATATAGTGACATGTCTGGTGATTCAGTTTAATCTTAAGTGAGTAGATTTATACAATATTTCTGGAATATTTTCATTTACTAGCACGATGCAGCCGTGATCAGATTGAGTCTGAAGATGTCACCCAGTGGAAACACGGTGTTACTTATATGAAGAGCTGTAAAAGGCATACTGTATATAATGATTCAATAATAAGGTGAAATAGATGTTAAACACCCTAACTGATGGGTTAGAAATTACATGAATGTGTGTAACTGATTCTGAGTGGCATCATCATACTTTGAATTTTATCTTGTTCAAAACATTGTTTCAGCGGTGCTGTCAGTCAGAACGGATTTAAAACAAACTGTTAAATATATTTCTTTACTCTCGTGTTACATCAAGAACTCGGTGCAGAGAGCAGACCACATGCAGTTCTATCTGAAACCCCCTGTAGGGCAGGACATCACGTGGGTCGCAGTATCTTAACGCTGAGTGTTAAACATGTTTTTGTTTCTGCTCGACATATTTACACATCAAGAATACCTTTAAGACTGTCTGTGCAAGAGCTCTTTATGATCCATTTTCAGGTGTTAGTTGGAGAAGAGTTCAACGGGTGGGGGGATTTTGTTTCACACAAACTCTGGACTTGTGCTCCAAAAACCTTAAAGAGGATACGTTATCCCCCTTTTCCACCTTTTCAAACAGTCCCCTGTGGTCTAAATGAAACATCTGTGCTGTGCTTTAGTCCAAATATAACATGAATCAAGCACCAGAGGAGGTTTGTGACCCTGTAGAAACCAGCTCTCTCAGAACGCTCTGTTTTGGTGTGTGTGTCTCTTTAAATGCAATGAGCCCCCCCTGAGTTTTCCCGGTAGACATCACTCCTCTGTAGTGAAAATAAAAATGGCGGACCTGCGCTAAGTTTTGCTCTAGGCTGGGGGTGGAGTCCATGGGTGGAGATACCAGGGGAGGGGAGGGGATTTTTTTACCAGAATCCCACCGTGACATCACAAGGAGAGCACATTTGAAACATTTTTCTCTGTGTTGTAAAACTTATGCAGACCACAAACAAAGGACTGGATGGGTTTATTTCACATGTTGTGGGTCTGTAGACACTCAGGTTACCCAAATAAATGTTCACAAACACAGGAGAAGTGCATTTTTCATCGTATGTCCCTTTAAGTTTACATCGACTTCTTTGAAGCTTTGTACATAACGTGACATACACCATGATGTCACTGACCCATATATAAAGTTAACTTGAGTATTTGTTTTTTACCCCAAACCCTGTTGTTGTTGTTGTTGTTGTTGTTGTTGTTGTTGTTGTTGTTGTTGTTGTTGTTGTTTTTAAACATTGGCAACCAGCTCTGCTTCATCCTTCTCTCTTATGTCATTGGGCCATCCATGATGTTCAATGTCTCAGGTCTGTAGAGCTACTAAACATGATATTTGGATCATGTTTGATGAAGGATAAGCACGACTGTGAGCATCAAGTCCGGACGATGATGAAATCTACTATAGGGAGTTTTTAACTGGTTATGATGGTCTCAGTTTAATTCTGAACCCCTACTTCGTCTACAGGTTGTACTTGAAGCAAGTGGACATGATTCAGTGTAAAATAGTTTGCAAGTTATTATCATTAACAAAATATCTTTTGCTCGCCATGTTGATGAATAGGACAGAAAAGCGGGCACCAAATTCTTTCCAAAGTTTCAGAGTTGTTGTTTTAGCGACTTGAGCAGCCGCCAATTTGCATTTTCCAACTCGGAAATTTACCATTAATACGTTTTTCCAATGTGTCCGACACGACATGAATGCAGCATATTACCCTGATGATGTCACGGTGATGTCATTACAGTTGTCTCAGTTTAATTCTGAACCCCTACTTCGTCTACAGGTTGAACTTAAAGCAGGTGGACATTATTCAATATAGTTTGCATGAATCTACAGAACAGGATCTGCAAAGAGATGAAAGATCCTCACACAGAGCAACCTCTCCTTTAAATCAACATGCTGCAGCTATTTCAGCCAGAATTAAACCTCAGAGTCTCACATTATCAAACACATCCATAATTCAGCACAGAGTCATTGTCTCACAGACGAGCGCTGCCTCAGGCTCTCAGAGTCTCGTTGGTTTGTTCACCATCATTTTCTGACTGTGCTGCACAGGGGGCGTTACGTTTGACGGAGCAGAATCCTCGCGGCTGCAGCCGTCCAACGCAGCGGTATTGATGATTATTATTATGATGATGAAAAAGATGATGAATGATTCTGCACTGAGCTGCTCACTGGACTGGTGTCCCTGTGCTTGTGGGTCACTCACTGGATTAGATTTGAATATTAGATGGATTATTTGTAAATCCCTGAAACGGTATTTAAGCAAGAAGCATTACCAAAAAAGGATTTCGCGCAGTCACATTTAAAGGGGCAGGGCACCAGTTTTACACATGAAGATACATTCTTTTTAAAGGGTTGTACTCCTAAGCCTTTTCTATGTCTCTGCAGGAGATTCGTGAAGTCCCAGATTGTTGCTGCATTCAGGTGCTCCTCGGATAGTGAAACATTTTCAGAGTTGGGAAGTCGTTCTTCCAAATTCAGTGTGTTCTCGTGCTTTAAATCTGGAAAGTCGGATTTCTCTCCAATATCGATATCGGCCCCAAAAATCCCATATCGATCGGGCCGCCTAAAACGGCTCCAACACACCACTATAGAAAATCATCTAAATTCATGCTGCACACGAACCATCTTGAGTTGCACGATCAGACGCCATCAGGGCATCATCATACTCTGTCACATACATTAGATCTGTTCTACATCAGTGGAGAAGCGTGAGTCAGAGTGGAAGAATTGGAAGTGAAGAACTGAAATATAACAGTAAATAAAAAATGAAACACTACTGCATCAAGTACTGTACTTCAACATATATGTGCGACATGTTGACCTTATTCTCTAACTCACTCGGACTCTTTGTACATCGCATGGAACCTTATAGGGAAAATGAAATCCCTGTCTGGCTGTTTATAGTGGTGACTCCTTTAATCAGGGTCTTGACGGTTATTCAGGCTGTTCACAGCTTCTCTCTCGGGCTCGGAGCCAAATTGTTTATTTGCCTCCATCAGAGGACAGTCTGCTCCACTGATGATGAATCGCTGGAGGGCAGGAAAGTTTTCTCAATCCTTCACTGCTCATGAGTGTCATTTGTCAGAGATGCTGACGGCGTTGGTGCGGTTAAATGTGCGCATACGCCTCTAACCATTTCCTGCAACATCCCCTCGTCCTCTTTGGTGATCTCTGCCCTTTTTCCTCGAAACACAACACAGACTTTGACCGACGGTACATGTGGACATGTGATTCTTTTGCTCTGGGTCTAGCTTCAAAGAAGGAGTCTCAATCCTGCAGCACAACCTGACATTTTTGACTACAGTGTTCCTCTTTCATTGTGTAGACATCTTCTGTCAATGTTCATTAAAAAAAGAAAGAAGCAGTTTTCCTGGTTGTGTGTTGAAGACAAAGACCACCCTGCACAGAGTCCTGACCCGAGGCACATCAAACGCCTGTGAGACGGATCAGCCAACATCAGTGTCTGACCTCACTAATGCTCTCGTGTGTGTGAAAAGGATCAAATCCCTGCAGCTAGATTAAACAAGAATAGGAAATCATGACACCTATTTACCTCTTACCAGTATACAGCCGTAACACATTTAAAAAAGTGACCCACATTATCGCAGAAAACAGTCTCATCCTCGGGATGTATTCAGGACGAGGAGCCAAATCGTTGATTAAAGACCAACTAAAGATAAAAACAACAAAATCAACCAAACACAACAGCACAAAAGGTTATTGTCTAAGAGGCAGAAATAGTCCCAACCTCTCAAGCATCTTCTTCATATTTTGGCAGAGGCGTGGCCGGGAGGGTGGCCAGGGGTGGCATGGACCCGAAATCTGATTGGCCACCCCGGTTGTCACCCCAAAAATCCTAAACTGTGATTAGCTATTTGTCCTGTCAGAGGCGGGGATTATGCTAAAACTGAATTTAACAAAGCTTAAAGGTCACATATTATATTAAATCCACTTCACCATGTTTCTCTAACTCTAATATGTGTCTCTAGTCTGTCTACAAAACCCCCAATGATGAGAAAAGTCCATCCTCTCCGTCTTTTGTCTGCTCCACTTTTCAGAAAATGTGTGCTCAAACAGGCCGTTTGGAGATTTTCCCTTCATGACATCACAAAGGGCAGTAACCCCTCCCCCAGGTGGGTGACACTCCCACAGCTAGGTGTTTGTTCTGCCTTCTCACCGTAAACAATAGGACATGGAGCGAGAAAGCCCGAGCCCCCCAAACCCTTCCAGAGAGGGGCGTGGTCAGACACAGCTCATTTACATTTAAAGCTACAGACACAGAAACAGCCTGTTTTGAGCAGGGCTGAAATAGAGGGGTTTATAGACATGATCAAATACAGGATCAGAGTGGATTTAGAACAAGAACCTTCACAGACATGTTTTGGGGACCCTGGAGACCTTTGAAGAAAAGCTGATAAAAACAGACGTATACTTTATACGACAGGCGAAACGATGCTTGAGAGGTGGAAGGCCTCGGCTACAAATGCTGGGTCACCTTCAGCTTTAATCCTGGATTTTGGGACTACCAGGAGGCATTTTAATACAGAAATATAAAGTGGGGGCAGAGAGTGAGGAGCTTTAACGGTGATTTGAAGAAAGGTCAAATTAAATCTGCGTTTTATGAGTGACTACTTCCGATTGGAATCGACTGACTGGCGAGCAAGAAGTCTGGGCTCAAGCTTTTTCGTTTGTTAAGAACATTTCTGAATGAATGAGTGAATAAACACGAATTATGCCTGAGAGACGTCACTGATCTGTTCGTGGAGGGGGCTTTGGAGTCCCATCGATGGCGGTCTCCTTGCTGTCTCAGCCTAACTTTCAGTCAACCTAACGACAGGCTGACAGCTGGAGCTGAGGCGGGTTTTAAGCCTCCTGACAAACCATTACACCGCGCCCACCCATGTCAGCCACGCGCCTTATTGTGAATAACTCTTATCCTTTATAAAATCAAAGTGGATGCGTTATCAAAACATTCACCCCCCGTACAGTGTGTGTCGATCGAGACATGAGCTAATCAGACCTGTTTTTTGTTTTTTTTAACCAGGCTGTAAACATGTTAATGTCTGCTGTAAAAAACAGCTTTTTTGAATGGGTGTGTATGTGACTTCTCGTGCTTTTGCAGCAATCCTCTAGTGGACACTTGAGGAACTGCAGGATTTTGCACTTGATAACCAGCTTAGGGTAAATATCTGATTTCAGGGTTAGTGAATCTGGATAACTTAACACCAGTACAGGCCTCTGGATCCCCACTGCTAAAGCTAACCATCTTTTGATTCTGCTGCCATCTTCCCTTCACTGATTTATATAACACATCTCAATCCCGGCCGTTTAAGCCACATTAACCAGCGATCCAGTCGGCACCGGCCTTTACAGTCGTCTTTCTCTGCCGGGCTTCCCCTCCTCATTTATTCACAAACAGACAGACGGACTATTTTTACCTGACTGGGCACATTCGCAGCAGAGGAGCACAGATGTTACGAGAGCTTTTCATCACGCTTCCTCGCTGCCTCTCAGCTGGAGCTGTATTGTGCGTAATTGTGTATAACCAGCCGCTGTTGTAGCTGCCTTTCACACTGTGTCGTCTGTTCCTGAGACGCTGGCACGGAAACTGAGCAGCAGCTGAATGATAATTGTTTCCCTCACAACAGGAAGTCGTGTGAATAGAGACAGAACATGGAGCTGCGGGGAAAGTCCTCCAGGAGCGATATTAGAGGCTGAATAATTGATGGCTGTTTTTTATTGTGGAGCCTGATGTGAAGACGGTCCTGAGGGTTTCCTCTCAAGTTATTACATTACCCAGTTTTTTTCTTGTCTTATTTTATGGGATAGGAGAGTGAAGAGAGGGAGAAATAATGAGGAAGGGAGAGAGGAGACGGCATGCAATAAGGGGCTGAGGGTCGGTCTGAGAAATGGAAGCCTTTAGTTTGAGCTCTGGGAAAAATTTATGAGCATATTAGAGCAGAAGAAATGTATCCTTAGTTTAAAGGCAGGGTTGGTAATTTTCTCCAGATCCACTTTTTAAGATTTTGGTTGAAATTGTCTTTAGGTCCTGACAGAAATTAATAACTCATGTGCTCTGAAAAAGGAATGAAGAAAATCCGTCATCTGTAGCAGTTGTAAGCCTGTAAATCTTCGACCAATGTCTGCCACGAGGTACCAATCTGATGAACCAATCACGGCTCCCTCTCTCCCTGCTCGTTCTCTACCCCCTGCGTGCACGAGCCCACACTCATAGTCCTCCTCCTCTTCAACTGACGCCCCCTGTCACCTAAACCAAAACGGAGTACTTTAAATTGTGAGATAGCGCTGACAGATAATCTTCTGCTTTGAGGTGTTGAAATGAGAAGAAGTTTATGTGTGAAAAGGTCGTAAGAGAAGTCAGGGTGAGGTGTGAAAAGCGTTTGTATTTGACGGCTGGCGTGTCACCTCGCATCAGTGGCTTTCAGTCAAAGAAGTACCCGTGTAGAGGCTCTCAAGGGTTACACACAAACATCCGAAAATATTTCTTCAGTCAGTTTTATGAAGGAGATGAATGTGCACCAATGTTGTTTTATTTTAAGTTCAACCTTGAAATTATTACATGAACTTACTCAACTCGCCATTTGTCCTCATCCCTCAGAGGCGACACTTTGTGATCGTTCTTGGAGGGAAGCCAATCTCGGCCTCGGCGCCCTTCACTGACATTTCTCAGTGGAAGTCAGTTAAATAAGCCAATCAATATTCAGGGCTGGAATCGGCACAGTGCTCTTCAGCCCCTGGGAGCAGAGTGTCAAAACATGCAGCACTAAAACAGCTCATGACCCAGATCTCCAGTGGCCTTTGGTCGCTGCACCAAACTTGGGAATTGAGCTCTGTGACTGTGTGAATGTGTGTGAGCACGATGGAGAGGCAGACTGCGAGAGGGCAACGAGGACATCAAACGTCATCAGTGTGCCGGATTATGTTTCCATGTAGGATTTTAAATGTCTAACTACCTTTTTATCTGTTGCATTTTCTTTCCACTTGATATCTAATGAAGCTTTAACAGGATAGTCTGTGGGCAGTTATGTTACTGCGGCGTGTGAATGTAATATACTAATGGACTCTTTACATAGCAGCCTCTGCCATCAGTGTGTGAATGTGTAGGTGTGACCTGAGGTGTGAAATGTGCTTTAAGTAGTCTGAAAACTAGAAAACCCAACACCCCTGCAGCCAGCCGAACTCAAGGCTCCGTAAACTCAAACCAGAAACGAACCGGTGACTTCATGGTGGCGACTTTCTTTATTTAGACGGTCTGTGATCTGAGCACACAAGTGATCCTTGCATAAGTCATGTGCTTTGTCTCATGCACCGCCTTTCAGTACAACGTGTACGTACATGTGTGATGTAGGACTTTCAGCAGAGCGGTGTCGCCTCGATTCACGTCTCCAACACGGCTGTTATGTGCTTAATGAACGCAAATTTAACCACGTTTTTCTTTATGCCAGATTGCAACCCATCGAAGCATTAATGGCACCAATTATTAACTGTCAAAATATTTGGTGCTCTCTTGACTTCAAAGACTTTTTAATCAAATCCTTCACGCTGTGAGGAGATGACTCCGTCATCTGTGCACATTTTTCACTGTTGTGATTCGTCATCGTGGTACTCGTAGTGCGCTGCTTTTTGCAAGAATTTCAGTTTGAAGGAAAACCCCTTTGGATGGTCTCTTCAGCATTTCAGAGTCAGATTTCCTCCTTCTGCATTATTTGTAAAAGGAGCTTATGAATCCACATGGAAGCATTACAAACTACCCAACTTGAGTCACACCACGTCCTTCTGGCAGACATTACGTTCTCCCGAAGGTAAAAGGCTCGAGTACTTGAGTGCATTCTCCCCAACCAGACACTTAGACTGTGAAAGCAGCGAAGCATAACTTTTTTAGTAAAGCATTAATCCACTGAAGCATGTTTTCTTTCCTCAGGAGATCAGTGTGATTTAGTCCTTGTGACATCTGCTCAATCAGTCTCTGCGCCGAGCGTGTTAGCCGGCAGTCCGACACCGTGACAGCAGAGGAAAACGCAGGAGTAATCAAGAGGCTGACAGAAAGAGCAGAGCAGAGTGTCGGCTGCACATTTAGAGTCTGACCACTCCACTAAGGCTTTTATTTTGACAACGGGGACAACACGGACATCATTCATTCACAGCAGAAAATAAAAAATCAGGAACATGAGAAGGAAACAAAAGAGGATTTCACGATCCAAAAGAAGTAATCTCTTCTAAAATGTTTACTTCCTGAATCCCGTGGCTTAAAGGACAGATGTTTGTTATCGTGGAAAAACTACATTTGATGAAACATTCAAAACTCAAGGCCCTCTTAGAAGTGTATTTAGTCTTCCTAGAGCTAAAGGCGATGTCTTCGTCAGTCAACATTCATTTCTCGTGCAGATCGATTTGTTGTCATCTGCAGTCGGTGGGTCTTTTGATTTCATCCGTGTGCAAAAAGGATTTTTGCAACAAGGGTGATGAGCGGTATACTGAATGTTGTTATGTGTTATGTGCACCCCCTGACGTCTCTCAGGCTTCATCCATTATTATTTACAGTCTATGGTCTCATCCCATCTCCCTCTATCCCATTTTTCAAACCTGGTGCAGTTTATGCTGATGGCTGTTTGTCGTTGCAGCCTCTTCAAGGAAGTTTTTTCCTGCCGTTGGGTCTTTGTAGGATAACAAAGAGTAAGGTATTTAACCTGCTCTTCTGTAAAGTGTCTTGAGATAACATTTGTCATGAATTGGCGATATAGAAATAAAGATTCATTGATTGAGGCTAGGCCATCTGCGCCCCACTATTTATTATTTAAATGATAAAAAAAAACCCACCAGGCATGGAAAGTCCTGGAGCCACTCCTCCACAGCTGCTTTAGAGCAGTGTGATATGTTTTCTGCAGTGTGTCACTCAGCAGTTTCATGTGTCTGTAGGAACGTCGGTCTTCAAATCCCAGTTGTGAATGAAATGACAAGTGATGGTAAGAAGTGATGAGAGCTGTCAGCGAGTCTGTTGTAACACTTTTACTGTTCTGCACGATTCTGCTGCTCTTTCCTCAAACATCTTTCCCACTCTCCGTCAGCTCACAGAAGCCTGTGTAAGAAGAGGAGAAGAAGAGGTGTGTAAGTGAAGTTTATACAGCACCTTTTTAGAGCAGACGTCTCAAAGTGATTCACAATAAAGAAGCTGATATTTATTTTTCTTCCTTCGCCCTCGCTGTCATTCAACCGTGGACAGAAAGAACTACAAATCCACTCCAGTCTCCTCATCTGCTTGAAATAAAATTAGCCAACATATATCCCAAAATATGAGCGCAGTACGTTTTACCGTGTTTCAGCTTTCAGTTTCATCTGTAGTTATTCCAGCCAGTAGAGTAAGAGAAGAAGAAGAAATGCAGTGAGGATGCTGCTTGCATGCATCTAGTCGGCTCTGCAAGCAGGAGAAGTGATTTTCCTCCATCAGTAGTATACTGTTACACACACTGCCTACATATAATGTCAACACTGATTGGATATTCATGTAAAATGTGGCAGAAAAAAAAACCTTTTGCTTTGTAGTCTGTCATTAAAGGTCACATATTCTGTAAAATCCACTTCACCATGTTTCTCTAACTCTAACATGTGTCTCAGTCTGTCTACAAACCCCCCAATGATGAGAAAAGTCCATCCTCTCCGTCTTTTGCCTGCTCCACTTTTCAGAAAATGTGTGCTCAAACAGGCCGTTTGGAGATTTTCCCTTCATGACATCACAAAGGGCAGTAACCCCTCCCCCAGGTGGGTGACACTCCCACAGCTAGGTGTTTGTTCTGCCCTCTGAGTCTGCCTTCTCACCGTAAACAATAGGACATGGAGCGAGAAAGCCCGAGCCAACCGAGTCCTTCCAGAGAGGGGCGTGGTCAGACACAGCTCATTTACATTTAAAGCTACAGACACAGAAACAGCCTGTTCTGAGCAGGGCTGAAATAGAGGGGTTTATAGGCATGATCAAATACAGGATCAGAGTGGATTTAGAACAAGACACTTCACACACATGTTTTGGGGAGCTGATGGGAAATAGGCAGAGGGAGCTAGTGTTAGCCAGGAAGTTAGCGCTAACACGACTGTTCAAATGTGCATAGTTTGATTTAAATCAGACCCTCGAAGGGCCCATTCACTGGACGTTTCAGGGGCCCAGCCATGTGTGCAGGCGGGCCTTTGTATTAATGTAAAATGTGGCAGGAACAAATCTCATGCTTTGTTGTCCGTCTTTAAATTGCTTTTCTGACTGACTCGATATCATTGTGAGTGAGGTTTGCCTCTCCTGATCTCCGGAGTATTAATAAAGGTTGATTGATTGATTGGTCAGTGTTGCGTTTCTGTGTGTTATGTATGCAAATGTATGCATCCCACACTGCTGCAGAAACGATTCCCCCACTGAGGACAAACAAAGTTATTGATTGGTTGGTTGTTGTAATCGATCGACACCAGTCAGGAATCGACTTCCTTACTACACAGTGTTTCATGATGTGGAAATGAGTATTAAAAAACGAATAATGATAGCAGCGACCAGTGACTCTGTAAGTGCACACAGGGCGAGTTTTTACAGTTTTCAAACCAATCCTGTGGTGTAACGTCACTGTGCACGAGAGGAAAGATGATTGAACTTCATGGTCGTTCTTGAGGACGCAGACGACGCTCATTTGAACTGTTTTAGTAATTTTTCTTGTTACGTGTAAATTTGAAATGTTTTAAGAGAAGGCAGGAGAAAACTCTAATTTAATTTGGAGCCTGCTTCCTTTTCTTTTCTGCTCATTAACTTGTCCTCTCGTGCCTCTGTATGAATCTACTGTACGCAGCTTCAATCTGTGGAGCGGCTGATTGCATCCAGGCCAGCAGGCCGCCCGAGGCACAGACGCTACAGTATCTGTTCTAATGTGCAGGAGAGGAGAGGCACTCACTGTCATACCTTTCTCTCAGAGCTCGCCTCCATCTGTTGCAAAGTGTCATGGGAAAATAACAAGAAATGTTTTTAACATGCTCCAGGCCTCATGTAGTGGTACACCAGGCACATTTCATTCACCATAAATATGAGAAAATACTGCTGCTGGAATAAATCACCTTTACAAAATGTAATGTTTGCATCAAGCTTTACTTAATGTAATGAGTTGGTTGCATTCTCAGGTCTCTCCCGCTCAATCATTGATCACAACTTGTTTCTTCTCTGAGCTGATGCGGTGAAGCAGATGTCACCTCTGGGCCTTGGATCTTCACATTACAGCACGCGAGTCAAAAGTGGAAGCGCTTCACTTACTAGCGGGAACAAAGCCTATTCCAATCATCAGCTACACGTTTCATGTTTTTTAAATGAATACCACAAATCATTGCAAAAATGTTGAACTGTGAAGTCAAACTCTCAGTTGTTCATGATTGGATTACTTCAGTACTGAGTGGAAACGGTGATACACAACTGTCATCATCAAATACTTATTAAAGAAGAGCACATTTTTGACAAGATTAGTTTAACATGCACACTGCTTAAAGGAGCAATATGTAACTCTGACACCTAGTGTTTAAATGGGTACTGCAGTCTAAATTCTAAACATTGCAGAGAGCTGTCTCCCCCCGCCCCCCCCCTCTCTAGAGTGGATGCTCACGCAGGTCACCATGTGGTGGACACTGAAGCTTCAGTGTTTATCCAGCTCTGCATCGGTCTGTAAACCTTTCTGCGTTCTAACCTCTCTCCATTTTTCAAAAGCATCTCCAATATTGATCCTAGTTTGAGCACGTTTCTGCTCGTGGAGCTTATTAGAAACATGCAGAGGCTTTTTAGGTCGGGTACAATCACTTCTATCTGAACCAGTTCTCTTGCCCGCTTCCATCGCTGCAACACCTGTTGGTTTGACCTGATAACTGCTCTCATATCTGGCAAACCGAGGGGCGTCTAAAACGGCCGTGTGGGGGTGCCTTAAAACCGCCTACCTTCTCTGGTCCAAACAAATCCAGACCATTCAGGACCAGAATCTAAAGTTAGAAGGAGGACATACTGGCTGCTGCATTGTTGTCAGAGAAGCCAGCACTTCAACATAGCATGTTTCCTTAATGTCTGATCATAGAGTAAGCTCACTTTATCATTTCACTCACTACACATCTCACTGATTGGACGCTAAGGCCAGGAATCCCATATCCTCCACAGCCACAAGAGATGGTAGAATTGCTGATGAAACTTTGCGTTTAGGAAGAAAGGATCTGTAACGTCTAGTTTCAGTCAGTGGATGAACTGAGGGGTTGCATGAAGGGCGCGCACCAAACAAATATGGAGTTTTTTGGAGTGTGAATCATGGAAACTACTTGAGGGGATTGACACAGATAGTTGGACTGAGTTCCCTCGGCAGTGTGTCAGACATCATCCTAGAAAGCTGGGAGGAGAATAAGCCGTTCCTCCGAAAGGCACAAGTTGAAGTAGTTGGAAAGAGTGAATGTTTCAGAGGACACACAGCTCTGAAGGCATGCAGGCCCCTGAGACCTCTGATGTTTATGACAAAGCTTTTGTCATCTGCAGCCCAAATCTTTAACAAAACACCCGAGGGATGCTGACTGTCTTCATTTCCCACACATTAAGAAAGCTCAGGGTGACCAAAGAGGAGCTTTATGTTGCAATTAGGTTTCAACAAGCCAGGGTATCTAAAGTTCCAGATAAGTGTGACTGTGATTGTTTTAACTTCGGTTCTGCGATGTGCATATGTGTGTAAGTAAGTAAGTAATCTGAGAAAAGTGTCTCTGATGTCACTTTACGTGTGCAGCCTTTCACTGTGTGTACTGTGTGCAGTGCAGGTCACCTGTCTGTAATTATTCACGCTCATTGCTGCTGTCATAGATGATGTGGTCTGGATGCTCCACGCAGGTGTTTAGTTACACAGGCTGACTGGATGTGTGTGTGTGTGTGTGTGTGTGTGTGTGTGTGTGTGTGTGTGTGTGTGTGTGTGTGTGTGTGTGTCATCGGCATCTCGTTCCCGTTCTGGCCAAGACGCTTGTCTGTGCCCTTAAATAAGAAACATCGAAACATCACACACTAAACTTCAGATTAAGAATTCAGATCCTTCTGAACATCGTGCACGCATTTCTTGAAGAGTTTTGACTCCCGAGTTGTGCAGGAAGAGCTGATTTTACTCCGACACAAATACATCACATTGAAAGCAACACTGTGTAACTTTTCCATCATAAAACAGTAGTTTCAAAGTCAATCTAATAATAATACAAAAACTTCCAACATGTCCACAGATTGCCCCCGGTCGCCTGCCTATAGCAATATGCAAGTTTGGCAGCGGGCTGCAGCTCTCTCACGAGTAGTGCGTTCAGCTTTACGGCACCAGCCAGTTAGTCCGTCTGTACTGTTTGATACAACGGCCGAGGCTAAGAGGAAGAGGAAGCTAAGAAGAGAAAAAGAGGGAGCGATGGTGCAAGAAGCAGAGTGTACATCCCTGCAGATATCTTTCAGAACAGATTGAGACGTAACGTTAGGCTGTATCGTTGTCAGCGATGTCTCATGTGTAGCAGAAAGTCATCGAACCCTAGTTATGTCTCAGGATTGATTGAATTGTTCCATCTTAGTCCTAAAAGTCGTCTCTACAACGAGCTGTCATATTTGAGCCATAGCAGCAGGCCGTCCTCTCCAACAATCCTGAGGAAACTACAAGACCTGAGAGCTCAGGAGCTCCCGGGAAAATATGTTGTTAGATTAACCTCACTCTCGTGTTTTTAGTTTTACACAGGGACACATTGTTTATTGGTACGATGCACAAAAACACAACTTTTATTGAAGAATATGCACAATAATGTGTCCAGATATATTGTAAACAAAAGTATTTAAACTAGATTACAAGTGTTGCAAATTCATCAACTGCTCAAATTGACTCCACGGATCGGCAGTAAACACAAGAAGTCAAATGAAGAGACCCTGTGAGGGGGAATAAGGAAATTAATCAGACTAATGAAGTTAATTGTGTCAGAGTATTAAAGGTGGTGCTGAAAGCTGCACGGCGGACACGGCGGCGACATAAAACAAAGTAAATTTCGCTGATGTGTCCCTGTGGGTTTAATCCAGCGTGGCGTACAGAGCGTGGCGCAGCCTACAAGGATTATGTGTGCTGGACTTGGCCCACTCTCTCCTCCTCTTTGCCCTACTTTTCATTGAATCATGCAGAGAAAGGCCGAACAAGAGCTCGCTCTCTCTCCATATATATATAAATATATACTGCAGGAACGCAGGGACAGATGGAGCCAGTGGGAAGGGGAGGGAGACGTTATTGGACAGAAGAAAACGAGAGAGAGCTGCAAAGGATGCTGAGAACGAGCAGCGAAACCAACCCACTGAAATATAAATATAATCACTTAATAAAAATAGTTCATAGACATTATTAAGCCGAGTCAGTCCTCAGGGTTCCAGCTTTATTTTCAGCAGGATGTCATCAGTGTAAATATTAAGTAACTCCTTCACGTCATGTTGCTTCCAGCAGCAGCCCCCCCCCCCATAAGTGTCTTTCTCAAACTGCAGGGGCTGAGGAGCTAACATGACAAATGTCTAGTCACGAAAGGAGGGCAACATATACTAATGCACCCCCGCCCTCGCCAGCCCACGCTGTCCCCATTTCTGTGCTCCAGCTCCCATCAGCAGCAGCTCCAGCCAATGGCGGCCCGCCTGCATTTTAAATGCACAACTGCAGCGCTGCTCTTCATTATTAACAAACGTATTAACTTGTGTCGTCTTGGCTCTCCTCTCTGATCAGGACTGAGGTCGGGTTTGCAGCTCTGAAGAAGAAGAGAAGGAAAATATCGACTCTCATGAATTCTCCCGTCATGTTTTCTGTTAATTTAAGACTTAAAGACACTGTGAGTTTTTGGCTGATAGTTTATATGCAAAGATTCATTTTAAAGGAGCAATCAGTAAGATGTCAGTAAAATGATAAAGTGAGCTTACTCTATGATCAGACATTAAGGAAACATGCTATGTTGAAGTGCTGGCTTCTCTGACAACAATGCAGCAGCCAGTATGTCCTCCTTCTAACTTTAGATTCTGGTCCTGAATGGTCTGGATTTGTTTGGACCAGAGAAGGTAGGCGGTTTTAAGGCACCCCCACACGGCCGTTTTAGACGCCCCTCGGTTTGCCAGATATGAGAGCAGTTATCAGGTCAAACCAACAGGTGTTGCAGCGATGGAAGCGAGCAAGAGCTCTCTACAATGTTTAGAATTTGGACTGCAGTACCCATTTTAAACACTAGGGGTCAGAGTTACATACTGCTCCTTTAATAAATAACTGAAGTGGTTCAGATATACAGTAACTCTTATGGCAGGAGGCTGCCTGTCTCTTACATTTCTCTGAGTATCATAAATATAAATACAATCATGACAGACAAGTCGTACAAGATTTCCAACACAATCCAGTCAGCCACAGTTTTACTAATACATTTGATTTTTTCAGGATGGCTGCTTTTAAAAGTCCTAATTGTGTCATTCCCCCCCCCCCCCCCCCCCGAGGGAAATAACCGTCCCTTTAGCTGCTAATTGCTCCGCTATGTTAACGGCCAGTCTTTAACTGTTTCTGTCTGCTGTTTGCGGCTGAGTAGGTAGTGTACAGTAGGTTCATTAGAGCGTTTTCACTGTAAATATCCGGGTTAATGAGAGCGCTGAGGCCAAACCGACAGAGTCAAGCTGTTAGCTTAAATTAAGATTTCAAAGAGAGCTATGCTTGGGGTCTGTACCAAAGCTCGAGGCTTCAGGGGGCACTTTCAAAATAAAGAAGAGCTCCTTCATTAGATTCATTTTACTTCTGCATGATATTCATAATGAATGCTTGTAAATAACTGATGAAACACCCATCGGCTGTGTCACCGCGTACCACAGAGACGCATTCAGATCTGGGCTCTCCTCTGTCCCTCCTTGTTCCTTCTTGGCTGAGTCTGTGGGAATCGGTTGCGGGTCAGTGCTCATGGCCTCTTTATTCCTGTTTAGCGGCGGCTCCGACACCTGGCTCGCCGCTCCCTCCCAGCTCCTCATTAATCGCTGCTGATACTAACCGGAAGCGAGCAGCCGGAAAAATGGGCCATTTAGATGTAACAGTGGATGCTAGCATTTCAGCCTGACACTGAAAACCAACGCAAGATTCATAATAATGCAAAGTTCTCTTCTTTGTGCTGACATGGATTTAATACACTTTCTAGTTTTGTAATGTAAATGTTAGGTGAGATAATAGTCACCATGCAATAGTGTTGTAATCAAGACCACACTAACCAAGACCGAGACATTGAGGGATCGAGACATTTAGGGATCGAGACATTTAGGGATCGAGACTGAGTCGAGACCAAGACCATAAATATCTCTGAAAAATCATCATCTTGTGTGCAGGGGGCGTGTCACTCAGACTGTTTTGCATTTTCATGTGGACGCAGATGTTTTTGAGAACTGAGCGTTTGTACACAGGATTTTTTTTTTTAAACGGAGGAGGAAAACCTCTGTTTTAAAAAATACCCGCTTATGTGGACCATGGCCTGATACTTCAGCGGTTCCCCTCGTGCTGAATGTAGAGAGCCTGCTTTTGGAGTCGCTGTTGGAGTCGCCCTGATGTCTCTCCAACAGCTCTGCATCTTTAACGTCTTTGGAGTCGTGACAAGGTTAAATGAGGATAAATTTAGGACTCTTCCTGACAGTCCCTCCTCGAGGCATTCGAGGTGTTGCACAGAAAAAAAGAGACAAAATCAGATGTGACAGAGAAGTTGTTTGATTAATGAAAAAGGAGAGGTCTAATTTATCACACCTGTGCAATCACAGCTGGATGTTTCCACAATTTAAACGATATATAGTTGGACTCAGACTCCTCAGAGAGGATATCTCAGACGCTGCAGTTTGAGTTTGGTTGCGTCACAGGAATCTTGAGCTCCTTTGTTTCAGGAGTTTAATAAAGACTGAGGATGTATCGGCCTCTGCTGACTCAGTTTTTAACCCTCTCCCTTTTTAATCCTTCAGTTTTGTGAATATAAAAATACTTAGTACTAAAGGGGTACTCTAACAAGCATAGCTGTTTTGGACGCCCCTCGGTTTGCCAGATATGAGAGCAGTTATCAGGTCAAACCAACAGGTGTTGCAGCGATGGAAGCGGGCAAGAGAACTGGTTCAGATAGAAGTGATTGTACCCGACCTAAAAAGCCTCTGCACGTTTCTAATAAGCTCCACGAGCAGAAACGTGCTCAAACTAGGATCAATATTGGAGATGCTTTTGAAAAATGGAGAGAGGTTAGAACGCAGAAAGGTTTACAGACCGATGCAGAGCTGGATAAACACTGAAGCTTCAGTGTCCACCACATGGTGACCTGCGTGAGCATCCACTCTAGAGAGGAGGGGGGCGGGGGGAGACAGCTCTCTACAATGTTCCGAATCTGGACTGCAGTACCCAATTTAAAGCTGCAACCAGAAAGGCAGACTTATTTCTATCCAAGTAATGCAGCCTGAGGAACATGGAGGAAGGCAGAGATTAGTTTCTACTTAACATCAAGTTCAACATCCCGTTTGACTTTCTTTAAAACCACTAAAAGAGAAGCTCAACTCAGCTTCCGACTCCGAGGACGGCGTGAATAATTGAACATGTGTGGGATACAGAGTCCTAGCAGCATGGTTTCACCTGACATGGTGGTGCAAGGACGGCATGGAGAGCATAACCTCGCTCTGAGGCTGATGGTGTAGTGTCAGAGAGAGCAAGAAGCCTCCAGGCGGCGGGCTGTCAGGATGTTCTGCTCTACAGCAAGTCTCGAATAAAATTAGATCAGTTTAAAAAATTCAAAGGGCCGTGTGGGTAGGAGCAGGAACTGGTGTGATAATAAAATAAGATCTGAGGAGTTCAGTTTGAGAAATAAAGCATAGAGGTTCATTTTCCAGTAAAACACAGTTTCATGCATTATAAAATCAAGAAACACTGAAAGGCTGTCTCTCTGTAAAAAAAATATTTATTGTGATTGCATGGCAGTGTGACCATACGGGACCATTTTCAAACTCTGTGTCCCGAGTCCCCACAAACATCTATAAAACACTCACAGTCCCTGTCCCGGTTTTAACCGACCTAAACAACACACCATGCTTGCTTCACTGATTTGTCTGTATATTTGTCTGTCAGTGTCGTTCTGAAAGCTGTTGTTTAGCTAACCCGGCTAATCATATTAACAATACCTGCTGCTCCAGGAGAGTTACAGCTTACTTCAAAAGTACCAGCCAGTGAATATGCATTCAAAGCCATAGTAAACACAAACGGTGGGTTCGGGCTGGAAGTTGTTGCGTCCTATTCAGTGAGGCAAACGCTGCTCACAACAAACAAACTTTAACAGGCTGCTCAGGAGGAATCCTTTGCCTGCCACCTTGTGTGACCTGTGCAGGTCGTTTCATGTGGGTTTGGAGGATTTGAAAATGTGGTCACCCTATCCTGCACGCTTTTGGTATCAAGCTTAAGACTTCAGAATCCAAAAGTGACTGTTGTTTTTGAAAGCAGGCAGGATTTCACAACTCGTTCTTTTGTTTCAGACACAAGAACATGAAGTTATCCAAGACAGTGATGTTCATACACAAGTCGGAAAAGGTTCAGCTTTTTATTCTTGTTTGCAGAGCTCTCTTTCTTCTCAATCTCAGAAAAGACCAAACTGTTTTTTTTGGTACCCAGTTCTGATGCCTGTTTTTAACTCACAGTGTTCTCATACAGGCCGGCGTACACTTTACGATTCAGGCCGGTTCAGACCCAGTCAGACGACTGATTTTAAAGTCGGGACAAATTTCTGCCCGATTCTGCGTCCTAAGTAGTGCAGTGTATACTGAGGTAAAGTGGCTGATCAGCTCCTCCTGACAGGTGGGATGATTTTCATCCAGGTCTCCGTAAATTCAAAGCTTGATCCAAAGGTAACTGGTTGAAGATCTTGAAGACGTTTCAGCTCTCCTCAGAAAAGCTTTTTCAGTTCTGAACAAACATTAATGATTGGATTATAACATTAAAAGTTATTTTGTAGTCTTTGCTGTGTTTCCCAGAGGCCAAACACTTGATGAAAGCCAAATAATATCTTCTTACATCAGCGGGGGCTGTGTTTATTTTTGGCAGAGTGTGAATTATAATCGTGAGTCAGATTTTAAATGTTGGCTCCTGTTTTCTGCTAAGCTGCAACTCAAACGTTTATTCACCTTGTAAGTAAATGCAAAATGTGATGTATGTATTTTTTGCAGAAATGATGTGATGCCTTCTCATATAAACCCTTATCTCTCTCTCCTGCAGAAGTTCTAATGGATTCAACAACAGCAACAGCAGAACTGGGCTGGACCATCTCGCCGTCACAGGGGGTGAGTGGAACAAACCAACACAAGAGGAGCAGTGTGTAAAACATGCATGAGGATTTTTTAAATGCTTGCTTTGGGCCTTTTAAGAAACACTAGGAGAGAAACTAAGAAGGGAAATGTCTCTTTAGTGGGACTCCTAACTCAGACTTCTGAAACATGACAAGAAGCTCCAGTCAGACACGTACGTGGTCATGATGTATATTCTGAGTACAAACATGAATAATCAATGTGCAGATATGCACTTTCTATAACATAAGACGGCTTGATGTACATGTCAGTCGACTCTGAGCATCTCAGTATGTCCTCTCTGCAGACAGCAGACAGCTCTGAGCAGAAAACAGCCGCTCATAGTTCACTCTGTGTTGAAACACTTCGAAGGATTTTGTCTGCTCCACTTTTACTCCTCGTAACTCTTACAGACAATGACTCAAAGAAATGAGCAAAAATAGGCATGTTGTTATAGAAATGCAAATCCTCTGACCGACAAATGTGAAGCAGTTTTTTTGTTTTGGATACTCTTGCATTTATTCATGTTTGTGCTGTCTGTGTTTATTCACTCTAAACAGCCGGCGTGCTAACTTTACCGACCTCAGCTGTTCTCCAAACTCTTCTTCAACCAGTTTAAATAAGTCTCAGAGCTCCTCTAAACATGTGTGTGAAGTGTCTTGTTCTAAATCCACTCTGATCCTGTATTTGATCATGCCTATAAACCCCTCTATTTCAGCCCTGCTCAGAACAGGCTGTTTCTGTGTCTGTAGCTTTAAATGTAAATGAGCTGTGTCTGACCACGCCCCTCTCTGGAAGGGCTTGAGTGGCTCGGGCTTTCTCGCTCCATGCCCTATTGTTTACGGTGAGAAGGCAGACTCAGAGGGCAGAACAAACACCTAGCTGTGGGAGTGTCACCCATCTGGGGGAGGGGTTACTGCCCTTTGTGATGTTATGAAGGGAAAATCTCCAAACGGCCTGTTTGAGCACACATTTTCTGAAAAGTGGAGCAGGCAAAAGACGGAGAGGATGGACTTTTCTCATCATTGGGGGCTTTGTAGACAGACTAGAGACACATATTAGTGTTAGAGAAACATGGTGAAGTGGATTTTGCTGAATATGTGACCTTTAAATTATCAAACAAAGACCAACTGAGGACAAAACAAACAGCACACTCTTGATGTGTCAGCACAGGTGTTTATGAACAGTCAGTGTCACCTGAGCAGCAGATAAAGGGGGAACGAAACAGTGGAAACATACAGCTGTTTGTTGTCTTTCACTGCATCACTCTGTCTGTTTGCTGTCGTTCTTGTAGTGGGAAGAAGTCAGCGGCTATGATGAAAACATGAACACCATCAGAACATACCAGGTGTGCAACGTCTTCGACAGCAGCCAGAACAACTGGGTACGCACCAATTACATCCGCCGCCGTGGAGCTCAGCGTATCCATGTTCAGATGAAGTTCTCGGTGCGAGACTGCAGTTCCATACCCAACGTCCCCGGCTCCTGCAAGGAGACCTTCAACCTGTACTACTACGAGTCTGACGCGGACACGGCCACTAAAACATCCCCGTCCTGGATGGAGAACCCCTGGGTGAAAGTGGACACCATAGCTGCTGATGAGAGCTTCTCCCAGGTGGATCTCGGGGGACGGATCATGAAGATCAACAGTGAAGTCCGCAGTTTTGGACCCGTTTCACGAAATGGCTTCTACCTCGCTTTCCAGGATTACGGCGCCTGCATGTCGCTCATCGCCGTTCGAGTGTTTTATAGGAAGTGTCCCAAAGTGATCCAGAACGGTGCCGTCTTTCCTGAGACTCTGTCTGGAGCAGAGAGCACCTCTCTGGTGGCAGCAAGGGGAGTTTGTGTTCCTAACGGGGAGGAGGTGGATGTACCCATCAAGCTGTACTGTAACGGTGACGGGGAGTGGATGGTACCTATCGGACGCTGCATGTGCAAAGCCGGGCACGAGGCGATGGATAACGGAACAGTCTGCAGAGGTAAGGAGCACATTCATGCTGCTCTTAAGTTTCCCTTCACCATTTGATTTCCCTCCACCTACCTTTATGTGTCAGATTCAGAACATTTGATTCCATCGACTGAAAATAAGTGGTCACCATATTTGAGATTTTTTTAGACATTGTAGTCGAAGAACTTTAGAATAAAAGATAAAGGCGTGTAAGCCCGTCTACCACAGTCCATTTAGTGTGTTTCAATTCAACTATTTACGAACATTTTCCCGTCACAACTGACTCCAAATAACTTTGTTGAGTCTCTTACTGAAATCGAGTACTTCCATCAGGACCGACAAATCTGGACCTCTGTCATGACTTTTAAAAAACAAAAAACACGAGGATCACAGACAATAGAAGAACTGGTCTGCCACATTTAATAACTTAAGCACTTGAAGAACTAGATTAAATAACTGTGGAGGGAAACCTGCATTCAGTGCTGATATACTGACCAATCACGGTGTTGTTTTTGTAAATATTGAAATACATTTGACCATGATAGACAAACTTTAAAGGCGATTTATTTGGTGTGGCAGAGCTTTAATGGGCTTATATTTGCATTCTGGCATCGGCTTTTTTTAGGGCTGACTTTACCTGAGGGGGAAAAATAATTATTTAAGTTTATCCTACAGTAGAAGCAGTGTCGAGATGCTAAAGTTGAATATGACAGCTGTAGATTAATGAAGGACAGTTTTTTTCTGTAGTTATTGATCGTCGAGATGCTCGGCGGTGCAGTGGTTAGCGGAGTCGTCTTAAGAAGGAACATGCTGAGAATCCCTGCTCTGATTGGTGCCTTTCTGTGTGGAGTTTGCATGATCTCCCGTGCATACATACTGTACATAGCCTCCCACCGTCCAAAGACATGTGCATTAGGGTAACTGGTCACGTTAAATTGCCCGTAGGTATGAATATAAATGTGGCTGCTTGTCTGACTCTATATGTCAGATCTGTGATTGACTGGCGAACAGTCCAGAGTGTAACCCCTCCTCTCAGCCAATGACAGCTGGGATCAGCTCCACCCCCTCGCGACCCCGAACAGGATAAGCAGTATAGACTGCCACAGGAATGACGTAATTTTGTAGGCCAACCCAGAAGTAGCATCGCCATGGGTTCCTACGAGAATTCGCCTATGGGATTTTTGCATTGGATTTTGGATCATTGCAGAAAATAAGCTCTGTGGCTAACACAAGTTTCTGATGCGTAGGCGTTTTGTTCAGCAGGATAATCTTTACAAATGAACACCACTTTTTTCTGAAGTTTGAAGCGTTAATGCAGCCGAGAGAAGTAAAAAGCTAACGTTATGCTACAAGCGAACTACACCACGGTCGGTTGACTATGACGTCACTACCGTTATACTTCACCGATCTAATCAGCGGTTTTGACAAGCTAGCGAAACCGTAGCTTAATAAGTTGTTTATTAACCTAATATTTGCAAGAGCACTGAAATACAAGACTAGATGCTGTAAGGCGGACTAGTGAGAGAGTTCCCGGCGTGATGACGTTTAATGTCCCCGACAACCACTGTAGTCTCATTTAGCCACTTGTTAGCAACCGCCGTTTTTAGTACGCGTAAAAACTTTAAAATTCACAAGTTGGGGTCTTATCTAACGTAGTTTATCTCGTCTAACAAAACGCCCAACATCTCTTAAGCTTGTGTTAACCACAGACCTTATTTCAGGCGTCTAACCACAAACCCATTCAAAATCCCCATTGACTTTTAGAGTTAGGAACCCATGGCGCTAAAATGCTAACTCACTTCCGGGTTTTAGGACTCATTCCTGCGGCAGTCTATAGATGATGGATGGAGGAGGGTTCATATGCTTAGCACATTACACCACGCCTAGCTTTAACAGACTCCCATCACAGGTAGATACCAAAGCTAATTTGTCCTGGTGTTTCATAGCTGCACAAAGTATAGTCTCTGTTCTTTCTTCTTAACACTTGGCTAAGTTAGAGCTGTCCGATTGGCCAAGTTCAAGTAAAAAAATCATTGGTTGAGGGAGGGAAAGAGTGGGTTAAAATCAGTGTATAGTTTTAGTTTCACAGGAGACTCAGCCCTACCCTCCTGGGTGAAAGTCCTACCTTGTTTAAACACTCCATCTGTCTGGACTGCTGACCCGAGCAGATTAACAGGTCCAAAGGGTGCCTTTGTGTGTCTGTATGAGAAGCCAGGGCTGTGAATAAGCTTCTGTATTTGACGACTTGTTAATGAGAAGTGGCTGCTCTCTCTATTGGATGCTCCAAGGTGCCAGTGACCAGGAATCTGACACATGAAGGATGGATGGTGACCATTCTTTTCAAGGGAACAGACTGACACTATATGTAAATCAACTCATGTGAAATTAAGTAACAGAAATAAGTAATATCTAACTCAATTTCCAGCAGCTACTCTCCATCCCCAGTGTTTTGCACACAGATTCACTTGAAATGTGCCTTCCAGACCTTATCGTGCGTGCCTGCCAGATGTGCACAGTGTTCCTGGTATTTAAAGCCTCAATCTGATCCATAACATTAATCCTGATCAGGCCCTATACTGTGTCTTGGCTGAGCGAGGACTTTACATGTGACATGATCCTCTTAAACACACAACACAGGACAAAACATAGCATGATGGTCTTCAAATGAAGGTCAAAGGATTTTCTGACTACACACTCTCTCAGGACTCAACGGCTGATTTATCCGTGCATCGCATCGTGGGATTAAGCTTTGCTGCTGAGTCGGATGTGTCCAATACATGTTGTTCACGATGTGATCCTCAGTGCAGAGTCTTTTTAAGAAGAGTGTGTTCACAGACTTTGAGCTAGACACTGATGATGATGTCTGCGTGTCTGCTCACGTTTCCTCTCATGTGCTCTGCATTGTGTTAGCATCCTGTGAAGCTGAGTTTTAAGTTTCATCTTGTGCATTTCTAATCTCGCGTCTTCAAAGCAGCAATATGTAACCCTGACACCTAGTGTTTAAAATGGGTACTGCAGTCCGAAATTCAAAACATTAGAGAGAGCTGTCCCCCCCCCCCTCTCTATAGTTGATGCTCACGCAGGTTGCCATGTGGTGGACACTGAAGCTTCAGTGTTTAGCCAGCTCTGCATCAGTCTGTAAACCGAGGGGCGTCCAAAACGACCATGTGGGGGTGCCTTAAAACCGTCTACCTTCTCTGGTCCAAACAAATCCAGCATCTAAAATAACGGCCAACTTCCCCCAGATGCGTGTTCGGTCTGTCTCTGCTCCGTTCCGTCAACGGAGCTGATAGGTTTCACTTTATTCAATGTGTGTGCTTCCACTGGCTCCGCTGCGCTGTATCTCAGCTCCGTCTATGCTCAGCCAGTCCGGAGCTCTCCGGAGCAGATACGCAAGGCTTCTATTTTTGCCGGATTCAGAATTTGTAAAATTACCAACTGTCCGGCTGTGCTCTCCGTGCTGCGGACTGAGCACAAAGCCAGTGGGTGTTGATGGACGAGGATGCACGGAGCCTTAACGCACCGGAGCGGATACGCAATGCACACGTATCTGGTGGAAGTTCGGAGTTAGAAGGAGGACATACTGGCTGCTGCATTGTTGTCAGAGAAGCCAGCACTTCAACATAGCATGTTTCCTTAATGTCTGATCATAGAGTAAGTTCACTTCATCATTTCAGTCTCTACACATCTCACTGATTGGACCTTTAAAGTCTCTTGTGTACTGCCACTTTTAAGATGGTCAGTTACAGCATCTTGGTGACTTCCACAAAGCTTCAAAATATGAGGCTGTAGGTAAAGTACCTCTCTTACTTACTTTCTAGATGTTCACACTTCGATGATTGTTATAATGTCTCTTTGAAGAGAGTTGAATCTTCATATCCGTGAACAGTTACATGTGTGTGCAGTCAAATTAAAGTGTCCAGAGTTGGAGGTTTGAAATATGGTGCCCGTGTGTATACATGAACATATTTCCAGGCTGTGTGCATCAATAAATATTTCAAACTGTTTGTCTTTACACAGTTAATGGAGTGAAAGTTTGAACCCCTTACTTTTAAGGTTGATGCCTCTGATCAGAGGTCTAGTACATAAAAAATGTAAGCACTCCACGACCCGACCCGTCATGAGTCAGAACTAATTGGTGACAAACCCTTCAGGTCTGTCACTTTAATGGTAACTGTACTGAAGTCCTCTCAGCAGGCACACACGTGAACATCCACATACTCTCCTCTTTGTTCCGTTCTTTTAGAGGTAGACCGGATGCTGATGTGTCCTGACAGTCTTCATACGCTCACCCAATTAAATCAGTAACTCCATGACTAACGGATGTCTCCTTAATATGTACCAATGACGGTTAGTTTGACTGATGACCCTGAGCAGAGGGCAGATAGATCACATGTCCCATCAACAAAACCATACCTGGAAGTCCGTACTCTAAAGCCTTGGTTCTCAGCTGACTGGTGGGTCAGGACAAAAAAAAAAACGGATCACAGAACCATTTCCAGTGGGTTGCGGATGTGTGCCAGGAAAAAAAAAAAGATCTATATTTTCCAGACATGTACATTTTGACTGTGAAATAGGGTCCTGCCATTATTTTTTAAAGAACATGTAGCAGGACTAAAAATATACAGCGCTTCAGAGAGTGACGCCATTAGCTTGATTTTAACGCCGCTCTGGTCACTTAATGTGACAATATGTCAAACACGAGCACACAAGTCATCGCTTTGTAAATGTTAAAGCCGACCACGCAAAGACTTTAAAGAGTAAAGGAAGCTGGATAAGATCTGCTCATTGCTCCAGGAGGGAAGAGAGTATAATTTAATATTCTACAGAATATTTATTAGATTTAACTTCCAAATCAAATTCATAAAAAACAAAGTTCCCTGACCTGGAAAGTTATTTATGTTGTTGTCTGGTGACTGTGTTTCTACGGAGCCCTGAAGTCCTAAAACTTGTCAAAATATATCTTGTGTGCAACATAACAACGATAAATAAGTGCATGTCTTTGATGAAGTTTGAAGTGACTCTGAAAAGCTGCTGTAGAAAGACTTGAGCTTCTCATGAGTTAGCGATGTCGTGACCTTCTGTCTCTCTTCAGTGGTTGGATGTTTCCTTTCCTCTTTTTCACTGTCAGTTTACTGAAGTGTTGGGCTGACATCACAGTCAGGAGACAGTCTTACATCATCCACATGAGGCCCTGCACACGCCGTTCCATTTCCGGGCGTCTATGACCCAATTTTTGTGTCGCACGACTGATTTTGGAGTCGGGATGAATATCCTGCAACCGCACGTTGTGTGCTGTGCATGGTTCAGGGGAGCACGAGGGGTAGATCACAGCCCAATCAGATGCTCCCACATTGAGAGCAGAGCAGCGAGATGATTCCCCAAACTTCAGGCCTTGTTTTGCAAAATAGCAGTCAGCGTCTGAAGCACCATGGCAACAGCAGCAATGTCTGTTTGACTAGTCTCCGCCCTTCTATCATGAAAAGATATGAACGAGAGAAACTTTGGCAGGAAGTTCAGCAGACCATTATGACGGTGTTTGGATTTAAGCCGTCCATATGAGAAATCTGAAACACACATAGATCTGACTTCAACTTCTGTGTGTGGGACTTTTCAAAGGAAACTTTATAGACAACCGTCAAAGCTCACGAGTTAACACGTTCAGTGTGAGCTCTCAGGTCATTGGACTGTCGGACTGTTCAGTGTGAGCACATCAATCTTGAGCTTTGGTCGTGTGTTGTAAATAATTCACTCGACAGTGTGAGCAGATGTTCCATCATGACTTTTATTCAGTAGTACAGTGTACGCGTGGCCTTAGGCTTTTTTATAATGCTTCATGCACACTTTTACTTAAAGAGAAAAAGAGAACTATAGTTCTATTTATAGATAAGTGCATCATGGTAATAAATAAATGTGTTGCTTGACAAAGGGAAACATCTCTTGAAGGTTAAAAATGAAGTTTGATCAAATGAAGCGGCTGATTTATGAAATGTCTTCCTGAGAGTTGACGGTGAAGACAGTGACACGTGAAAGATGACTGAATATTTAATAATGGAAGAAATAATCAAAAAGAGCGGAGATTTTTAACGTTTTAAATGTCATTTACTTTATTAATCCCCGAGTGCTTACTCTCTGTTATTGAGAGACATGGCCCTGAATCACACACATGCACAACCGTTACCTGTGGACATGCATTAATGAAGAGATGTCAGAGTGAGGCTGCTACACAGGCAGCGTGCCAGAGCTCCTGGGGGTACGGTGCCTTGCTCAAGGGCACCTTGGCAGTGCTCGGAAAGTGACCTGGCACCTCTCCAGCTACCAGATCAACTTCCATATTTGGTGCACACCAGGAATTTGAACCTGCGACCCTCCGCTTCCCAACAGACCGAGCTACTGCCGCCCTAAATATGATGAGAACTTTTAAGGATGCTCTATTTTTCAATCATGTTGTGCGGCTCTTTAAAAATTATGGCCATTTTTGTGCCAGGTTTTTGATTTAATTTCAAGTCAGTATTTTACATCATGAGTCATACAGGATGTGTTTTATGGCGTGTGTTGCTGCTGCCCTCTTTGCCAGGTCATCCTTGATCTTAATGGGTTAATTACCTGATTAAATAAATCAAAAGTACAGGAAGAAATAAAGAAACCTGGCTAAATTGTCGAGCTTTCCAGTTTTTTTTCCCTTCTCATCGTCTCTTGTCGTGGTTAATCTCGGAGCGTCTCCTCCGCTCCACATGTTCTGACATGTTTTACGACCGCGTGGACAGCAGAACTGACAGGATCTGAAGGAGTCCCAGTGCATGTCACTTCAATGAGCTGACCTTTGTGAAATGCAGACGTCATGAATAAACATGCTCCGTGGGGAAAATGTGAGAGGAAATAGCTCGGACACAGTATTCTAGGATCTGAGCAAAACTGGCTCTGATGGCAGCCATTACTGGAGTTATTTTATATCACACTGTTCTCACATGTGCTTTCTTTATCTCTTCCCTCTGTGCACCCTCTCCCACCTCTGGTACTGTATCTTTCTCTCTCCCAGCTTGTGTATCAGGCTTCTTCAAGGCTGCACAGGGAGACCACACATGTCTGCAGTGCCCCATTAACAGCAGAACCACCAACGAGGGAGCGACTAACTGCGTCTGTCGCAACGGCTACTACCGCACCGACTCCGACCCTCCACAGATGCCCTGTACAAGTATGTATGCACACAATCTTCAGTACGCTGTCTGCAAAAATCAGAGTACCTGGTGCTAACAACAGCTCAAACTCTTCTTCATGAACATCTACGTGCATCGCAGAGAAATTCCCTAAAATGCACGACTGCACTCAGATAATTTCATAGGCTAAACCTAACCAAAATGCAACAATTTCATAAATCAAATCATAAGCAAGTTTGGGGAGATTTTAGGAAACAAAATCTCTTAGTAAGGTTTGAGAAATGAAGCTTGCACGACGCCCCTCTGGACACGCCCGAGGGTCCATTTAACTACAACCTCCTTCTGCTCGTTCCCTGCTACACCAATGCAGCTCACATGGTGCATGCCAAGCTTTTATCTTATCTATTTTAAGATGATGAGTAACTGTCTGACACTCGACTGTGCCTTTTAGTTTTTAAATACTACGATATTCTCACATCTGTCCTCTGGCTTAACAGCCTGGTCCCAGACTAACCAGTCAGTGATCAAATGTGTAGAGAGCCTTTACAATCAGACCTTTAACATGCTGGACTAAAATGAAGTAAGACATCTGTGAGTTTTGCACATTTGATTGACTTCCATTATAAAGCTTGTGCTGAGCTTTTGAAACAGACTTGCTCCTCAGCTTTTCTGCAAACACAGACAGACACTTCAGGGCTGCAGCAGATCCTCCAGAGCAGCCTCAAGTTTGATTTCGCTCAAACATCTTTTTCTGTGTAATGAGAACAATCCTGGAACTCTCTACATGATCACTTCAAACTCACCACAAACTTCACGACTTTTAAGAGCCACCAAATCCTGGCTAGTGCAGCAACAAACTTGTATTCATGCTAATTTTGTGTAGCTATGTCACAGCTAAAAGAGTGTCTTTGTGTATCTTGCTGTACCCAGTTTCCTCTTTCTTTTTCCTTTTTACCTGTTTTAATCCTTTACTCACACAAAAGCTCTTTTAGAGACGAGTGTTGCAAGTTACTATCCGCTCCAAACACTCTGATACTTGAATAAATCATTCTGTATAGAGAGGTAACTTGTTTTTATTTGGCTGTGACTGTTAAATAAAGCTAGACAGAACCAGGGTAAAAATCCATCCATCAAACTATTTTCTGACAATTATCCAGATCCAGGTCGCTGTCGCTGCAGGCTGACAGAGATAAACCAGACGTCCTTCTCAGTAGTCATGTCCTCCAGCTCGTCCTGTCCTTTTTCTGTCTGTTTGTCAAATAACTTTAACGAAATACAGACCAAAGTCATTTCAGTCTCAACTCATGTTTGTATCATTTCAAATATTTTTGCAGCAGAACACAGTTTGTGTTTGGTGTCTAAGCTGACCTCAGCCCTCCTCACAGTTTTCATTTACATGCAGACGTTTAGGAGTGATGGGGTTTGTCTTGAACCCTGGGTTCTGGGGTGGAGGTGGGGCTGAGCAAGAGTTCAGTACTGCTGCAGGTCAGAGCTGGCAGTATAAGGGTAGAGGGAGAGACCGAAAATCTTGCCGTTTAAATAGACAGCTAATTGGAAGGAGGTGTTGTCAAGTGCAAGCTAGTTCAGGCAGTCAACTCGGTCCGTGCAGCTCGAGTTGACTGCCTGAACTTGCTCTCAAGCGTCTGCTCATTTATTAAAGGCCTGCCCGGAGTCGGACACAACACTTGATTACACAGCTTCCTTCATTCTCCAGTATCACATCTCGCTGCACATGCATGTTCTTGATGACCTAGATTTAAATCCGAGGGAGAGACTCACTCTCGACAGAAGAGGCGATGAGAACCTTTGACTCAGAGGTGTTGGCTTTCTTTCAAAGAGTACCTTATATCTGTGCGTACATTATGCATCTTCGTAACCGCTGCACTCTTGACCTGCAGTTACAAAAGACCTCTGTTCTTCCTTCCAGCTGTTCCATCAGCTCCACAAAACGTCATCTCCATCGTGAACGAGACCTCTCTGCGTCTGGAGTGGACGCCACCGCAGGAGGGCGGCGGCAGAGAGGACGTGGTCTACAACATCATCTGTAAGAGCTGCGGCAGCGGGCGAGGGGGATGCACCCGCTGTGGAGACAACGTGCAGTTTGTCCCCCGTCAGCTGGGACTGACAGAAAGCAGCGTCCACATCAGCGACCTCCTGGCTCACACCCAGTACACCTTTGAAATACAAGCTGTGAACGGAGTGTCCGACCAGAGTCCTTACTCGCCGCAGTACACCTCAGTCAACATCACCACAAACCAGGCTGGTGAGGCGAGATTCATATTTTATAAGGCTTAACCTCACTTTTAGGGCTTTTCTGTAAACTTAAACCCTGCCTTCCTGCTTCAACACTTCAAAGTCCCCGCAGACAAATGTTCCCAAGTAAACCTTGTCGGATAACATTTTTGTATTTTGCCGCTGACAGACTCAGATTGTTATCATCACAGAAATGCTTCCTACAGGAATAGACTTTTTGGTTAAAGAAAAAGACACTTTTAAAAAAACAGAAACAGAAATAACATCGCTCTCCTCAAAGCCACCAGACTACATTGAAGAAAAATAGTATTTTTACATCCAAGAACACACGTTGCTTGTCTTGACTAGTCAGTTTTTTGTGTTGTACAAGTATTTTATTGAATCTAAACTAACTATTGACAATGCTGAAGTGACACAACTTTGCAAAGACAGAAATTGAAGGCAGCAGAGGGTCGGCATCTCCCGTGTTACAGGAGGTAAAATGACTGCTTTTGTTCATGGAGTCTGGTGGCTTTGAAGAGAGCGTTATAAAGGCAGTTTGTGGTTCTGTAAAAAATAAGCTTCTTCTCCTTCAACGTAAAGTTCTTATCTTTATAGGGACCCTTTATCAATGTTGTAACACAGTTTTAATAAGAAAAATCTGTGCCTGTAAATGGAAAAATAACAGACTGCCAGTCTTGTTTTTGTCAGTCAATCTAACCCCAAAATGAGCTGTGTCTGACCACGCCCCTCTCTGGAAGGGCTTGGGTGGCTCGGGCTTTCTCGCTCCATGCCCTATTGTTTACGGTGAGAAGGCAGACTCAGAGGGCAGAACAAACACCTAGCTGTGGGAGTGTCACCCACCTGGGGGAGGGGTTACTGCCCTTTGTGATGTCATGAAGGGAAAATCTCCAAACGGCCTGTTTGAGCACACATTTTCTGAAAAGTGGAGCAGGCAAAAGACGGAGAGGATGGACTTTTCTCATCGTCGTTTGAAGACAGACTAGAGACACATATTAGAGTTAGAGGAAAATGGAGAAGTGGATTTTGAATAATATTTGACCTTTAAGAGAATGATCATGAGGAGGTTTCATAATTCCAGTTCCAGTTCTTCCAGTCAGTGTTTCTTTCTGGCTCTAACATGTCTCCCTCTTGTTTTGTTCTCAGCACCATCATCAGTATCCATCATCCACCAGGTCAGCAGGAGCACGACCAGCATCACTCTGTCCTGGTCCCAACCTGACCAGCCCAACGGAGTCATCCTGGACTACGAGCTGCAGTACTACGAGAAGGTACGTCAGAGCGGATGTTTTTTTCCTAAATGGTTTGCTATGATTTCTTACATCACACCGCGAGCATTTTCTCATTTACGTTTTGTGTGCATGCGTTTCAGAACCAAGCGGAGTGGAATTCGTCTCTCACGAGGAGTCAGACCAACACTGCCGTCATCCGAGGCCTGAAACCTGGAACTATCTACGTCTTTCAGGTTCGGGCTCGGACCGTCGCTGGATTTGGACGCTTCAGCGGCAAAATGTACTTCCAAACCATGACTGAAGGTAGGAACCATATCTGCTGCCTGAGCTTGCTAACAGTTACATGAAGCCCACTATCGAACTTCAAAACAAACATTTATTGGCAACATTTCGATGCGAGACCTTCGACATGTTTGTCATTTCTGTGCATTTTAATGTCTATTAGATTGTAGTTCAGCTTTCGGGAACTTTAGTGTCCCCTGAACCTAAAATTATTAATTTACATGTTTCTTAGAATCACCTTTTAGGCTTTCAGGAGTTTCTTCTTTAGTGTGTGCGACCTCACTCAGGAAGCTGATGTTTATTTGTTTGTTAATTTTCTGATTCAGAGTCATGACGTCATCGTTGAGGAAATGTTTAGACACTTGACTTCACACGAGAAAGATTCAGGAGACTCACATGGCTTAAGTGGAAGTTGTTTATATAAGACTCACGAGGAGAACTGACATTAACAGCACACATGTAATACAGAGTCTTGCTAAGTTAGTTCTGTCAGCGCGTCCTGTAGGCTCGGTATTTATCCTCAAGATGATGCTAAAGTTAGGGGCATGCTCCTCGACCATATATGACTCTATTTAAGATGAATGTCTTCTTACCTAAAAGCTTCTGATTGTGTGTGAAGCTTCAGATAGAGGAGAGCAGACATTAAGGGTGGTTTCACATCAGGAGTACGCTTGACCCCAAAGTCCGGTTCATTTGATCAGTGTGAACACAAACATACCGTACGCTGGTACTGTTCGAGTACGGTCCGTGGGAGATGTGAAGTCAAACAAAGAAGTGGACCGCTATACCACGTCATTGTTAACGTCTCCTGTCGCTTTAAAAACCATAGTGTCCATAGGGCCTGTTTCGTCCTCAGAGCTGCACGGTAGATGTGGAAGTAGGAAGAGGGTCGTTGTTGGCGTCTCAGAAATAACAAAAACATCCACAGTTAGCAGGATGGACTCAGCCCCAGGAGTGGTTGCCATGGTTGCTTCTTCTTCTTTCTGCTTTTTGGAGGATTTGCAAACCAACTATGTGCACACTGCCTGACGTTACTAATGTGAACACAGACCATGGAGGGAGAGGGGAGGGGGGAGCAATTGTGCTCGGGCACCTAGTGTGAAAACACCCTAAGTCTGCCAAACAAGCCAGATACAAGAGGGGAGATGCAACACAGTGACCGTGGTTGTCATAGTAACAGCCAACCAACCTTGGTTTCTGTCTTTGATTGTTTTCTGTCACGTCACCTGTAGAGGAATATAACTCCAGTATCCAGGAGAAGCTCCCTCTCATCATTGGTTCAGCGGCTGCAGGAGTCGTCTTCATCATCGCTATCACCGTCTTCATAATTGTCTGCCGCAGGTGAGCCAATGAACGATGTAACGATTACACACATTTGTTTCATAAACGAAGCAAACAGCATGGCACATCACTTAAAGACGGCTTATATCCATCGTTAGCCGTCAGATTCATCCACAGTCTTCCAAACCAATATCTGACTATTTTACCCAGAATAGTTTCAGGTCGGTCTTTACTGGCACAGAGGTGTGATAAACTCTATGAATCCCTTACTGGATGTTAACCACTTTAAAATCAAGACCGGTCAAGACCACCAGTGATCGTCTATTTTTACACGTCATTACTGAGATTAGAAGGAAAACTCCTCTTCCTAAAAGAACAAATAACTTCAATTCATGTAGTTTGAATTTTATCTCCCGGTTACGGCCGCAACCTTCCCGGTGTTGAGGTCTAAGTGAGTGACACGCCCCCTGCACACAAGGTGATGATTTTTCAGTGATATTTATGGTCTTGGTCTTGACTCGGTCTCGAACCCTAAATGTTTTCGTCCTGACCCGGTCTTGGAGCACTCTGGTCTCAGGTATGTCTTGTTCTCGGTTAGTGTGGTCTTGACTACGACAATAGTACAACCACCTTCATATTTCTCACCTCTCCTCGACTTCATGCATCCTTCAAAAAACATTTCAACATTTCAATACCTGTATGGAGTAGAAAGAAATTAGAGACACTTGAAGTCGCAGAACATGAAATCAAACACACCCTTTTACAGACGCTGTGTTTAAGAAGTAAAAAAAGACGAGGCATACCGATGAAATTAGTTACAGAGAAATCCCTGATCGTCACCTCACACACAGCTCGTCTGTGTTGTTGGAATAAATCAGAATATCATGAAACAGCTTATTCAGTTTACTTCGAGATTTTCAACAAACGTCTACCTGACAAACCCCACAGACCTGGATATCAGACAGCTGCAGCGCGCTGGAAGGATCTCGTTCAAAACGAGAAACACAACCTTTTTTTGCAGGTTTTTTTTTCACTAGTTAACGGTCAAAATCCCAACAGTACACAACTAATACACCAAGAAAAGACGGAGGAGAACTGTGAATCTGTGATGATTTTCAGAGCTTCATCAACTTCTCGACGTCGTCTTCTTTGGGAGAAGTTTCTCGTTGTGTCTCTTTAAATCAGTGCACTGAGTGGCTCGTTGTTTGTCGTTGTGTTTCTCAGCAGCAGGAGGAGTTCAGACAGAACAGAATCTGAGTACACAGACAAACTGCAGCAGCATTACACCAGCGGGCACAGTAAGTATTGTTCGACTTCACACAGTGTTCTCTCGTCACGGAGGAGGTTTTTTATCTTCTCATTTTCTTTGTATGTATAGCTTTTGCTGTCTCTTCTTTTCTCTCTGTTGAAGTGTCACCAGGGATGAAGATCTACATCGACCCCTTCACGTACGAAGACCCCAACGAAGCCGTCAGAGAATTCGCCAAGGAGATCGACATTTCATGCGTCAAGATTGAACAAGTTATTGGTGCAGGTTAAGATAAAAAGCGTGCATGAAACAGAGATCGTAACAAATGTCAGAGATGTTTTGAAGACATTACACAGAACTTCAGCAGGACTGACTGAATGTGCACAGTGGTGCACGCCTGACTATAACCCTGCAGCACGTCATGTTACTGTCTTAACGATGCAAACATCTCAATAATGTCACAGAAACACTGACAGTCATATATCTCCAGAGCACTAAATACAATATTTATATGAAGACATGTTTGAAGGAGTGTTAACAGAAGAACAAAGCAAACTTTGAATACACCAAGGTCACAATTCATTTATTTTAGAATCATAAATAGGAGAGGCGAATGCTGCACAGGGTCAAAAGATAGAGAAATGGGGGCACCGGTGGCCTAGTGGTTAGTTCCTGTCCCCCATGAAGAGAGGCTGTAGTCCTTCGAATCCGACCTGTGGCTCCTTCCCCACATGTCATTCCCCCACTCTCTCTCTGTCCCTGACTTCTATCCACTGTCCTACCAAAATAACGGGATACAAATAAATCTTTAGGACAAAAGAAAGACAAATAAGGTTATGATGAAAATCTGAGGCACAGATTAATAATCTTCATTTGACAGGGATGTGTCCACACGTTTCTTCTTCAGGACAACAGTTATTTTTTAATCCCCTCGTTCTGTTATCACAACATCATCTGTCTGTTTAAAACAGCTGCAGCACAGACAGCATGGTTAGATTTCTGGTTTTGAGAAATCTTGCTGGCAATCCTAAATAACATGTCATCAGTTGAAGTTAAATGAATCCCCATACAGTGTAGTGGCAATTTCTTCAACAGTGTTTTAAAATTGTCACTTAAACGTACAGTATGTAAAATCCGCCGCTAGGGGGCTCTCAATCAAAACAATAACAAAAGATGACGTCGAGGCTTGCGGTGTATTATGGGAGTAAAAACAAATGAATCAATAGGAACGGGCGAAACCGACCTGAGAAAGACAATGTGTGTACTGAAGATGTATCCAAGTATAATTTACATGACGTTTTATATCACAGCAGCACATACAGCGACAGAACGGCAGCTTTCAATAGCAGCTAGCGCTTAGCGGTCTTTGACGTAACATCCGGTGTTTCCTTGACAACGATCAACATTTCGTGTCTGTCATGGCGGCTCATCATGGCAGCTGCCTACAAGACACGTCCCGTTACAACTATAAAATTACGGATTTCTCTGGCTTTGATAACTTTTGGAAATATTTGAGGTGATGTAAGTACTGAACTAAAACATATATATAACATGGGTTTAGTCCATTTTTAATTGAAGTTAGATATTTTAATGTAAACATTAGCATGCAATTCTACACACCGTACCTTTAAGTAATAGGAGACGATTTGCTTGTTTCTGATGCATTTCCCCTTAAATATAAAATACTCACAGATCTGTCGTTTTCATTTTCCAGTTTATTCACTTCAGTTTCAACATTTCCAAAACAGAATCCAAACTTAATATATCAAAATTCTTAACTTAAACACGATCAAAAAACATTTGCCGTGTAGCTCCTACACCTCCACCACAGATAGACGTGTTCACTTTTTCACCACCTGTTCGTCTGTTCACTTTAATTACTCAGCTCCACCCATGACTCAAAATACCTGCCAAAAATAAGCCCAAATAAATCCATTATTCAACGTAAAAAGCAATACAAGTTTTTATTTCCAACATATTTGCTTTATCAGCACCAACTACAACATCTACGTAGTATCAACCAATGATGTACAGAAGGCAGTGAGATGAACTAACCTTTTACTACTAATGAATAATGATGTTCTGAACCCAGACATCAGAATTAGATTAACTCATGCATCTAAGAAGTCGCTGTAAAAATGCAAATAATAATGAAGCATTTCCCGCCTTGTGCTTCGTTTGTCTTTGAACTTCTTGATGTTGCATTTTGAAAATGTCACTCACCTCATTTTGTCCGCTCCCATCTTCTTAAGGAGAGTTTGGGGAGGTGTGCAGCGGAAATCTCCGGCAGCCCGGGAAGAGAGAGATCCTGGTGGCTATTAAGACTCTGAAGGCGGGCTACACCGAACGCCAGAGGCGGGACTTCCTGAGCGAGGCCTCCATCATGGGCCAGTTTGACCACCCCAACATAATCCACCTGGAGGGGGTGGTGACAAAGAGCAGCCCTGTGATGATCATCACGGAGTTCATGGAGAACGGATCCCTGGACTCCTTCCTCAGGGTAAAGATTCACACTGTTTCCCTCCAGACACGGATCATCATGATCTGATGCACTGACCGCATCTTCTGAAATGACACATTTTCTACCAAGCAAACCAAGACCAGAAAGGCAGCTTTTATTGAGTATGATGTACAGCTTATTATAGACGGATTGGTTCAGGCCTAACTGATTTGAAACTACAAAGATGGCCTCTCCTTCTGCATAATTTGCCTTTTGTTTCGTTGCTTTTTATTCCTCTTTGGAGAGAGATCAGATAAAAAAGGTGTTTTCACTTCCCTCTGTTAGCGTTACATAACAGGCAAACATTAGTCATTGTGTATGTGAGAAGAAGCAGCATTTTTGTACATGTTAGCAATGGGAGATCAAACTCAACAAAAAGAGAGAGGTCAGAGGTCAAGAGTCTTACTGATGACACGTTTACTATTAAACGTCCTGCAGCTGAGCTTGCTGCACAGCGATCGCCTCGCTTGCCTGTTTTTACTGGACATTGTGAGACAACCAAACCACGCCACAGTGCAGTGGCTACATGTGAGGACAGTCTCTATAAAACAAAGTCATTAAAGGTCACATATTCTCCTCTTCAACCAGTGTAAATAAGTCTCAGAGCTCCTCCAAACATGTGTGTGAAGTTTCTTTTCCTAAATCCACTCTGATCCTGTATTTGATCATGCCTATAAACCCCTCTATTTCAGCCCTGCTCAGAACAGGCTGTTTCTGTGTCTGTAGCTTTAAATGTAAATGAGCTGTGTCTGACCACGCCCCTCTCTGGAAGGGCTTGGGTGGCTCGGGCTTTCTCGCTCCATGCCCTATTGTTTACGGTGAGAAGGCAGACTCAGAGGGCAGAACAAACACCTAGCTGTGGGAGTGTCACCCACCTGGGGGAGGGGTTACTGCCCTTTGTGATGTCATGAAGGGAAAATCTCCAAACGGCCTGTTTGAACACACATTTTCTGAAAAGTGGAGCAGGCAAAAGATGGAGAGGATGGACTTTTCTCATCATTGGGGGGTTTGTAGACAGACTAGAGACACATGTTAGTGTTAGAGAAACATGGTGAAATGGATTTTGCTTAATATGTGACCTTTAAGACATTGCACTCCTTGAACGTGTTCATCTTTGTTAAGAAAGTTGGCCTGATTCTGTTATTCAAAGAGTCAAAATGTAGAAATAATGACAAAAAGTGTAGATGATTCTAGAGAAGGAAGAGTTCCTGGAATAAAAAACTGATTAACAGTCATTATTAAACTAGAATGTAAAGGTAAGATAAAATAATCCATCACAGAGTAGCATTTAAAACAAAGAGTTACAGTAACAATCAGTGATGCTGACTAAAGATCAGACAGGAGAGACGTCTGATTAAAGCTGGATAAAGCTTGGAGTCTGTGGTTGATTTTTTGTCCTTTTGACCTGCACAAGCCAATTAATTCATCTGTTATTTTTTTCTCCCGAAGCAAAATGACGGGCAGTTCACGGTGATCCAGCTGGTGGGGATGCTGCGCGGCATTGCAGCAGGAATAAAGTACCTGTGTGACATGAACTACGTCCATCGAGACTTGGCAGCCAGAAACATCCTGGTCAACAGCAACCTGGTGTGCAAGGTGTCCGACTTCGGACTGTCACGCTTCCTCGAGGAGGACACCTCAGACCCCACCTACACCAGCGCTCTGGTGAGTCCTGGTCTTACACTACAGAGACCATTTTCAAAAACTATTTTGTCTGACCTTTAGGAGCCCTGCTGAAAGACCCTCAAAGTTCATGTCAAGGAGTACGGTATTTTTTCTCAGGTAATTTTCAGAATGTTGATGCTAAAGATCTCTCGTCCATTTTGTTTTACTTCCAGGGAGGAAAGATTCCCATCCGATGGACGGCTCCAGAGGCAATCCAGTACAGGAAGTTCACCTCCTCCAGTGACTGCTGGAGCTATGGGATAGTCATGTGGGAGGTGATGTCATACGGAGAGCGGCCATACTGGGACATGAGCAACCAAGACGTGAGTGAAACCCTGCAGGCTGGGATTTGTATTTCAGTTCATACAAAAGAACAGTCGGAGGTTATGAGCATGGATATATTCAATATTGGAGATGCTTTTGAAAAATGGAGAGAGGTTAGAACGCAGAAAGGTTTACAGACCGATGCAGAGCTGGCTAAACACTGAAGCTTCAGTGTCCACCACATGGCGACCTGCGTGAGCATCCACTCTAGAGAGGAGGGGGCGATCTTATTTTAACAATGTTACACAGTTGAAAGAAACAGGACTAACGTAATGATCTTATTTGAGCTGCATGTCGAATAAATGGCGAGATTTTTTGAGAGATTTTACAAACTGGGAGAGTGGGCAGAGACACTGGAGAATGTTATCTGAGGATTTATTGGGACCAATAAAACAACAACTGTTTTTGGACTTGAATCATGCAAAGATGCTAAAGTGAAAGTTGCATGTAGTTCTGCTCTGAATCAGTTTCCAGTCATGTTTGTTTTTATGTGAACTCTCGTAGGTCATAAACGCCATAGAGCAGGACTACAGGTTGCCGCCCCCGATGGATTGTCCCAGCGCTCTTCATCAGCTGATGTTGGACTGTTGGCAGAAAGACCGCAACAACCGGCCCAAATTCAGCCAGATCGTCAGCACCCTGGACAAGATGATCCGCAACCCCAGCACCCTCAAAGCCATGACGCCGCTGTCATCGAGGTACAGCAGAAAAGACCTCCGACAAGTCAACACTAAGAAACAAAAATCATCATCTCTCTCACATGTTCTTGTGTGTCTTCTTTCTGTCCACCAGCGTCCACTTACCTCTGCTGGACCGCAGCACCCCAGACTTCTCCTCGTTCAGCACGGTGGACGAGTGGCTGGACGCCATAAAGATGGGACAGTACAAGGAGAACTTCACCAACGAAGGCTTCACCAGCTTCGACGTGGTGTCTCAAATGACCATGGAGTATGTTCGATGTTTCTTTAGCTCTAATGGAGAGAGATTGCACAAAACACGATGTAGATATGATACATTTACAGGAGTACATGTGCGAAAAGGGCTAAAGTTGCACCGGGTAGTCTAAAAGTTGGGTTAGGGTTAGGGTACTTGTTGCTGTTGTGTGGCTAAAAACCTCCATAAATAGTCGGTTAGACTTTGATTGAAGCATTCAGAAAGATGTGAACTGTGGTCTTGTTGCATATGGAGCTGAAAGTGACAGATGGTTTTCTCCTCAGGGACATCCTCAGAGTGGGAGTGACGCTGGCCGGCCACCAGAAGAAGATCCTCAACAGTATCCAGTCCATGAGGGCCCAGATGAACCAGATCACTTCAGTGGAGGTGTGATAAAAGGAGCACACACACACACACACAAACACACACACACACACACACACAGACAGACAGACACCTGCTCTGTTTACTGTGGGGGAAAACAAGGAGCCATTATCCCTGCACTCTCCTGGATCCTCGGAGGAGGGCTGAAGACCTTCACACAGACTGAGACTTCAGCGTGACCTCAGCCCGCTCCATCCCTCCCTCAGAACTCTTTGAGAAGGTTTGTCCAGTCTGCAGCGCAGCACAGGTGGATCTCTTACAGCTGCTGTATGTCCAGGTAACAGTCATGAACCCGGTCTACAAACTGCTCAGTATGTCTGGTCTTGGCCAAGTACTTAGTTTTTATTTATTTATGCCACTTAACTTAACTCTACTACCACCAAGCCAAAACATTACGTAAGAAAGAACACAAAGTTGTACGAGGAACACTGCTTGAAATTAAAATGCAAATCAGGTCAGAAGAAACGTAACGGATGCTGCAAAATGTAAACTACAGTGTTAAATTATATTGGGTAGTTCCCATTTCTTTTCCATGGGGAGTCTGTTTGAAGTATTTCTTCTTCTTGGTGCTTTTGATGTCATGCTCTTGCTGCCAGAACAACACAATGCTGTTGGTTTGACAACTTTTTCAATGGGAGGCCACAGGGAACAGTGCTGGAGACCTTTTTTTTTTCATAACTTGTTCAAAAAAAGGTCTGCTCGCTCTCATTGGCTATTGCAGGAATTCTGTCGGAGGCAGCCTAATCTGTAATCGTAATTATTGAACATGTTCGATGTATACGATTCAGCTCAGGGAGGCTCCAACTCGATCAGGAGCAGTAAAATAATCGCATTGGCACTTGAGGGAAATTTGCATAAATAATTGGTTGCAACAAGCTTTGAATCGGGCCACGCCCCAGTAGGTTGGGGGGCAAATCGGGCTTATAATCGTCTAGTGTGCAGCCAGCCTTAGCAGTGGCAAAACAACATCCAACTCCACAAAAGCACATCGTGTGCAACAGGAAATAGCAACATGCAAACCTGGGTGCAGCAGCGTGCTCTCTCCCTCGGGTTACCTGAGAAAGGTGATGCAGAGCTGCTGGTGGAGGCAGCAGCAGTAACAGCTTGCATGTTGAAAACACCTGATTTGTTTTTCTAGGCTTTAAAGGCTAACAATCGTTGTGTGCACTGGTCAGGATGCAGCACGTTGGTTCCCTAGCTGTGCTCTGTTTGACTCCTGTTAACATTTCATCAGTGTTCCTCGGACGCTGGTTTGGTTGGTTTTTCTCATCGTGATCATTGACCACCAGACTGGAATGACATGTCGAGATTTGCCCTTTAAAAGGGCCTTTTAAAAAGGTCACCACATACTTCAATGCCTGTGCTGTCAGAAGCTGCAGACGCTGTTTTGACTGCTGAACGGACGTCTGAGAGGAATCAAAGAACCACGAAGCTCCTGTCCACACACAGACTTTTAAAAATGGCCTCCTTAATGAACCCTGTGTGAGCTGGTCATCTGAAAGGTATTTTTTACACACGTCTTCTTGCCAACAAAGTGACATTTTTAACATTTAAACTCACTCGCCACCAGGTATGGGTCGTATGTACATGTTGACTGGACCATATACTGTCTGTCTTTCACTGTGATCTCACCGTCCTTTTTACTGTGAAGCTGTGTAGAGTTTCTGTCATGGGTTTGGGTTAAAGAAACATTACATACAGTCAAAGCGTTCTCAGTGCTGCTACTATACTTCATGTTTTACAGGCAAAAGAAATCACACTCACACATGTTGTACATATCAATATACTCTGCTAAGTTTTGGCATTCAACCCAAGAAGAACCTTTTTTTCACCTCTCCACTAATAACGTGCAATCTTTGTTCTAGTCATTGAATATCTGTGTTGCTTTATTTAATATGTTTTTTTTTTTAAAACATCCACTACTGCCCCGATTGTCCGAGTTCCCTCAGCCCAATCGTTTTATAGAAACTACACAAACGTTGTACAGAAGTGTTGTCCACTCACCGTACCTGAAGTATCTGGAAGTAACGGGACCTGCAGCTCACCTGTTGCTCACATAACTCATTCGATGTGTTTGTTAAAAGTCGGCGTGATGACTACAGACACACTCACTCACTGCATTTAAAACACTCAGCAGCAAGCGTTGAGGAAGCTCTCTGCAAACCTTTTCTTTACTGGGACCACCTCAACAACACTCAACATCTGCACTCTTGTTTTTTGTAAATCTGCAGCCTCATCATTGTGACCCGCAGATTTTATTTCACTGAGAGACGCTCTGTCACAAGAGTTTAATACAAGATGATGCCTCCATTTTTCTTTCCTATGATGACACGTATACACGTCCATAAAGAAATAAAGTAAGAGCATCAGCAGGAAGCTGAGAGTCACTTTGAGATATTTGGGCACTATTTGCCAGTGGAAAGAGAAACTCCAACAAGCATGATAATCATCTTAAAGCTTTAAATTCAATAAGCTGGACTTCTAAACGCAGTCTGTTGTGCATGAGACCTCATCTGTCTGTGATGTTGAACAGGTACATCCTTTACAGTCTCTTTGCACACTCATGTCAGATTCACGAGTCTCCACAAGCTGCCGCCACAAGCTGGATTTGAAGCGTGCATGGTTATTTAACCTTTATTTAACCAGGTTGGTCCCATTGAGATTAAAAACCTCTTTTTCAAGGGAGACCTGGCCTGGTGGAAGTGATTCTAAACAAAAGCAGATTTATTGTATATGTACCATTTAGTCATTCTCTTACCAGTGTTTTAAATAAAGCTCTGGTTGCTTTAAGGAGACAGTAAAAATAAAGATACTGATGTAGGTAGTCTGAGATCCTCATGCAGCTCGTTCCACAGCCGAGGAGCCCGAACAGCAAATGCTCGGTCTCCTTTGGTACAAAGGAAGGAGACCGAGACGCGCTGTCCATTTTAATATACAGTCAATGGGCAGAGATCAGGATCCAGAGGGGGATTAGAGATTATAGATGCATAAGGTGGTACATAAATCTTACTACGTTACTTTTGTATTTGCTTCTCAAAGCATTGCAAATCACGCTCACTAAATCCATGCAAGTCTGCAGCTTTGGTTAGGATTTATTTTGTTCAGCTGCCTCCTCCGTTCTTTCTGCACCACAACAGTTGTTGTGTGTTCTGCCGCTATTGAAGCGGTCTGAGGCTCTCAGAGGGGTATAGATACAAATCCTTGAATTCATCCGGGCTACATATTCATACAAAACATGCCAACATGTTTCAGCCATACTGGCCTTCATCTTCATCAGGGCAGGTGAGGTGTTCTGCCGCTGCAGCATTGAGCTCTCACAAGCAGGTGTCATGTGAATGAGCTTCGTTTGAGGTGCCGTGGTCATGCATCAAACGTCGGCTGCAGCTCGTGAGAACGTTTGTTTTAAAGGAAGGCATTCTGTAGGAGGTGTACAGATCCTGTGCTCCATTTGAACACTGTGAGATTCTGTCCCTTTCTAACCTTTCTGCTCATCTTGTCATGTGCGTTAACACTTCACCCTTCATAATGATCCAGCTCGTGTGAAAATTTCAGTCAAAAACTGCCCGAGTCTGGATTATAAAGAGACGTCACAGAAATACTCTCAGAACTTGATTTGTTTTTTTTTATGTGAATTTTGATAAAGTTTTTGTAAAGTTTATGCAGATCTGATAATAATTTATACGTCACAGTGCAGAACAATGAATTCTCACCATTTTTTACGTGATGTCTGTATCTTTTATTTGTTTGTTTGTTTGTTTGTTCTGGGACATTCGACACGTTGAACTTTTTCCTTTACCGACACAAAACACAGATTCACCCACACACGAGTTTTTACCTCCAAACCTGTTGAGCTGCGTCTGATTTTGTAAATTCTCCTCGATTCACTGGAAGTGCGACATTTAACATTAGGAGGGGAAACGTCTCTTCTTCCATTCTCTTGTGTTTTGTACTTGTTATGATTGGCGTGCCATCGTCATTTCAAGAAACCACAACAACAAAATCCTCACTTGAAATGCGATGCAGGTCTTGACATTTTTTGCATTTACATGTTGATTAAGAACTGGACAGGCTGAGAGTTTGATGGTCACATGGCAGCTGCACAATGAGCTCAAACTTCTTGTTTGTTTTAAGAAATGATCTGAACTCCCAGTTCAATACTTACTGGTGCATGTTTATGTTGGGGCAGACTCCCTCTGCGTAGTGGAGCACGCTACACGTTCTGCACACTGTGCACTTTGCTCGCTGTCAAACGCTCTGCTGTCACTCTTTGTGTTATTTTTTAATGACCACAGTTGGTGCTTCCACATCTTCTCATTTCAAAACTCTTCCAGCAGACGATTCAGCGTCACCCTGTTTCTCCTGTGGTGTTTATTAAATGTTGTTCAGTCAGATTTTCTATAACCAGTCTGCACTAACATGTCATACTGTGTGTGGCATCACTGTGACGACGGTCCTCCACGTTTCACCAGATGCACAAAGACACTGTACGGTACTGTACATATGCATGGTATGCACATCACGGTGTTTGGACACACCGGGCCCAGGCAGCACCTTCACTGTGAATGCTGCTCGGTTTTTAAAGTTTGTTTTTTTGTACATCTCGTCTTTTTAAATTGCTTTAAAAAGGAAGTCAAGTCAAAAATGTTATGATACTGTTAGATCCCGAGTTACCCCTGTACAGGAGGCTCTGGACCAGCTCTCCCGTCATCAGTTCCTCGCTGTGGTTGCCCAGACAAGATGGACTGATAACTGTTTAAGCTAGTGGCGAGGGGACACGTTTAGCTTCTAACTACTTTCATCCAGACGCCTCCCCCCCGCTTGCTCCGATACATCACCCAATCTGATAGCCCAGGACTGGACACTATTATCGGCCACGCCTGTTAAAAAGCAGATTTAATCGTCTTTCTCCCTAAACCTCTGCTTAGAATAAAACACAGACAACAACTTTGACTTTTTAGAGCAGTGGTTCTCGACGCGTCTAACCTCAGGACCCACCACGACTCCTCCATGAGAGATCGTGACCCACATTTCTGATATTTTTAAACCAATTGGATTTATTTAATTGAAAACTGTGCAGTAGACGTAACAAGACGTGATGAAGGAAGACTTTTTGACACCATTTTATCCCCCAGGCACCTTTGGGTCCCGACCCTCCAGTTGAGAACCAACAAACTGTTTTAGAGCAACAAAAAACATAAACAAGAATTGAAACAGTAAAATCTGAATTCAAAAGCAGAACAGAATAATGATAGTGATAATAATCTGAGTAAATATAAGTCAGGTAAGGTGTAAGAAGAAAGGAAGGAACCAGACGGTCACTTTGAGGGTTTAAATGTCATGGGACGGTGATTCTTCATATTTCGACTCGTACTCTTTTCTCAGCACATTTCATTTAGAAGAACGTCTTCTCATTTTGTTTCTCGTGCCTGGGCCTTCGACGCTTCTGCTCTAGATTACAGAACATTTACGTGAACATACTGAATATTTTAAATTGTCGAACTGCGTCATTGTTTTTTAAATGTATTTCTCTAAATGACCATGTGAGTGTCAAGCTGATCTACAAATCCTCAAGCTGAAGTCATTCACACACACACACACACACAGAGAGCAGGACATGACCCCACCTGAATATCTAACCCTGTATTTACATTTTAAAGAGAACACTAAGTTAAGTTTGGGATTGTCTCGGCGTGTGCGTGTGTGTGCGCGTGTGTGCGCCCCGCTCCGTCCTCATGCTGCGCACGTCTGAGTCTCAGGACTCTCAAAGAGCTGAAATGTTTCTGGTTCTTTCAGGTTGTTTTTGTTTTTTCTACTTTCAATGCGGGGAATATTCTCATTGAAAATAAGCTTCCTCTCTTTTACACTTGGTTGTAATACTTGTTTTGGCCACAAGAGGCTGCAGGGTGCCACTTCCTCATGTTCCAAACAGGACGTAAAGCAGTCGTAACCTTTAAGGTGAGAATAAAATCCTTCCTGCAGGAGGCAGCTACATACTTTATACTGTGTTAGAGATGATCTCATGTTGTCATTTATTTATTAAAGCTATAAATATAACTTCATGCATGGAGAAAAACATGAATGCTTTCAGTCCTGTTCAGATGTTGAGGTAGAGCAGCACATCAGCCCCCTCTTGTGGCCAGAATGGGAACTACAACAACAAATGCTTTTCCTTTTTATTTTGTTCCTTGCATGAAACCCATAATGTTCATCTAATTAGTTATCTACGGTGGCTGGGAAGTGCAAAAACCCAAAATTGCAGAGTGTGAAACACTTTTACAAAGATGAGACAAAGTAAAGAAACTGTTTTAGAATTTATGAAACTATCTTACATAAGAAACACTTTTGACAGAAGTAGACGATGCAGAAGGCAGAACACAACAATTATGAGACGGTATATATGTAATATAATTATTATATTCATGCTTGAAGGACACAGAAGGTCCTTACAGATTACAGAGACCGTCCACATGAAAAAGCAAGATCGAGTTAACTGTCTGAGGTGGGTTCAACAAAACGGAGAAATCATCAATCCGTCCCCATGAACCCCAAATAACACATTTCACAAAGTCTTTCTGCCAGAACAAAACTGACCGCTCAATCACCTCCGGGTCACTTCCAGCATTTGGTACGTTCCCTCTCCGGGACGATTCTGTCGCTCATAAAAGTGTTTCAGTTCTTGTACATTTATTCTCTGTTTTGTTCAAAGTGTTTCCTTTAGTCATTTTGTTTTCCAAAATGTAAATTCTTCTCAAGCTTTCTGAAAACGTTTCACACTTTGTTCGTTTTGATTTTGCGCTTCCCAGCCACCGTAGTTGCCACCTTGCAAACTTCAACAAAACACCTATTCTAAAAACGGAAACACTCAAGACTTTGAATCGGATTTAAAGAAAAATGCCTCACCTGATTTATTTTCCAATTGCCTCTCTGGGCTTCCATAGTTTACTTGCATTGACAGCGACACATTACTGATTGAGTTTTGTTTTTGGAAGTTGTTTTATTGAATAATCTTCTAATTTCACCCTGAATGGAAACGTGAAAGTGATTAAGCATGATCACAAAATGTTAAATTAGGAGAGGAGGATTAGCCATGAGTGGTTAGATGTTTAAATTACAAACTTAATTTTTAGGACGTTATAAAATGGTCAACTTCCACAATCCTGTATGCACTACAGGCCAGTCATGTTACAGTGTTTCTTCTTCTTCTTCTTCATTAAACTCACTTCCTTTAAATTCTCTGTAAAATAAAAGTGAACATTTTTCTCCCAGAGTCGAATATTTCAGCTCTCTGCAGCTCCTGTTCCCTTTACTGCACAACCTTCCTCTTAACCTGACACAGGCGGCCCTGAACACATCTTAACTCTTTACAGCCGGGTCATATTTTCAATAATATATTTCCTGAACCCTTTCTGGTCCAAAGCACACGGGACACAGGGGTGGATGCTGGAGTCTTCAGGGGTCCCTCCTCACAGCCGAACACGCCTCTCTTTCAGCCCTACCACTGTGATCTCACTCTGATTTTTTTTATTATTTTTAAATCTAATGTTTTGTTTTTCTGTATAAATGTATATTTGATGGTAAACTTGTGAATGATGTATCAATTTTAATTATTTGTAATACTGTTATTGTTTTATTTTGTACAAAACAAGAAAAAGTAAAGAAAGAAAATAAATCACGACAAACTCGGTTTTGTAGCGACTGTCTTCAATAAAATAAAAATAAAAACATGCAGTAAACGCAGCGTTTCATTCTTTCATGCACACGGTGACTGCTTTGACTGCTGAAGGAATATGAACCAATTTTATTTTGTCACATTGTAATACAAACGTTGGACACTAGAGGGAAGCAGAGCATGAGCGGAGCTCTGCAAAAGTTTTACTGAAGATGAATTCAGTCAGGGGCCGCACAGCGAGCAGGTTCCTCTCTGTGTGGAGTTTGCATGTTCTCCCCGTGCATGCGTGGGTTCTCTCCCGGCACTCCGACTTTTTCCCACAGTCCAAAGACATCTCTCCTCTCATGGCAGCACTTGTGTGTAGCTTGATGTCCACACATTTGTTTTCATCACTTTCTCCACATTTTGGAACAAAGAGCGATGCCCTACATGTTAGGGTTTAAGGATTGCTGCAGGTAAAGGGGTTTCTAACTGCAGAATCAGGCTCTTGTAACCTCTTTGAACGAACAGAAACTTGTCCAGGATGAAGTTGCAGACAGGTTAAAGTTTGTGAAAACAGATTTTCACAGTAGACGGGCTCAGTTTCCTTGAGGCTGAAGTTGCTGAACCATAAAAAGCACGAGGGCATTGATATAACTGGAAGAGAAGCAGCACCTCCTCCTTCCAACACCTCTTAAACTGAAGTGGTCTGACCCTCCAGTCTTCACAAACATCTACACCTATAATTAGAAGGCACGGCCTCATGTCAGGTATGTCAGTCGCTCTGCTGCTGCTGGCCTCGCTCTGCTGCTGGCCTTGGCAGGTGTGAGGTGCTTTGGGGACACTGGGTGGGTCCACCTCAAGTTACCATTTAAAGCATTTGGAGACCCTATGTTCCTCGCACGTTAACATTTAAAAAACAGCTGTGATTGTTGATCTGAGTGAGGATCTATTCAGCAGGATTTCATCTAGAAATTGAACGTTTTTAAAACCTAAATCCCAGGAAATGTAGCGACAGACTCACAGCAGACTAATAGCTAATCAATAAAGTCTTAATATAGACTTTTCTGAAACTTCAACAAATCAGACATACACACACATCCAATGTTTTTGCTGCATCATCTTTGTCGGAGCTACAGGGTCCCCTGTGGCTCAGGAGGTAGAGTGAGTCGGCGCTCTTCGATCTTCGATTCCCCGGCTCCCCCCGCCCATGTGTCGAAGTGTCCTTAAGCAAGACACTGAACCCTAAGTTGCTCCCGACGGTTAGGCCAGCACCTAGCATGGCAGCAGAGGTGGTAAAGCGCTTTGGAGAAAGGCGCTATTTAAGTGCGATCCATTTACCAAGAAATGAGAGCAGAAAAACAACTTTCAGACACTCGTGTTGGTCATGTTGAAGTCTCTGAAATTCACTCGGGCCAGTGTTTTAAAGTGACCCTAAGAAGATCAAATGTTTCCTTTAATCCAGTCTTTGTCGATGTTGCAGCCTCTGGGAGCAACGACCAACTGGTTAGCTGGTGGTTAGCTATTGAAGGACTTCTAGTCAAAACGTCCCATAATAGGGACAGACAGACAAGAAACTACTGTAGCCAGAATGCCAAATGACTGCCGATGGATTCCTGGATTGATCATCGCAGACTGCATTCCCCCTCTTTTACTCTCCATTCAGACTGTTTCTCTGCATGCAACCATTGTTAAATGGAGTGGTCGTATTACTCGGACTATCAACAAAACCGGCACACTGTGGATACCAAATCCAGTTCCACGCCTACAGATTTATCCCATTTATGCAGAATCCGTAAATAGAGATTCCTCTCAGCCCAGCTTTGTTCTGCAGGCTCTGCTTGTTCCTGTTTACTTTATTATTGGTCAGCTTGGTGCAGTCCAAATATCCCGTGCTTGCAGTGTTGTCTTTCCCATTTTCTGCTACTCGGTGTGACCTACTTTATTCCCTACATGACGGAGACAAGAGCAGACTCAGTCAGACTCGAGGGATATGTTTGTTATATTTCATTTTTTGCTGACCAAACATCGCTGGATCAAAGAAGACTTGGGGAAGATTTTTCTGATGACTTTCACGTGGATGTTCGAGCAAATTAATGTGAAATATTAACATGTTTTATTTCAAAAACTTCAACAAGGCACGTTTGAAATTGTGGGTTAATGTGGATAAAGATGTGTTTCAGCTTATAATAAGAGTGCAGCAATATAAAGGGAAAACATAGAATGTATTGTCATCATTTGTGTGCATGAGGCACTTTACTCTTTCTCCAGCCACCAGTACTTCAAACTCCTGAAGAGTGAACCCTTCTTTAACACACGTTTGCCGGGGAAGAGTCCTCCTACAGGAGGGAAATCTGAACGCTGATTGACTGAAGAGTCATAGCGGTTGTGTCCCATTTCAGCAGCTGCATCGTTCTGATGAAGGCTGATTACATCACAGCGGCGAAGGGAAGGCTGTCCCATTTCAAAGCCCCCTTCAAATGTGTCCTCCTTTTCCCCTGCCAACGAAGGATCCATCAGGTGCATCTTTCATGGCGTGAGAAATGCCAGATTCATTTCACAACAATTCAAACTAACGGGCGGGCTCTGAAGCAGCCGACTGTTTTAAATGTAATTAACCGTTTTCAATACTTATTTTAAGAAAGGAAAAGGGAAACCACTTTAAAATAATAACTTACGTGCTGTTAGTAATATTAGCTAGTTCCCAGGCAGCTGTTGAGGTTGCTAGGCGACAGGGGTGGTGCTTAGAAATGAAAAGGGTAAGGGCGGCGGCAGCTGATTACACAAATGGGGAATCCTCCGTGGACCAGAGGATTCAGGAATCAGGATGAGTGAGTGGGGAACGACATGCCAGAAAGGAGCCACAGGTCAGACCCCAACTAGTGCCGCCCACTTGGAGGACCCAAGCCTCCGCACATGAGGTGCGACCTCATTTTACTTCGGCCTGAGCTGTCTATAGCTATGAAGACTGGGTACTTCAAAGGATGAAGCCCCTGAAATGAGACACAGCTGGCATGGAGCAGATTGATCTCTATCTATATCTAGAACCAATTGCCGCACTTCCATGCAAATATCTGTTTATAGAGATAAACAAATCATCATCAGATTACTGCTGATGGGAGCCGGGATGCCATTAACGAAGATCGTGTTCCGCCTGCTTTTGCTCTATAACAGATTGTTTTTTCCTGCGTACAGTAAAGCCTGTTAACACGTGATTGGTCAATACCACTAAAAAGCATTTCACAAACAGAAAGCAGAAAGCTCCTCATATCCAGCCCTCTGAATACAGATTCAGCTATTTTTATGTCGACTTTGTAAACAGAGATTATGAACTGAGGCATGGCCGATGCGAGGCAAATTGATCACGTGCAGTCGGTCCACGCAGTTCCACCTTCACAGTCTCGTCCAAACATGGTCGCACCTTCTTGTTTGGGGGGATTTATTTGTGGACAGTTTGCCTTAATGGGATCGGACAGTGGATAGATTAGGAAATCAGGATGAGAGAGTGGCGAACGACATGCCGGAAAGGAGCCACAGGGGGGACCCCAATCTGGGCCGCCCACTTGGATGACCCACGCCTCCACACGGGGCGCGACCTATAACCTCTCCACCATCTGCCCCCCAAACTTGGTCCCTTCTGACTCCATAAAAAACAACATATGTGACGGCAAATAGACACAACTCCAGACTTCAATTAACAAACCAAAAGGTCACATCATGTTGCCATCATCCATTTATCACAAGATGTTTCACCTCTTCTCTTCTTATTTGTAAAGTGGATGTTCTTTGAAAATAAATATCATGTGCACGTGTATTTGTGATAATAGTGAATACATTTGTCAATATCCATCCCTTGCAGACTTTATTTTTATACCATTTCATTGATTTTGGAATCTGCCTCAAAAATCCAGTATTGGACCTGTGACATTCATACATAGTTTTTCAACAGTTGTCATGGTTACAGGCAAAGAAGTACATATTGTCCCTCCCTATCCAGTGCATGGTAACGTGAGAAAAAGACACGGAGGAGTGAAGGAGGCAGCATGGAGGAGTGTGGTAAACAACAGTGATTCTAGAGGACAACGTGTGCCGCTGTGCACACTTCACAGCATCACATGTGAGTCAGAGACGGCGATGGCATCCTCATCCTCTCTCCTCATCCTCACTCTGTCTGTGTGACGAAGGAGCTGATACATCAAACCACACAGACGGGATTTCTCTGCTGTTCTGCACGACAGATCACAGTGATGACGGGAGTGGTTGGTTTACCTCAGCGGATGACTAATGAGGCGTGGAGGGCTGTCCCCTGCTACACGCACACACACGCATACACACAAACACATGTCTACTGGCTTAACCCACAAAGCCCGCCCCCCTCGCCTCTGGTTCGTTAGTCTCTATTTACCTCTGTGTTAATCCTCTACCCTCTCACATCACCCCTTTTCCCTTTCCTCTCTTGCACGCTCTCTCTCTCTCTCTCTCTCTCTCTCTCTCTCTCTCTCTCTCTCTCTCTCTCTCTCTCTCTCTCTCTCACTCTGTCTCGCCTCCCCTCTCTCCCCTCAAAGCCAGCAGGCTGCTATTTGATCCAGACCGCTTGTTATATGATCTCCTGGAATACAACAACGCTCCCTCGCTACACGATGGATTTTCTGGTTGTTCACGCTTCGAGGTGCAGGGAAAACAGAAGGATGCCAGCGCCACGCTGAACCTCCATCATCTGACCTTTCCTCCCCCTTCTCTCCCTCAGATCTGAACCCGTCTGTTCGTCAGTCTCCCCGTCTTCCCTTCTCACCCCCTTGCCCCCTGTCTCCTGTCGCCCCCTCGACAATGTTACCATGCATTAACTGGCTGCAGCCTCTCCTCGCCTTGATCTCCTCCACCTTGCTTACCCGAGCCAACAACTGTCCATTCAGCTGTTTGTGTCCAGACCACCACACCGTGGACTGCACCGGCCAAGGTCTGACCAGTGTCCCGGACTCCATCCCATTGGACGTTCGCCGCCTCTTGCTCTCCAACAACTGGATTCCCTGGATCCCCTCTGACTTCCTGGTCCTCTACAGCGATCTAGTCTACCTGGACTTGAGGAATAACTCCCTTTCCCAGCTAGAGCCAGGGACCCTGACCACCTCCTCAAGGTTGGTCTTCCTGGACCTTGGGAGCAACAATCTGACAGAAATCCCCTCTGGAACATTTGGGGAGTCAAGGAGTCTGATCAAACTGCGACTGGGGAACAACCCCTTCCTGACTGTGGTGGACAGTGACGCTTTCACAGGGCTGTCCTCTCTGAGGGAGCTGGAGATGGACAGGAATGGTCTCACAGAGCTGGACGTCAGCGTCCTGGAGTCCCTACCCTCCCTCCGGATGCTGCGTCTGGAGGGGAACCCCTGGCTCTGCAACTGCCAGTTTGCTAAACTGTTTGCATGGCTTACAGAGAACCGTCACAAGCTCCCAAATGGTAAGAAATAAGCTGCTTATAGCACGGACATGCAGTCTTTCTCCCACGCCAGAGCAAGAGAAATCAAATCATTCCCGTAGAGTTGTTTTATCCGAATACTTGACTGAGCAGCAGAAATTAGGACAAAGGAAACAGACTGAGAAAAACAACACAACACAGAGATGTGACTGAGAGCATGTCTCCATCTTTGTATTCTGAAGGAGACAAACAGCATCTCTGGTGCACAGTTTGTTATTCCCAAAATGGTGAATCAGTAGTGAGTTGCACCTTCTATATCTGGTGCTGGAGGGGACATTTTTTAGGGATCACCAGAATCAGGTTAGGCAGAGACAGTAGACGAGACAAAGACATTGTTACACGATTCTGAAGGAGTTTATGTAGACATCGATGACATTTACAAACGCAGAGTGAAACAGAGTGAACACATTTTTAGTGTTTTTCTGGCTTACAAAGACATCATCTACATTAAGATGCACACAAGATGTAAAATCCTTTGTTGCCTATGAATGCATTTCTTTATTCTTCTCAGTGCAAAACTACTTAACACCTGAAACACTGATTTACTGTAATCACGTTTACATTGCAAACAAGTCTGAATGCTTTTTCAGGGAATACTTTTTTGTTGTTTTCTGGAAATCCAGTCTTGCAGCTAACTCACAACAACAAACCAATATCTGCAGGATACACCATTGAGCTACAAATACACAAATGTTTGCTCTTAGCTCGATTTGTCAGACCTCATCTGTAGAAGTTAGAGCCAGGAGCCTCCTTACTCATAACAGCAGAGGAGCGACTCGTGTTTTTATGTGCAATAGATCACTGAAAACAACTCACCAGCATGTGAGCATGGCCACGTGGGAGACATCGGAGAGGTTCATTTCGATCGTATCTGAGCCTTTTTATATCTTAAAGACATAATGTGACTCACTGAAGAAGCTAAATATACTTCTGAGTCTTTAGCAGCTTTCATCAACACTTAGAGTGTGTTCATGTGAAACAAACATCGTGTGGCAACACCTCCTGTCGCTGTTTAAAATGTTCTTTAGTGATGATGGAGGTTTAGTCCTCCTTGATGTTTCCTCACACACCTGACTGACTACACTGAGTGTTTCCCAGTATAAGTTAAGGTCTTCTTCTTTGCACCAGTGATCACAGAAACACACATTTAAACTATAGCTGCACAGAATTTTAATCTGAGAGGTCATTCATGGTCCAGGATCCAAAGATGTAAAACAGATATATAACAGATCCAGACATCGTGCAGGTAAGTGTATCAAGCCATGACTCAACAAAAACAAAAGCTTCTCTTCCAGCTGTCGCTCTCTCTTTCATTTTACTTTAACCAAAATATAAACATCTGAATGAAAAGAACAAAAGAAACAAAAGATGGCAAAATAATTTCATATCGTTCATTTTTCTAAATATATGACACCACACATACTATAACACCATATTACATACAGTATTTGTAACAATAGAATTTTCTACATGCAGAAATCTAAATCTGTCCAGTTTTTTTTGCTGCCAAAGAAGTGGCATGAAAGATGAATACACCATCAATGTCCCGGGGCGGCCTCGGTCGGGCCCAGGAGGCCGGTTTGACCCGGTCCTCTTCCCTGGTTCTCCAGATTTGCAACAGTGACCCGCCATCGGAGGGCCCCCAACTTAAGAGCCCCATTGGTATCATTGTGCCAATATTTCAAGATAAAATACCATCAAAACCAAAAAGACGTTTTGCATGGTCTGTTATTAAATGTGACATTTTTAATGTTGTCATCAAAGCTCAATCACTTTTTCAGGTTGATTAATTCTCATTTATGTAACTGTTGTTGGTCACTTTTTCATTTCAGTAACTTGATGAATCGTGATTTTCCTCTAAGTGTTACAGTGGAAATGACTGATCCTCTGTCGCCTTTAAACTGAGCCGTCATGATACTTACGTTTAAATAACAATGAGTACAAGGCAACCTACTTCCTGTAAACACAATCCTGTGTTTACATCGGTCAGGTCAGAGCTGTCGGAGATACATGTCCTATTCAGAGTGTCCTACACATGTCTGTTTCAGCCGCTTGGCATATCCCATGATACTACAACACAGATAGTACTGTGGCTACACATGCCTGGACTCTCTTTATTACAAAGACACAAAACACACACACACACACACACACACACACACACACACACACACACACACACACAAACACACACACACACACACACACACACACACACAAACACACACACACACACACACACACACCTAATACGTCAAATTGAATGACTTTAAAAGTTGGGTGATAATGGAACAAATACTTGAAGTGGCTCAGATTTTTGACTGATTCACTTTTAGAGGTCGTCGTCCTGCAGACTTGGACACTAATATTACTCCACTGGAGAATCTGAAAGTACGTCTTTGCACTCGCACTCTGAAAGTGTTACAGTTCAGGAACAATGTAGTCCAAGACCATGACCAGTCCATGTGAGTCCCACACCTCATGTCACATGTGGCGCATGCAACACGTACTTTCATTCAAACTCCAAATGAACACTCTTATAGTAACTTGTCGTCTCCTCAATAGATTTGAAGACACTTTATGTTCCTCACTCTCTACTGATATATCTCTATAACTCTCTCATCCAAGAAGGGGGCTGTAGTGCTCTTATTTCTTAATTTAATGAGTCAAGTTATTGGCTGCATTTGGACACTCTGCATCCAACCCTTGAGACTATGCTACAAATCAGACAATGCACAGGTATTTTGACGATGTCCGTGCACTTGAGGTATTGACCGATCTAGAATTTAAATAATGGGTCCTCATTGTCTAAGACTGAGACAAGACCGAGTTAAAGTGCAGTTAAGTCTGAGACAGAGTCCTTCGAAGTAGCCACTACCTGTCTCTGAACGAAGACAGATCCTTCCCGTGCACACCCATCCTTGTTCTTCTGTGTGTGTTCGTATCTGTGTGCAAAGTCTTGTGTGCACCTGAATTCATACATTTGTACATTTCATTGACCACACATTTCTGCATGTTAACACCTGCACACGTGTTTTATGTGTTTGCATGTTGTATCTCCGAGTATACGAGGTGTCCATATGAATTAGTATAGGTGTGTTCATGTGCTGTGTGTCCCTGTGTGTCATTCACGTTGTGTTGTGAATATATTTCAATGATTGCATGTTTGATTATGTATATTTTGTCCCATGTGTGTTTCTGTGTGTGTGTCTGTATGTTTGTGTGTCTCTGTGTGTGTTTCTGTGTGTGTGTGTGCATATGAGGAGGTGTGAGCCTGTCAGTCTGTCTTCTGCACGTCTGTGTGAGCGTGTGTGAGTCTGGCTGCCTGTTGTAGCGCCACGTGACTGGAATATCACCAAGCGATGAGGTCACCGAGTCCCTTTTCATGTGGAAAACCCCTTCTGGTCTTACAGTGACTCACACACACAGCGACACACACGCACACATCAAAACACACACATTTGCTTGACAGTGATGTCTACTGACTCTTGGGTACAGCAGCGCTACAGACGAGTCAGGATGAGATTTTAGTCCCCCTCTGAACACGGTGGACAACATGTTTTTTTAAGGTGATAAATGCATCAGTACAGAAAATACATCCTCTAATCTCTTCTGCTTGGTGTTGCAAAACAGCGGCTTGCAGAGACAATAATGAATACACATCAGACAGACAGATCATGTTTATTCATTGGGTTAAATAGTCATAATACATAAAACATTCTGGCCTGCAGCATGAATGTTGTGCACAGTAAAGCCATATTTCCTTTCCTTTGTGGGTAATTACAGGAACCAAATGAAGCTCACGCTGGTAGTTTCAGTAGATTCACTGTTGGCAATGCCAGCAGTATCATGTAAACTAATTCAAGACTCGATATCATAAGGGAATATTTCCATCTTGACATGAATTTGTGCTTGTGAGCAACAGTTTTGATGCCTTTAGACCGTTTTATCCATTGCAACTTGGATCTTTTGTAACGATAAGTGACCACATTTGATGAACTCAGCTGTGCCTCTATTGTGGTTGACAGAGAGGTCACTCTAGTAGAAGACATGTCCGTCAAAAGGTGACCACACCCTGCTTTAGTGACTTTAATGGGACCATCATTTACTAAATGAACATCATGCCGTACTGAAGAAGACTTGGAACTAGAGATTGATACCATGAAAGAAAGAAGGGCGAGGTCTCCCCAGCGATCAGGGTCAGCAGATCTGTCCAGTTTTATAAATACCTTGGTGTCTTCCTGGACAGTAAATTAAACTGGAAAAAGAACACTGATGTCGTTTTCAAGACGGCACAGTCAAGACTCTTCTTCTTAAGGAAGCTTAGTTCCTTTGACATTAGCAAGAATCTTCTTTATGTTTTTTTTATCAGGGAATCAGCTAGTGTCCTCTTTTATGCTTGGCTGCGGTGGCAGCATCTGTGTGGATGATAAAAACAGAATCAACAAGCTGATCAAAAAGGCTGGCTCTGTGATCACCCCAGACCCACTTGGAGGTTATCTTCGCTCAGAGAATGAGGACCAAACTAAAGACTGTTCTGATCTCTCAAGGCGATCCTTCACACAGTGTTGTTAATGAACTCTGATGCTCCTTCAGTGAGCGACTAGTGATGCCTCAATGTTCCACTGAACGACTCAGGAGGTCCTCTGTTCCTGCAGCAGTCCGATATTATTATATATAATGAACATTTTTAGTTATGTGTTGACTCATGGCAAATGGTTTCAATGGTGTTTGTTATTTATGTACTTGTTGTGCACTGTGATTGTACCGTCCATAATGTTTGTTGTGTGTATGAAGTCACCAGGTGGCAAATGAGTTTGCAAATTAATTGTCCTATGAAACAGAGATGATAATGCATTAAAAGTCTGTCAGCTGGGGGTGCTGGTGGATCAGTGGTTAGTGCACACACTCCATGTACTGCGGCTATAGACCTCCAAGCGGGCAGACCAGGCTCGAATCCGACCTGTGGCTCCTTTCACGCATGTCGTTCCCCACTTCTTTTGTCACTGCAAACAGGATCCGAATTAAGAGCTGATGAAGTCTCCTCATCAAGACAACATGTCAAGACAGAAAAAAAACATCCTATGAAAGTCAGTATCCTGTGTGCAGTACACATATCCGAATTTCTTTAAGGTATATTTTTGGAGATTGATGACAGAGCAAGTTCAGGTTAACCTGTTACTGACTCTTATCTCCCTAAGTGTCGTGTTAATTTGTGAGGTAGGATTTGTTTTTAAGTGTGACTACAGGAGTTGAGCTTAAAGACAAAGAAAACAGAGAAATGTCAAAGATAACAAGATCCAAGCTGCACTCAAACTTCTGTTCACAAAGCTCCTCAACCACAGGATAGTGTGGTGTTATTGTTGAAGAAAACTGTTCAGGTTACAGTTTGTTTAAAGACCCTTAACTAGACTGCTTTTTAAAAACATATTCTCTGATTCAATTCCTTTATTTACCTTTCTACGTGTAGTTTATGCAACAACTCACGTTCTGCAATTATTTTCAAAAGCTGCAGCTAGATACAGAAATACATTTGCACCCACAAATGTTTGAGCTTTGGAAATCATGTGCAAAAACAAAAAAGCAAACCAGTTGCTCAACTTTGCGCCTAAGCATTATCGTGTCCTTGAGCCTATTACTGTTAAGCAGTTGGCCACTTTTTCTTTACTGACTCATGTTGTTTAGCTGAATCAGTAGATCAAAGGAACTCTCCTCTCCTCTGTCTGGAGGTTAACATCACGTATCCAGTGCATAAGCGAGTGTGTACACCCCCAGGCATGTGTGGTCCCCCGGTTTGTAGCATGTACAGTATAGAGGCGTGTGCACCCCCGCATGCTTTTCTGCAGCTGTCAGAGCCTGTACGGGGAATGATCAGGGGCTTACTGTTGCTTTGAATTACCCTTGTTAATTTTAGGAACTTGTAATTTAGAGTATGGTGCATGTGTCTTCATTTGGTGTGTTCATGTGTGTGTGTGTGTGTGTGCGTCGCAGAACTGTGTGTGGGAGAGGAGCAATTACAGCAGTAATACCCAGTTAGGACCAGGTTGGATTTATCAAGGAATGCTCTTTGTAACGAGACCCGATAAGCCCGAATATCACACTGGGTGTGATGTGAATGAAAATCTATGTTCTACTGTAAATAATGTGTAATATGGAACAGTAACAAAATGAAGGTGTCTGATAAAGTTCAAGGAAGAATGTGCGACTTTTTGATCCAGTAGATGTTACCCTTCAGCACCAGCATGAAACCAGAACAAACTGCTGTTTGGCCACACCTTCGCTATTCTGAAGCCTCCGCTCTCCTTCAGCCACACACCTCCAACCCCTCTCCACTCAAGTTGCATGAAGGAGTTATGAATTAGAACCGACATAATTAAGCACCATTAAGCACAAGTGAAGGACAAAATTGTCCTTTGCTCGAGCTGCAATTACCTGTGGCCTGCATTGTTGTGTTAGCAGGCTAATGTTAGCACGCTTTGGTTAGCTCGTAGCTTCACATTGCACATACATTGACACGTGTCAATGACCGTGATCTAAAAACACTTACGTGACATCCAAATAATCAGTGAGTATGTTCTTCTTCTTTTCTCTAGTCCTTGACTAAAACAGCTTTATACATAAGGCCGTCCCGTCCATGTAAACATGATGTAAACACGGCCCTACAACAGTGGCACTCTTCACTTTGCATTTTTAGACATGTGAAACTTCAATGTCCGCTGCCTCACCTGCTGTTTCCTCTCTTCTCAGGTATGGAGGGGATAGAGTGCTCCCTGCCTATGGATGGGCGTCTGGTTCCTCTCAGTTTACTCTCTGAGGAAAGTTTCCGGGAGTGCCGTGGTACCCTCACCCTCACCGACTACCTCATCGTCATCTTCTCCGGCATCTCCGTCTCAGTAGTAGCCATCATGGCCAGCTTCTTCCTCGCTTCCACAGTCCACTGCTTCCAGCGCCTCAGTAAAGGCAGCAAAGGAGACGAGGAAGATGGGAATGACTGATCGGGGAAAGGAAAGGGCAATTGGATTATACTAAAGCACAGGTGTTGCATACAAAACTTCTGCTCAGAGGTCCTTTTGGTATTCCAGACAGAGCTCAAGTAAACATGACTGCAACGAGAGATCTCACCAAGTCAAGTCCAAGATCCTACCTGAGCTATCATGAGAATCACAGACTGGTTTGGAAGACTTCTAACAGGCTTGAATCACTGTGAACAAGTATTGGTTTCACTGAATGTAGCCATTTTTTTACCACTGTGTACACTGCTAACACTAGACACACTGCAGGTCTCTGACATAGGTTTTTGTAGCGTCACATATGCAGTTACCGTCATTAAATCTTACATTTGTAAAGATACTATAGATGGAGATAATGGGACAAACTTGTCGAGACTTGGAATATTAAAAATCAATGATTGGCATGAAATATTCATATAGTCTCCAATAGCTATGGTCTTTGTTGGAAGTAGAACCCCAACCATTTCTTGTTGGTCTTGTCCTTTAGAGGTATTCACAGGCCTTGAATTACAAAAATAGGAGCTGTGACATTAACCAGGATTCTACTACAGAGCTTTTTAGCCTTCTGAGACGGCCATTTTGTCAGGTTAGATAATCATAAAGTCATAAATCATTGCCATGACATATTACAAAATGCAGTTGGGCACAAGTGAATGCTTTTTGCTCCAGTCGACCAACAGAGCAGATCGTAGACGTTGCCGAACTAAGAAAGGCAAAGGGGGGAAAAACCTAGCGTGAGGTTTTTTATTGCTTTCTTGGTTGGTCGTCTTCCGTTATAACAAAACACACAGGATAAAACACTCAGTTGTCTGATACCATGTAGTGTGATCTTACCAATGACCAACATCGACTATTGGTATAGTTCAAGAAAAGAGACCCGCCTCCTAAAATAATTTCATGCAATGTATCACAAATGTAGACTTCAGAAACCTGGTTTGTTTTGGGTCAACTGGTTTTCAGAGGTTAAGGTCGGCCCAAGACGTTCACTGAGAGGGTCCACTGGTACAGCTGGTGGCTAAGTGCCTTGCTCCACAGCATCTTGGTTTATTAAAAACACTTCAAGTGTTTGAAAAGATTTGAAAACGGGCCTTTTGAGATATCCATTTATTGATTTCACAACACTGAAATGAATGCTCCATGTTGCACCCCAAAACATACAGTATTCCAAACTGGTAACTTTGCAAACTGCTAGATGGAGCTGCAGCTACTTAACTCAAGGGTTAGCATCAGTGTGCTGCAGTTGATATTGGGGAGTTCATTGCATCGCTTGTCAGTGTAGTTTGTAGATACCGTCGGAAAGAAACGATTCCCTCCGCACCTGCAGACTTCTGGTTTGTTCAGAAACTGATCGTTATCCAGTGAAGCGATAATATATCAGTACAGCTAAAAGTAGCAGATAATTTGGTCTCTCCTTCCCAGCTGAAACAACATGAGCTAGTTAGCATTAGCGCCAACTCGTAAAGACAGTCTGGAGATTTTTACAAGTAACAGAAACACTTATTTATTTGGTTTCAAATGTTATCGTAACATCTTTTATTATACAACAAGAATCAATTGGACAGCAGGCAGAAATTACAGCGGTGCTTTGACCTCTAAACTAAATACATCAGATTAACGTTTCAGCTACAAGCCAAGTTGTGACCATGAACTTCAGGAAATAACTGGAAGTCAGGTTAAATCTAAATGCCCTTTAGACCTCCTTGGCCTATATGGGCAACACGTTCCTGTCCCCTGTCAAAGGCTTTCTGGGAAGTGGAGTTTACATGGATGCACTTATCGATTATGAAACTGTATTTGACGAAGGAGATTATTTTATTGGAATCTGGCTGTCGGGATTTCAGACCTAAGAGCATTAGTGAGGTCAAACGCGAATGCTTGGTGTTCAGGCTCACAGTACCAAGCCAACAAGACCAAGTGGGGCCCACATGGGCTTTACTGGGTTAGGTGGGGTTGGTGTTGGGGCGAATCTGGGTAGCCATGGGAAAGAAATGGGTGTGCAATTTCAATAGAGGAAATGGATACTTGATGGCTCCCCAAGTGGGCCACAATATGTAGTCTAGGTCAAAAGCCAATCAAGGGCACATATTTAAACCATCTAGGCCATCCAATATTTGACAATCAGGGAAACTGAGGATGAAACTGGCTTGGGCCAAGTTGGGTATTCTAAACAGGACAGGTGGACTTTTATAGACCCTTCTTGGACATGTTGGCGAGTCCAATATTCCAGTTCAATCCAAGGTTGTTGGACGAGGTTGAGGTCAATGCTGTATGCAGGCCGGTCAGTTAAAACCACACCAAACTGGGAAGGCATTTCTTTATGGAAGTGGCTTTTTAAAACTGGGACATTGTCATGTTGAAAAAGCAAAGAGACAAGCACAAGATATCACAGAGTTGGAAGTTCACTGTTGTCTTAAATATCACAGCCTGTTATAGAACAAACAACTACCCAATGCCAGTGTTGGGTTCGGCCAATCCAAACTACTTTACAACATGGTGAGGCAGACTGCTCTGGCTCATTATAAGGTAATGCACTGGTCAACACAAACCTTTACTACTTCTTTTCTGCCATGAAGTCTGCAGAGTTTAAGCCCCACGTTTAAACACAGGGCCTTTAATTAAAGCTAGGTGCTAGCCCCAAGAAATGGGATGAAGCCTCACATCGAGTATGAAGGCAGGTATCTGTGGTTATTTGAGCCACATACATCCAACATATACATGTAAGTATTCCTCTTGAATATTGTCTTCTAAATCAAATTTGATCAGCTGTTTTCATCAGAAATACAGAGCAGTGGGACTCACACTACACACACAGGTTTGTAGCTGTCTGGGATTTTTAACATTAAACAAATGCATACTGTTGACGGCGTTAATTGTAGCAAAGTAACTGCCACGATGGCCAAAGGCCGGAGCCTGAAGTGCCTTAAGATGACAAATAGCCACTTTATGTTGTCTTCAGAAAATTCCATTTCTAGATCTTCCGATACAAGTCAATATTTTTATCCTTTTGTGATCTGGGTTTGGAAAATGTGTGTTTTAAAGCTTAAATGAAGTATGTTTTCATATTTTTAGACTGCATTATTTCAGACTTTCCAACAAGAATCGTGTCAGTATGGAGAACACTTCAGGAGAGCAGTAGGAGCAAGGAAATGTTTATTTCTCATATTCAGAATTTCCAAATATTATCCAATTAAAGGCAGGGTTGGTAATTTTCAAAAACTAGCATGATGTTGAAAGTAGCATTCCCTCAGTGCTCCGTCCACACCCACCCCCTCCCCTCTGTGCGCTCTCTAAAGCCACGCCCCTCACTTACATGCACGAGCGCCGTTGCTCCAGAAGCGGACCTCAGCTCATCGTTTGCATTGTGTAGAAACTACGTCGTCTCATGTCTCATTCAGCGTTAAGTAAACTCACAGTATAAACTCCGTCATCGATGACTCACTTTGAGTGTGGGCTCGTGCAAGCAAGAGGTAGAGAACGAGCAGGGAGACAGGGAGGCGTGATTGGTTCATCAGATTGGTACCTCGTGGCAGACATTGGTCGAAGTTTTTACAGGCTTACAACTGCTACAGATGACGGATTTTCTTCGTTCCTTTTTCAGAGCACCTGAGTTATTAATTTCTGTCAGGACCTAAAGACAATTTCAACCAAAATCTTAAAAAGTGGATCTGGAGGAAATTACCAACCTTGCCTTTAAGTTTCATGGAAATGACTTTGTTATACTGTATGAATCATTGGGAGAAGACACAACTATTGTCAAGTTTTTTTTGTTGTGTGGAGTTTAGTTGTTTTCCAATCAGGTCGACTGACTTTGAGCGAATATCCAACATTGATGATCGCTTCAGTAGCTACTGATTGACTTCTAATGGGTTTCTCGATGTAAATTAAAAACATTCTCCATAACGCTGAGACAAAAACTTGAGGTGTTCATCAATCACTTAGACATCATGTCTATATTTAACAGTGTATTTATACAGTTTACAAGGCAGAAAGCATTGTGGTCCATACAGTTCATGTCTCTGGTAATCTTATTCATTGAAGTCTGAAACTGTATAAGGAAATAACTGCATGGTTGTCATTATTTCGTATGCTCTGTTGATTAAAACTTTATCGTTTTGTTCCAATCTGGTGACAGTGAACATCAGGCGGTGCATCTCTTGGTATCTATCATCAGAATATGTGTTTTTGTAAACATATAATTGATGTCGATCGATCAGTTCACTCCAGGTGCAGGTTTTACTCTGTTTATTAAACGACTTTTACTGCCCCCCTTCACATGTGGGTCTTTCTCAAGTCAAGTTGATATTGTTATCCATTTTGGAAGGATATGGAAGCATGAACCTAACTAACAGCAGTGGTACTCTGTAAGTATCAGTGCTGGTCCTACTCGGGGCTTTGAATGCGAGGCATGCAAAGACGCTCCGCCTCTCCGTGGACAAACTACGTGTCTGAGTGTGCAATTACTTGGGTGCCAACTAGATTTGTAATCTCCAGTTTGAAAGGGCTTCATGTGTTATGATTACTGAGGATGAAAGAGGATTGTCAGGACATTTCACGGTGTGAAACAAGAGGTGTGGGTGACGGAGCACAACAGAAATTATGTAATAAAGTTATTTTCATTTCAAATGTGAACGTTGTAAGTCCATTTTGTTCTTCTTTCTTGCGAGAGAAGTTCTCCTTCCTGCACACAGACGACAGCTCACTGCTACTGTACATTCTTGTCATTTAACTCGAGCAGGGAAAATAATGTTGGTATTTCTGAGACAGAAAGCTCACAGCTAAATGATCACCTGCCTGTGTTTATTTACAGCACTCGACGTTCTTTATCCCAGGTTTCACTGCGCTGACATTAGCGTAACCTTACCCGCCTGTTGTCAGCTGTTTCACATGAAGTAACAAGAAACGAGTGCTTTTAAATGTCAGTATCTGTAACGGCGTTACTGAATCTAGTCAGTTACTACTCTGTCCCAACACTGATCACTGTTAACTGAACGTGACATTACAGCGAAGCTCTCATAACTGACCTGCTGCCTTTCAGATTGAACAACTTAAAGAACACGTGTGTTATAATGGCTGCCTTTGAGTGATATGTTTACTTCACTATACTCATGTCATGAGTAATCGATATCGCTCTGAGCTTTTCCTTAACCGTCCTCATTGATGTTCTGTCCCGTGTTGTGATGCCGTTAAAGAAACTCAACACTTGTTGCAGATGTTTTACATTACACGTCCTGCAGGTCAAGAGAGGGATTACGCCCTCTGACCTGCCTGTGGATTTACAAAGTGTAAAAATCTGTGGCAATGTTAAGAAAAAACTATCACTAAAAAAAATCTCTTTACATGTTCTCACCCTCTCTGGGGATATGGTTTGTTACAGATTGTTTTAACGAAGATGTGAACACGTGGTAGTGTCGTGTGTTGCAAAGTGAAGTTGCAAAAACAAAGCCTGCAGTGGAGAAACTAGAGCACAATGTCAGACAGAGAAGCACACTCCAATGCGCCGAATGAGAACACAGTGAGGGATGAGGGCAGATGAGACATTTACGTTTCAGCCTCACACCCAGCTGGGAGGATGAACTGTTGAGGACAGGAGAAGAACATTCTCAGGAAATTAGGTTTCCCCCCCATCCCATTAAGTCCCGTTGTCACCAAGATAAGAAGGCTATAAGAACCAAGTGTGGATCTCTTTAAACGATGCAACCAAACACTCCCCACGTTAAATGGTGACAAGTGCATTTAGATGTCAGACTAATAATCATAAAGCTTCAGCACTGAGAGCTTTAGAATCACACAATGATTGTGTTTGTAACTATTAGATAGATTGCATTGTTAGATTGTGTCACAGACTGTCTCAAAAATCATGTTTTTATGTGTGTCGAATGCAAAACCTCAAACTGCCTTGTTATTGAAACATTGTACAGACACAGACCTGCTTCTCTGCAAGGACAACATAGCCTATATGAGATGGTACATTCTTGTTAATAATTTACAGTCAAGACACTGTGTCGCTTCCTGCCCTCACAGTGCAGGTGCACAGATACAGTAGCATCAGTCTGAATGTAACAGCGGGAAACTTGACCTACTTCCCTCCTCTGGTTGGTTTCTGCTGAGGACACTGCAGCCTCGGGATCTGTCGCCTTTGAAGGTGTCAAGCATTAACTGTATATCCCAACCTGTTTATGTCCCAAGTGTGCCGTTTTGTTGTGCTTAATTTTTGGGGATAACGATTGAAAACAACAGTTAGCTAATGATTAACAGAAAATGTTCATTAGAGGAGAATCTGTGCAAACACATGCATGTTTTCTCTGTCAACCTTTACGCTGATGACACCCTGCTGTTCTTCTTCATCTCCCCTTCTGTCACTTTGGAAAATGAAGGCATCACTGTTGATTTATGTCTGCACAACATCACAACATTAGTGCAGATTCAACTCCAGGCCCTTTGCACATTTCCCCTTACTCTCTCCTCCCCATCTTTCCTGACTTTCATCAGCTTCCCCATCGATTAAATCAGAGAACGGACATTTGTTTTGTTACCTGGTGAAGTGTGCATCACTGCAGAGCTGTGTATGTTTACAAGTGTGTTCAATATATATTCAAAGTGACCAGAATAATTTCAGATACTTGTGGTGTGTGTGTGTGTGTGTGTGTGTGTGTGTGTGTGTGTGTGTGTGTGTGTGTGTGTGTGTGTGTGTGGCTGATGTGATAGCGATGTCTCATACTGCTGTAGAAGCCTGACAGTGGATCTGTGAGGTGGAACAGATGGCCTCCGCTCAGCTGTGGGCCTTCATGCTGCCCTGGATTACGGGGGGAGGCGACAGAAGAGCCAGCCAATGGGCTTTTGAGTTTATCAGTGTCAGCAGTATGTAGGATTCACATCTGCCACAACCACTGCTCTCTCTCTCTCTCTCTCTCTCTCTCTCTCTCTCTCTCTCTCTCTCTCTGTGTGTGTGTGTGTGTGTGTGTTTATGTTCTTTCTTTGCAACATATAGTGGCTCTGGGCAAGGTTCGAAACTAAAACACATAAAGACTGATCATCTAAAAGAGGGTGGATAATTTGGAGTAGAATGTATCTCGTGCTTCAGCCCCTCCACAGCTGGAGGTCGGTGCTCTCAGAGAAGGATCTAAAACGTTTAAAGGATGATTTTATGGACTTCCTCGCCCCAGTCTTCCCAGTTCAATTAGCTTCTTCATCTCATCAGCCCAGACGACATCATCAGCTGAAACTCCACCACCAGTGACTGGAATCCATGGGGGGATAGATCTTACTTCCACTCAGTGCAGACATCTTTGATCTTCCTTGCACCCTGTAGAGTTCAAGCACCGAAGATTCTCTGACAATAATTCAGTATCACATAAAATAAATATTTATCTCTGATTCATTAACTTGTCTCTACTGATTGAAATGCTTTTCACCTGGGCAATCGAGGTGGCTGCAAAAGTGTAGCCTATTGTTTCTTCGCATAAGTTTTTTTTTTTTTTTCACCTTTAAGGGAAGAAATGTAAGGTCTGTGCATATTTGTCAGTACATTTCAAGAAAAATAAAGACTCTTAAATGGGACCTCGTACAGCCACATTTGTCAAAACTGTAAAACAAATGCCGCTGCAGTGACGTTCAGTGAGTCCTCCTCTGTTGACTCAGTGGCTCCAGAAATCTCAGCGCTCCTCCTCCTCTGAGTCCACTTCAATCAACATCACACAAAGCACTGCTGCATGTTCCAGGACGCTTTATTCTCTGCCTAACTTTGCAAGGATTTACTCAATTACATATTCACCGACAAGTTTACTGTCTCTTTGTTGGTTTTATCACCGCACTGGATCACTTTCATGGTTAGGCTTTTCTTTATTACGGGTCTTTATTTGTTGTGCTCGAGTGCTTGAACCACTTAGTAACCAGGATAGCTGAACAGTCCATTACTGTATCTCTTAGACATATGGGGTAGTACATTTTACTGCTTAGCAAATATTGAAGTTACCATAAAATAATGAACACAACATTTCTTCTACATATTCTGCCCCTCATGGGTTTCTGAATCCTCACAACTGAGAAGTGTTTTTGTTATGTGGGGGGGAAATCATATTCTTATCTTTATTTTTACTTGATACAAAAACATCTTAGGGTCATGACCCCCTCCATTGTTTTGCTATTGGGTGAAGAAACTGTGAAGGCGATATCTCTTTACTTTGAGTCAGAGAGGAAACATGCTCTCCGAAAATTGTTATTGTTATGTTTTTATTTTTCATTTAACTGTTTGTAGTTTTCATTTTTCATCTGAGGTGTCCCACAGTGAAGACACTACAAGCTGTGTAATGCAGTTACCAGCGGGTCCCAGTAAACAGCGCCCCCTCTTGGAGGAAACGACAAGTTCTCGTTGTTAGTGTCATGGTCATGGTGTGTTTACGGTCATTCTTTGTCCCATGCCTTGCAGTCTACAGGAAAAAAGCTATATATTAACATGACTATTTCCTGGTTGAAACTCCTATTAATCATTTAATTTTCCAGAGATTCATCGATTATGTTAGTAATTTGTCTGCTTGATAATAAACGTACCTGGAACATTTTGCATGATTTAGTTACCTTCAATAACTTAATCATGTAAAAATACACTTTTCATTATCAATGTGAGATAAAGAAAGAGGTTAAGCCACGAGACAAATACTTTGACGTGTCCCGTCCAAGCCTATTTTCAATTTCTCAGATAAAGATAATAAATAATTCCTAAAGCTACAAACGCAGCTTTTTATTGTATAATCTAACGGTGTATCGTTTGAATGCTCGTTTATCCCGATTCATTTTAACGCAACACGAGAGGAATGGTTTGTTTTTGTCACGTGACCGGAAGTGTGTGTTGGAAGTTCAGCGCTAGTAGGAAGTGCGTTTATTTACGAAGCAGCGACACACACACAACTCCGAAGTCTCTGAATTCCCTGACTTCTTCAACATCCTGGGAGGATTTAATTTGTTTTCTGTGAAAACGACCTCGGCTAGTTTGACCTCAGACTCTGATTTACCGCCAGCTGTCTATTTGTTTGTATTTGTTTGTTCCGCTCAACCTGCGCATGCTAGTTTTTAGCTAAGCGGCTAGCTAAGTTGGATCTCAACCTTGTCCATGTCCGTCACGTAAACCACGCTGAGTTCTGTACAAGAAGTTCGTCGTACTCGACCATCGACCCTACATTAACTGAAGTCTGGGAGTGAATGTGGAAACACTGCCTGACAGTCGTCTGTGTGCAGTTTATGTCACGCTGACTGGTCCTGTCCTTAGTGGTTTGACAGGACATGACCACCTACTGATTGTGGCATTAGGCTGGCAGCGACATGGACTCAATGAAGATGGGTCGATAAGTCGATGAAGGGCTAAAACTGTCGTCTTTTGGCGGTGAGTTCAGTTAATAACACAGCTGTGTTTACACATAAAACAACATTAGTAGTGGTATGATGCTAGCTGCTATCTTTAATTAACTATCCTAAAGTTGTTGTCACCCTGCCAACATCTGAAAGGTAATTCAACCTTGTGTAATCTTCCCACTGTGATAAGTCTCTGTCACTCAGTTACATGTTGTGTCTGCTGCCAAATATACAACTCCGAATGAGCTCGCAAAAGCTCTTAAGTGTTAGTTTCGGATTTGTGGATAACGTTAGTTCAGGTGTCATCATGAAGAATCGGAAAGTTGAGCTTTTATTCAGCTGTATCCTAAAGTCTTGAAGCCGAATTTATCGACATTGATTATTGAACGTCTCTAAAGTCATTGTGTGCACTCTGGGCTTGTAAAATATTTGCTGTGTGCAAAGAAACTTAAAAATGCTTGATTTCACAGTGAGCTTCAATCATGATCGCTTTCTCAAACAGTGTTTAGCTTTCCGTTTCAAGTCGGGTTGTTGTGATGCCATGCTTTTCAACGCTTGTTTTATTCAGCTGTATCCTTCTGTCTTAAAAGCCGAATTTATCGACAGTGATTATTGAACGTCTCTAAAGTCATTGTGTGCACTCTGGGCTTGTAAAATATTTACTGTGTGCTTGCTTGATTTAACCATGTGCTGCTGTCATGGTGATAGCTTTCCTAAACAAGAGGGTTTCTGGGTTTTGCTTTCAGTTTTAACTTCTTTCATTTTGATACAGTACTAGTAAAAACCAAACGATAAACAGTAGATGCCTGCTTTAAAGCACAACAAGGTAAATAGAAGTCCCATAGGCTCAATGTATTGAGTCATTTCTTGTTTCAAAGTATCAACATTGCAGGTGGACTCAAAACTGCACAAAAACAACTTTTTGCCAATATTTTTTTGCAAGTTAGACAGAGTGACGGAGTCCGCCTCTAATTTTTGATGCATTCATTCCTCTCTAACACAACTGTCTCATGATGTGGATGCATGATTAGGCTCAGAGACGTCACTGTTTGACAGCTTCAACATGTTTGTACTGAAAATGTTGACAACCTTAGTTTTAACCAACTTACTGCCTCACGTTTTCTGATCAGAGGAATAATATGTGTGTGTTGGGTTTATCAGACTTTGAACACACCCCAGTGGGGGCTACCACCCGGAGGTGATTTCTCAGGAGTGGCTGTCATCATCCTCGAGCCGGCAGGATGTTGGAAGGTCTCGTTGCCTGGGTGCTGAACACGTACCTCGGAAAGTATGTCAGCAACCTGAACACAGATCAGCTCTCCATCGCCCTGCTGAAAGGTAATATCACATGCTTTGGTTGCTGATGATTTTACAAAACAGGCTGCAGTGCGTGTTTGAATGTGTTCTCCTCCCTCTTCATCCTCTTGATGAAAATCAGCTTGTTTTAGGTCAACACGCGTTTGTGAATCTTTCCAACTGAAGATGATGCTGCTTTTATTTCTGTCAGGTGTTAACTCAATAATAACTGAGTGGTTAGGCCACTTTGAAAGGTATAAATTCATGGTATCAAAGTTAGGGATGGTACTTGGGGGTCGGTGGCCTAGTGGTTAGTGCGCGCGCCCCATGTACAGAGGCTTTAACATAGTCCTCGAAGCGGGTTCAAAGCCGACCTGTGGCTCATTTCCTGCATGTCATTCCGCACTCTCTCTCTCTCCCCGATGCAATGCTGGGTTTACTACAGCTTTGTGCATCTCTAATCAAAGTGAGAGATGTCTCGGGGCGTCGGCAGCCGAGTGGTTCTAGTCCGACCTGTGGCTCCTCTCCTGTGTGTCGTTCCAAGCAAATAAATTGGAATCCAGCATTTTAAGAGCAAAGGCTGCAGGCGTCACTTAAACGTGAACTATGTCGGGGATTCTCTACACACGCTGTTGACTTTGCTCAGGGCTTAACCAGTTTAACGGGTGCTGCTTTGTACACGTCTGTCATTGTGATAAATTACAACAAAGAACTGACATCTTACAGTCTGTATGCAGGGCATTGAACACCCTCCTTCCTCAGCCACTCATTTAGATAGAAAGAAAATTCTAACCCCCCTCCCCTAAAAATAACATTTGACCAAAAATCACAAGAGGTAGCCCCCCCCCCCCCCCCTTCGATGCAGGTGGATGGTGCCATTACCTCTCTGAACTCCTGCACACCAACCCACATTCTCAGGTCTTTCTCTTCCACTCAACTCCCTGCACCACCCCCTGCCCACCTGACCACCATGGGGTCCAGAGCTGCTCTGCCTCCCCCCTCTCAATTTTTCAAATCCCGTCAATCAATCAGACAGTGTGTGTTGGATCATTCCAACCCATAGAGATGTGTTGAATTGTAAAGTCAGTCAAAGTCAAAGCGTGTTTGTGTATTTCCTGTCGTTTCTCAGGCGCGGTCGAGCTGGAAAATCTCCCTTTAAGAAAAGATGCTCTCCAAGAGTTTGACCTGCCCTTTGAAGTCAAAGCAGGTAAGACATACTCATTTACATTCTCACAAAGATTGAACACACATTTCCTCCTAAAGGTAAAGCTCCTTCTAAAGGCAAAGGGTGCTCGTTCATTGAACAGTTTCTGGACTGCTCAGATGAAGCACTTTTGATTGGTCCAGGTATATTCCCTCAAGAATACAATGCTAGAGCTGTGTGCTTTGTTTTCAGTGAGCAGGAGGATCTCAAAACTTTACTCATCTGTAATAACAATAAGGCCCTGTTTCCACCTAGCGTTTATTTTTTAGTGCCAGCGTCTTTTTTCAAGTGTTTTAATGAGGAGAGAGCGTTTGCAGCAGAAAGCGGCCTCTGGAGGAAAAGCGTAACGGCCAGCTTTTTTTTCCGAGCGCTCCGCCTTTTTTGTGCGGCCGCTTCGAGTGCTCAAGGTGAAAGTCTTCAACTTTTCAGAAAGGCACTGTTGACATCACCGGCGCTCTTTTCCAAATGTTTGATATTCCCCGTAGTTTTGTGTCTTGTACCCACATCCTCCTCGCTCCGTGTCTGATCGGGAAATAAACGACCTAAAATAAAAAACATGCAGTAAAACCGTGGAGCAGTGTCGGTCATACAGCGGCCGTTGTCAACATACTGTTGTCATAGAGACAGGACAGACGTGCAGCGCTTTTCTTCTCGGCGAACAAACGCTTCATGCAAGCTCTCCCAAGAGCACAGCCAGCGCTCTTCTGCCTGGTAAAAACGCTAGGTGGACACGGGGCCTGAGAGTTCCACATGGACTTAAAAGAAAGGTCATTTTATGAATTATCCAGTCAGTTACAAACACTTGTTATTTATTGCTCATATTAATATTCTCTTGCTGTGCAATATGTCGCATGTAGACAGACTTCTTGAGCTTCAGACAGAGTATTAACTTTGAAATGACATTGTTAGATTTGAGTCTCTCTAAAGATTGAAATTCTTCCAGTTCATAATCCTGCAGACGGGACAGAAACAAGGACAGCCTAACATGCAGAGTGTCAGAAAGTGTGTGCCTCTAACTTTAGTCCCTCCTGTCATGACCTCTGAACTCTTCTGAACCTGTCGGTGTGTCCCGTCCATAATAATTCAAATCAGGATTTTCCCGTCTGGTGACGTGTGCTTTAATGTCATTACGTCGGAGCAGCATTCTTCATGCATGCATGCTCACTCACTGCAGGAATCAGTGTGATGGATATCTTAAGAGGAGCTTGTGAAGAGAAAGTGAAAAGACATCTGTAGACAACAGTCGTGTGTCAGAGAGGGAAACAAGTGTGAAAACAAGAGGAACAGGAGGAATATTTGGATGAGGACTACACCGGGCCCAGGTGTAGTCCTCATCCCCTGATGGCGACCCCGCCTTGACCTGAAACTACAACAGAAAGAAAAAACAGAAACACAGGAGCACCTGTATGTGTGGAGGGGTCGTCACAATATTTACGATGGGGAATCTCTGCTTGAGGACTCCAATATTTGACTCTATTTTCATGTGTATTCTTTTGTATTTGTTTCCCCTTTTTGTTTTTGGGTCTAGTTTACTGTCGAGCAACTCTATAACAAGTTTACAACATTTACAACGGAACTACAAAGACCAGAATTTGACTTACATGCAGGATGAACTTTATGACTAAATATATAATGTGTAGGAAATACTCAAAGCGAGACGGTAAGAACATGATTTAGTGAGAGTTAGATGCCCACCATTGTGAGCAGTCACAGTTTTATATAAACACGTTTGGATTTGATTCCATCGTTCTGTTTGACGACATGAACCTGCGTGCACAGGCACAGTAATACACCTCAGAATGAGTAAACTGTTATATAGGTTTGTACGCATATCCAGCTGTATCACTACCAGTGAAGAAAAGCTCCAGGTTTGAACACAACCAGCATCACAGGTGAATTCTCCATAAGCAGTTTAAATGTCTATACATCACTGGGATTATCCAGAATGAGATTATCCGGAATGACCTCGGCCTGAGTTTTCTTTTTGTGTAACGTGAGCGCTCTGTTGTCTTCACCAGGCTTCATTGGAAAGATTACTCTGCAGATCCCTTTCTACCGGCCTCACAGCGACCCGTGGGTCATCTCGATGTCCCAGCTCAACCTGATCATCGGCCCCGCCCAGCTGCAGGAGTACGATGGAGAGAAGGAGAAGGAGGAGGAGAATGAGCGCAAAAAACGCCTCCTCAAGGCTCTCGAAGACAAATTTAAAGTAGGTGGATTAAAAGTTCAGGTCAGAAAATGTGACCTGATGTAGCTTCCTGAGCATCACAGACTCTCAGGGACAATAGCTAAAGACTCAATGTCACATGCAATGTGTGCTGCATAGTATGTTTCTAATGACACCAGCTCTGTTGAAGTTATGCAATGATTGGAAATCTGACGGTGTTGCCCCACTACACTTATCCAAGCTGGGTAGAGATGTGCATCCCCCGCTCCTCCTAGCTCTCCTGACAAGAGGAGTCTTTTCTGTAAAAGCAGTACTCCATGAGGTGCAGTTACTAAACAGTATACCAACAGTATAAATGATTGTCTGTGTCCGTCTCCTGCAGAGTGAGTGTGATCAGAGAGGAGAGTCTTACTGGTACTCCGCCACTGCCTCAGTGGTCACCAGGATCGTGGAAAACATCGAGGTAAACCTTCTAACTTTGAATACCTCAGCTTGGACTGTATCATGATCCATGAAGGTTTTTTATGTATCCAATGGGACTCTGAGTTACTGACTATGCTCTGTGTTTTCTGGCTTGTTTGTAGCTGAATATCCAAGATGTGCATCTTCGATTTGAGGACGACTTCTCCAACCCAGAGAAACCCTTTTCCTTTGGGGTTTGCATCTACAACGTTTCAGCTCAGAATCCTTCCAAAGAGTCGGTAAGAGGTCGCTCAAAGGCATTTTAAACTATATTATTAGAAACAAGAGCTCATTCCATTTATTTAAAGGAGATCTATCATACCCACGTTCACCATTAAGTATGCAAGTATGGGACACCTTTTGAGTGGGGTTTCAAGATGTGTAGCTCAAAAACCTCCTCATTCATCTCATACTCGAGTCAGTTAAATTCCTCATTTCAGCCTCTGCCTGAAACAGTTCATTTCAGCTGCTGTCTCTTTAAGGCCCCCCCCTACCCTCCCCTCGTGCCCACTTTCCTCTGATTGGCCAGATCTGTTTGCAGTCACAGGGAAGTGTGAGTGAGCTTCCTGGTGGGCGTGTCCTTCAACTTTGCTCTCTGCTCTGATACGTCAGCACAACCTGACGTCGTGTTCTGGCCAAGTCTTGTAAAGTTCTCGTAACGTCTCGTTCGGAGCAGCAGGAAACCACGTCCGGGGATTACGCAAAAAAATTGAGCATAATAGATCTCCTTTAAGGCTTTACCAATTAAAATATCACTGACGGCATGAGAACAAATGTCTCATTTAATTTCTCCTTTCTGTATTTCACACTGTCTGTTTTCGGTACATGGCAGGTTTCTTTATCTTTTTTTCTTGTCTTGATAACTCGGTAGCTTTAATTTCTCTGTATACCATATTTATTAGACTATGATGTCCTGTAATCGGCTGTCTCAGTAGAACGAAGAAGATTTGAGATAAACGGGGATTTCCTTTCACAGGTGCAGAGGCTCCTCAGACAGAAGCAGCTGGAGATCGAGGACTTCAGTGTTTACTGGGACACAGAATGTGAGATGCTGGGAAAGCTGCCCGCGAATCAGATCCAGGTCAGTGACCTTTAACAGTGAAGAGGCATCTCTCCGTGCAGTATGAGAGCTCAGGCCTGGACTACACTCTGCGGCTTCACTGCGCTTTTGTTTTTATCTTTAATTATGACTGACCCAAGTGAACCGTACGGACTCCAGAATACAGACCCCTGAACAGCACAAGGCAGCATGCAGTATTGGAAAGTATTGATTTGTTGTTTGAACTTAGAGTGAGATGTGTTTGACCGTAAGAAGCTCGAAAACCCCCTCAAATAACCTTGAAGGATTCTGTTGTTTTATGCAGAATAAGAGAACAGGCTGCAAAGTTTTTGCTAGCATGACTTAAGTTTATTTTTTATGAAAGGGCCATTATTTCTAAGTTTAAAGGTCACATATTCTCCTCCTCTTCAACCAGTTTAAAAAAGTCTCAGAGCTCTCCAAAACATGTGTGTGAAGTGTCTTGTTCTAAATCCACTCTGATCCTGTATTTGATCATGCCTATAAACCCCTCTATTTCAGCCCTGCTCAGAACAGGCTGTTTCTGTGTCTGTAGCTTTAAATGCAAAAGTGTCTGACCACGCCCCTCTCTGGAAGGGCTTGGGTGGCTCGGGCTTTCTCGCTCCATGCCCTATTGTTTACGGTGAGAAGGCAGACTCAGAGGGCAGAACAAACACCTAGCTGTGGGAGTGTCACCCACCTGGGGGAGGGGTTACTGCCCTTTGTGATGTCATGAAGGGAAAATCTCCAAACGGCCTGTTTGAGCACACATTTTCTGAAAAGTGGAGCAGGCAAAAGACGGAGAGGATGGACTTTTCTCATCATTGGGGGGTTTGTAGACAGACTAGAGACACATATTAGTGTTAGAACAACATGGGGAAGTGGATTTGAATATTATGTGACCTTTAACAGTAAATAATAAATGATTCAGGAATAAATAAAAAACAACTTCTTGGTTAGACATGCAACACGGCGTCAGAATATCTCTGTAATGATGAGAGTGAGGATGCAAATCCAGATTTGGTGCAAATTCATCACCCAGGGTTATAAAGTCTCCAACATTTGTCTGAGTATTCATATTTTGTAACCCTGCAGGAAGCGATGACCCAGTGCATGCAGAGCCGTGAGCATCAGTATATCTTTGAACCGGTGTGTGCGTCCGTGCTGCTTAGAAGAAACACCTCCAAGGAGCCTCTGAGGTCCAGAAACACGCCACGGATTGAAGGCCAAGTTCAGCTGGAGCCCATGTCCTTACGCCTGTCGCAGGTCTGTATGAACACGTGACCATGATTAGGACGTTTTTTTTTTCTCATGTGTTATCCTTGAGGTTGGACAGTGCCCGCTATTTACAGTTTAATTTAATTTGACCATCCTTTAAATAGCCACCTGTGTTACATCTGGCAGATACTAATATTCTACTAATCGACTTATGTAAGGAGAGCATGCAGACAGATCACTGACTGTGTGTCTGTGTGTTTGTTAGATCCAGTACCAGCAGATCATGGCCTTCCTGAAAGAGCTGGACCGGCGGGAGCGAGAGATGCTTTACAGGAAGTGGAGGCCCAAAGTCCCCATAACTGGAAAGTAGGTCAACACAGTAACTCCGTGCTAACAGCCAGCTGACTTTCTTATATTTACAAACTTCTTTGAAAGCAAGATCTAAAGTCAAAAAGTCCAAACGTAGTTCTCCTGCAGTCTTATTTTTTCACTCTAGCCTTCTGGTCAGCCTGGAGAGCAGGTCGCCGTTCAGAACAATAATTGTTTGTGTAATAAAGCTTTTAATCTTTGAATCTGTCACATTGTTTGTCCTGCAGCTGCCGGCAGTGGTGGATGTTCGCCATCCAGGCCAATCTGAATGAAATCAGGGAGCAGAGACGGCGAGGCAGCTGGGACTTTGCCCTGCAGCGAGCACGAGACGCTCAGACGTACACCAGTCTCTACTTCAGGAGGCTCAAAGGAGTCCCACTGAGTCCTCAGGAGGAGGTACTGCACTCAGACACACACGCATGAAGTGTCAATAAACATGTAATACATAAATATATCCTAAAGAACAGCTAAATATTGATCTCACACTGTCTCTCTTATTTAATGTTATCATTTAATAATAATAATGCCTGGATTTATTAAGTTCAGTTTATTGCCATTTACATTGGAAAACATGTGCAAGAGGTAGACAGTACAATTGGACAAAGACACAGGACAGTAAGTTAAAAAAACTATATAAATATAAATACAAAAAGAAGAAGAAAACAGAGACAGTAAGGCCACATGAGAAACCATCAAATCATTACAAGCTTGCTCAGGCTGCGCACGGTGCATGGGAAGAAACTATTTGCATGACGGGCCGAAGTGCATCTAACAGAGCGACACCGTCTGCGTGAGGGAAGAGGAACAAAAAGACTGGCAGCAGAATGACCCGCGGGGTCCCTGGTGATGCTGAGGGCACGTGACAGGAGCCTAGCACTGTAAGTCTCTTCTAGACGTGGCAGACTGACACCAATCATCCTACCTGCACGGCAAACAACTTTATGTAAGGATTTTTTAGGATGCTTTCAATAACACTGCTGCTGTAAAAGTTATATAGGATGTGGATAACCTTCAAAATGTCCATCCATCATCTTGCGCCTATCCGAGGTCGGGTCGCAGTGGCAACAGGCTAAGCTAGTTGCCACAGGCTTCCCTCTCCTCAGAAACGTTTTCAGCTCCTCCTGGAGTTGTTCCGAGGCCAGTAAGGATAAATAATCAATCCAGGAGGATGAAAATGCTCTTTGTGATCCATATAGCACTCTAGTAACATAGGCACACACAAACATTTAGAAATAGAGCTTGAGAGGAATGGAAGAAGATGTTCAGATCCCCCTTTCCCAATCTGCCGTTTAAAAGGTTTGAAGGGAGAGGTTTACTCTAATTATCTTTCCAGCAGTTCTGATAAGGTATATCAGAAACTAAAGGCTTAGAGTAATTACTTTGTCATGGTTTGTTTACTTCATTTCCATAATGTCTCAGCATGTGAATGGGGAACAAGTTGGGGACTTGGTTATACGCACTCCTCTGTTTTGAGATGCTGTCCTTTCAACACACATTACTGACCTGATGTATACTTTTTGTTTTTGTCAATCAGAGCGAGCTGGAGCGTGTTGAGGAGGAGCAGACGTTGGAGGAGCTGCAGAGTCTCAGAGAGATTGTCCACGACTGGTTTCGAAAGCAGGAAGAGATCGCAGAGGTAAACTTCAAGGATTTGTTCAGTGGTTAAAATTAGCTTTTGTTGCCTTCAGGGAAGACAAATGTGCTCCTGTTCTTGATTTAAATCCTGTTAGCTGCACTTTAAAATCAATAGTCAAACATTTGTATGCGTCTACTTAATGTGGCTTTGTTAAAGATTTACCCAGCGTTCTTCCTCTGTCCCCTCTTCCAGAACGTGCGAGAGCCCAGCAGTGACGTCCAGCCCTGTCCACCTCCTGCATCCATCCCCAAGAGTGGCAGCTCTGGGATGATCCAGTACCTGCAGTCCTGGTTCCCGGGCTGGGGAGGCTGGTATGGAGAGTCTCAGGATCCAGACAGGCCTGAAGATCTCCTGCCAAGTCCGTCCACCTGGGATATTCTCGGTGAGAAACGTACTCCTGTTGTCACTGAGCCAGAGTACAACCGACATTTTTTAAGCTGCTGTGTATTTATGAGCTCTTGCAGAAGATGCTACAATACGATTTTTATCCATAAATATTTTCCTTTTGATGTAGATATTTATTAAATTAGTGGAAACACTGACCCTCTGACTGCTGACCCTGTTGTTTTCATCCGTCTCCAGCAGAGACAGAGGACTTGTTTGATCCTCTGGAGGACTCTCACACTCTGAACACGTTCACCAGACGGGATCACTTGTTTGCCCGGCTGGAGTTCTTACTGGAGAAAGGCGGAGTTACTCTCTTCCACCAGGACAGGAGGGAGGGCACGCTGCATGAGAGCGGCGTCATCCAGCTAGAATTCTCAGGTATGCAGAGGCAGTGTTTGTTTTCAAGAGTGTACATTTTTCATAGTTTGGATGTGAATTTGCTAGTTTCATCAATAAGTACTGTTTAAAGGAGCAATATGTAACTCTGACACCTAGTGTTTAAAATGGGTTCTGCAGTCCAAATTCAAAACATCAGAGAGAGCTGTCTCCCCCCCCCCTCCTCTCTAGAGTGGATGCTCACGCAGGTCACTATGTGGTGGACATTGAAGCTTCAGTGTTTATCCAGCTCTGCATCGGTCTGTAAACCTTTCTGTGTTCTAACCTCTCTCCATTTTTCAAAAGCATTTCCAATATTGATCCTAGTTTGAGCACGTTTCTGCTCGTGGAGCTTATTAGAAACATGCAGAGGCTTTTTAGGCCGGGTACAATCAGTTATCAAACTTGCATGTGAACCTACACATTGATTGAATTTACCGTGCCTTCGTCTCCACAGGGGTGAAGGTGATGTTGGAGTCTCTCCCACGCTCGGAGTCGTCCCTGCTGTCTGTTAAGCTGGGCGGTTTGTTCCTGAGAGACTTGACTACTCAGGGCACCATCTTCCCTGTCCTGGTGTATCCCAAAACGGTACGCAAAAGAAAGAAGTGGGAAGGGGGGAATACAGATACTTAAGTACAAATTTAAATCTTTATACACGTGTTTTATTTTACACTTCTAATGTTTTGTAATCGTTTCACTTCTTGTAGGACAAACTTGTTTTAACCACAAACCAACAATCGTGCCAGTCCAGCAATACCTCCGGTAAGAGTTTTATTTCCTACTTTAAAAAGTGATTGGATTATATATTGTGATTAAAAGTCATACTTTCTGTGACGTCATTACTACCTTATGTACTCTGTTTGAGTCGTGAGCGCGGTCGGAGCGTGCGATGACAAAGCTGAGGACTAACATGAGCATGAAATTGGGAGTTATGGTCAAATGATTGCTCTCTAAGGAGCAGCTGTAATCATCAATGTTATGCTCATCCAGAATGATTCAATTGTCTAGTGGTCTAACATTGCAATCGTCCAGGAGATCTCTGAACGTCTCTGAACAGATCAGGTGTAGGAGTAATCAGATGTGGGCAATCGTATGAAAACAACCCACCAGACTCCCACCAGCTACAAATGAAAAGTCTTGTTTCTTTTGTGATAACCTCTTTTGTCTTTGTTTGTGTTGTAGAGTGCTCTTCGCCACCCGTGTTTGAGATGATTTATGAACGTAATCCTGTGAGGTGCAAGTTCGAGAGAAGACTGGAAGTGAACACTAGTCCGCTGAACATCATCTATAACCCACAAGCAATCAAAAAAGTGACCGAGTTCTTCTATAAAGGAAGAGTGCATACCTCAGGTAAGTGCCAAAAGACTCACTGTTAAAGACTAGTGAAATATATTGTTGGCAGAAGGACCGTTTAGAGTTTCCTGTAAACATGTTGGCGTCAATATTTTAAAGTATTTTCTTTTATATGCTCTAAAAGGCACTTTAAACATCTTAAATATCCCCCGCTCTCCAACATTTTCACATTATGTTTTGGTCACGTCGACGTAAACGTGCAGAGTGACCAATAAAGCATGGCAGCTGAACCAGACGGGTCAGGACTCTTTGTTTTTCGATCAGCATAATGAGGTGGTGTGAATAAAGGTGGCTGCTCATAACAGGCTGTTTCTGTGTCTGTAGCTTTGTAATGAGTAATGTAATGAGTAGTGTAAATGAGCTGTGTCCGACCACGCCCCTCTCTGGAAGGGCTTGGGTGGCTCGGGCTTTCTCGCTCCATGCCCTATTGTTTACGGTGAGAAGGCAGACTCAGAGGGCAGAACAAACACCTAGCTGTGGGAGTGTCACCCACCTGGGGGAGGGGTTACTGCCCTTTGTGATGTCATGAAGGGAAAATCTCCAAACGGCCTGTCTGAGCACACATTTTCTGAAAAGTGGAGCAGGCAAAAGACGGAGAGGATGGACTTTTCTCATCATTGGGGGGTTTGTAGATGGACTAGGGACACATATTAGTGTTAGAGAAACATGGTGAAGTGTATTTTACATAATATGTGACCTTTAATTGCTTCACTATTGGCTGATATTGTTACACTGCTTGAGGGTCATGTCAGGTAATTTCACCCAAATGACACTGGCATAGATTCTCATTTACTTTGGACTGGGATTGGAAATGGATTGGGTTTACTTTGGAAATAGCTGCAGCAATATTGTATGCATAAATTAATTTAATTTACCAGGTTTTGGCTATCAGTCGGAGCTGGAGCTGAGAGTGGCAGAAGCTGCCAGGAGGCAATACAACAAACTGAAGATGCAGACCAAGGCAGAGATCCGACAAACCATCGATCAGCTACTCGTGGGAGAGTTTATTGTAAGGAAAATTAATTGGATTGTATCATTTAATAAATGGCAGTTCATGATGTCTTAATACCATTGGTGCAATTCCTTTGCAGGAAAACAGTAAGCGTTGGACAATGAAATTGGACATATGTGCGCCCCAGGTGATTTTCCCTGATGACTTCCAGTCAGGAGACCCGATGCTTGTTGTTGTTGATTTGGGCAGAATTCTCCTGACAAACTCTCAAGGTAAAACAATCAAGCAGTTCCCGCTCAAAATACAAAACTCAAATATCTGAATTCTTTGCCTGAAGACGTTTCTAACCGATAGCTGTTTGTTATTCTTTCTTTGAAGATGACACTAAAGTTAGCTCAAAAGCGTCCCAACCTGAAAGAGAAGACATGAGCGACGATGAGTTCCAGACACCTCTTGCCACCCCGCCAGAGTCTCCACCACCTGAACTAGACATGCCTCAGAAGGAGCAGCTCAAAAGCACTGAACTCCCCAACCTCAGATCCCCTGAGAGTATACAAGCTTACAGCAGAAAGCTTTATGAGAAGTACTCCTTGTCCTTTAAAGACTTGCAGATAATGGTTGGGCGCTGTAAGGACAACTGGAAACATTTACAAGAAAGTGAGGTAGGTCCTACTCATGTGGTGGAGAAGTTTAATGTGCTGCTGCAGCTTGAGCAGAGACTGCGCTACACATCAGACCCCCAGCTACCTGGAGCCGTGCTCTCGGGAACCCTGCCAGACCTCAAGGTCCATATCAACCTTGAGAAGATGACCGCCCTCAGGAGTTGTTTGGCGAGGCTAAGCAGTCCATCTGCAAGTGAAGAGGACAAAGGTCAAGAAAGTGGCCAAAGTGCGAGGTCTCCTGACCCTCTCACCCTCCGCCATGACAAGATCTTTCAGAGAGATGACAGCTCCTGGAAGCTGCAGGGTTCAGCAAAGAACCTGACCCAGAGCGTAATGACTTTAGAACAGCACACACGGGAAGTCCTGGTGGAGTCCCGTCTGCTGTTGGCTGAATTCAACATTAACTACATGCAGCTTGGTGTGGAGAGTGATGGCCGCTACATATCTGTTCTAAAGGTATTTGGCACAAATGCTCATTTTGTCAAACGGCCTTATGACGCTGAAGTCTCTCTGACTGTCCATGGTCTTCTGCTGGTCGACACCTTGCAGACCTATGGCTCAGACTTCGACCTTCTTGTCGCTTCTCATAAGCACCTCAGTTTTGACATACCTACAGGCAGCCTCCGAGAGAGCCAGCCTTCATCCCCTGTGTCGTCTGATGGAAAGTCTCCCCAGCATCAGGGCCACTATCCGGAGTTGTCCTCTGGTGTTGATAGGCTATCCCCCTTCAGTTCCTTTCTCAAAGACCAGGAGGCCCTGATAAAGCTTGAGTACCAGTTTGTGAGCTCAGACTGCCCCTCCATGAACCTCGACAGTTCCCTTCAGGTGACAACAATGCAAGTCAACAACTTGGACATCATTCTTAATCCTGAGACCATGGTGGAGCTACTAAAGTTCCTCCAGAAGTCTTTTCCCAAAGAAGAAAGCACCATGACAACATCACAACAACAATCAACACAACCTAACCAGGAAGAAGGGGATGAGATGTTTCAGGCCACATATGACCAAAACAAAGAGCTGACTGTGGAGATCCACCGCCTAAACCTGCTTCTCCTTCGGACCGTGTCAACTGGCACCGTTCTGGGTGCTGAGAAAAAAGGGTTGAAGATTGCCACTGCTAGCATTACTGGGACCAAAGTCAACGTGTCCATGGGCAGCCGGCTGGATATCAATGGTTCACTCGGGTCGATGCAGTTGGTGGACTTGACTCAAGAAGGAGGCCGGAGCCAGTTTGTTGTGAGCATTGGCAGTGTTGAGGACAGCCCCTCGACTCTTGGTGGATTAACTTTCCTCGCTGACACGGCAGGTTCCCCCTCAGAGGCTTTAAACTTTCGTCTTCTGGAGAAATCCCATGGGGAGTGTTCGTTGAAACTTGAAATGGCATCCTTGCACTATAATCACTCGGCCAAATTTCTGAAGGAGCTCAGTCTGTCAGCCAACGAGGTAGAAGACAACTTCCGCTCCATGTTGAAAACTGCTGCCACCAAAGTGTCAACAGTTCTAGCATCCAAGACGGCAGAGTACAGCGGTATGGTGTCGCTCTTTGAGACTCCCTCACGGAGATCCCGAACTCAAAGTCAGAGCTGGAATTATCCGTTTGAGGACGAGGAGGATCTTTCCATGGAGGAACCTGAGCCCACCCTGGATACATTCTTTGTGAAGCTGACCCTAAATGTCAGCATTGAATCCCCTGTTGTGTCCATTCCCCGTAAACCTGGACACCCTGAGCTATTGGTTGGTCATCTGGGAAGCATAGCCATCCAGAACTTTGTTACAGGGCAAGAATCGGAAGGAGAGAAGCTGCAAGTGTTGGTGAAAGACATTCGACTGTATTCACTCAACATGGGTCATTTGGTTTTAAAGAGGACACCAAGAGGGGACATCGTCACCAACACATCACCGTCCCGTACTGCGAGCATCAGTCAGGATGAACCTCAGTTCACACGCCATGACTTCTTTGAATCTCTCAGCCGAGGCAAAGGTGAGAACTTTTCTAATTTTGAAGATGATTGTTCCCAAAATACTTTGTTACAAGCTTGTGACACATGTTCATTCAACATATTTTCTTTTATCAGCCTTCCATATATTGAAAGACACGACTATACAGTTCACCATTGAGAAAGTTCCTGTTGAAGAAGACACCCAGTTCACCTTCCTCACCACAGACGAGCCCTTCAAGAGCACAGGGGTGCTGAGAGTTGAGGGCAAATTTGTCAACCCTGTTCAGGTATACACTATTTAAATTATTGTCTTATTTAAAAAGCGTGTCCTGCAGATATATCATGAAGATTATTAAGAAAGACGTGATTGTCTTTAAGCTGCCTGAACGTTTTTACACGTCATGGACTAAAAAAAGAAACTGAAAAAGGGTTAATTGACTGGAATGATTCAAACAGTATCTGTTGTTAGTGTGGTGTCACAAACCTATTGCTAATTGTGTTCATATTTGTCGCTCTGTAGGTGTTCCTTTGCAAGCCTGTGTACGAACAAGTCCTTCAGACACTGGACAACTTGTCTCTGATCGAGGAGATTCGTGTCACACCAAGCCAACCGCCCACACCTCCACCTCCAACTCCTTCGTCCACCCGACATCATCGCTTTCCGGACCCCCAGGGAGGGTTGTTTGCAAGAGACCCTCCTCATGTTAGCTTCTCCCACATGTCGCTCCCCTCTCCTTTGCCCCTTCAGTCCCACAAACCCGCTCTTGATTCTCCGTCATTCACTCAGCTGAAAGTCACCTTACACGTGGCAGAGCTGCAGGTCCAGCTCAGTGCTGACCTGACTCAGGGCTCTCAGGGTTTAGTCAGTCTGCGCTTCCAAGATCTGGAGGGAGACTTTACCAAAGACCACCCTCACCTGCTGACAGTTCAGCTGGCTCTGCGCTCACTGCTAATGGAGGACCTCCTGGAGCAGAACCCGAAGTCTAAGTACAAACATTTGATGGTGTCTCGGGGAGCTCTCAAGCCCTCCACCTTCAGTCCAAAGGAATACCTTTCCCAAAGTTGTCCATCGGCATCTAATGCCTTGTGCCCAGACATGCCCCGCTCACTGCCCGCTCACATGGAGGAGGCCCAGAACGTCTTCCAGCTCTACCAGAGGCATCCCAGCACTCCTTCAGCCAGCAGCCGCAAATCAAAAAGAGACCCCGACTGCCCCAGTACTCCACCTCCTTCTCCTACCCATCACACACCCTCCCCTCATCCTCCCCCAGACTTTGATGACTCATTAGTTCACATTAACGTGCAGCTCGTGGACCAGAACCATCCAGAGTTCAAAACACGCTACGGCAGCATAGGACGGAGCATAGACGTCGACTTTAACTGCCTGGACGTTCTGATTACACTACAAACCTGGGTGGTTATTTTGGACTTTTTTGGTATCGGCTCAACAGCCAATAATCATGCAGTGAGGGTGAACCCAATGTCCCCCCAACCTGTGCCAGGACATCCCCTATATGAGCCAGACATGGACGAGGAGGAGACAACAGAAGCCGTCAACACTAAAGTGGACCTAAAGGTAGGACCTGCACTTTGTTTGAATGGTCGTGCTGTCCTAATTAAATGAGTCAAGTTTACAGCAATATCTACGGCTGTACCAAACCAAGAATTCTAGGTGGACTCACCTTCAGCTTTGAAAGACAACGATCTGACCTCCTTCCATTTGTGTCAGCTTATTGCCACACCATATTCGTACTGGCATGTTAGAGGCATTTTTTTTTTCTGTTGTCATCCGCCTCCCATCAAACATTTCCAGCTCTTTGTTTTCTTAGTGTTTCAAGTCCCTCCACCACAGTCACATCATTTAATCCAATAAAGATTTTGATCATCAGACGTCTGCATCTTAAGTTGTTAGAGAAACAAGCTCAGCTAAAGCTTGCATAAGCTCCGGTTGCTGACCCTTTAACTCATTCAGAGAGGTTGGACAGACACCGATTTAGAACCGTAAAGTCAATCAATCAATCAGTCTTCATTTGTATAGCGCCTAAGCATTACATATGTTATCTCAACACACTCTGAAGAAAGTGCTGTATTTAGTGTTCACCTCTGCAGATCCGGGTCCAATCCTGAAGGGTCATTATTAGACTCATGAAGCTCAAATTCCGTCAAGGTGCTCCTGAGTACATTTTTTTAAATATAATAATTAAACAACTTAAATGCAGAAATGTAACTGACATATGCAATTTTTTTTATATAATTTTTTTGACTGATGATTGGAATCATCAACTTTCAGGACTAAACCTTAAAAGTATCTCAAATATCTCTTGTGTGTCCTTATTGCTCAAAAACAGCTGATGGGTGCATGGCATTATATGACCATGATTTTAAAAATTCAAACAGAGGAGCTGGATAGCCTCGTGGTTATGTCATGCGCCCCATGTTGAGAGGCTATAGTCCTCATTGCAGCAACCGTGGGTTCAATTCCGACGCTCAGCCCTTTGCTGCATGTCATCCCCAAGCGGCAACCTCAGGTTTTGAAGCCAATGCGGAAGTGCAAAATCCTTCAGTTTCTCGAGGATCAGCTTGAGGCTGACTCTAAGAGCCTCGGAAGTCACCTATACACCACAGACTAAGAAGCTGTTTTTACGGCAGAAAATAACACGTTTACCGCCTGGTACTAAAGACTTAATAGGTCTGATTAGTTATTGTCCTCATGTGCACACACTGTATGGGGGGTGAACTTTTTATAACGGCTCCTTTTTGATTTTGAAAACGATACGTGTAATCCATAGTTAGGCGCGTAGCCGACATGATTGACAGGTGGGCGCGGTGTAACGGTTTGTCAGGAGGCTTAAAACCCGCCTCAGCTCCAGCTCTCAGCCTGTCGTTAGGTTGACTGAAAGTTAGGCTGAGACAGGATTTCCAGCATGGCGGCTGCTGCTGATGAGCCTCCGGAGCCCCCTGCAGTGACAGATGGGTGACATCACTCAGGCTACTTCCATTAATATTTACAGTCTATGCTCATCCCCTCACTCTCTCCTCCCAACATGTCCTGTCTCTCTTCAGCTGTCCTGTCGTATACAGGATATGTTTTTTTATGCCACATTAAGCAGCAGTTTAGAAGATTGATTATTGTAAGCATGTTTTTATTGAAAGGCCACACAACAACCAGTGTAGTGGATAATGTCTTGTCTAAAATGTTCACATTATCCTCTGAAATGTCTCATTCTTTATTTTTATATCTCTGTCACACTTTTTAAAAGTTGAATAAACAGTTCTGAAGTGAATTATTCGTGACGTAACCAGTTTATGATTTTGTTTTCAGGTTCATGCTTTGTCTCTCGTACTAAACAAAAAACTCAACGAGCTGGCGAGAGCGAGTGTATCCAAATTATCTGCTCACCTGGAAATGTTAGGTATGTATGAAGCACCTAACGGCCATCAGATTAAACACACTGGTTACACCACATTGATTTCTTTAACATGAATTTGTTTTTTAACTAATTTAATGGTGCGTACCGTTGACCTCGGAAGTCTGATGTTGGAGCTGGGAATTATGTCACAAATTAGTTGGATCGCGTTCCAGTAACGAGTTGGCAACAAGCAGCAGACGCCTCCAGAAGTATCTTTGTCAAAACAAGACTGAGTTGCCAATAAACACTTTAGTGTACAGCTTAAACTTTGCTGTTGTTGCACGTGGCAGCCATGTTGGATATAAAGCTTGGGCTGCTGAAGTTTCTGAGTCTGAGTTCCGACTTTAGTGGGGTGTTCCTGATGACATATCCGCCATGCAACTCTGAATTTCTGACGTCTGAGATCAAGTGGGATGCACCGTTACTACATCTTTAATGTAACCACATTGTGATTGTATTTCAGATGGAGACTTGGCCTTACAGGGAAGTTTAGGAAGCTTGTCCCTGAGCGATCTTACTCCACATGGAGATCTCTACAGAGAGCGCTTCACCACAAGAGGAGGGGAGGCTCTGATTTTCGACATCCAAAAGTAAATATGAGAGATGTTACAACAGACAGTAACTTTGTCAGACACTGAAGGATTTGGAGGATTCGATCATCTTTCATGACCTTTGTATTGTCATCCACTTAGGTACGGCGAGCCAGATCCTTACCTGGAGCGGGAATGTGACATCAGGGTCTCTTTGAAGATGGCCTCAGTGCAGTACGTCCACACACAGCGCTTCCAGGCAGAGGTAGTGGCCTTCATCCAACACTTCACCCAGCTGCAGGATGTCCTCGGCAGGCAGAGGGCTGCAATGGAGGGCCAGACTGTGAGTACTGAAAGCTGGCGCTGAGGGATGTAACGTTACCCCACGATACAATTAAAAAATGCATAAAGCGCTTCTACTATTGGCCTTTGTTGTTGGACGTCAGTAGCTGAAGAAGAGAGGTTAGGTACAGACATGGTGGAAGCAAGTGACGGTTTGGCGGTGGCGATGGCACTGTCTCGTTTCAAAGTTGAAGTGTAGACGTGAGGTGAGGTGAGCAGAAAAAGGACAAGACAAAACCAGAGCGCAGATATTCCAAGAAACAGATGAGAAACAAAAACAGCACAACCAGCACAACACAGCATTTAAAACTACGCTACTATACTGTCCTTGCAGATCTTCAAGGCTGGACAGTCAGCTCACAAGTGTAAGTCCTCCCAAAATTTACAAGGCTCTGCTAGCTATCAATTTATTTAAATCTAATGGTCTTAAGCAACATCTTAGAAATGTACATTCTGCCTCTGTACTTGAAAGAGCTTCAACTAATAAATACTTAGAGACAATTAGTTTCAGAGTCGACAATGTGATAGATAACTTTGCAGGAGGTGAAGCAACTGCTGTCTTCAGTCCACATCACTTAAAAGGTCTGGTGGTCTATCTACCTTTCTTTTTGTCCCTCTCCTCCTTCCATTTGAATCCTGTCCTCCATCCTTCTTCTCTGATTTTTCTGTGTCTCCCTGCAGGTGAGGGATCATCCTCAGCGGGCGTCCAGGGTTCTGCTGGATATTGAGGCCGGTGCTCCTGTGATTCTTATCCCAGAGAGCTCACAGTCACCGAGGGTCATTGTGGCAAACCTCGGCCAGCTGAAGGTGCAGAACTGCTTCCTGCCAGCTGGTGCTCATGGGACTTTCTCCCTCCGAGACAAGGTAGAGAAACTCACCATGGCACATGCCTTTTTCCCCTCTCTGGTGAGTCACGCTGTCCATTCATCTGTGCATGCAGCGCTCCCTCACCGGCTTTTCTCTTCCTCCTATTTTGGCTAATCGCACTGTATTCATTAAATCTAAATAACCGAATACTAAAAAAATCCTTTCCCCTCTTTGTGCCTGGATTTCTTTACTCTTCAGAGATATTGTCTAATGATTGTTGATCCATATCATCTCATTCTTAAGAGAAATCCTCAATGAATATTGACAGATGTTTTGCAGAAGAATGAAAGAGATTTTACCTTCATGACATCACAAAGGGCAGTAACCCCTCCCCCAGGTGGGTGACCCTCCCACAGCTAGGTGTTTGTTCTGCCCTCTGAGTCTGCCTTCTCACCGTAAACAATAGGGCATGGAACGAGAAAGCCCGAGCCACCCAAGCCCTTCCAGAGAGGGGCGTGGTCAGACACAGCTCATTTACATTTAAAGCTACAGACACAGAAACAGCCTGTTCTGAGCAGGGCTGAAATAGAGGGGTTTATAGGCATGATCAAATACAGGATCAGAGTGGATTTAGAACAAGACACTTCACACACATGTTTAGAGGAGCTCTGAGACTTATTTACACTGAAGAGGAGGAGAATATGTGACCTTTAAGTTTTTTTAACAATCTTCATTCTGCACATGTTTTTTTTCTTGTGTGAAGAATTTTATATTGCATGCAAGTTCATACAAGGATCCGTCTCATTACAAGGTACAGCTGCATGCTTTTGTCCTTTGGTGTGGAGAAGGGTTGTGATAGTGTCAACGTTTCAAGAGACCTCAGATCTCAGTAACACACTGAACACGGCTGACAGTAATCTAATGACGTCTTTACATAGATTCTAGTGATGTATTGTTCAGGCCTGGTTTGCAGTTATTTTGCAGTTTGTGGTTTGGTGTGGTTTGGTGGAGCTCATTTTTCATGAAATACACCAACTCTCCACTCTCCTTGATTCTGTGCAAAACATTACAGAGAGCTGTCTCCCCCCCCCTCCTCTCTAGAGTGGATGCTCACGCAGGTCGCCATGTGGTGGACACTGAAGCTTCAGTGTTTATCCAGCTCTGCATCGGTCTGTAAACCTTTCTGCGTTCTAACCTCTCTCCATTTTTCAAAAGCATCTCCAATATTGATCCTAGTTTGAGCACGTTTCTGCTCGTGGAGCTTATTAGAAACATGCAGAGGCTTTTTAGGTCGGGTACAATCACTTCTATCTGAACCAGTTCTCTTGCCCGCTTCCATCGCTGCAACACCTGCTGGTTTGACCTGATAACTGCTCTCATATCTGGCAAACCGATGGGCGTCCAAAACGGCCGTGTGGGGGTGCCTTAAAACCGCCTACCTTCTCTGGTCCAAACAAATCCAGACCATTCAGGACCAGAATCTAAACTTTCTTGAAAAAGTTTCTTGTTAAGATTTTTAACAACTCTTTAACTGCTGAAACTAAAAAAAGATCAGACAAAATCAGAAGACCATCATCTGCATATAAAGGAACTTTCTCAGTTGTTCTCCCAGCCATGTTTATCCAAAAGACCATTTTTTTTCATCTCCTTGCAAACAGCTCATTAGTGACATGGTATGAACTCTGTTTTGTCAGGTAGTAATGATGAACTCTTGTTATAATATAACAACAGACACTTAGAAACATTTACCACACACGACAGAACCTGTGGACAAAACGAGAGTAACAAGGCATGCAGCACAGTGATCGTTTATTCTCCATTATCCTGTTTCCATGATCGTGGGACGCCAATGTTGTACTTGAAATTGAAACTTGATTAATTGCCCAGCACTTCTGACCATGATATTTTCATCACACTGAATGTGGAGGTCACGATGATCCAGGAATGAGTTGGAGAAGTTGGTGTATTGTTTTGATACAGTTTGATCTTGAAATATTGACTCTGCTGTCATTGAGATGATCGTTTCCTCCCATCGTCTGAGCGACTGGGTCTAAATGTTCTTTGACTTCTGGCTTGATTCATTTTGGAAGGAATGAAGCAGTTTAGGAAAACTTACTGCGGTGTTGAATTTTCTTTTTTTTCTAGCAAAGAAGACGACGACACAGAGTCATTGAATTATTACTTTTTAAAGGGAACCTGCAGAGCTTTTGACTTATATCAAAAAGTAGAAACTGTGACAAAAATACCTTTTAGTCGTGCCCAGTAACGGAAGAACTTCTGGCCCAGCACAGTTCCTGATCGTTTCCTGCACAGTTTAGAAGTTGAAAATGATTATAAGTAGGGCTGTCAGCATCAACTAGTTAATCTTCATTACTTGAGCTCTGAAATTAATGCATTCATTTTTTTCTAATAGCGATGAATCTCGTGCTATTTTGTCCCTTCAGGCTCACCGTAGATAGTCGTCCTCAGTGTCTCCCTGTAGTCTCAGTGATGTAAAAGAAGGACACTGCTGCATCTTTGAATGTCTCATTTCACTTTAACAAACTCTCAGACAGCTCAGCTGACGAGTCCAAAGTCATATCCACCTGATGACATCACACATTGACCTTTGTTACCGTTCCTTTGAGCTGTTTGACCTCAGTTTGAGATCCCTAACCACTTTCTGTTTTCTGTGCTTTACTTCATGTCCTAACCTCCCATCTACAGGAAGGGCCTTACTTTATTTCACAATAAAAGCACACAGCAAGTAAAGTACTCTCAGCTTAAGACAGTACAAGAAAATCAAAATAAAAGCCCGACAAGTTTTATATACATAGAACAAAATAGAATTTCAAAAATGTGATTTAAAAACACGATTAATTGCCATTTAAAAATGTAATCATTTGACAGCCCTGCTTATAAGTGAAGAGGGATTGAAAATGTCTCTTTCACTTCTTATATTGAAACATGATTAAATAGTATTTTTAAAAACAGAAGTGTCCTTGGTAAATTCTTCTGTTTTCATTCTGAGCTTCAGCCCCTTTGAAAAGTAATAATCTGCCTATTTGTGATTTGTGGTATGTTGTTGATATATATGCAACTGCAACTCTCTTATCAATTCTTTCCCTCACAAAAGGACCGTGTTCGGAGTGCAGCAGGGAGGACTAATGAGCAGAAGCCGAAAACTTCCCCTCCCACGCCAGTCTCCTCCACAGGGTTCACCCTGGGCCGGCCACAGTTCCCAGGCATGGGGAGGGCCCCTGAGGAGGACGGCCCTCAAAGCTTAGGTGAGCATCGCTGTATGATTAAGAAGAAAACCATTAAACTGCACTTGCGTGTTCTGTTTGTAGGAGGTGGAGTGGAGACACCTGAAAATAAAAGAAAAACCTTTAATAACCATTTGTTGACTCGTGTTTTCCCACGTTAGAAGACCACGTGTGCCTGTTGGACGTCATAGCGTTAGACCTGCAGGAGATGGACATCTTCGCTGCAGAGCGTCTACCCTCTCAGCTCTGGGACAGTGTTGTTAAACCTCCAGAATCATCAGACCTCATATTTCCCTCATACTCCGTCCGTCGCACCGGAGGCAACCTGCTCAAAAACTGCTGCCGCCTCAAGCTTAAAGTGGAACGCAACCTGGACAAGTAAGACCCGCCTCTTATAAGTCATGACCTCTTTACAGTGAACGTTTCGATGTATGAATATGACATGATTCAGCTCCTTATCCAAACTAATGCTTGTGTTTGTTGTCAGGGAGCTGAGCCATGCAGTACCTGACACGTCCATCCACGGCAGCCTGTCGTCAGTGCACTGCTCTCTGGACCTGGAGCACTATCAGCTGATCAGAGGTCTGCTGGAGCACAACCTGGGAGAGCCCGTGGAAGACTTCCTGCGACCCTACAATCTGCAGGACCCCAGCAGCTATGTGAGACAGCCTCACTGATCTAATGAACACCTCGCCTCTGCATAGTTTTATTTGAGATTCATTTGAAGGGGAAATAAGTCATAAGGCATACGTAAGACAGTAGAGCAGTGGGGTGAAATGCATAAACATGATTTTTAATTATGTAACAGATGGAAGAATTAACATGAGGTAGATAGTTTCCCAGTATTTACACTAAAATAATGTGCGTAGAGTCATGTCAGATGAAGAGGATGTTATTTATGTTATGATCTGTGTCCGTACAAATAAGGAGAAATACTCTTATTTATTTATATGTCGTGGTACATGAACTGTCATGGTGTCTCTCCTCAGACGGTGTTGAGTGGCGATGTCTACACAAACTTATCCTTCCTGGTGGACATGATGGATGTCAGTCTGGAGCTCTTGGACAAACCCAAACTCTGTGAAAACAAACGATCATTAGCAAGGTGGACCTTTTTCTTTCTTTTTACTGTCGAATAAAAACTATTTACGTTTCCAATTCTAATAAAATGCACCACAGAAACTTTTCAGGCTTCAATATAATCGTGAAGGAACAGTGTGTAAGATTTAGACATTTTACTAATCATGCTTTATTATTCTCCTGACAAAGATTTGACTTCATGAAATCCAAGCTGCTCTACGAGAGTTTCTCAAATGGATCCAATTCTGTCAACCTGGTGTCTCACTCCCTGCTGGCATACGACACTCGTTTCACCGGAGTGAATAAAAGAACAAGGGGAGCTGATGGTGCAAGGCCCAATACCTTTGACTGCATCCTTCAGCCGTCTAAAACCGGCACGAACCGGGCGTCTCTGCAGCTGGAACTGCATTATCGGTATGAATGGAGAATTTGAAGCCCATGAAACTCATTTCCATACAAACGTTTTGTGTCTTATTTAAGTTGTGTTCCTCTTTGCCCCAGATCCACACGAGACTCCTCCTGCTTCACGGTGGTCCTCAACAACCTCAGGGTCTTCCTCATCTTCGACTGGCTCCAGCTGGTGCGAGACTTCCTGCGGGGTCCAGCGGAGAAGGCGTCAGAAGGAGGAGGGACACGCCAGCGCTGGCCCAGTAACACAAGCACGGACTCAGCCTCCGGTACGACAGGCGCCACAACCATCGGAGCTGTTATGCCTAAGACGGTCAAGAGTGGGGTGGTCACCAAGAGGTCCACAGTGCCAGTCACCCAGGATCGATACCTGGAGGTCAAAATCAACGTCACAGGTCAGAGAAGAACGATTAATCTCTGAGGAGATAACAATAATCCCTGAAAGTCTTTGACTGTTTTAAATACAATAAATTGAGAACATTTTTCACATAGTGGAGTCAAACCCTTTCACATCTTACCCATTAGTCACATTACAATAATAATAAAGGCAACTGTTTCTGCCTCTTGTTGGATCCCCAGACTACTACAATGACAATAAGCTTCCTAATGACTTATAGATCCAACGCTCCAACAACAACCACACTGTGCCAGTTAATTGCACTGCCGAGCAAAGCACCGAACCCCCACTCTATCACGTGCAGCCCTCTCACTCTGACATCTCTCCATTAGTGCATGTCCACAGGATCCTGTTTGTGTGTGTGTGTGTTTCAACCTGTGTGTTTAGTATGTCTCAGTAACAGAATACCCTACTAACCACATGCAGCTGCAACAGTTTAGCAATCCTCTGAAAACCCAGGTACTAACGAGTACATTTAGAAATGTAGGAAACCATTCAGATAGACAATGAGCCAATTTGTCAGAGAGCATGTTACATTTTTAATGAATCGGTGATCGATGCTGTCAGATCAGGTTTGGAAATTAAACTCTGTTCCAAGTTAGAAATGATTCCAATAAGCTGAGTGTCACGAATCGTGCAGGCACTAACTTTAAACAGAGCGGCGTGTCTGCAAGGCGTGCAGGTCTGCGTCAAACATGAACCCCAAAGCTTACCGATTTGTTTAGACACAAGCCACGTGTCACTAAGTGAGAGAGGAAGTGCTGCAAACAAAGACTGAGTTCTGTATATCACTTCTTATAAGGGGAAAATGACTTTAAATGTGATGTTTTTGTCTTTCAGGCACAGAGTTTGTGGTCGTGGAGGACTCGTCCTGTCTGGATACAAACGCCATCATCCTAAAAGGCACCACCGTCCTCACATACAAACCCCGTCTGCTGGACAGACCCTTCTCCGGCAGCCTCGCAGGAATAGAGGTCAGCTCCTCCACTGTCCAAATATATAAATCAATTCAGACTGAACTAAACCACTAAACTAACATCCTGATTGTAATTTTAACGACTTTCCTACTATCTTGTCCCCGACCCCCCTCAGGTGTTCTCATGTCGGCTGGGCAGCGAGCAGGAGACGGCGCTGTCCATCATCGATCCAGTCAATGTTCAGGTGGAGCTGTGTGGGAGCCCCACGTACCAAAGCAGCTCGGGTTTACTGGACGCCTTCAATGTGGAGGACATCCCACCGCTGCTGGAGGTCAGGAGTTAGTGCTCAAATATGACACACAACATGAGACTGCCATTTGAAACAGCTTTAGATTTCAGTATGGCTCAAACAATGCTTCTAGTTTCTTTTATAAATGTGAAGTCTCCAAGATAAAGTTATTTTCTCAGTCTTTACAAATCCAGAACAAGAAGACATCTCAGCACATGTTCACAGGATGATTAGTTCTCACCGTAGCTAAAGAAGTGAGTTTGACATGTAGACAGGCGAGATTCAATATTTCATTCTGCCTGTCATTTTCTAACAGATTCAGTTTCCTGCTCTGGACATCCGTCTGTCCTATAACGACATTCAGCTCTTCTTGGCCATCGCAAAGTCCATCCCGACTGCCAGCACTCCTCAACCCCCCACCACGGCACCGGGGGCCGAGTCCTCTGCTCCACCCAAAGACAGCTTCAGGCAGAAGACGGAGGCCCTCATAGGTATGAAAAGACAGGAACGTAAAAGGATTTGAAGTCTCCCACGTCACAAATGCTCAAAATCTGTTCGATTCCAACATGGAAGAAAGTAAACTTTTTGATATCACGTTTTAAATCGATTCAATTTACTTTACTTCAAAGATCAGTCGCATTGAGAACTACCAATTATTAAAAACCATTCAGACCTTCAGTCATATGTTTGACCAAGAGTGACTGTCTAACTTGCACACATTCATTGGAATCATATTTCTGCAACATTGACAGTCTGCGGGAGTTTGCCTGCAATTTTGAGTACAATAATTAAAAACAAAAAATGACCCAAATATCTTGTGCTTAGGACTTCTATTTTTGTTTTCGTGGTATGCAAACAGATATCCTTTTAACGATTCTGCTATTGTGAAAAACTCTTAAAATGTATGAGGTCGTGTTTTGTATCTGCAGAGGGCCAGCTGACTCGATTACAGGACCTTGGTTTCAGGAAAGAGGACTGCAAGAGAGCTCTGATCCACTGTAAAGGTTGGTGTGACTTAAACTTCCATGATGATCCATGTATCCTGACAATGCAAGTCTTGACAGTTATTTAATTAAACCATATATAAAGATAGAACATTGTGACCCACAGGTCAGCTGGACCAGGCCGCCACGTGGCTCCTGGAGAACGCAGAGAACATGGCCAGATCCAGGGCCGACTCCAGCTCCAGCAGCCACTCTGCTCCTCTGTCCGGGGTTGAGGTGAAGGCCGAGAGCGTCTGCATCTGTTTAATCGACGACTGTCTGGATTGTGACATACCGCTGGCTGAGGTCACCTTCTCCAGTGAGTCCCGTTTACATCCGCAGCTTGAGGGCGTCGATTCATTTCACCTTATTCTTTGGTGCTCAGGAAACATTGCAAACTAACTTCCTCTCCTTCAATCACAAATTTACAACCTTACACTCTGGACATTTTACATATGAACTTTAGGTATAAAAAAAGTTGTGCTCTGCCTCTGGTCACTTCCTGTCAGCACCTGTGCTCTTCCTCTGGTCACTTCCTGTCAGCACCTGTGCTCTTCCTCTGGTCACTTCCTGTCAGCACCTGTGCTCTTCCTCTGGTGACCTCCTATCAGCACCTGTGCTCTTCCTCTGGTCACTTCCTATTGGCTCCTGTGCTCTGCCGCTGGTCACCTCCTATCAGCACCTGTGCTCTTCCTCTGGTCACTTCCTATTGGCTCCTGTGCTCTGCCGCTGGTCACTTCCTATCAGCACCTGTGCTCTTCCTCTGGTCACTTCCTGTCAGCACCTGTGTGTCCGATTTTAAGCTGTATGTTTTCACTTTCTGACGTTGTTTCCTCCTCTCTTGCTTGTGTTGTTCTTACTCTCTGATGTCCGTCACTTTGGAGAAAAGCGTCTGCTGAATGAAGTGGGTTAGGGTTAACCCTAACCCGATATGTGAGAAATCCTCAAATGGTTTCTAAATAGTGAATTTGTTTGTCATTTCAGGACTTTATGTGCTGCAGCGCATCGGTTCCACCCAGGAAGGAAACGCCAGCTTCACTCTGTCTGGAGACTACTACAACAGAGAGCTGTCAGGTAACAATTATCTGACAGCGGGGCATTTCTTCCATGTATTCATTTTCAATTGCTTTCCTTTTGGAGAACTTCTCTTCGACCGTGTGTGGGATTCTGCTCCGTGTTTGTTTTGGACTATAAAATACAACATCAGATATTTTTGTTAGCGTGCTTTTTATTTTCAACATGGCGGCTGTGGCTCAGTTGGTAGAGTCAGTTGTCTTTCAACCTGGAAGGTCAGGGGTTCGATCCCCAGCTCCTGCAGCAACATGTCCGATGTGTCCTTGGACAACACTTAACCCCAAGTTGCTCTCGCTGCTTCGTCAGCATCGTATGAATGGGATTAGTTACTTCTGATGGTCTCACTCTATAGCAGCCTCTACCATCAGTGTGTGAATGTGTAGCTGTGACCTGCGGTGTAAAAGAGCGTTGAGAAGTCAGAAGACTAAAGTACGATAACAAAAGAACAAGCTCAAGTCCATTTACCATTTACCTTTTGATCTGGCTTCTCACTTGGCGACCACGGGGTCTGCTGAGTTGTTATTACTGACATGATTGCTGCAGGGACTGTGTTATTTTATTTACCCTTTTATTTACCCCAAACGTATTGCATCTCTTTTTTACCAACAGGAAGGTGAATGAGGAGTGTGTGAACATTAAGTGTCACCCTGATTCAGAGTTTATTATGAGTACGTGCAGAGCATGTTTGGTGATATTTTCTATAGGTGATTGGACCTTTGAGCAAACAGCAGTGGGCCAACAAAAGGAAATGCTGTTTTCCTGAGCTGCAGGGAGAATATCCCTAGAAAGATAAGAATAAGATGATTGGGGCACCAGTAGTGTAGTGGTTAGTGCATGTACAGAGGCTATAGTCCTCCAGGCCTGCGGCCCGGGTTTGAGTCCGACCTGTGGCTCCTTTTCCGTGTGTCATTCCCCACTCTCTCTCTCTCTCCCTGATTTCCGACTCTGTCTCCTGTCCCTGACTAATTTTTTTACTTTGTGTGTTTGTCAGGCTGGGAGCCCTTCATCGAGCCCTGGTCCTGCTCCCTGTCTTGGCAGCAGCAGGCCGCCGGGCGTCTCCACCCTCCACGTCTGAAGATGGGGATTCGAGCCAAGCAGAGACTTGACATCAACATCACTTCTGTTCTATTGGGTGAGTTTTTTTTTTGCATTACCATATTTGCATATAAACAGTGATATATTTTAGCTGCACAGATGGCTGATCTAAAGTTTTTTCTTATCACTACGTACCACTTGGTGCTGGTTTCTGGTATCAGTTTTGTCCTACAAGCCAAAAGGTTAACATGTCATTTTCTGGTCTTTCCAGAACAATACAACACCACCAAGAGTTCCTGGATAGCCGACTACTGTAAGGAGGAGGAACAGTCCCCACAGTCTTCACCCGCCCTGCCCTGGCTGGGCTCCTCGGTCGACCCACCCATCGTTGGTCAGAGTAAGTCGGCCCTCCGGCAGTCACTCAGGTTTTATCTTAATGCTGATAAACTTTGTTTGATTTTTTGTGGGACAAAAGTGCATGTCTTTGGTTAAACAGTTAGGTATACGACATGTCAAAAGACAGTCAAGGAGTTGTTGTCAGCGTTATTAAAAATAATCTATACTTTCCTTGTTGTCATTAAATATCATGTGCAGAACAAATGTTGAAGTGCTGGCTTCTCTGACAACAATGCAGCAGCCAGTATGTCCTCCTTCTAACTTTAGATTCTGGTCCTGAATGGTCTGGATTTGTTTGGACCAGAGAAGGTAGGCGGTTTTAAGGCACCCCCACACGGCCGTTTTGGACGCCCCTCAGTTTGCCAGATATGAGAGCAGTTATCAGGTCAAACCAACAGGTGTTGCAGCGATGGAAGCGGGCAAGAGAACTGGTTCAGATAGAAGTGATTGTACCCGACCTAAAAAGTCTCTGCATGTTTCTAATAAGCTCCACGAGCAGAAACGTGCTCAAACTAGGATCAATATTGGAGATGCTTTTGAAAAATGGAGAGAGGTTAGAACGCAGAAAGGTTTACAGACCGATGCAGAGCTGGATAAACACTGAAGCTTCAGTGTCCACCACATGGTGACCTGCGTGAGCATAGACTCCAGGGATGTTTGAATTTGGACTGCAGTACCGATTTACATATTGCTCCTTTAAAATGGGGTGTGTCTGTAACTTCTTGGTCTTTTGGTGCCAGCCTCAAGTGGACACTCAAGGAACTGCAGATTTTTGCACTACCGCATTGGCTTTATTTTTCAACACCCAAATAATCTCCAAAATGCCCTCCTCTGTCCTGATGGAAACAGTGAGCAGCTCTTATAGAAAGCTACCAAGCCTCATTCAAATGAAATGATACTTTTGTTCACAGACTGACCTACGACTTTAGCTTTTTTTAATTTTTCATGGGATTCAGTAATGATAATAAAAACACAGAATTACTCCGCTTATTTGATTTGTATGTGTTCATGTTCTGTGAGAAACTTGGTTGATGGGTTGCCATGGTTTCTATGAGGGTTTAGCTGCCTTGCTTTAACCTTTCATGACATTTACTTTACTGTGATATTAGCTAACAAGGCTAAGTGACACATGTAACATCAATCGATGAAATTATAATCAAAACCTGCAGCTCCTCAGCCAAGTTCTTGTGGTCCGTCTGTTCAGCAGGAAGCGGATGGACTCGTGATATGTTGGTTGCTTTTCTGACACGTGTAAATGAAACTGAGACGACTCGAAGTGAAGCATGACCTGCACTGTTTGTAAAAGTATTGATTTGCAGAGAAGTGCTGATTGCTGGAGTACAGAATGAGGATGATGAACCTCTCTAACCCTCTTGTGTGTTTCCTCTGCATGTGTCTCTGTTGTGTAGTAACTGTCCCTCTCTCTGCTGTCAGGTGCTCCTCTTGCTCACCTTAGAACTAGGAGCATTGCCAGCTTGACCTGCCTCGAGCAACAAATTCATGCCAGAGGTACAGTTCAGAGTTTAGCCGTCCAGACAGTCTCCTGCAGCAGAACACTCAGTGTCAAAAAGTCTCTTTCAGTCACCAGGAACTGTTCCTCCTGCACATCAGGAGCCAAAAGCCTCAAATTACTTAACAGGATCGTTAAAAAAACACTGACAGACCTCAGCTAAGGCCAGTAGTCAAACCATTTATGATCAATCTGCAGACCTACACCTTTATTTGTTCAATATAAAACATGAGCGGGGCTGGCTGTTATCACAAGCAGTTAAAGATTGATAGATCCTTTATTTATCCTGAGGGAAATTCAGAGAGAGGCAACTCGGAATTTCTGACTTCAGAGATCAAATTGATATGAACGCACCAAAAGTTTAAGAACTTGAAGCCCCAGTTCCTACAGCGAATTATCCTTGATAATGATCCCTAGAGTCTCCGTCGACCTTTTAGTTTAGAACCGAAGAAGCCTTTCAGAGGAGACGAGGTGAAATGTCTTCAACATCTTTAGCTAAGTCTGGTTCCCTTTGGATCAAGCTTCGAATGAACCATGACCTGGATGACTGAGAACCCACACAGACACTACGAAGCTGTGATTTCCCATTTAGTTTGCACTTGAAGGATGATGTACACATGATTGACAGATAAACAATCCAACAAACAGCGTCACAATATTTCCCTGATTCCACAGGTGGTCATGATAGTGGAGAAAACTCCACAGGGTCACTTTAAATCAACAAATTCACTAACATTGATTAAAAACTTTAAAGGCCCTGACACACCAAGGAGATCGTCGGCCGTCTGCCTTAGTTGGACCATCGGTGAGCAGTCGTCGCCCTAGTTTTTGCAGTGTGTCCGGCTCCGTCACTACCCGTCGGCCATTTTCCGGCCGATTCGCCATGTTAAATCGGCTTCGGCAGTCGGTGAGAGGAATCTCTCTGATTGGCTGTTCGGAGGCTTCATTTATCTCCAGCTCTCGACAGGTTCGGGAAAGCCTCTTGAGCCTGCCGCTGTAGTATCCATGCTTTCACCCATTAGTGCGGTTTCTCCTTATTTGTTGCCTCCGCATCTTCTGGCTGACAACGCCAGTGCCATTTTCCACTTTTTATCTGACATTATTCTCGATTATTAGGCTACCTATTATACAAGTGGTGCGCGACAGCGGTATGAAAATGTGCTTCTTGTATCATAACAACGGACTACCGCCTCTTGCTGGCATGGAGAGTTATTTCCTCTCACGCATGTGCAGAACGTACGTGGTGGTTGGCCGTCGGCTGTTGTCTTTGCGGTGTGTTAAAGTGGCGACGCCACAGGCGGCCTACTAGTTCTTTGCCGTCTGCTTGGTGTGTCAGGGCCCTAACAGCTTCCTACACAAATTGCTTTAAAGTTAATACCTCGCTGAGGTGCTCCACCATCAGGCGTCACAGGAGCAGATGAAAACCATGCATCCATGACGTAACGTTTATTGCACAGTGAGCCAAATACACGTCAGGAGTTCTGTCTGGTGCTGGCTGTGGTTCAGTTAAATCTGCTACACAACTAAAAGATGACCGTAGTGTCGCTGGCTTTAGTCGTGCTGATGACAGTATAATAATTAACACATACATGTAATGTTTGACCAGCCCGCCCCGTCTGTCTTCTCCTCCCGTCTAATTGAAGTTTCTGTTTGATCTGTTACAGTGCGACTCTTTTCACTGCATGACCACTAACTGTGAATCCATTGTGGACATTTGTGCTCGCTGCACTGATGTTGTTCTTGTGTATAAGAGGAGCGTACAATAATACGTTTGCATGTTTCCATCAGTCATTTCATGGAAGTTTCTTTGTGTCCAGAAGTTCTTATACCACGTTGGGTGTGTTGATGAATATAAAAGAATTGTATACAAACGTGGACGCCCTGTGCACAGCACTGTCAGACCTTATCTCGGTGCAGGTGATGGAAGGAAACATCATCTTGACAGCAAATCAGAAGATTCACAGCACACAAGACAGCTGATTAACTTCTGTTTTTATTTTAATAACTACTAAACACACAACCCGTTTGGCCTGCATGGTTTCATCAGGTTTGTGATGAAGCCATGCGGAGCGAAACAGATTAAATCTTGTGTGCAGTGAATCTTCTCAAAAAAGAATTTTATGTTTGACATCCTAGTTAAGGTTTAGTCTGATTGTGATCAAAACAACTGCTGGACACAGAGGTGGAAATGTTGCCCTGCCTGTCCGTCTGCTTGATTGCAAGATAGCACAGAGTTGTTGATGCATTTATTCGCCTGCTTTTAATGTATTTTTTGTTGGTCAATTTGTTTTATTTAATTCTTGCGGTACATGAGTGTACTATCATTTTCAAAACCCTGCAAACAGTAAGATTATTGTTTGATGGTAAGTATGGAGCAAGATCTGATCAGCACATTCCACTTAAGACGATCATTGGTGAACTAAATAATGCTGTTTACGTTCTTGTGCTTTAAAGGTCACATATTCTCCTCCTCTTCAACCAGTTTAAATAAGTCTCAGAGCTCCTCAAAACATGTGTGTGAAGTTTCTTGTTCTAAATCCACTCTGATCCTGTATTTGATCATGCCTATAAACCCCTCTATTTCAGCCCTGCTCAGAACAGGCTGTTTCTGTGTCTGTAGCTTTAAATGTAAATGAGCTGTGTCTGACCACGCCCCTCTCTGGAAGGGCTCGAGTGGCTAGGGCTTTCTCGCTCCATGCCCTATTGTTTACGGTGAGAAGGCAGACTCAGACGGCAGAACAAACACCTAGCTGTGGGAGTGTCACCCACCTGGGGGAGGGGTTACTGCCCTTTGTGATGTCATGAAGGGAAAATCTCCAAACAGCCTGTTTGAGCACACATTTTCTGAAAAGTGGAGCAGGCAGAAGACGGAGAGGATGGACTTTTCTCATCACTGGGGGGTTTGTAGACAGACTAGAGACACATATTAGAGTTAGAGAAACATGGTGAAGTGTATTTTACAGAATATGTGACCTTTAAAGTTTACAGCTGATTTCACATAAGGAGCTGTATGTTCATGTGTAGAATAACTTTAATCATTTGTAAACAAGTTGCCTATTTAAAGGGAAACTCCAATAATAATCTACAAAGTTGGGACACGTTTTAAAGAATGGACCAAATCAAAACAGCAGAGATCCTGTTCAGTTCTTAGTTTGTGTGAAGCCCCAGAAACACTTCATAATGAACCCAAAACATTCGTTTACAGCCCATGTTCATAGATACGTATTCAGCCGAGGTAACTCACCAGGGGTTATTTTCCTCTTTGATTCGTTGTTGATCTTTTGGTTGTTAATTTGGTGGAGTCCCCCTTTAAAGGAAATCATTTCAAGGCCCCGCTTGCCTTGGCTGCTTTTTCAGTCTCACAGACTGAGAAGAAAGCAAGTGCATGACTTTAAGAATTTAACATTAGCTGCTAAAGTTAGAACTGAATCATGTAAAATCCAGCGCCCTCGTCTTTTACCTCATTTTTTTTTGTTTTTTTTTCCTTCTCTGTTCCCATCAGATGTAAAACTGTCCAAGAGGAGGCAGCCGTTTGTGCCGTACGCGCTACGCAACCACACGGGATGTACCATGTGGTTCGCCACTCTGACCACGACACCCACAAGGTAGGTGTGACCATGAATAAAATAACAATAATCAACTGTATTTAGATAGAACTTTTCAAACAGGGTTACAAAGTTGTAGAAAGTGAGGAAGACCTTGATTAGAAAAGTGAAGACTAAATAGTGATGCGATCCACAAAGAGAACCACAAAGGATAGAAATAAGGGCAACGCTAGCCTAGTGGTTAGTGCGTGCGCCCCGTGTTCGGTGGCTATAGTCCTCCAAGTGGGCGACCCGGGTTCCAACACAAAGAGAAACACTCAGGCACCGCCTTCGATGCTGCCTTCATTTGGAATCTGTCCAAGGATTAAAACACGCTCAGATAGCTATTAAAAGAGATAAAGATCAGCATACTGATACGTGAGGGATCATGTTCAGACTAAAGGTGGATCAACATTATTCAGGTAGACATGTTGGAAACATTTGCAGACGGTTCTTTTGTTTGATTTCAGCACCACATTGTGAAATGTCGAGTAATGTTTGATATTTAAATAAAAAATAAAGACAGATCTCCACCTCAAACTGTTCACATGTTCTCCACAGGGTGGCGCTGTCTCACAGCAGCAGTGCCGACTCCATCTCAGAAGTTCACGGTACAGGAACTGATGACACTCACAATGTGAGCCAGTGGAGGGAGGTGCTGCCCGGGGAGGAGATCCCCTTTGAGTTTGAAGCACGTGAGAAGCTCAGACACAGGTACAGCTTTGTTCACAAAGGAGCGATAAACACATCTGTTTTCTTTACACACATGTGCATTTTGTAGATTACATGTGTTTATCACTTATCTCTTGCTGCCCCCTCTTCCTCTGCAGACACACCCATGAGCTGAAGCTGCACCAGCTGCTGGTTCGGGTCTGTGGATGGGAGCAAGTCAAACCCGTGTCGGTGGACAAAGTGGGCGTTTTCTTCCGCTATGCAAACGCAGACAGAAACAGCTCCTCCAACACTGTGAGTCACACACTCTTAAGACGTTTTCACACAAAAACTCAAGAAAAAAGAAAAGAGAATTTCAGGAGGACTGCCCCTGAAATCTTCCTGATCTAGTTGTTCACACATGCACCTCACAGCAGGAGACTATCCCTGACAGACAGGAGGGGGGGGGGGGGTCTCTTAACTCGAGAGTTTGGACAAAGCAACAGAGTCCGCTATGATAATGAATTATTTTTCTTTATATCAATGCTACGTGTAGTTGAACAGAATCACAATCTGAACTAAAGAGTGGAGAAGAACATACTGGAGAACAGGAAACAGAATGCAGCAGGTTCATTAGAGCACGGAGATCGTAGAGGTGGCGTGCAGACAGTCTATGGTCGTGCAGCGATCACAGGGAATAAGCGTCACCACCCCCTCCCAGTCGCTCGAGGTGAATTCTCCTGATTATATCCTGCTGAGTTCTCACATCAGCTCACTCTGATATCATAAAAAAAAAATACCAGGAGAAAAAAGAAAAAAAACCTCCGGAATAAAGACGTAGTGAAAAATGTGTCTGTTTGCGTTCACACATGCAGCTCACCCCGAAAGCTTCAGCAGTGTTTTAGGAGTTTTATGCAAGTTTGAACAAGTCTGAGGATAAGAAGAATTTGAGGTTTTTCCAAAGAATCGTGTCTAAATGTCTTAAAGTTTTTTTCCTTAATTTTCCAACAGGTCGGCAGTCCTATAAGCAGAACCAACATCATCCACCCACATGTTTACGTAAGTCCTAATAGCTCATCTATGCAATCAAGACTTTGCTTCTTTTAAAGACTGTAATGCTCCTTAAACTACAGGAAATAAAATAAAACTGTTTGCTGTTAAGTCTAAATATGAATTTATGGACCTGTTCGTCCTGTCAGTTTTCGGCCCTCCCTCCGGTCAGAGTCGTCTTCTCCATCACGATGGAGGGCAGCGCCAGGAAAGTCATCACTGTCCGCTCCGCCCTCATGGTGAAGAACCGGCTGGATGTTCCTATGGAGGTCCGACTGGACAGCCCCTCTGCTCCTGACAGTAAGACGGGTTTTTGACTGCTTTAAATTGAATTTATATGTAATGAGAATTGATTATTTTGATTGTTATTCAGATTTAAGATGACTTTGTTCCTGTGTTGACAGAACCGGTTGTGCTGCCCCCAATCCTGCCGGGTCAGGCCTTGGCGGTCCCCCTCCACCTCACGTCCTGGAGACTGCAGGCTCGGCCCAAAGGCCTGGGTCTGTTCTTCTGTAAGGTTCCCATCCACTGGACCAGCGTTGAGCGACCCGGGGAGACCAGCAGCAGTAAGAGGGAGTGTCAGTCTGCAGACTTTGATGACAACCACAAGCGTAACTTCAGGTAAATTCTGCCACTCAGCCGTTATACTCTTGGTTCTTGTCTTTTAAAAACCTGGTAGTAATCCCCTCTGTTCTTTGCAGGTTTTGTGTGGTCATCAAAAAGGAGAACTACCCAGACCAGCAGCCTGCTAAGAGGGTTTCTGGCAGTGCAAAGCAGATCTACAGACAGCCGGGCCACACCATCTACCTGCTGCCCACCATGGTTCTCGCTAACCTGCTGCCCTGCGACCTCAACTTCTACATCAAAGGGACGTCCATCAAAGGCTCGCTGAAGCCGGGGAAAGAGGCCGTGCTTCATGCTGCAGACACCTCGCAGAACATGGAGCTAGGTGAGGACTCACTCAGCGTCTGTCAGCTGTTTGTTCCCTAAACTTTGTGTTTGTTCTTAATCTGTGTGTTCATGACGTGTTTCCTTCAGGAGTCCTGCTGGAGAGTTTCCCGGTGTGCAAAGAGCTGCTGATTCCCCCCGGGACGCAAAACTACGTGGTCCGCATGAGGCTGTATGACACCAACAAACATCTGCTCTGTCTCACCATCCGCATCATTCTGAGGGCTCAGGGTGCGCTGAAGATCCTCATTTCTGCCCCCTACTGGCTTATCAACAAAACTGGTAAGGGTTTCTTATTTGTGCATCTTTAGGGAAACAACCAAATCCAAACTGATCTCTACAATCATTCTCTAACGCCACGTTCCTTCTTCAGGTCTGCCGTTAATCTTCCGTCAGGACAACGGTAAAGCCGACGCAGCCGGACAGTTTGAGGAGCACGAGTTGGCCCGGAGTCTCAGTCCGTTACTGTTCTGCTACACCGACAAGGAGCAGCCTGCTATGTGAGTGTTTGCAGAGAACAGACTTACCTTTCTTCTCTACAGATGTTGGGTTCCAGGGAGAAATCATGAAATCAGTAGAAATCCTTTAGTGTATAAGAAAAATGATATTTCCTGCAGAGTATTACGTGTCACGGCAGCTGAGGTTTTAGTTATTTTGTAATATATTAACGTACTGTTCTCCAGCCCGGGGGGGAAAGAGGGAGGAGGAGAGAGAGAGCGAGAGAGAGAGCGCACATATACGTATGGACAGCATGAAGGTGAAACAAAAATTGGTAACGATACTTCCAGGCATGAGGAGCAAGTGTTAAGAAATAGTCTTTGCTTATCGTAGAGTAAGTCAGTGCTTTATCACCTCTGCTGATGGAACATCTCCGTCCTAACTGCAGACAGCTTAACTGTTTGTGTCGCTGTGGGCATGCAATGAAACTTGCAGGGTGTGCATGTGTGAATCTGAGATCAGCAGAGACTCAGATATATTTGAGATGACCAACCAGAGGTCAGTGAGAGGTCGGGGAGAGGTCACCAATCACGGCCCAACAGGCAGGATATCATCTGATCATCAGCCTGGCGATCGCAGCACATCTAGTTTAATATATTTCTGTTCATGGACTGATAGGCTGGGAATGGTCATGGAAAGTTTTTCAGGTCTTTCATTACAGATTTCTCCATCTATCTTATCCCCAGGTGTACGATGCGGATCGGGAAAGGGATCCACCCTGACGGAGTCCCCGGCTGGTGTCAGGGCTTCTCCCTGGACGGAGGGAGTGGAGTCCGAGCTGTGAAGGTCATCATGCATGGGAACAGGCCTGGACTCATCTACAACATAGGTGAGCTGGTTTATTCAGAGACCGATTTAATGTCTGATACCAGGATAAAAATCAGGCCTGGTACTGTGACACCACGTCAGTCATGATTCAGATCCTCGGACCTTTGAAAACGCAGGACAATCATTTTACTGAGTTGGCGTTGGCCGTTGAAAGCCTGAAAATTCCTCACTAGTAATTTCGCGAGTGAGCTCAAGCTCGTTTTCAGGAAGTTGAAGGTCATTTTTCTTGCACACAGTAACTCATTAAGCAGGAGTTATAGAGGAAGAGAAAGAGCTGAGTTGCAGAAGTATATTAGACTGAATTAAAGGCCTCCTTTGATAATTGATCATTGATTCATTCAGGCTAAATGAGTTTAAATTTGTCACACTTTCAATTCAATCTTTTGCCTTTGATCGAGACTCCACCGTTACACTTTTCTCATTACATACTTCTTTTTGTGCTTTGAGGAATGTCTGCCTCTTCAGCTGGTGCTCATATTCACTCTGCACCACAGCTATCATCCTTGCTTCGAACTCTTTCACAAATATGCACCCAAGATTTTCTGTAACAAAAGATCTTTTCATGTTATTTCACATTTCTTCTCCACTTCTCGAGTGTATTAAAGTCACATTATCATTGTTCCCTCTCTGATTGAAACAGGCATCAGTGTGCGGAAAGGGAAAGGACGCTACAGAGACACTCACATTGTGACATTCGCCCCGCGCTACCTGCTCGACAACCGCTCCACGCACAAACTGGCCTTTGCTCAGAGAGAGTTCGCGAGAGGAAAGGTGAGAAATTAACTCTCAGGTTTACTGTCACGTAGCGTTTGGATAGTGGAGGGGTTGAGAACAGAGAAGAACTTTTGTTTCATGCCTGTCTGCATCCAAGCTGTGAACTTTATAACAAAGGCACATTTTCCCCAGGGTACCGCTAACCCCGAAGGTTACATCTCCACGCTGCCGGGCTCCAGCGTCGTCTTCCACTGGCCTCGTAACGACTACGACCAGCTGCTCTGTGTGCGCCTCATGGATACAAAAAACTGCACCTGGTCCGGAGGCTTCGAGGTCAACAAACCAAAGTCCTTTCACGTCAACATGAGGTGAGCTAAATGCACACACACAGTCTCCGGCACATACAAATGTTGTTTACGCAAACTGTGGCTCAGCACCTAATTTAAGTTCATGTCCTTCATAGAAATCTATAAATTCTCTCTAACTGACGTGAGTAAACGAGGTATTTGATTGGTTTAAAGTGGATCTTTGATTTATCAGGGACACACTGGGGAACTGCTTCTTCCTGCGGACTGAGATCACCCTGAAAGGAGCCACGTACCAGATCTCCTTCACCGACACCGACCAGCTGCCTCCACCCTTTCGCATCGACAACATCTCTGAGGTAAGACGCCGTTATCGCGCCTCCTTTAGCATGAGCTGTTCCTAAAGGCCCTGACACACCTCGAGATCGTCGGCCGTAGGTCCTAGTGGGACCGTCAGTGAGTGACGGTCGGCGCAGTTGGTGAGAGGAATCACTCTGATTGGCTGTTCAGCTAAGCGAATCAGTGCAAGAGATGAAAAACGGAAGTGACCAAAGCAAGTAAACGACTACAGTCAAGAGGCAACTGTTTATCAGACATTATTCTCGATTAGAAGTACCTATATTACGAGTGGTGAGCGACAGCAGTGTGATAATAGTCTTCTCGGATCATAACAACGGTTTATATATCCGCATTCTTCTCCGTCCTCGTCCTCTTCTGGTTTCACCTTTTTGGAATGACGATTACAGACTACCGCCGCCTGCTGGCATGGGGAGTTACTTCCTCTCACACATTCGCAGAACGTACGTGGTGGTTGGCTGTCAGCTGTAGTCTTTGCGGTGTGTTCAAGTGCAACTTTTTGGCCAAAACAAAGGCGACGTGAGGCGACACCACAGTCACACGCCACTAGTTCTTTGCCGTCTGCTTTGATGTGTGTTAAAGTAGGGACACTCTTACTTGAAGAAAGCGTCTGTGTGCCAGAATCACCCGCTGGAGCACTCTTTATAAGCTTGACGTCTTGTAATCGGGCCGTTATGAAAGACAAGAATGGTGTTGAATTGGATGTGATTAATAAAAACGAGTTTGTTTCAAGAAATTAACAAAGAATGAAGAATCTGAAAGCCCTCACACTGCTGTCAGAAAGGATGAGACATGCACTGAGTTTAAAGCTTCCTGAAGCTTCCTGCAGGCGTTTCAGTGTAAATTAATTTTAAAGAATAGTTGACAATTCGTAGCTGGAGCCCTTTGTTGTCTCCGCTTGAAACACTGCATCTACGTTTAGTGTTTTACTGGAGCGTTACCATTCTGTCACTCAGAGTTCACAGTGTGTAGGAGTAATTCATTCAGCCCATTGTTTGAATCCCTGCAGGTTCCTATCCAGGTCTGGCAGCACGGCGTGGCAGACATACGGCTGCACACCGAGGTGAAGGCGGGCGCGGTGCTGGACTACGCCTGTGACGAGCCCACGCTGCCCCCCTACATCACCCTGACTGTGAAGGGAGCCGGATCCTCAGAGGTCACAGCCGACATGAACTTCTTCAGAGAGTACAACAAGCTCTACTACGAGAACTTCATCTACATCGCTGCCACGCACACTTTCTCACAGTACGACCAATGAAGCTATCAACTAACATTTACTATTATCAGATCAACAATATAAAAGTTTACATGTAGGTGATGAAGATAATCAGCATCTTTCTGTCTATGCAGGAGTGTGGAGAGGAGACCAGTTGGGAAGAAGCGACCGGTGAGCTCTGCTGAGCTGGTTCTAGATGTCGACACCAAGACTCAAAGGGTCATCCTGAAGAAGAAGGTACTGGTTTCATAGATTACTGTAAAATCAAAAGTCAGTTTAAACCTTTTCTCTCTCTGAGAGAGTCCTCTAAAAACAGACTGCAACTTCTTTTCTGGATTTTACAGTACCTAAAAATGAAGCAGACAGAGCCTCCAGCCCTCCCCTGAGATCTCAGGCGCCCCCCTAGGGGGTCCCAGAGATCTCAGGGGGGGAACCAGTGTCCTAGAGCGTAAGTTTCCCTCATACTTTCTGAGAATAAACTCCTTTTCCCCCTCATTTGCCGTCTTCACCACACAAGAGAAGTCGCAGTCTGTTTTTAGAGCTTTCAGTTTTTTATGACTCTGACACCAGAAGCAAATATCAGGACGTTTTCACACCTCTCTGCTCAAATCAAAAGAAGGAGCTGGAAACAGGCACACGAGGGCAGCACTTCATCTTGATCTTTAATTTGTCATGTAGACATTTTCCTGGGTGGTACTGCCTTGTTAGATTATTTCAGCTTCAGCAGCCTGGAAGATCCATAATGAGTATTCAAACTATTGGACCACAGTTTCTCAGACTTGTCCATGTGTTCGGGGCCATTTTGCCAGTTTGAGCCAGTTACAGTGTTTGGTAAATTTACAAAGTCCTAAGTTATCAGCTCATGCTGAAGCAGTTTGGTTAGGAAGATTCATCAGTCGATAATTGTAATGAACTGTCGCACTTAATTACCTTAAATGAGCATTTCCAGGATACAACATACAGCTAACAAAACTAAATGGATAAATACAATCTGAAGATTTTAAATTCAAAGTTTGAGGGATTAAAAAAACAAATGGTAATTTGTAATGAAAACTCAGGAGACTTGAAGCGTGATCCGAATACTAATGACATGCCTTACGCTCTAGGAACCCCCCCCGAGATCCAAGGGACCCCCTAGGGGGGCGCCTGAGATCTCAGGGGAGGGCTCGAGGCTCTGCCTGCTCTGAGGCTGTCACAACTAGATCTGCACTTATTAAAAGGTGTTTTGGTTAAGACAAGTGTGCAGGCATATTCCGACAGGATCTTATCAATGAAAACCTTTTATGTTATTTTTAAAAGCAGTGTGTCACTGTTTTTCGTGAGGGTTGTGGAGGGGGGCCTCACTTTTTTTGGGAACCTCAGCTCTAGGAAACATTAATCCGATAGAACTTCTAATTTATTCTTTAGATCAAAAGATTCCACGTGTAAAATATTTATGTAGAAAAAGCAGAAGGAAAAGGTTTTCTTCAGTAACGGGGTTCTTATGTGATTGCCGTGCAGGAGCCAGGAAAGCGCTCCCAGCTGTGGAGGATGACCGGCTCTGGCATGTTGTGTCACGAAGGCTCGTCCCCGCCGCAGAGCAAACCCGCTCAGCCACGCCCACTCGAATCCTCTCTTGTGCTGGACATCGCTGGGCTCGCAGCCGTCAGTGACAACAGGTTGGTACTGTGTGCAGCTGAAGAATATCTTTAAACTGAACAAAGCAGATGATTCAATCCATTCTGAACATCTCTCTCTCTCCTTCTATCTGTCTCTCTCTCTCTCTCTCTCGCTCGCTCGCTCTCTCTCTCTCACAGTTTTGAGCCTCTGATGCTGAGGAGGCCAGACTCACGACGCAGCACCACCCAGACGTGGTACTTCTGCTCCGACATGCTGACCTGTGGCCTTCCCCGGCTGGTGGTACAGGTAGGTACACCTAGCTATGTTGAAATGTTTGTGATGTTTTCACTATTAACAAGTTTTTTTATTTGTAAAATGCCTCAAAAAAATGATAAATGCTCATCCAAATTTTCTCAGAGCATTTCTCAAATTCCTTTTTTAGTCCAACACACAGTCAAAAAAAAATCTGATAAGCTCCACGAGCAGAAACGTGCTCAAACTAGGATCAATATTGGAGATGCTTTTGAAAAATGGAGAGAGGTTAGAACGCAGAAAGGTTTACAGACCGATGCAGAGCTGGATAAACACTGAAGCTTCAGTGTCCACCACATGGCAACCTGCGTGAGCATCCACTCTAGAGAGGAGGGGGGGGGAGACAGCTCTCTACAATGTTTAGAATTTGGACTGCAGTACCCATTTGTTGTCGTTCATTTCCTGCTCTGTGTGACCTTGAATTGCCCCCCGGGGATAAATAAAGTTTTTTGAATTGAATTGAATTGAATTGAATTTTAAACACTAGGTGTCAGAGTTACATACTGCTCCTTTAAAAGCAAAAAGCAAACTTTAAATCTGTTATCAAACAGTTACATTGGATTTATGAAACTACTCACTAAAACTCCTCAGCTTTGTTCCCCTATCCTTGTTTCCCTCTTCAGTTTTTTTAAGAAACATCTTTTCTCCTCCAGGCGAAAGGTGGTGCTGCCGGCCTTTATGACGGAGCACAGGTGGTGCTAGGACCGGACTCGGGGCTGATGGAGCCTGGACCCGAGCAGCAGTTCATCAACCAGAAGATGAGACCTGGTTCTGGGGTACTGTCGGTTCAGGTGCTGCCAGACGGACCCACTCGAGTCCTTCAGGTGAAAACAATAATCATGTTTTCTAACTCTTATCAGAACGATAATGAAGGGCTCGTTAGGCTTACGCTAATTGTTTTTGTGATTAGAAAACTTGATAATTCACAAAGTCACAAGAAACATTTGATGCAGCTGGCTTTTTTTTACCTTTTCCTTTTTAATAAAGTGCTTCTCTTTGTTGATCTTCAAGGGTCACTCTAAAGATCGAGCTTAAAGTCTGATAGCACTTTTTTTATCTTTGTTATTTTCTACAAAATGCTTGTTATTAAGAATCTAAATCAGATAACAGAGCGACAGAATATAAATGAGCTTAAGTTCCTCGATAACATCAGATAGTATCTGCTCTCCAGTCACAGCCGTGCTGCATGAATCGCATCATCTCTGCTGACAGAGTCTGTTTGTTGGTTTGCAGATCAGTGACTTTAACCAGAGGAGGATGCTCCGCAGCTCCCCCAGCACCGAGCAGGAGAAGAGCAAAGAGGAGGTGAAGAAGACGGAGCCGGAGCAGGAGCTGGAGGTACGAGAGCCTTTTCTATTGAAGCACTTTCATGCACCATTGTGTGTCACAGACCTTTATGCCTGACAGAAAACTCAAAGTTTCTGAATTACACATTCCTAGTTTGAAGATTTTTAATAATAATTGCTCATTCTTTTTTTTATGTTGTGACTCACAAAACAATCTGTGCCTGGTGGGAGAAGCTGAAGCTCATAGGTGTTTGAATTTACGTTGTGCTGTCTTAAAAAAAACTCTCATCTCTAAAATCTTCTTGGTATTTTCAGGTTCTGGTGAACTTGGAGGAAGGTCTGGGCGTCTCTCTAGTCAACAAAGCTCCTGAAGAGCTTGTGTTCACCACACTGTCCGGTATAGACGTCCACTTCATCCGCACGGCATCCAACGAGGTGTTGGAGCTCAGCATTCAGAACATCCAGGTGGGCTTGGCACAGATTGGAGAGGCAGAAATATGTGTTTGTTTGTTTGGACAATTTTACACAAGAACAAATGAAGCAGGGCAGATAAGTACATGCAAACACATAATGTTACTGTTCATGTGCATCTAAAAATAAATTGAATTTCGGGGTGCAGGTAGCCTAGTGGTTGGTGCTTTGCCGTATGTTTCATTCCCCACTCTCTCTCTCTTGCTCCGATTTCTAACTCTATCCTCTCTCCTGTCTCCAAATTGAAGAAAATTGTGTATGCTAATGTGGTAAGGGGAAGGGAGGTGGGACAAAAGGAGGGGTCCATTATTGAACACTGAGGGACCTCACGCTGTAGGCACACTGCATGCAATGTTGCAGAAAGTATCCTTTTTAAGTTTGTTATTTATTTAATTTATTTGATAAGCAAAGAGCATGTAAATGAGCATCTGCAAGACAACAAAAAATATAAACATGCGGAAGTTAGCACAAATGCTAATTTGGATCTGCAGTCCCTCGGCAGGTAACAAAAACAAAAACACTCCAAATACAAACAGACGAGCAAACAACACACAACAAGAAGAAGGTAAATAAACGACTTATAATAAATATGATACTATTTTATACGTGATTATGAAACGAGGATTTCATCTTATGTCACAGAGACCTTCTTAGTCCGTCCCCCACATCCACCAAAATCCCATCACGGGTCACGTTTTGGATCGTATTTGAATCCTGCTGGTTTCCTGATCCAAACTGTCAAATCCTCTGAGTCCTTCTCCTCCGAGCTTATTTATTCCTTTTATCGATGCCAGCATGTTTTTATGACTCTTCTGGAAACTCACAACAAAAGCAGTCGATGCAGACGGGGAGAAAAGTGCAAAATTATCATTTCAAATGAGGGTGGAAACTTTGCAGCGTTCGCACAGCTGAGGCACATGTAGGCTTTACGACGCTGTTTTTACTTATTTAGGTTCAAGGTTTCTTTATCGCGACTTAGAAAGGTAAATTAGTTGTGCAGACGGGAGAGTCAGCGTTCCAAAGATACATACGACACATACAAAACAAACTCAAGGTTAAATACAGAATACATCAGAGCAAACACTGTCGATTACATCAGGTCATGGCTAAGTCCTTACACAGACTCCCAATCAAAGGTTTAAATGATCCTAGCATGTTTAAAGAGCTTCATCTCGTGCTAGCTTCGTGCAGTAGAGCTCTAGCTGCAGGTACTGAAGTGTTCTGTAGCGTTTAGTTCTCCCGTTAGGAGCAACAAACGGACAGCCGCAGCGGAGAAGCTGAAAGAAATATTTAAGAAAGAATCAAATGATTGCATGTTAACCTTTGTGCCCTTACTTTTTACACCCAGAAATCTGAATCACTAAAGAAATCCATAAAGAATCAGACCCATCTGCAGCATAAAGAATCACAGCGTTTATATTCCTCTCCCTGTAAGGGTTTAACTGCTGTCTTTATACTTTACTGTTTATCATTCAGATCAAATTAATTCCAACTTCATTCACTGAAACGTTCTCAAAATTGAGCAATTTGGAAACTGTCGAGCTGTTAAGCAGTTAAGACTGTGCTCTAAATCATGTTTTAGTTCAAAGTGGCTCTCTGATTTCATCTTTTGTTGTTTTGTTGTTATCAGGTGGACAACCAGCTGCTCGGGACCACCCAACCTGTGATGCTGTGTGTGACTCCCAGCTCCAGCGACATCGGTGTGAACGACAGCGGCCCCGCCCTGCAGGTCAACTCGGTCAAGGTTCCTAGCAGCCTCATGCTCACGGATCTCTTCAAGGTGAGAGCGACAGACTGAATTATTGCTGTGACTCGTTAAATGTAATGCTTGCTGCAGAACGCATTTCAGTATTTTCTATTCCTGGTATGTCATACAAATCAGAAGCCAGACTTTACTATCATTCCTCTAATTATGTGTTCACAGCACCTCATGGTTACAGCCCGACGCTTCACAGTCATCATCGAGGAGAAACTGCTGCTCAAGCTGCTCAGTTTCTTTGGATACGGACAGATAGAAGCTGGTGGGTGCTCACTGAGAGTTAAGCAGGTCGTTTTTCTAATTAAGTAAAATAATTAAATCATGCTTTTTGTGATTGCAGAGCTGGAGAAGCTGGACGAAAACCTCCATGAGAGGCCCAATGAGGACGCAGGACCCCCCAAACGTTACTACTTTGAGAACCTGAAGATCAGCCTCCCTCAGGTCAAACTGAGCGTCTTCACCTCCCACAAGCTGCCACCCGATCTCAAGGTCAGCTGACTCCTTCTTTTCAGTTTCTGCCCAGCTACATAACGCTGCCCTTTTTCAGCTTCTTCAGTTTGTCCCACCCTCTAACATCATCTCTCACACCTCTCTGCACCTATTTCACCTGAAACGTTTCCTGTTCTGCATGATTTCACACTTTTCCTCTTACAACAGTTTTTGATATTGTTCCTGTTTTATCACTGAAGGCTCTAAAAGGCACGCTGGGCTTTCCTCTCGTTCGGTTTGAAGACGCTGTTATTAACATGTACCCGTTCACCCGAGTGCACCCCTACGAGACGCAGGAGATCATCATCAACGACATCCTCAAGCACTTCAGAGAGGTTAGCAGGGTCCATGTTTTTAACAATGTTTGAGAGTGCAGCTCTGGCCTCTGTTGCCAGTTGAAAATATTCTGATCCTAACTTGAACCATGACATGAACTGTTTTTTTAATGTGTAAATTCAGCTGCTCTGTTTGTCTCTTATTGACCGCCTGAATGTTTTAATGCTGCCAGAAGTATCTAGAGAGCCTCAGGCAACAAAGATTTATTCTGTTCTAATCTCTGCGGCCCAAATCCTCGACTGTAGTCTTCATATTTTTGCAAAGATAACTTGTTTCCATCACTTATAAGCAGCTTCATGTAAGCATTTCATTCACAGGTGTCTGCTTTGTGTTAGATCATAACTGTACCGCTGTCTGTCTGTAGGAGCTCATCAGTCAGGCGGCTCAGATCTTGGGCTCTGTGGACTTCCTGGGAAACCCCATGGGCCTCCTGAACGACGTCAGCGAGGGCGTGTCCGAGCTCATCAAGTACGGCAACGTTGGCGGCCTCATACGCAACGTGACCCATGGAGTGTCCAACTCTGCTGCCAAGGTAGAGTACCACATAATCCGGTGTCAAAGACGCTACCTTTTTGTTTTTATCTAAACGGTTGGCTGCGTCCTAAATACCGGTGTGACCAATATACCAGTGTATAATGCCGAGAGACACCGTCATGACCACAAGTGCAGCTGACACCATCACATGCTGCGCACGACCTGTCATGATCGTAAAAGGTGTGGGGGTGTTTCTAATCCCAGAACGTGGACTCACAGGCACACCCAATCAGAGCCAATTCAGAGAGAAATAGGAAGCTTGTACGCAAAAAAACAAAAATACTGCAAACCACAAGCGCCTATCGAACCGTGGATGCCGTACCGACCAGTTCAATAACATTTTGAGAATTGTGGCATTCCTACTGCTCAGTAAGGTAGTAAAGCTTGTGGCGTGCTGGTTTGATTGAAAAGACTCCTCAATTAAAATCAACAGGTGGGCAGTGCGGCTCACGGGCCCTGAGGCTGTACTTCACAGCTATCACTGCAGGCTGAGAGCTCAACTACCGTAACGTTAGCTAGCAGGACTGCAAACTCCACATGTTGAGAAGAGCTACACAGCTGCATCGATAGGTACAAACAGTAGAGTATTTTTTGTAAACAAGAAACAGCTGTTCAATTGTTCTTGTCAAAGCCGACCGACTTCATGGACTCAAACTATCTCACTTCACAAACGTAGAAGTTGCCGGTCTACAGCTGATGTGTTAGTTTGATTCAAACTTACGATTCACAACATCACAGAATTACACTAACAAGCAAACTGATCAAGGCAGCGGTGGAAAGGCTTTGAAAGAAAGTTACGTAACAGCTCTCTCTTCTTTTAAAAAATAAAGATCATACCTGAATAACATCATATCTCTGGAGGAATCAATTCTGTTTATGCTGTCGGAAACTTTAGACTCAAGCTGAGCCTGTTGATGACGCAAACGAGCACTTCAGCTGGAATCTGCTGAAGTCGTTACAAACTAGAAACGTGTTATTCTTTTCTGAAATTATGTCAAAATAGTGCCCGAGTTCAAAGATACAGGACTGTACTTTTAATATGTCTAACAAGTCAGACTGTAGACATCCCCATAGAGAAGAAGAAAGCCAAATAGTTTCAGCATCCTTCTGTTTCCTGTGTGTTAGTTTGCAGGGACATTATCAGACGGGCTGGGGAAGACCATGGACAACCGACACCAGAGTGAGCGAGAGTACATCAGATACCACGGAGCCACCAGCGGAGAGCACCTGGTGGCAGGGATTCATGGACTGGCACATGGTAAGACTTGTAAATATTTCTGGTTAACAAGTTACACTTACAAGGCCAAACACGCACGACAGAACAAACGCCTAGCTGTGGGAGTGTCAGCTATGTGTCACATATTATGCTTAATACACTTTACCACTAATGTGTCTCTAGTCCGTCTACAAACCCCCCAATGATGAGAAAAGTCCATCCTCTCCGTCTTTTGCCTGCTCCACTTTTCAGAAAATGTGTGCTCAAACAAGCCGTTTGGAGATTTTCCCTTCATGACATCACAAAGGGCAGTAACCCCTCCCCCAGGTGGGTGACACTCCCACAGCTAGGTGTTTGTTCTGCCCTCTGAGTCTGCCTTCTCACCGTAAACAATAGGACATGGAGCGAAAAAGCCCGAGCCACCCAAGCCCTTCCAGAGAGGGGCGTGGTCAGACACAGCTCATTTACATTTAAAGCTACAGACACAGAAACAGCCTGTTCTGAGCAGGTGACCTTGTGACCTTTAAGATAACAGAGATAGTATCATTTAAAACGGATGTTATTAAAAAAAGTACTTTGACAACCTTCATAAGCTCCGGAGTAGAATGAGGTGTTCATGAGCATCTAGTGATTGTGTCACATCCCTTTCATTAAGACGATGGATCACTCGGCTTATTGCTCTGAAAACTGTGAGGAAGAAAAGCTCGTCATAAAACTAGTCAGCTCACTCTGCAGCACATCCTGGAGATCTGTTTATTAGACTGATCCAGTGATTCATGAAAGTAACGTGATGTAAAAACTCTTACAAAGAGAAGCGTCATATATCATGGCAAACAGATCGTCACCTGCTGTCTGAAATGCTTCTACATGATGAAGTCAATAAGGAATGGAGCTCTCAGGTAATTGGTCTTTCGGAGTGCTCTGACTTTATTGTTAATAAATCCGTGACTCGGAGGAAGCACTGAACGAGAGCCGTGTTTTATTTACAGTTTCAGGCAAGAAAACGTGACGGCTCTTTGCTAACATGCTACGCTAAGTATCTGAGAGTTACACACTGAAAACACAAATCTGAGCCAGTCAGAAGTATCTCATGTTACTTAATATGAGCCACAATCACCTGACAAGTCCAGACGAGCTTATGTGGATACATTAGAAGAAAAACACAAGTCACAGGACACGTTTAGGTAACTCAGCCTGCTGCTTCAGCAGATATGACGATCAGTCTATTACCTACACCACGTGGGCTTCTGGTAACAGTGAAGCTTCCTTCGCCCTGCAGGTATCATCGGAGGCATGACGAGCATTATCACGTCCACAGTGGAGGGGGTGAAGACGGAGGGCGGAGTCAGCGGCTTCTTCTCCGGCCTGGGTAAAGGTCTGGTGGGCACTGTGACCAAACCTGTGGCTGGAGCTCTGGACTTTGCCTCAGAGACGGCGCAGACGGTCCGCGACATGGCTAGCCTCAGTAACCACAGGTGGGTTCAGTCTGGACACTTTTTCATGAAGTCACAAAAGGACGTTTTTGATTGGTGACTCTTCAGGATGACAGCGACACATTAGTGAATAATAAACCAAATTAAAAGATGCATGTCGAGAAAAAAAAGGTCCAAAGTGATGACAAGATAACACGGTGCAAAAAAAAGAAGTGCGTTTTAATAAATGTATAAATTTAAGTCTGTTAACTACAAAATGTAGAATGTCTCTAGAGTCGTGCTGCTACCACCGTGCTCACGCAGGTCACCATGTGGTGGACACTGAAGCTTCAGTGTTTATCCAGCTCTGCATCGGTCTGTAAACCTTTCTGCGTTCTAACCTCTCTCCATTTTTCAAAAGCATCTCCAATATTGATCCTAGTTTGAGCACGTTTCTGCTCGTGGAGCTTATTAGAAACATGCAGAGGCTTTTTAGGTCGGGTACAATCACTTCTATCTGAACCAGTTCTCTTGCCCGCTTCCATCGCTGCAACACCTGTTGGTTTGACCTGATAACTGCTCTCATATCTGGCAAACTGAGGGGCGTCCAAAACGGCCGTGTGGGGGTGCCTTAAAACCGCCTACCTTCTCTGGTCCAAACAAATCCAGACCATTCAGGACCAGAATCTAAAGTTAGAAGGAGGACATACTGGCTGCTGCATTGTTGTCAGAGAAGCCAGCACTTCAACATAGCATGTTTCCTTACCGACTGCTTCTGGTACTTTGTGGTTGGAGTTTTCTACAAAACACGATAGATATTGTTCTCACTCGTTCCAGATTTAAAGTATGTAATTTTGCGGTTATGGAGACGAGCCAAACCTCACCAAAAGAAACCCGGATTCAGAGTTTCCCCCGAAAGAGAGCCACGATACGTCTCTTATAGCCCTTCAGCAACCAAAGAAGCGTTAGTGATTAACATAAAATGAGATGGTCACAGGAGAGAGAGCAGGATGTCCCAATTTAAATGTTGTATTATGCAGAAAAACAGCTCATGACCGCCGTACGACCCCGAGTCACACGGAGGACAAACAGAGAAAAAAAGAATAAAATGATAATGCTTGTGCTTTTCCCTCACCACCTGAACACAACCATAAAAAATAATCAAGCTGCAGGAAGCCGATAAAATATATCAAACTAAAACGGTGAGAAAACAGGATTTTTGTTTACACGGTCAACGGACAGAAAAAGAAAAAGTTGTCTTGAGGCTTTGCATTGGCCGATTTAATCCAAAGTCACAAACCACAGTATGCTAAATGGACGAAGCCTGAGTGACGTCACCCATGTGTTCCTGCAGGGGGCTTTAGAGTCCCATCGATGGCCGTCACCACGCTGTAAATGCTCTCTCACCCTAACTATCCTTCTCTCTGCATCTCCCTCCATCCCAACAATAACCCAAAGAATTCACTGATATCTGAGGACTGCACTGAACTGACGCTGGGAGGTCCTGACTCCTGCTTGAACAAGAAGTGTGTGTGTGAAGTGTTTGTGTTGTTGATGTTGTCCAGGCTCAGCGTGCAGCGGGTCAGGAAGCCTCGCTGCTGTAAGGGTCCTCAGGGTCTGCTGCCTCGATACCTGTCCACCCAGGCGGACGGCCAGGAGCAGCTCTTCCACCTCACCGACAACATCCACTCTGAGTTGTGAGTCTCTCTCTTACCTGTCTGTATTCTTACACGCTGAGTTTGTCTGACACGCTGCTTACCTGAGAGTTACCCGTGTGTGTGTTTCCCACGCTAGCTTCATCGCCGTGGAGCCCATCGACAGCTACTGCGTCCTCATTTCCTCCAAAGTGGTCTACTTCCTGAAGCCCGGGGAGTTCGTCGACCGAGAGGCCATCTTCCTGGAGGTCAAATATGACGACCTCTACCACTGCCTGGTCTCAAAGGATCATGGGAAGGTTTATGTGCAGCTCACCAAGAAGGCAGAGAACACCAGCAGCGGGGTGGCCATTCCTGGCCCCTCCCACCAGAAACCCATGGTGAGACACTTTTTTTTATTCCACGCTTTCTCGATAGAACAAACGCTAGAGGATATTTTTGTATTCCCACCTCCTCTGCCTCTCTCCATGCAGATAGAGTTTTTTTTACTGTTAAATGTTTTCTCTTCGATCTCTCCTCACTCTAGCAACAAAATGTTTTTTTCAAACTCATGTGAGGAGTTTTCTGCTGGTTATGAACAGACTGTTCATTTCTTTGTATTCATTTAAGTGTGCATTGTGTGTTAGCTCCGCTCTGGTACGCCTCCATGCAGCCCGAGATAATCGGTGTATGTGGTATAAAAGTGTTTAAACAAAACACAGACTTCCTGTCCCGCTCGATCTGCTCTCTGGTAAACAGAGAAGCCTTATTTCTAAAGATTTAGCAACTTAAACTTAAATTCCACCACCAGGGGGCTCTCAATCGAATCAATATCAAAAGATGACGAGGAGGCTGACGAGGAATCATGGGAATCATTCTCTCTGCTACTCCCCCACCCTCCCCCGATGAAAACGAACTCTGAGTTGACCGTAGTCAAGACGACCGGGCGAAACCGACCTGAGGAAGAGAATATTTTTACAGACGAGCTAATGTATCCGAGTATAATTTACATGACGTTTTTTATCACCGCAGCACATACAGCAACAGAACGGCAGCTTTCAGTGGCAGCTCACGCTTCCTTATGCAGCGACCTCACCAAACTCTCCAACACAAATCTCATGTTTTAAAATGTTAAATGTTAAATGTTTGCATAAGCTCAGACGTTCAGGGGAATAAAACCATTTCCAGCTGAGTCAAAACACGTCAGTGTTATTTCAAACGTGTGTGAAGGTTTAGTCATGGGATGTTTGGATCCAGATCTTAGAGAGAAAACAAGCTGACTCAGAGTGAGCAGCATCTTGGCTCCTGGCGCCTAAAGCCTCGTAGAAGAGCTTTGGAGATTCACTCCTTTTTAACATTAACTACATTATTTAGTGATTTGACCTTTGTAGTTCATTTCAGAGTGGAGAAAAGCTCTGTGGGTAGTTCAGCTCCTGATCAAAGTCTCATGAACGTCACGCTGAACCCTGAACGAGCTTCTTAACGTTCACAGTGCTGTGCTGTTTGTTACTGCGCGGCTCTCGTTCCAATAATGACGCACGTCAGAAAACATGAGGGGGAGTGTTTGGTTCTGTCTTTACACCGTTAGGTAACAACGATTTGAAGACAATTCTTGTTGTTTTTAACATGAAAACCAAAGTAAGAGAGTCGGAATGCCTTGAAACTTTGACCCAAGTTCATTTTAACAAATTAGAAAAAAGAAACACAAAAATCAAACTTGAGTTTCTGATATTTTCATGGTCTTTGTAAATGAAATAAATAACCATCATACGATCATCAGACACTGAGGAGGGCAGCACTCTGCAGGATTCAGTCACCTCATCGTCCTCTTTGTGTCTCTTTTTCATTCATACGTCAAATCAAACGTCAACGTCAGAGTCAAGCGAAGAACAACAGCTCGACTACACAACATTAACTGTGTTTCAAATGCAGCCTTTGTTTTTTAAATCCACCATGAGGCTGATTTGCTCTGTGCAGTTCTCCAGATGCAGAAAGGATAGAAAAGACTCTTATAGTTGTTTCACACTTGCAGAAAACTCCTGAAAAACTCCTGATATTTCCAGGAGGAGCTGCATGTGTGAACGCAAACAGCCACATTTTTTACTCGAACTTCCGAGTTTCTCCTCCAGCCTCCTCGTATTTATTCTGCAGAAAGTCAGAGTGAGCTGATGTGAGAACGCAGCAGGATATAATCAGGAGAATTCATCTCGAGCGAGTGGGAGGGGGTGGTGACGTTTATTCCCTGTGATCGCTGCTCGACCATAGACTGTCTGCACGCCACCTCTACGATCTCCGTGCTCTAATGAACCTGCTGCATTCTGTTTCCTGTTCTCCAGTATGTTCTTCTCCACTCTTTAGTTCAGATTGTGATTCTGTTCAACTACACGTAGCATTGATAGAAAGACAAATACTTCATTATCAAAGCGGACTCTGTTGCCCCCCTCCTGTCTGACCGGGATAGTCTCCTGCTGTGAGGAGAATATGTGAACAGAGAGGTCAGGAGGATTTCAGGAGCAGTCCTCCTGATATGATTTAGATATTTTCAGGAGTGTTTATGTGAAAGCATCGTTAGTTCGTTTGAGGTCAGAAGCTTTTCATGTAGAAACTGAATCTGCTTCCAGACCTGAGTATCTCTGCCCACATCGGTTTTATTTTTCTCCCAGCTGTTCAAAGAGTTCTGGAGGTGTGTTGTATGAAAACAAACAGAACAATCCAAGAGATGTAGGCGGGATTAAGAACAGTTTGTCATCTTCCTTCAGAGGTAGCTCCATCAACAGAAAGAGGGAGGGGATTTAAAGATGGCTCTGAAAATGATGACTCATGGCGATGAAATACTGACTTCTTTACAGAGCCCACATGAACACCTTCGCTCAGGATGACTGTTTTCAGTGACACATTCATTCACAGAACCCTGATTAAACGCTCCTATTCACGAGAGGTCACAAAAGACGAGGAGCTCTGATTGGTCGGGGATGGAACTCGTTTGGTGTCACGTCTCTAAGCCGTATAACAGGAAGTCTCAAAACAGGACAGGAAGTACTACGGACTATCAATCTATTTTCTTCCACTTATCAGAGGTCGGGTCGCTGTATCAAAGTTTTCTAGCTCCTCTGGGAGGCGTTACCAGGCCAGATGGGATTTACTGTATATCCCTTCACTGAGCTCTGGGTCTACCCCGGGGTCTCGCCTCAGTTGGGCGTGCTCGGAAAACCTCCAAAGTGAGGACCCTAATCAGATGCCTGAACCATCTCAACTGGCTCCTTTCAGTGCGCAGGAGCAGTGGCTCTACTCCGAGCTCCTCCCGCTATCTCTGATAGGCTGAGCCGAGACACCCTCCAGAGGAAACTCATTTCAGCCTCTTGTATCCGCGATCTCATTCTCTTGGTCACTACCCAAAGATCTTGACCACAGGTGAGGGTTGGAAAGGAGATCGACCGGTAAATTGAGAGCTTTGCCTTGGGGCTCAGCTCCCTCTTCACCGCAACGGTCCGGCTCAACGCCTGCAATACTGCTGACATTGCACCAAATGCCAACGTCAATGTCACAGCCCATTTTGCCCTCACTCGTGAACAAGATCCCGAGATACTTGAACTCCTTCGCTTGAAGCAGAGACTCACTCCCCACCCGGAGGGAGCAGTCCACCTTTTTTCGGCAGAAAACCATGCCCTTGTTTTCGTGGTTTTTAAATGTCTTCTTCTTGTAACGTTTCTTTTTTCCCTTCGTCATGATGTCGTGTGTAAAGCACTTTAAAAGGACTTGTTCCTGAAATGTGCCACAGATAGAAACTTGCCTTGCCTTGTCGCTAACCTCGTTCCGATCCTCTCCACAGGTCCACGTGAAGAGCGAGAGTCTGGCCATCAAAATCTCTCAAGAAATCAACTACGCCAAGAGTCTGTACTACGAGCAGCAGCTGATGCTTCCCGCCAGCGAGAACGAGGACTACTTACTGCTCGAGTCGTGATCACGTGACTTTTTCTACCGAGGAAACTTTTCTTAAATCCCTGAGCGGAGGGAGGAGGTGACTTTTATTCTTTTTTGTAGACCTCTGTATTTTAAAGTGTTTGACAAAATGCAGTTAAGGGAAAAGTCAGACACTGGTGCACTCGATTTAGTCTCGATGTTTGACAAAGCACACACACGTCAAAAAACGAAACCATATGCAAGGCAGTGTGTTTGTGTGTGGCTCGTGAACATGTAGGACACACACTGGCTCTCTGTTTATACGACCTCCCATCATACAGGTGTTCTTTGTTCTTTATGTGAATAGACAGAAATGTAAATAGAGCTACAAACCAATCCTGCTACCCTGCTGTGTACATACTGTATGAATGAATAATGAAGTATAACTACAGAAGCTGATATAATGTGAAATGTAACAAACTGCCTTTAAAACTCTATTTTGTGTATAAGAGACTTTAGTTAGATCAGGAAGGGAGGGAGGGGTTGAATTGCACTGACACACACACACACACACACACACACACACACACACACACACACACACACACACTGGAGCTGCCTGTCACTGTCTCTCTGCCTTTTACAATCACAGACCTCCAGACTTTTATTTAACGACCCTTTTTCTTAACGAGCCCGGTGTTCATTCTCACCTGAGTTCTCGTCTGAAGGAGCGCGTTTGGACTTCCAGGCTTCACTACACATCGTACACAACTTCGTTAAACATCTGCGTGTCGGTTGTCAACAAAGTTTTGGGGTTTGGGTGTCGGATGAGATTTTCTTGAGTGTGTGAGTTGTGTTAGAGAGGAGGAGGAGTCCAGACAGGATGCGGACTCAATCTGTGATCCTGTAAAATACCGTTCACATGGACTGTGCTTCCAATAAAGCAACACAACTGCAGCACTCTCTGTGTTCGACTTGTTATTTGCAAAATGACTCACTTATCACAATGTGAGCATTCACAACAAACAAATCACAAAGGTCTGAATGTTTAACAATAAATCCGACAAAAGAATCTGTAATTCTTTCTCACTCTGCAGGTGTACATTTTATCCACTGACTTCATCCCAGGGTTAACGGCCAAGTTGATGCAGTGAGATGAAGCTATAGCTGCTTATTAACCTCTCAGATTAATTTGCGCCGATTAGTGGTGAAAAAATCTGCTATTTGGATTCAGGAGTAAAGTAAAGATGGCGGCATGCTCAGACGCTGCAGCTCAGAGCTCTCCCACTGGATGCCGCTTTAACATCTGTATTGGCATTTTATATGTGGGGTTTAGTATTTGTATATTTCTATATTTAGCTACTGATATCAGGCATCTTCAGGTTTTCTCCAACAGCATTTAGTGAACTTTTACAGTGACAATAAAAATCTTATCTTGTAAACACAGGGACGGTGTAAACCATGAAGAAGAGGTTGGGGGTATGGAAACAGAGTTATAGCTCATATGCACTCGTCTAACTTGTTCTAAGTTTGTTTATTTATCACACTTATTGTCTTAGTCGCAATATTGAACAATGTCAGAGCAACTGATGTTCATGCTGCATTCATGTGATGTTGGGACAAATCGGAAATACGAGTTTTGAGTTGGAAAACGTGCAAAACGTGTTTGTTTGCTCAAGTCGTTACAACTGCTCTGAAACTCAGGAAAGAATCAGGTGCCTGACTTGTTGACTGGACGCCATATTTAATATCAACATGGCGGGCAAAAGACGTTCTGTTAACGGTAAGAGACTTTGTATTAATTAACATATTGCACATAAACTGTTTGCTCAAATATTTGTAATTTGATGTTTCCATTAGTGGTTTTCCACATCGAGTGCTCTATTATGAAAAGTTATTTATTAGTATTGATTACAAATTCAGGTAACGTTAAACCTGGAAACAGTTCTCAACATCTTCTCTGAAGCATCCATGTTTGTTGTTTGTTACACAATTCGACTTTCTGGATTCAAAGCACGTGAACACACTGAAGCTGGAAGAACGACTTTCCAACTCGGAAACATGGACCATCCGAGGAGCACCTGAATGCAGCATTAAAGGTAGAGGCTGGTCAGTAGCATTGTTTGTTGCATCTTGTAAAAACAACATCCAATATGGGCTCCTCCTCCTCCTGGGCTCATCACCACCAGAAGCTCTCACTCACTGCAGCACGTAGTGTGTACGTTTAATGCTTGTACCTACACTGCAAGCTAACGCACACGTGCACGTGTTTGTCACCTGCCTGTCCAACAGGAAGCAGACCAACTCCTCGTCCACGGGTAAAAGCCAACACAAGGTTCACCCTCGTTTTAGAACGAGCTTTATCTGCTTTGCTTTTTGCCCCACTGTGATTATATCTTCTCTTCTTTGCTGCTACATCCACGTCCTTTATAATCGCCAGTTTGAATGGCGTCCAATTGCTGAATTGTATCCACTCCTAAACTCACCTGTGCGCTGTCATTGGCTGGAGGAAACACACCAGCTCCCCGCCCAGAAACTCAAAACCGAAACAAACCAGAACAGTAAAATCCAGTCAGAGGACAGGGTCTCTGCAGACACAGTCACCAGCACACATGTACGGAGGCCCAGAAGAGACGATGGAGCAGCTTTACTTCAGTAAAAGTCGGTATTTTATTTTTGAGGAAAAAGCTGCGTACTTTACCTTTTAAAGCCTTCATTTGAAGCTTGATCCATCTCGTACTAAGTCCACCCACCTTTTGGATTAATCTTCAAATCATTGACCTGGAGGACTGAGACTCTTCACAGAAACATAAGCCTTCAGATTTATTAACAGATTGTTTTGACAAAATGCATTTACTCAACAATCAAGTCACTTAGAGTCAAATGTATTTATTTCTAAAGCACTTTAAACAAGATGAGCTCAGCAAAGTGCTTCACAGACACAGGCAAAGAAAACAACATGAAAAGCTTCTTTAGAGTCCAGCAGTAACAGGAAGGTATCGCCAAAGACGGAAACAGAAAAAATAATACAGAAACAAAGCATTCGTCAGAAATAATATCTTAGATTTGGTCTCTAAAGGGGAGCAAAGAAAACACACCGACTCAGTCTCCCTGAAGCTTCAGGTGAGCAGAGCTGCAAAACAGAGACAAAGCAAACACAGTTCTTTAAACGTCTTCATTTCTGAGAAGGCAAATCATCTCAAAGGGTGTAAAAGTAGACGCTCTGTGCACAGCACCGTCAGTCCTTAAAGGTGCAGGTGATGACAGGAAATACCAGCTTGACAGATCAAAGGTGGACTCACCATACACAAGCAAGCTGAACTGACTAAATAAAAAGAAGCAATTCAGCCTCCATGCGTGCGGTAAATCCACGTATTTTCTGTCAAGCTGCAATATAGCATTTTGGTGTATTTTAACTGTTGCCCTATTTGTTAATATTGAGAGGCAAGTTTCAGCAGGCAGAACCACAAACAGGCTGCAATGGTGGCCATGTGTGTCTGAAGTCATGTGACAAATCAGCAAAGAGATGAGAAGTATTACTTTCTCCACAGGGGGCGCCAAAATAAGTCTCAGAGCTCCCCAAAACATGTGTGTGAAGTGACTTGATCTAAATCCACTCTGATCCTGTATTTGATCATGTCTATAAACCCCTCTATTTCAGCCCTGCTCAGAACAGGCTGTTTCTGTGTCTGTAGCTTTAAATGTAAATGAGCTGTGTCTGACCACGCCCCTCTCTGGAAGGGCTTGGGTGTCTCGGGCTTTCTCCCTCCATGCCCTATTGTTTACGGTGAGAAGGCAGACTCAGAGGGCAGAACAAACACCTAGCTGTGTGAGTGTCACCCACCTGGGGGAGGGGTTACTGCCCTTTGTGATGTCATGAAGGGAAAATCTCCAAACGGCCTGTTTGAGCACACATTTTCTGAAAAGTGGAGCAGGCAAAAGACGGAGAGGATGGACTTTTTTCATCATCGGGGGGTTTGTAGACAGACTAGAGACACATATTAGTGTTAGAGGAACATGGTGAAGTGGATTTTACTTAATATGTGACCTTTAAGAGTGAGGACCTCTTTTTTTTTAAACAAGAAACATTTTCAAAATGCTCTGTTCCAAACCACCAGACTCCATTGACAAATCTGTGTGCATCCGTGGTGCTCACAGATTAGCAAAAGGCTTTTTAGTTTTTCTTAACTGAGCCTTCAGGGGCTTCGTGCAACACAACAAAACTCCTGTTCATAAAAGTATTTCTTGTGACTCCGTTATCACAACAGGTGAACCCCGCGTGGGGATGCTTGTTATCTAGATGCAGCAAAACCAAGAGAGAGCAGAATCACATCGACAACAAGCAGCTGCAAAAAGCAGGAAAAAAGAACGGCATTTGAAGTTTTGCAAAACAGACGTTGCACTGCTACAAATCAAACATTCAAAGAGCCTTAACAGAGGTTATCCCTCTCTTTTTCTCCCTCTCTCTGGTCACCTGCAGGGTGTACACACCTGCAACATGTATGAGGGGTACAGGGCGAGGGAGAGCGATCGCCTACTAGTTCATTTAATGCCGATCGTATGGAGGGAAAATACATCTCTAGGTGAGAAACACTGCACACTACCTGTTCCCCCACACGCGTATCCTGCATCCCCACAGGCGAGCGCGCTCCACACTTTGAGAATTCGTAAACAATGTGACGAACAACATCCCTAACTGAAACATACGTTTTCTGTTGTTGTCAGTGGAGTCTGGTGGCTTTGAAGGCAGCGATTTAAAGACTATTTCTGGTGAAAAGAAAGATGTTACTCTTCAACAAAAAGGTATTTTCCTTTTGTTATTCCAATTTCTAAACTTTGGGTACCTATAAGTCAGGAGATTCATAATTAAAGTCATGTTGAGTGGGGTTTTTTTCATGTATAAATCATAGCTTCTTGAGAGTTGTATAATGAGCACACTGGTGATGACGCATCCAGTCTGGAGTTGGCGTGAGAGCTGGCTAAGCAGACTTTCAGGACCACCATTCTCCTGTGCCATTATTCCCTGGAATCTGCAGACATTTAAAGGGGAAATCACACACACTACAGTACATTAAAGAACTCGACACTGTTCGAGCTTCTCCTTGTAATCAGTGGCTTGAGCTACAGTAATCCATCAGCGGAGTCTCACAGTGTGACGGCATGTTGAGAGGCATCTGGACCTTTTGTTCTGTCTGATGCTGTATCTCCTCTTTCTAAATTGCCGCAGCACTCCTCATGTTTCAGCAGCTCTGAGAGTCGCTGCTTCCAGCCGGGTGGAGGTTAGGCTACAGTCAGGGGGGTCATTGAAGATCAGGTTCCTCAGGTAGACGCAGGTGAAGGTGGGAGGTGGAGCAGCAGGGCCTCGGGTCACGTCAGCTCAAAGGTGAAGCTCAGCAGCAGCAACATGGAGGTTAACGTGAGGGAGCGCTGACGGAAGGCTGCATCGATGGCTGCAAAGAGAAGACACAAAAAGCAGTAAGTATTGATCGTGCACTTTCCCTGACTGTAGGTCGATGGTGCTGTGAGCTTGCACACAGGTGCAGAAATGTTACGCCAGCTTCAAACCAAAAAATCAGTTTAAGTTTTACTGGAGTTTTGGACTCGCACTCTACTCCCCTCATCATTTAAAGAAAGATATCATTAAAGCTTCGTTAAGTCAGACTTTTTCAGTTTGAATGTTGCCATAAAATCAAACAGGTTTCATTTGATCAAGCTTTCAGTCTTAGCTCATAAAACTAGTGAAGGGAAGTGACTTTAATCAGTAGGGGCGCTCTCTCCAGACCTGAGGCAAGAAATGATTTAAAAATAAGAGAACAGGAAACAGAATGCAGCAGGTTCATTAGAGCACGGAGATCGTAGAGGTGGCGTGCAGACAGTCTATGGTCGTGCAGCGATCACAGGGAATAAACGTCACCACCCCCTCCCACTCGCTCGAGGTGAATTCTCCTGATTATATCCTGCTGCGTTCTCACATCAGCTCACTCTGACTTTCTGCAGAATAAATACGAGGAGGCTGGAGGAGAAACTCCGGGTGAAGTCCGAGAGAAACATTCAGCTGTTTGCGTTCACACATGCAGCTCAGAAGTAGAACTTCAGGAGTTTTGAACAAGTGTGAATAAGGATTCATAGTCTGTTAGATAAATGTTGCATATGAGAGGAAATCATACTTTAGACTTTGCATGCAAAAAGTTTTCCTGCTAGGAGGTCATTTGCATAAGCCCTTAAGTCTGGAACCTGAAGCTTTCCTTCTTTTAGAGCGACTTATTAAATCAAAAAGAATCCTCAAAGGCTCAACGTCCATCACAACCAATCCACTGTTATAACAACTGTTCCATTAATCAATCCGAAAACAGTCTGAGCTGCTACCTTCTGTAAAATATACTGCTGTTAAAACAGCTGCACAATCCACAGTTTGATCTCCATCCTGATCCCCACTATGAGCTGCATTGCAAAACACTTTTAAGCACTCTGATTGGCTGTTGCCTGCTGCAGAACTCAGCGTTGATTTATTATTTATGAGTGAATTATTTATAAGTCAAGCTTGTTTTTGTCAAGCTCAGTGTTTTATTGTTCATACTGATAATTCACCTGGCAGAGATCCATGTCCGTCTAAGTCTATAAAAAGATACATGGAACAGCGAGCTCTTAGGATCAGACTTTAGTGGAAGAGGACCAGGCACTTCAGATAATGCAGAAGTGACTTAAAGCTGCATTCACCTGAATGACCAGCAGGGGGCGCCTCCACCAGATGAAAATAAAGTCCAGTTGTAGTCGTTTTCTCTTCATTTATAAATCAGAAAAAAACATGTCCGTAATCTGATGGTCACATTTTGAAATTATCTTCCCATTTATAGTGAAATAGACAAAAAAGGAAGGTGGACTAAAGGGGCGTGGACACCTGTGATTGACAGCTACCTCAACAGCTTGTCAATCCAGACAGAAGACGCCCTTTTGCAGAAGTATGATCACCTCGAATTCCCAGAAAACCAAGAAGGTGTCGGACAAAATGCCAGAAATAGCACAAATTTTAGTTTGTTGCAGTTATTTATTTCAAAAAGGAAATGATCTCGCACAGTATTTTAAATTAAAGTTAGATTCAGATCAGTTCTTGATTTTGCTTTAAAGGTCACATATTCAGCAAAATCCTCTTCACCATGTTTCTCTAACACTAACATGTGTCTCTAGTCTGTCTACAAACCCCCCAAATGATGAGAAAAGTCCATCCTCTCCGTCTTTTGCCTGCTCCACTTTTCATGGAGCGTGGTCAGACACAGCTCATTTACATTTAAAGCTACAGACACAGAAACAGCCTGTTCTGAGCAGGGCTGAAATAGAGGGGTTTATAGACATGATCAAATACAGGATCAGAGTGGATTTAGAACAAGACACTTCACACACATGTTTTTGGGAGCTCTGAGACTTATTTACACTGAAGAGGAGGAGAATATGTGACCTTTAAATATAAATATTTTCACCAGCAGCTAACAGTTAGCTTCATATCTTATTGCTGCACAAATAAGGATTCTTGAATTATTATGAAGGGTTAAAATTGCTCAGCTTGTAGCACAAAGAGAGGAGCAGACTGAAGCAACAACTGAAAATAAAGACCTACCAACAAAATGTTCTTTTCCTTTCTTTAATCTTGGGTTTTCTGTAAAAATAAAAAAAAGAAACACACACAAATGAAAAAAAAAAACATTTAAAGTCGAGCACATTCAACAAATAATAATTAATAAAGCAAAACTCACGAACAGACTCACCAAACACAATGAGGCGTGTGTGTGTGTCCGTGGAGCCCAGAGGATTCTGGGCCGTGCAGCGAAACATGGAGCCGTTGAGCTCAGCAGGAACTCTGTCCAGGACGAGCTCTCGTCCGTTATGAGTCTCACTGCCGTCCAGGAGACGACCCCCGACTCTGGTCCAGGTGAACATGGGCTCAGGGAACACCTCGCTCTGTGGACACACACACAACATTCAGACATTTTTACACTAATGTTGTGTTTTATACGGGAAAAAGACGAGAGAAAACAGTTCCCAGACTTCACTAACAGATCGACTTTCCTGTAAAGTTTTATCAAAGCTGACACTGAAACAACCTTCCTGACGAAATCAGGCAGGTTGTTTCAGAGCCCCGGGTTCTGACAGCAGAGATTCAGTCATCTCTCACAATTTGAAGTGTAGCGGGCCTGAGGGAGAGACCGCAGCTCTGCAAACCTACCCGCAGCTAACAGGCAGGTGGTGTAAAGAATCCAAAATGTGGGTAATACCTTGTTGCAGAAGTCTGACTTTGAGTAATCTGTGATCTTTTTTTAAAAGCTAAAAGGTTATTGTGCAACCTCTTGGTCGGAGGCAGCTGCTGTTCTCAGAGGATGCTTCAGGTCGGAACGGTTCGTTGAGCTGATTTTCATGATTTGATTGTTTGAAACTCAAAGGTTGGATGACGGGAGACCGAGCTGACAGTAAAGCTGGTTTGAAATGTTCTGACAATGAAGACAGCTGTGACAGGTATCTGAAAGGTCTCTCAGCCTTCTCAAATATTTAAGTCAAGTCGTTGTTCATGTTTTCCCCCTCTCATTTCCTGTCTGATCTTGCTCTGTGCATTTGGACTCAAACACAACCCAAAGAGCACGACAGTGAGAGGCACGGCTTTGACAGCTGAACCCTGCCCTCCATTAGCCATTTCCCACTTGTTTGTGCATGATAATGTGGGTCAGGTCTTCAGTTCTGCTCAACTTCCTCGCAGTCAGACAGCTCACTTTTGAAATATCAGAACTAAATAGAGTTTGGCGTCTTGGATCAGAGCTCAATGCTCGTCTGCAGATGTGTTTAATACGCTGACATTGCAGGGACAGAGATGGGGAACCACCGAACTGGGACGGTGCGTTTGTCATTTGTCCGGTGATTGTGGAGAATGAAACATGTCAAATGTGTAAAACAGTGCAGGTCAAGTTTGACTTGGTGTTGGTCATTGTGTCTGGTAGAAGAGAGTAGGTTTGTCTTCCTTGTATAATCGTACGGTGGAGCATCGGTACATTTTTCTTTATTAGACCGTACTACACAAACCGCCCTCTTATATATGTTCATATTCATAAAACATAGACGTTTGCATGAATTTATAAACGTTAATTTCAGCTCATATTTTTGCTGATAATAACAAGGTTCTCACTTTGATATCATGTTTGCATTATTATTATTTGAAGTGATATTCGTAGAGGCTCAGTGGAGGCGAGAGCATGGCAACCAGCAGATTTAACATATTTGACCTGAGGGGGCCGGATGATGAGTGGGGGGGAATTAGTTCAACCACATATGCAGGAGCCTGACTGTGCAAAGCTCTGGAGTAATGGTGAAAATGTTTAACTGGATCCTGCATGCACATGGGGGAAGAGCAGTGAAGAGATCTAAGCACAGAGGAAATGTGAGAGTGTAAGTTTGATGGAGTGAGACGACCTGCAGCAGCATTCTGGATCGAATGCAGACGATCAAGAGGGGACGTTAAAATGAGGAAAAAGGTGTAACAAGAGTCAGTGCAAGCTGGAATAAAGGGCTGTATGCATCTCTGGCTCTGCAGTTTAAACTACAGACATGTGTTTACAAACTGAAGAGAGAGACTGTTGCTTTGGGTCTTTGAGACATAACTTCAGGTTGTCAGATCAGAGCTGTTTCTTGGATGCTTAGGTGAGAGTGAAGGAGACAAGGATGTGTCGAGGAGTGCAGGGCTGAGGTTTACGCTGTTTATCAAGAGTTTTTATAGCATCTCAGTTTTGGACTGACTGAGGTCCTTTTATTCCAGCAAGTATCCACAAGGACAGTGAGGCAACATGAACTCACCATCCACCCATTATCAATAACGCTTTTCCCGTTCGGGGTCGTGGGGTGCAGGAGCAGATTCCTAATTGTCATTGGGCAAGAGGCGGGGTCACACCCTGGAGTGTTCGCCAGCCAATCACAGGGCTGACATATAGAGACAGACAACCAGCCACACTCACATTCACACCTACGGACAATTTGGAGTCACCAGTTAACCTAACGAGCATGTCTTTGGACTGTGGGAGGAAGCTGGAGAGAACCCACACATGCACGGGGAGAACATGTAAACTCTACACAGAGAGGCTCCTGTCAGACGGGGATTCAAACCAGGAACCTCCTCGCTGTGAGGCGACAGCGCTAACCACTGCAGCACCGTGCAGCCCATGAACACACCAACTTGCCTCATTTCCACATCAGTCATATTCTATCTGATAAATTAACAAAAACTATTATAGTAATATGAAAGAATAGAAAAGCTATTAAATACCAAACACTGACTGAGAGTATTTTTATTTTTTTGTTCATCCTTTATTTTAGCTTCTCTTTTTCCAACAGCGTCCTGGTCGAGACAGCAGCATCGAAGTCTCACACAGAGAACAAAGACGGACGATAAACACACACAGCGTTAAGCAGAGAAACGTCAAGTAATCCTTTACGCTGCTTTTAAAACCTTCAGAGCGAGTTTGTGGAGTTACAGACATGATGAGACCTTGAGATCAAAAGCTTCAGCTGCTGACGGCTTCAGGAATCAGCTGAGAAAATACACAAGAAGGCAGTTCAGGTCTTATAAAGACTCATGAATAACGTGGTCAATTGTCCAGTTTTGCATCGTATGTTTTTGCGTGATTTTAACTTGTGTCATTTATATTTTGTTTCTTAATTTTTGCACGCTCCGGTGTCTCACTCCATCTTCTCTGCCTTCATTCTCACATGTTGCATAAAATCCTTGTAAAGTATTTTGCGACTCATGTCTGTAAAAATGAGCTTAATAAATAAATGTCACTCCTCTTTCTTTGCTTCGTACTTTATGCACAGACATCTCTTAAAGTCCCCGACTCTGGCTCTTCAGTTCCTCTGAACCGTCAGAAGAAGTTGTGATTTCAAAGCTTCAGCTGTCAGCGTCGGGTCATGAGGGAGAACGACACCCACCAACATCAGTCACCCTTTTTTCAGCCTGCACGTCCCAACTAATCCAGCTCGTCATGTTCAAACGTATCACTGATTAGCTACACCACTGTCTGAATATCAAAGTCATAACCATCTGCATGTTTTTCTTTAAACTCAGGACTTAAAAACTATCTGCATGGTTTTTTTTTTAACTTCATTTATTTAAATTTAGGACAAATCTGCATCAAGTATTCTTCTCAAACTGCAGCTGGTCAGTGAACGGAGAAGAATCATCTGGGAAACTTTGACACTGAGAAAAGTCTGAAGGTATGTCCAGTTGTTTTTGGAACAGTGAATATTTGATGGGACAAATGGGAGCTTTTATTCCTCTTAAGATGCTGAGATACTTAACTAATCAATAAAAAGAGTCTGTGTTCGAAGGTTGTCGATATTTTTTGGGCCTTTTTTAGAGATACAGCTGAAGAGAGACAGGAGCAGAGGATGACATGCAGCAGAGGGCAAAGTTCAGATTCAAACCCACGGCCGCTGCATTGAGGACTTTTGCCTCCGTATATGGTGCACGCGTCATAACCGCTAGGCTATCAGCGCCCCATGTTGTCAACACTTTTGATTCTTCAGTACTGTTCGAATAACTTCTCCATTATTTTAACAATTGAAAGAATCGAAAACTACCAAAAAAAACAACATCTATTTCAGGGTGCCTTTGGTCTAGTGGTTAGTTTGTGCGCTCCTGTGAGGCTGCAGTCCTCGAAGCATGGCAGCCCTGGTTCAAATCCGACCTGTGGCACCTTTGTTGCTCTCTCTCTCTCTCTCTCTCTCTCTCTCTGTCTCTCTCTCTGTCTCTCTCTCTCTCTCTCTCTCTCTCTCTCTCTCTCTCTCTCTCTGATTTCCGACTCTCTCCACTGTCCTGTATCTCGGCATAAAAGCTCAACTTTTTCATAATACAGCTAACTAGAAGAGGAATAAATCCATCAACAATTGTAACATAGGGGAGCTGGAGAGCCTAGCGGTTATGTTGCGCTCCTATGTACAGTGGCTATTGTCCTAGTCGCAGCAACTAGTGGTTCGAATCCGAACTCGGCCCTTTGACTATGTCATCCCCCCACTCTCTCCGCCCAACATTTCCTGTCTCTCTTCAGCTGTGCTATCCAATTAAGGCAAAAACACCCAAAACAAATACAACCCTAATGAGTTCAGTTCTCTCTGAATTGGTGCATGTGTAAGAAAAAGCGCGTCAATAAAAGTAATTTAAGAAAAGTAATGAACAGTCACATACCAATAACCTGCCTAATGTTTTTGAACAGGGATTCTCCAGGAAAGAACCAGAACCAGTCAGAGTTTAAAATCAGACCCCCATCCCCCTCGAGGGTGGAACTTTAGGAAGCATCAGGATGTAGGAAACTGATTTATTTGTTAGATGTGAAAATCATTTGCATCTAAATGTGGTTCAGAATTATCATAAGAGCTCATCTATCCATCTAAAGTGTCCTTGAGCTCCCTCCTCCCTCCTCCCTCCTCACTCCTCCCTCCTCCTCGTCATCTTCCTCCTCCAGGAGCTTTGCTGCAGGCTGCTGCACCACCAGGCAAAAATAGCACCTCTGTTTTTATTCTGTGCAAAATGTGTGAATTGTAACTTAGAATCTACTCAGCTTTACCAGAGAGTGACTTTTAATTCATAGACACACATTTCTTTTCTGTGATTTATAACAAGGTTTCAAGTACTTAGACGCTCGATTCAGAAATTTAAAAAACCTCTCACAAATGTTATCATGATGCCAAATACAACTCAGAATCTCTGCATTTCTCCTTTGGAGAAACAGCTTCCCTGCATCACAGCACTTAATGTAAGAGGAGTCTCTGCACCACGATTTTCAAAGTGGGCAGAAAAGAAAGTGAAACCAATCGTTGCCTGGAGGGGAGAAACTCACTCCAAAAGAACTTGTGGTAGCCTACACTTTAAAAACGTGGTCCTCTTTGTAGAGGAATGCATCCTTCCTATTGACGACACTCACAGAGCTGCTTCTGATCAAAGAACGACTGTGATGGAAACTCACCGCTGAGGGTCCGAGCTGGAAGCCCTGGACTGTGATCCGCACTGTGTCCCCCACTGTGGCACGATCGGGGGTCATGGACAGCTTGGGTCCTCTGGGAGCAGCTGGTAGAAAGTAAAAGAAAATTATAAAAAGGTAGTTCTATATTGTCATTGTCATTTAAAAAACAGTAAAAGGAAGTTAAGCAGCACAGAAACATTAAGACAAAATCATAGGAGCAAGAATAATGGTTACAATAAACGACAAAGTGCTGGTCCTTTTTCAAGGATGTACCCTCCTGCTCTCAGCACATCCACCTCCTCTCCAGGTATCTGTGGTTTAAAGCAGCTGGAGAGAAGCTGTGCTAACGGCGCTCAGGATGGATCACTTCCTGTTTGTTGTTGTCCGTCCAGTCTGAATAAATGAACCTAGCGGCCTGACCTTGTTGAGTCCTCTAAGTTGTGAATTTGTTCTGTGCTTGTGCTGAAGTGTAAATGTCTGCAGCTCTCATTATTCGCCTCATTAGCTCCTCAGACTCTTCACATCATCGTCTGTGTCAGGACTCCTGGGAGTGAGTCTGACTCCACTGTTTACAGGATATTATGTATATTTACTGTGGTGACCTAAGTCATCGTGTTGAATGACCCCAAACTGAGAACACTTTACTCACCGCTTCAGTCATAACAAAGACAGCCTTGGAGCTGAAACCAAATGTCCCGTTCTTGAAATGCAAACTGAGCCCTCACATACTTCCATCGTGCATACTCTGACTGTTCAACGTCATTGCATCCTGTCGGGATGGGTGGGAGGGCGTGAGACTGCTTGGGTTCATTAGCTTTTGATAATGTGACGGCCCCTGCATAATGTGTGTATGTCTCATTTGCATGTCCTTTCTTTGAGGTGCCATGGAGAAGTCAGTAATCCTGCTAGTTTTGGAGTCCCTGGGCCCATTGCTCCACCCAGGATGTAAAAACCCAGCTTCCTGTACCTCTCTCGCTCTCTCTCAGCCTGACCGACACGTGCAGGTTTGTTGCTTTACTTCTTAATGTTCGCGCACTCTTCACCACCTCACACCACATAAGGCTTTTACACACCCACACATGTTCACCACTGATGATACAGATTAAACACACCTCATAGCTCTTGTTACTGGATCACTTATTTACCTCATTTTGTAATAAATTATTCGTTTTCTTTGATACCTTCTGACTCCTCCCGTTTTTTTTGCCGTGACCCACGAGCCGGGTCACGACAAAAGAGAGACCTCAGGATCCCACCCTCTCTGCAGCAAATACTTTTAGGTATCTTGATGCAGCTGAATATCGTCATGGGCTCACATAATTCATGTTACATTTTAATTCATTCATCATTTGAACCTTTGTAATTATTGACAGGAGATCACAGTGAACTGCAGGGAAGCTTAAATATATGAAGACCAGAGAAAAGTGCAGCCCCCCCCCCCCCTCTAAAAGTCTGCAGAGTCTGCTGAAGTCTCGTTTGGACACGGTGAATGTGGATTTCACAGGGACATGTCCCGACTTTGCCTGGCTCAACTGGGTCACTGACTTCTGCATGCAGTGCACAAACACGATGCACTTTAAAAACGACATTAAACACTCATTTCAAGTATCAAACTGATATTGTACCCCTACGTTTATTTTTCCTTAAATGGTCAACAGGAACAGAGTACCCCGTGCACAGCCTGCACACGTTCTCAGGAACAAACCAGGAAAAATAAATCAGAAGTCTGTGGCACACTGGAAATAACTTTACTGTATGTTATTGTAAGCAAACAAAGCATTTCACCAGTAGCTTCCCCAGGTTCATCTTTTGAAGGTAACATGACGCAGTGGAAACATTGAAATCTTCTAAGCTTAACGGCCTGCGTCCATTAACGCTGGGTTTTTTTTGTGCTGGCACTGGCAGCGCCGATTTTAAATATAAAACCAGTGCAGTTCAGCGTCTTCAGCACTCTGCGTCCTGAGGTGGCAACTGTCTTTTGTCGCTTCGCTCTCAGTTCAACTTTTGGACCAGTGCTGCATTTATCAATGTCACGTCTCCATCAACAACCAATCAAAATCAAGAAGGGGCGGGTCTTCTGATATCAGCTTTGTGTCTTCTTATCGAGGGAGGATTTCCAGATCTAGAGCTGCTGAGAGTGCAGGACACGATTCCTTTACTTTGTTTTCATATTTCTTTGAATCAAGGAAAATTCTTTGCACTCTTAGCTATTTATTTATTTATAAGATTTATTTGGGGACTTTTTGCCTTTTATTGATAGGACCGTGGATAGAGAAGAATGGAACCAATAAGCATTCAGGAAGTTCATTAACAAGGTGAATGTTTTAGTTTTATTCTAACTTTCTGATTTGATATATCAGCATAATGGATGAAGTTAGCTACACGATGATTCAACTAAGGAGACTTTGCTCTAACTCTTTTCTGGAGATGTTTCATTTTCATCATTAAAACAGACAAAATAAACTTCTGGCCTGGACGGTCTGTGTGACTCACCCAGTGTGACCTCGGCCTGCATGGGCATGGACAGAGCCGGGTGGTTGACCTCACAGCTGAACAGAGCCTCGTTGTCCAGCTGGGGGTTCAGGCTCCAGGTTAGCATGGCTCTCACCTCCATGGTGCCGTCGCCCACCGCCTTCTGTCGGTGCTGAAAGTAATACAGCGGGTCGCTGCTCTGCACCCAGCGGGGAAACTCCCGGCTCACCACCGTCTCCGGGATCACCTCGGTGGTCTCCTCGATGCCCGGCTGGGGCGCTTGCTCCCGGCCTGGTTCAGGTCCGTCTTGTCCGAGCCTGGCCGGTTTGCCCTGCTGTTCAGGCGGGGACAGAGACCTCTGGAGTTTAGTGTCGTCCAGATCTCGGCTGACATGGATCTGAGAGCTCAGGAGTCCCGCTCGGCTCCGGCCCCGGCTCTTTCCTGGTTTCTTGTTTTTTTCTCCTGCTGAAGAGGAAGACTGGCCGGGTGGAACCACATCGATAAGCTCACCATCCCGCTTAAAGTACACCTGAGAGGACGGACAGAAACAGGTGAGCTGCACAGAAACATAAAAATCTGAAAATGAGGCACAACTGAGTCTCTAAAATAACATGTCGATGTTCTGGAGTCACTGAAGACGCCTATCAAGACTGTTCAGGAGAAGGAGCACGTTGATCCTCCAGAACAAGGACCTGCTCATCCACCCAAACTGTTTCTGAAGATCCGTCAGGTCTGCCTGTGGTCTTTAATGTTCAATGATGGTTGCTTCCTTTTTTATTTTAAAGATTTGTTTTGGACTTTGCTTTTATTGGATAGGACGGTGGATAGAGTGGGAAACCAGGGAGAGCGAGCTGGGAATGAAATGCAGGAAAGGAGACACAGGTAAGACTAAAACTGCTCCTTTGGAGGACCAAAGCCTCCGTACATGGGGATCAACCTAACCGCTAAGCCATCAGCGCCCCCTGTGGTTGCTTTCTGCAATTGGGTAAGATCAAGGTTGGTTCATGTTCTGCAGCAGAGTCTGAAAAAAGCGGACTGAGACCCTTTTGAAGCGGTCTCGTTACAGTTGTTTGGTTCATTCAGGGTTCGATTGACGGCTTTCACACCAACGTAAACAAAACGCTCTAACTTGGCAAACAGACTCGAGTTCATTTTAACCAAACCAAACAGATTAGGTGTGAATACAAATAAAATTGTGATTATTGTCTTAAGAAAAACTTGCAATCACTCATGGCCCCCACATGGAGACTCTTTCCTCCATGTGGATATCATCCATCACTCGCTTCTCTCCACCAGCCATGTTTAAAGTGACATTCTGTTTTTCTTAAGATTGAAACGACTCCTTCACAAGTCCCCGCTCTGTCACACACGAAATCTGATGAGACTACTTTCTGTTTTTATGGCCCTAAACTGTGAAACACTCTCCCTTTGGATATTAGAACTGCAAACGCAATCCCAGTTTCTGCATAAGAGAAACCTCTCCATCTCAGTAAGTATCTTTCTATATGTTCTATTGGATGTGTTTGTTTGTCGCTCGACCTCTAGCTCTCGTTTCTGTCTTTTACTTCTCGTTTATCTTCAGCTTGTCTTCTTCTCGGGCTGCATCTTTGCAAAAAGGTGATTTTCAGATACTTTTTTTATGACTAATAAATACTCAAAATGTGACCTTAGAGTGCGCACAACATTTGAAAACATAAATACATGATACAAATGTAATGTCTCTTTGCACTAACACAAACATTATCTGTGGATATTACATTTTCTATTTCTGTACAACCTCTATCTGTGGGTCATTTAGAGGAAATGCACTCTGACATTATCTGGAATATTAAATGACCCTCGTTCAAAAACAATACAGCTGAACTCTCTGCACACACTGCTGTATTTATAGATATGTGTGCATGCGTGTGTGCGTGGTGTGTGTGTGTGTGTGTGTAAGCGGACAGCTTATGGCCAAAAGCTGCTTTTTATCCTGTCTATTTTCATGTGACCACAGAGCTCCATGTTATCACTAAATAACCTGCTGCTGTGTGCAGAGGGGATCCTGGTCAGAGATGTTGTACAGTGAAGAAGATAAACAGAAAACGGTGTTTTGTCAGGACTATGATTACACATGGATGCAGTTTTATTTCATCACATATGCAGCTGAGCTCTAATCCACTGACATCAGTCCTCAACACGTTCTCATGAAAGGTCAAACAGGGTGCAGACCAACGCCGGAGCTGCAGCATCAATTGTTTGTGGATTTTTTTTTGTTTCATTTTAAAAGCCAGCAAAGCTTCGTTTTCATTCTGCAGCGAGAGTATCGGCATCCTCTCTCCCTCACACCATCAGGATTTCCAAAACCTTTTCCATGAGGCTTCGCAGTCAGACACATAGAGGAGTGACGCAGATTCGATTACAGAGAGCGAGCCCTTGCAGAGAGATAAAGAGTAAAGAGTCTCACCACGGGGGCCGGCTTGGCTCCTGTAACAATGCAGACCAGAGAGAAGTTCTGGGCCTCGTAGCGGCTGAAAGGGGCCGGGCTGTTGGCTGCCACCACAGAGATAGACTTTGGAGGCACTGCAGGAAGAGTTCAAACATGGAAGCAGCTTCCATTTATCGATGGAAATATGCATAAAGTGTATTAAAGGCAGAGAAATCAGGGTTAAGTGATGAGTCAGTGTGCAGGTGGAGACTGAGCTCGAGCAGCTTCAAGTGTGGAAATCAGTTAGATTTCATTTTCATCAAAGGAATATGTTCTGTTAAATGAGCTGACTTACACTTTTTAAACTCAGATGTTCAGATTTCTATCACGTCTGCATGCACGAGTCACAATGAGGTGGAAATCTTTCTTTATAGTGAAATAAAAAAGTATCTACAGATTTCCACGATGCCTGCAGGATGAATCCTAATGAGTGTTATCATCCCCCCTGACTTCTTCTAGTTATGGTTTTAATATTCATGGTCTGACCTCAGATATAAAAACACACCTATGACAGTGAGGATGATGCTGCCGGAGGCGAGGATCACTTTGTCTCTGGAGCTCCGGTCGTAGATCCCCACGTGACACTCGTACAGGCCGTCGTCCTCCATCTGCACCTCAGGGAGACTTTAAAAACACACACAGACACAAATTAGACACTTTATACACAGATGTTGTCCAGGTGTGGGAAGGGAAGAAGAATGAATGATATTATCTTTTTGAGAACAAATGTGAACACAAAAAAACGTCTTGGGTGACGTTGACAAACTTGGGTTCTCACAGGAATAATGCATGCAATGCTTGGTGGCGCAATGAGAATGACTGCTGTTAGATGGGGCCCTCTTAGGGAGGTTTCCTACTATCATTGCAAGATTTGCACATTTTGCACCACTGCTGGGGTTTAAAGTTTGTCAGCCCCCGGGGGCCCATTACCGGCCTGGGGCCCCGAGCAGTTGCGCCTCTGGGTGCAGAAATACCCAAAAGACCGTTTCCCAATTTCTGTCCGAGTGTTTGGGAATGAGAACATGAAGAGGTCCTGAGAACGCAAAGATAATGACTAAAATGTGGTTTTCAGATAAGTGGAGCAAAGTGTTGACTGGTTTTAGTGAATTTAGTGATTTTAGTTGAGTTTTTGAGAACAGCATGTAATGTACTTTGAGAAGGTGGAAGTCCTTCTGCTACTCGTCTGAACTGACTTCCCCCCCCCGCCATCTCTCCCAACTATCAAAATAAAAGCATGTTAATGTCCCGCCTCACCGCACAGTGGACCTGTAGACCAGGTCCTCCCGCTTCTTGTTGTCTTCCAGGTGAGAGTAGCTGGTGTTGTACATGGCATCGTAGGTGAAAATCTTCTGCTTTGCGTTGCCTCCTTCAGTCACCTGAGAGGGGAGAGTACATCGCTATGATTGGATGTGCATTTAAAGTATGACTATCTTAAAACGTCACTTCAGTAAGTTTACGTAATTACTTTTCAACGCTGCAGAAAAGACACAACAAAGCTCAAATACAGCTACACGTGTCCAGGATGTAACCCCGCCTCTCGCCCAGCCCCTCGCGACCCTGAACGAGAAAAGCACTAGACACTAGACTACACTAGGCCCCCTTATGGATGAAAACTTTTTTCTTTCAATTCATTTTAAATTATTTTATCAACAATGCCACTCGTCTTCACTTTAGTTATTTTAATTCATTTTTAATTTAATTTTCTTTTAAGATTTGTGCACTAACCACTAGGCCACCGACACCCAAAATGTCTTTATTTTTATTGAACCTTACCAGGAGAATAAAACCAGGTTTCTCCTCAGAAAACATCGAGAATTTAATCTATAAAGTGTCAGAGTGTGAAGAATATTTGACGAGTGAGAAAGGGCAAAAACGTAATGTGTAAATCAGATAAAGTTGATCTCAAGAACAAAGATGAACCTCCTCCTCCTGCACACAGATACGTCGAGTGCAGGAGGAGGATGTCCATGAGGCAGACACAGACACAAGCTGACAGGCAGCTGCTTTCACATTAAGTTCACCTGCGTGCTCACCCGGAACCACACGATCTCTCGCAGGTTCCCGTCAGTTTGGAAGTTACACTTCAGAGTCACCGTGTCTCCGATGACGACATGAGGTAGGGGGTCAATGGAGACGGTTAAATAACCTGTGACAGAGAGAAAACCACATTAAATCCCTGCCCTGTATGGATCCTATAGTCCACTGTGAGGTTACATAATGTTTCCATACATTTGCAATCGGCTCTGAAAGCTTCTCTGGACGTGCTGACCTGCACTCAGCATCCTCTCTGTTAATCACCCTGCAGCCTGCAGACTTCCTCCACACTCTGCTTCAATCCCGCTCTGCTTTGTGCAGATTAAAGCTGAGTCGACATGGACGCCCCGCGTTGTAAACATCTCCCGTGCTGCGTTAAAATCTATTCAGGGAGGTCAGCATGACATGAACACTTGACATCATGTAAGCCAATATGTAAACTGCAGGATCAGCAGAAGATTAAAGAAACCTATTGTTTACAGAAGCAACACACGTCCTGCTTCTGTTCTCAGCTTGCTTTGTGGTAAACCAGCCTCTGCTCAGGAGACACAGAAGCTGACTTCCAGATGGATTAAAGGGCCGTCGATCACGATTGGTTTGGCAGTTTTGTTGTAGGACTAAAATTTCACAACTCAGAAGATATCTTTGATGCTAACACTGACGGCGTCTGCAAAACGGCCAATCACAGACTGTTATTCTCAAGCAAGCTGAGGCGCTTTAATGTTGACAGATCTCTTAATGATCTGCTGCTTTGGTTACCTCTGCATTGTTCACAAAAACAGGCGGGGAAATAGAGTTAAACTGCTGAGAGATTGTTGGCGTTGACTTGAATGATCTCGGCCGTGTTTTCAAGTAAGAGCTAATCAGAAGGCGAAGGTTGTCTTGGAGGACCCTCAGCACCCTCTGCATGCAGAGCTTAGACTTCTGCCGACAGGAGGTGGACTTACGCTAGGACGACCAAATCAAACACATATCTGAGGTCATCTGTCCCATCAGCAGTTTGGTTTTTTAAATAAGCTGTATGCATTGTTGCTGTTACACTATGTGGACTGTTGTCTCGTTTCACTCTCGTCTATCATGATGACTTCCATGGAGGTTATTAATTATGTACGTTTTACTGTCTTTATGCAGTTTTGATGATGTGTGTTGACTGTGTGGACTTCTGTTGCAAACCAAATCGCCCCTCAGGGACAATTACGATTTTCCAATCCAATCTAAGAAGCACAAGAAAAGTGACCTCATCTTAACAAGGCGAGAAAGTGAATCACTCAAAAGAAGATCGATGATGAACTCTTGTTGGAAGTGCACCCATGACCAGACCCTCATGAGAACACAAAGCAATATGAAGAATGCCCGTATTTTAGAGATAGGACAGTGGTTAGAGCCAGAAACCTGGGAGAGGAGAAAGGTGGGGTCCAACATGCGGGACAGGGCCAGCGATCGGACTCGAACCCTAGTCAGCTGCTTATGTGGACCTAAGCCTCTGTACAGGTGCACGCACTAACAGTTAGGATACAGGTGTCCCTGGTTCTCCCTTGTTATTGAAGGTTGCAACATTGAGGCCTCCTTTTCCCGCCGATTGCAAATCTTAACAGCCGTCTCTCTCAGAGCAATACATCAGTTTTATGTCTCCTAAAACCGACAGCGGTCCTGATGGTGCTGTACCATCTGTTTCTCCAAGGAGACCAATGTCAAATGAAGAGATGCTGAACTGAAACAAATACAGTCATCGCCGTCATTGAAATGTAACAACGGGACTTAGTTTGACTTGAAGTTCCTTTTTTGTCTTTTGACAAATTCAGAATCTATTTTTATTTTTTATTTAATCAGACACATAAAGTGCATCCTCGCTAAACTTAAAGGTCACATATTCTCCTCTTCATCAACCAGTTTAAATAAGTCTCAGAGCTCCCCAAAACATGTGTGTGAAGTGTCTTGTTCTAAATCCACTCTGATCCTGTATTTGATCATGTCTATAAACCCCTCTATTTCAGCCCTGCTCAGAACAGGCTGTTTCTGTGTCTGTAGCTTTAAATGTAAATGAGCTGTGTCTGACCACGCCCCTCTCTGGAAGGGCTTGGGTGGCTTGGGCTTTCTCGCTACATGCCCTATTGTTTACGGTGAGAAGGCAGACTCAGAGGGCAGAACAAACACCTAGCTGTGGGAGTGTCACCCACCTGGGGGAGGGGTTACTGCCCTTTGTGATGTCATGAAGGGAAAATCTCCGAACGGCCTGTTTGAGCACACATTTTCTGAAAAGTGGAGCAGGCAAAAGACGGAGAGGATGGACTTTTCTCATCATTGGGAGGTTTGTAGACAGACTAGAGACACATATTAGAGTTAGAGAAACATGGAGAAGTGTATTTTACATAATATGTGAACTTTAAAGTTTAAAGTTTAAACCCCCTGCCACGATGAGAAACTTGAGAATGAGGTTGCATTGCTCAGTATGAGCTTGTTCTGTTACTCTAAATTCACCTTGGCCGAGCTTCACTTCTGCTTCAGACATCTGGGTCGTCTGAAAACTCTTCAATCACAGACACAGATTGCACATAAGGTTTTTAATTTTAGATTTATTTCATTCGTAAAGGGACCTTGTACAATATTAAACATGTGAGTAAGACTAACCTAATTTTTGTTCCGTGGCAGTTCAGCTTTCTGTCAAGTTTCTCGGTTGTTTATCAAACCTGACGGTAAAGTAAAATAGAATCTCCTGGTATTCAAAAAGAAGAAGGTTATCATTGTAAGGAGGACAGCATTTTGCATTATACAGATATTATATGGCATTGTGAATGGAAAATTTCCCCTGAAATGCTGTGACTCGTACAGCTGAAGCAGAGCGGCACATTTTCATGCTGAATCGGTAACACAGACACGTACCTCAAAGCGAAGGCAAAGCAAACACACATGAAACTGTGCAGAGGAAGAGAAGGTCAGAGGCAAAGAGAAATGTGGAAGTCTGAGAACAGAGAGCGGAAAAGAATGAAGAAGAGAGCTGCAGCATAATTTAAAACAGACCCCGACTCTACAGGAGTACAAAGGAAAGGTCTGCTTAAGGACACAGTCCTGACTGCTTGTATTGATTTCCTGTTACTTTTTAAACCTCGCTGATCCACTGCGGTGAGTCATTAAGAAACTCTGCTTTCCAGCCTTTATTTCAAATCTAAGCTCATGTCAGGAAGTTTCGTATCCAGTGCAAATCTCTGAGCTGAGGTATGAGTTAAAAGACGCTGCAGACGTTTAGACGATTGCCATTTGATGGAATGAGGCTGACTCTAAAGGTAATCCCTCGTAGGCCTCAAAGTCACATTTCAAACAACAAATGTTCCCTGCAAAGTGCAGAAACACATTTTTTATCTCTTAAGCCAATTCTTCTATTCAGGAAAACAGTCGTGATGTTGAATTTTTATAAAACTCACCTGATTAAGTTGAGGCTTAAAGTTGTGCATAATTAGGGGCGTGGCCTCTTTGAGTGACAGGAGGGAGCTGCTAACAGTCTGCTAGGCGTCACCTCAGCTGATTCAGACACTGACCTTTAACCTCCGGGCCGTGTTTGTGCTGTTGGAGCCCTTTTAAGATTTTGTCATGTAAATATCAGACAAATCATTTGTCCTTTCTGTGAGATTTATTGAACAGATCGTCCAACAAGACTGAGCTCGCCTTTTTGTATGTTATCAAGAAAAAGCAGTTATCTGTCGTCCTTTTACTACAGAGATACCAGAACATCGCTGTATCAGTGCGCCTTTTCAACACTTCGGTACAGAAGCTAAAGGCGCCTTGCTGTACCGGTGTGATTTAATGTAGATCTGTGGCGTTGCAGAAGCAAAAGAGGCGTGAAGAGCCACACATCCCCGCCCCCACAGACACACACAGCTCTTCTGTCATGCCTGCTCAGGTGTTTACACATACAAAGCTTCATTTCTCTTCTGATACCATCTTCAAATTGGGAAACGTCTTCACCGCACCATTCTGCTTCGAGGTAATTTACGAGGTAATAGTTAATTTGGTGCCTATTTTGACATAATGTTGAGAAAGTGATGGGATATACCTGTACATTGTGTTTTATTTTGAAATCGACAGGATCCTCTTTGCGTTCCCTTGTCTTACTTCCTGTCCTGTTCGATCTGCCCTGCCCAGCTTGACGCGTTCTTGCAGTGGGCTCCATTGAAATTAGACTCGGCATGTATTTGGAGCAAAGCAGAACAGAGAAGAACTTCTGGTACACTCCAGAGACGCAGTGCACGCTCGCAGCACTGAGGGAACACAGATCCTGCGTAATCTGCCAGTAACAATCCTTGTGTCTCTGCTCACCGTACCTGACTTGTTTAGTGTTTATTTTCACTATTTGTCTGCCAGAGCATGGTAGTCAGGAGTTCTCCTTTTCATCAAAGAATTGGGCCCAGGTGAAAAGAAGACAGATCATTCTAGGTTACCTGGTTTATTCCAATTCATCCAACTTCCCTCAAGGAGATGTGGGCAAGTGAACAACAAGTCGACTTCTCTCCACGAGCTCTGGCAGCTTCTCAAGTCTGATGATTAAACAACTCCCACCAGCTACAACCACAGATAATCTCATTTTGTAGAAAACACGCTGGTTAACTTTCTCCTGCTCCAGCTACAGAACAAACTGCAGCACAGACTCTTTAGCTTTGAAAACGTAGTGATTGCAAAGCCCTTCTTTCTCTCAAAAGGACAAAAGTGTCCTTTGCTCGAGCTGCAATCACCTGTGTCCTGCATTGTTCTGTTTGCAGGCTAATGTTAGCGCTCTTCTGTTCACATTGCATTCCTAACCCACAGAATGAGCGTGATCTAAATACTCTTACGTCACATCCAAATAATCAGTGAGTATGTTCTTCTTCTTCTCTCTAGTTCTTGACTAAAACAGCTTTTATACACAAGGGGAGGAGCCGGCCGTCCCGTCCATGTAAACACGGCTCTGACAACAACACAGCCAGCGGGACTCGAGCTTCTCCCTCATTGTAGACAGTCATGACTCAGAGAGACATTCACAAATGTTATAGCCTGAAATAAATGAGTATGATCGTGTCAGACAGTGAGATAAAAGATGATTTACAGATGCACAGGAGGAAACTAAGGAGAACATTACTCTATGACACTCGTGTTTCTCTCGGACAAATCAAGACAATGATCTCAAACCACTTCACCACAGCGTGCGATTGTTTTTGCTGAGAATCGTCCCGTCTTTGTTTGATTTATTTGTGCTCTTTTTTGTTTTGTTTTGATTTGTATCTCGACATCTTTGTAAATGAGGGAAACCTCAGTGATGTTAGAGGCTTAAATAAAGGTTTGAAATCAAATTAGAGGTTAAAAGTCAAATGTTCGTCGTTATGTTTTCGATGGAACAGGATGACGAAACAATTAAAACTTTGAACAAACTTAGAAACAGTGTGCTGTTTGGCTCAGATTTTTCGGTGCAGTGCTCCAGATTCATTCCTGACACTTGAATATTTAATATGTGCTGTATCCCTCAGAGAGTAAGGATTAAATAGAGCACAATGTACAGTTGTTGTTTTCTTTACGACGCTCCGGCTCCTGTGTTAGACTCGCAGCTCAGCGTCAGGCGCTGCTGTTAAAAGCGTGTTAATCATTCTCGCTGCCTGTGAGCGAGTGTTCTGGACAGTGAAGTCAAAGCTGACCCTGACCTCGTCAGTCAACACAGACAGCTCACTGCTCACATACACTAATACCCGGGGGAGGGGGGGCAACAGTATTTACACCAGGCGGAGAGATGTGTTTGGGCGAGCTGTGACCACCGGGATTAAAAGTCTCCAGCTGCAGAAATGTATGATGTTCATTTATGAAGAAGTACAAGTGAAACATCATCACATGGCTGTGCATACGGACGACGTGAGAACTGATTCAGTTACATAAGAGAAATGCAAACAACAACAACTTTACCTTCACAGGATGGATTCACACACAAGCGTGAAGTCTGCAGAACGTTTGCAAGAAGGAAGGTTTTAATTAAGATGTTGACGCTCTGAATCTATGACCTCATATCTGAAACATTTGGCGGTCTGAAAGTCAAAACACAAAGATCAGCTATTCCCCAAAACAAACAACATTTCACGAAATGACTTTCCACAAAACTAAGGAGGACTTCTTCATTCACACAGGAAAATAAATTCTGCTCTGGTTTTTTGAATAATGAGATAATTATCTCAGAATTACGAGTTATGAGGTTCCTTGTATTTCTGGGCACAACATCCTCGCCTCAGTTGCACTCCCTGAGGAATCACAACATAACACTACGATATCTCAGACAGCAAAATTACAACAACACGATAGTTTAAAATACTGATACACTAAACCTTCACCCAACAACATCGTCAGAAAATGGGCAGTTCTATTTCATTCTTTGTAACCGCCAGATGCAGTTCTTAACACTGGATGATACAGTATGTGTCGTGCACGCGCAGGTGGCGTATTTAACATCAACAAAGTCACCTGTGACCTGGGATGATGCATGACGTAGCTTTAGCCTGCGTCATCACGGGAGACGTCCCTACAGAATCTTCTCGCCAAGATTCAGAGTGACAGAGAACTCATACGTAATTCTCGTTAGCACACACAAAACACTTAAATGTTATCATTGTGTTTACTACCATGTGCTCTTTTGACCCTCAGAGCCACCGTAGGAACCTGAATATTAAAGTTATGAAACTTACAAAGTTCCTTTTGTTAATGTGAAATATCTTTAAATGTCCATGACGCATTCAAATAAGACGACTTCATCCAACTCATCCATCGATTCTTTATCTTTACCACTTTTCCCATTCGGGGTCGTGGGGAGCTGGAGCCAATCCCAGCTGTCATTGGGCGAGAGGCGGGGTTACACCCTTGATTGGTCGCCTGTCAATCACAGGGCTGACATATAGAGACAGACAACCAGCCACACTCACATTCTCACCTACGATAATTTAGAGTCACCAGTTAACCTAACCAGCATGTCTTTGGACTGTGGGAGGAAGCTGGAGAGAACCCACGCATGCCAAGGACTACATGCAAACTCAGACGGGGATTCACGTAATCCCCGGGGACCAAAACACCACGGACTTTTTGAAATGGCTAGGGCAGCCACGGACCTGTACACCGGTTTTCGGAATTTGCGGTCGCCGCCATCTTGTTTTGTCGTCACTCCTTTTATTAACCGGGCGGCGTTAATCTATGGAGCTCATTGGCCAGAGAGGGACTCGTCACAGGGCGTGGAGCCGGCGGAAAAGGTAGTTAATTTAGGCGGATCGCCACACAGGGACCTCCTTGCTGTGAGGCAACAGCACTAACCACTGCACCACGTGCAGCCTAATCCAACTCACTACAAAAAGAAACTTTTGGTGTTAAATCATTTTAGTTGTGAAATCTTTTTAATACAAAAAAGTCATTTGAAAACAATGTGATAAGTTCAATATCTTTTTTAGACATTTTCCCCTTCATCATTTGTGATTCACTATTTTCTGTGGTTTTGATAAACTGTTATAACCATGTTGACAGTTAACATGCAAGAGTATTCATAGATATCGGGGCGGCTGTGGCTCAGTGGTAGAGTCGGTCGTCTCTTAACCGTATGGACGGGGGTTCTGCAAGGTAGAGTCTTTACTCAGCAGCCTCTACCATCAGGGTGTGAATGTGTAGGTGTGACCTGCAGAGTAAAAGTGCTTTGAGTAGTCAGAAGACTAGAAAAGAAATATACAAGCTCAAGTCCATTGACCAAATCTTGTGATAAATGAGATAAGAATAAGCAGTTTACATCTTTCGGTTTTCTATTACATCTGGTAAAGCGTTTTCCATTCAGATCCAGGCGTCTTCTGACAGTTTTCATGCAAAATATTAAATGTGAAATGTAATATTTCAGAGGTAAAAAAAAGGATATGCTTTCATATATAAGACAGCGATACGTAGCTGCAGCCTGGTGCAGTCTTCAATGTGTGCTTGGTGTAATATGACCTTATGTCCAGCAGCCGTCCTGTCACACATGGACGAGGACCAAAGGCACCTTGCAGAGCGTCAGGCTGGCGGTGCTGCGAGGCGCTCTGATGCCCTCTGTCACCGCACTCAGCCTCACCTCCACAACCCCGGCCTCCGCCGCATGACGTCAGCCTGCCCACAGATTATTTTTTCCCATGTTTTTCCTCTTAATCCTGCCTGCAGCTTTTTCATCCACAGAGCCAGCCATTCGCCAAGCTCGCTCCCTCCACACACACACACACACACACACACACACACGCACACACACACACACACACACACACACACACACGCACACACACACACACACACACACAAACAATGTGGCTGAGGAGAGATTAACACATATCAGAATACCAGAGAGATGAAAAGCAGCACTCCAAAATGATAACTGATTCCGAATGTTTTCCGTCAACAACAGAAAGCAATCATTATAGTGACAGAAATCCTATTTAGTATTGAGATTAGGGATGGAGAATGACACGTTGGGGAGTTGGGAGTGATAGCACCGTCCCCAGATGGTTCGGATGTGGACTGCTGCTGCTTTTGCCCTACTTTGATGTGACTAACACGGAAAAGACAATTCAACAGCTTAGCTTTTATAAAGGGCTGTACACTCTAAAGTGCTTTATATTCCATGTCTTGTATAGTCTTTGCTGCAGGAGATAAAGCTGGTTTATCCCTCCAAGTCTCTCAGTAAAATTCTCCCCGCGTTGAAGGCAGAGAGGCTGACCTGCTGTCAGATAAAAGAATCCACATTCAAACACAGCAGCATCAAGTTGAAAGATTATAACCTACCCCCTCCTCCAAAAAAAAACCCCAAACACTCAACTGGTGCTGCTATCCCGTGCATTAGGTACGCTGGACGACGGGCCAAACAAAAGCTGCTTTGAATTGGAAATACAGGAGATTCACCTCATGTTAATGCCCGTCTTTGATCAGAGAGCTCAGTTCCATATTCAGGGCAACCACATCTGTCATCAGGCTAACAAGCTGCCAGGCGTCAGGACAAACCTCCCCTTAAAAAAGAGAACACGCTTCAAAAATGTCTTTCATCTTTCCAACAACAAGAGATCTTCTTCAAAGCCAGAGAATAAAAAGCAGAAAGCAGAATTATCCGACTGACACTTTCGGATTCAATTTAAGTTTAAAAAAATATTATTTTACAAATTATAAAAAAGGAACAGAAATATTTTAAATTATAGATTCAAATCAAACATTTGAATTTTTTTACGCATGTCTTCTTGGTGTTGTAGTCAAGACCACACTAACCAGGACCAAGACATACCCGAGACCGGAGTCTAGAGTCTGTTGGGGCCGTCTGCAAAAATCAATTGGAGGCCCAGCGTTCATCACCTTCATGTCTGCCAGTGTCCCAACGCTTACTCCTCTTCCTCTTTTTTCCTGTTTCTGTTTTCTCTCCTATAGATGGAGAATTCCTCTTCATTTTTCTTGGTTGACTTTTATTGATGAACTTTGGTTTTCACAGCAATAATTCATGCAACGCTTAGCAGGGCAATGACAGTGAGTGCTGTCAGATGGGGCCCCCTTAGGGAGGTTTCCTACTGTTGCAAAATTTGTTCATTTTGAGGCTTTGCTTTGGTTTCAGTTTGTCAGCCCTCAGGGGGCCCCTACTGGTCTGGGGCCCTAAGCAGTCGCCTGCCTTGCCTGTTGACAAGCAGCACCTCTGCTGAGACCGAGACAAGACTAAGATCTCAAATATCACTGAAAAATCATCATCTTGTGTGCAGCGGGCGTGTCACTCACTTAGACCGTAACACCGGGAAGGTTGCGGCCGTAACCGGGGGATAAAATTCAAACTACAAATGAATTGAAGTTATTCATTCTTTAAGAAAGAGGCGTGTTCCTTCTGATCACAGTACACATGACGTGGAAAAATAGCCTTCAGTGGTGGTCTTGATTTAAAATCTGGAGTCCGTCCAGTCTGGGACCGAGACAAGACCGAGTCAAAATGGTTTGGAATCCGAGACGAGACCTTCAGAAGTGGTCTTGAGACCCAGATCGATTTCGAGTACTTCGCTATCATTGCACAGTTGCTTATTCTACAAGTAACAGTTTTCCTTAAATACATTCTGTTCTATCATATAGGCCTATCTCCGTATCCAATAGGTGACTGTTTTCTGTGATATATCTATTAGAAGCAATATTCTGAAAAAACTCTAGTGCTGATGTTAACTAGGTTCAGTTTTCCTCCTTCAGTCTCCAGAAGTCCGGGAGATTGTTTGAGTTTTCGTCCACTGCAGCCATGATCTGTTTCTTATCTGAATGTCTGATCGACTTTTCCTTGAACAGTCGCTCATGTTCTCCTCAGAGTGAACTTTAAAATCTGTAAAAACTTTCTACAAAAAGTCTGTAGATGGCCTCCAGACTGTATCAGCAGTAATATGACCACATCACATCCCTCTTTTAGTGTCTTTACACCGGCTCCCGTTATGTTTCATTAAAGCAAAGGGATGCAGCGTTTTCTGTCGGCGCCCCGAGGAAATCAGGGCAGCTGAATCAGTGATCTCATTACAGTCTCTTCTGAAATCAGACTTTTGTCTGAGAACATTTCCTGAGTATTGAACGCCTTTTTTATCATCTTTAATTCTCTCTAAAAGATTTAGTTTGTCTATTTTTTGCAGACAGGATATCAGAATTATTCTTTTTTTAAACTGATGATACTATAGCCAGAGTTTTCTACTTCTCCTTTAAGTTTGTAAAGTGCTCTATCAATTAATTCATCATTTGAATTATATTGCTGGGAATGTTATTGCCCCAAGTGAAGCAGTTGAAGTATCTCGGGGTCTTGTTCACGAGTGATTGTAAACTGGAGCGTGAGATTGACAGATGGATCGGGGCATCGTCGGCAGTAATGCGGGCGAAGGGGTGAAGAGGGAACATAGAGATGAGGGAACATAGAGATGAGGGAACATAGAGATGAGGGAACATTGAGATGAGGGAACATAGAGATGAGGGAACATAGAGATGAGGGAACATAGAGATGAGGGAACATAGAGATGAGGGAACATAGAGATGAGGGAACATAGAGATGAGGGAGCATAGAGATGAGGGAACATAGAGATGAGGGAACATAGAGATGAGGGAACACAGAGATGAGGGAACATAGAGATGAGGGAACATAGAGATGAGGGAACATAGAGATGAGGGAACATAGAGATGAGGGAACATAGAGATGAGGGAACATAGAGGGAACATTGAAATGAACATACGGCTGAGTCTGTTTAATGGTAACCACTGGCTGTACTGGGATTACCAAGAAGTATAGTGTTGTAGTAGTGAGGTGATCTGGCACTAAAACCACCCGACATCCCCGACGCCCAGCCACTACCATCGGACGTATCGTCCCTCGAACACCGCCCGACGCCCAGCCACTACCATCGGACCGTGTCGTCCCTCGACCACCGCGCAACGCCCAGCCACTACCATCGGACGTGTCGTCCCCCATTCACCGCCGTCCTGCACGGCCTGCTCCGACCTCCACCTTAGCAGCAAGGAAGTGTGGACAACAGGAACGTGAGGAATACAAAGGAGAAATCCTGCCTGCATATTATCCCATATGATCTTTAGTAAAGCGTCTCGAGATAACACTTGTTATGAATTAGCGCTGTACAAATAATGATTGATTGATAGTACCTCTGTACCAAGGTGACATTTCACATGAATGAAACGCTAAGCATCATTAGAAATGTAGGTCACAATCAAAGAGTTCTTTTTCCAGGAATGTGTGGGACAGTTTAGGAAGTGCTCTCGAAAATACACACATCTCCTGGAATCAAGGCGGGAGGGTGTTGAGACGGCACATCATTTAAAGTTATTCAGTTTAAAGGGATGACAAAAAGAATATCCACAACATCCCCATTTATTAAGTTCTGATAAAAATAAACCATCGCTCCTAAAAATAAGGCCTGAGATTGTTCAAACATCACGCGATTTATTTTTAGAGTCATTACATTTGAAAGGACGGGAAATAAATTACAACAACATCTCCAAATGAAAATGAACTGGAGCAAATAATGTGGCTTAATATGGATTAATCAGTTAAAACTCAGTGAGGTAAAATTAAAAACATGGGACCTTCTGAGGACATGAAGTCAGGACAGCACCACGGAAAGTGTTCATTTAGATTTTTAGCTCTTTAAGAGTGATTTATGTCTCCATATTTTTGGGTTTGTTCAAGTCCAGACATGTTGAATCCTGAGGACATCCCTGTGAGCGCTGGCTCTGTCGACTGTGTCAGCGCTCCACGTACGATCAGTGGAAAGGCTCCAGGCGGCCTGAGTGCTGCATTTGGAGAGATCCATTCATAATCCAAAATCTAGACGGAGGCTCCCAAGATCATAGACAGAAAATCTGCAATTTCTGCTACAGGATTAAAACCCATGCTCTTCATCGTTTGTACAGCCACCAGCAACATTTAATCATTTTTAAGCACAGATTACCTCCAGCAATATGGGTCAGAGTCAGACAAAGGGGCTTTTTATCCTCGAGAGGGAAAACCTTCAAACTGCATCAGGTAACTGTCCCGCTCTGAAGCCGCAGCAGCAGGTTGTAAAAATGTCTCCAAACTCTTTGATGTAGAATGTGTTTTTATTTACTTCACATCAGAAACTGTATTATCATCAGCAGGAAGCAGGAGGCAGGAGGATATTACGCTAGCTGCTGGATTCACAAGAACACAGCGATACCACATGTCCATACATTCCTTATATTACCGCAAATGTCAAAAAAACCCAAATCTGATCAAATGATTTCTCAGCTTCCAGGCAGCTACTGGTTTCCAATCACTCCACCATTGTGGGATTAACCCTCTCCTCCCCCCACGTTGGATTAGCATCCACCAAGAAGGTTTGTTTCCCGTTCTCTTGGAGTCTATGTAAGCAGGAAGAAACAACCACGGCACTGATTTTCAAGAAAAATAATGGAAGGGGGAAGCTTGGGGCGAAGAAGAAAGCTAAAATGTTTGGCCAACAGAGAAACTTAGACCAGTAATTTGGTAAATTAGTAAATCATGGAGGACATCTTACAGTTGATCTCTTCTGCTGCTTCCCATTTTAAAACTCACATATAGGGTTACCATGCTGGATGCCTAAACTAAAGGTGGGAAAAGTTTCAAATCATGAGGCAAACCTATGTTGGAGTAATCCCAGGATGCGTCTGCAGAGGGTGCTAAAGGGCTTGTTCTGCAAATCACGTGATAGTTCCCAAGAATTTCACAAGACAGCTTCAAGCCTCTAGGTAAGCTGGTGGAACCCCTTAACATAGGCTCTCTTCTCCCATCACTGGAGAGCAACCCTCCCCCGGCAGCCCTGCAGCTTTCTGCCACCCAGAAGGCTTCTAGAGAGCCGGCCAATCAAAAGAAAGTGAGCACATGGGGAGGTGGAGGGGGTCTTAAAGAGACAGCAGCTGAAACAAACAGTTTCAGGCAAAGGCTGAAATGAAGGTTTTTACTGACAACAGATAAATAAAGAGCTGCAAATCATGCAAAGCTACTCTACAGGTTCCACAGACTGACAACATGAAAGGTGAACATGAGGAGAATATGAGATCTTTAAGAAGCTACCATGATAAGTTCTAGTTTAACTGATGTCCAACACCATTTGTTAAGGGGCTTCAATTGGTAAATGGTCAATGGACTTGAGCTTGTAAATTTCTTTTCTTGTCTTCTGACTACTCAAAGCACTTTCACACCGCACGTCACACCTACACATTCACACACTGATGGTAGAGGCTGCTGGGTAAAGTGACCATCAGGTCATGTGGCTGCAGGAGCTGGGGATCAAACCCCCGGTTGAGAGACGAGCGACTCTACCAACTGAGCCACAGCCACCCTTCCTTCATTCTTTTCTTCTACAGCATTTAAGACATACTGGAGTTAGAAATGAAAGGAGACAATAGCATCCCGCAAGTCCTTTCATCAACATTCAAGGACATTAACAAAAACAAAATGTTCCTTCCCTTTTGACAACTATTTTCATTCAATCATTTCAATCTGAGGGGAGAAGACGGTGATCAACTTTTCTCGAGGTGACACATATTTCATTTTAGTTTTATGGCTGTTGGCTGAAATTCTTTTTTTTTATCTAACCAACATTCAAAACATCTGCCGAGGTTAAGTGCGGTCAGTTTCGACTATTCTGACATCATGATTAATTCTCCTTCCCACCTTTCCTTGACCTCAAGAGATCCTCCATGAAGGTCAAGGAGATGCGTTTAGGAGAAGACATGCGATTGTCCTTGGTTTGTAAACCACACAAGACCTCCAGCTCGGACAAAATCATCCCACTCAAACACATTTCCAAGAAACAAATGGCAGTGCATGATGAATACACTCTGTTGCTTTTAAGTTCCCATTAAGCTCAAAGCACACAGCAGAGTACAGCAACTTCCAGTAAGTGAATGGTTATTTAATGAGCCAGTTTTATTTAGGAATGCTTACCCTGTTAGCAAAACACTGTCAATCAAATTACCAATGACTTTCTCTCAGACAGTCTGGAGCTGCTGTGGCCCCTGGAGGAGGTCTTGGCCCCTGGAGGAGGTCCGGGACCTCCGCCCATTGGTCCATTTAGTACAGTTAGAAATAATCCAGCCTGGCATTTAAATGTGTTACTGGCTGAGATGTTCAACTTGCTGCACTTAGATAATCAATCACAGAGGGAATCGTGTCTGCTTTCACTGTGTGATGTTTGTTTTTTTAATTTGAAGCAGGTTTGAAAGTCTCTCCTGCTTTGTCACACCATAAAGTATAATGACAACGTTTAAAACAAACATGGCGTTCACCTCCATGCATTATCCATCTCCAGTAAGTTTCAGAGGAAAGAAATGGTCAACTTGAAGTGCGAACAAACCAAGCAACAAGCTCAAGGTTGAAACATAAATGTGAAAAAGATGTATCGCAAAAAAGTGCAGTTCCCAGAGTGGCCACATGAGGCTGTCTCCAAAAGTGAGCCGAATCCTATACAAACCCATCGTTTTTTTTATTCCTCAAAAATTGCATGAAAACTCCTGGACCATGTAAAAATTGTCCAAATACGTTGGCAAATTATTGGTACCAAAACATGGCATATTTGTGCATTTTGGACAGAGCACTCTCTCTCTCTCTCTCTCTCTCTCTCTCTCTCTCTCTCTCTATCTCTCTCTCTCTCTCTCTCTCTCTCTCTCTCTCTTCTGCAGCTTCTGGTTAAAAATATGACTGAAGATCAGTTTTCCTAAAGCTTTAGTGCTTTGGGATCGTTGCGATCATGAAAATAACAGATATCGTATTGTTTTAAAACACGTGGTTTCTGTAAGTATTGATAAGAACCCAAGTATAGAAAATGTTGACAACCTAAGCCTGGTACAAGCTTAATGAATCCTTAAATAACTCAGCTGTCACCTTAGCAAATAACGTTAGTCAACCTGACCATTTGTTTTCCAACAATGGTCACTTTAAAACCAGGAAGGTGACAGCCAAATTCCAAACTTGAGTCTTCAAAACAGAGGTCTAACGAACCAAAGGATGACCTCACACCAGCTACGTTAACATCTCGTACAGTCTGACTAAAACAAGCGTTTACTCAACCTGACCTTGTTTGAACAGAAAGTCCTCCATATATGACGCCTCTTTCGACAAAGTTAAGTGATTGAAATGTAAATACATGTGTCAGAGACAATTAAGCAATACAAACTGTTGGACCTGTCTGAGAGACCTGCAAAAGATGGCGAGTGGGCCTCATGTTTAAAGGCAGAATGTGAAGCAGTACTTACTCACTGCTTAGTTGGATGTCACAAAAGTGTTTTTAGATCAAGGTCATTCTGTGTCAATTTACATGCAATGTGAAGCTACGAGCTAACTAAAGATTGCTAACATTAGCATGCTAACACAACAACGCAGCTCGAGCCAAGAACAATTTTGTCCGCCGCTTGTGCTTAATGGTGCTTAATTATGGTGCGTTCTAATTCATAACTCCTTCGTGTGAACGGGAGCGGAGAGGGGTTGGAGGTGTGCCGCTGAAGGAGAGTGGAGGTGTGTCCAAACAGCAGTTTGTTTTGGTTTCATGCTGGTGCTCAAGGGCGACATCTACTGGATCAAAAAGTTGCACATTCTTCCTTTAGGTTATCTCGTCTCGACCTATCAGAGTAAGGTGTGAAAACATCTGTAGTTGTTGCAGATGCTCTTTTCGTCTCGTTTGCAGCTGAAAAATCTGTGCTTCTACCGACAATAGCTCCATCGTTTGACTGAGGTGGATGTGAAGAAGAACTCAAGGCTGTTTCAGCTTGGCTTTGCTGCCTTTCTTTCCTCTTGTGTTGCAAGTTGATATAAAACCCCTCTACTAACAGCAGAAATAGCATCCCAAAGTTCAGCTGTGTTTATTCAAGACAGAGCCGACTGAAGAAATGCAGTGGAGCACGGTCGAGGCTGCAGCTGCTCTCAGGAAAAGCATCGTGGTACATGTAGGCACTGCTGATATTAGAGCCCAACCGATTAATCAGCCAGGCGAAAATATCGACCCTCCCTAACATCGGTATCGGCCCAAACAATTCCCATATCGGTCGGGCACTGGTCCCATCCAAGCCGAGGATGCGAATGTTAGCCAGGTGGCTAGCGCTATGGCTACTTATCCAATACGCATGCAATGATGTGGTTAAATGGCATCTGAATATAGGGCCCATTCTCTCCACCTTTCAGTGGCCCAGCCTTTTCTTTGGGCGGGCCTGCCAGATCAAAAAGTATTGAAAAGAATTACTTCAGTGATGCATTGAAACACATAAAAACACTCTCAAGACCTTTAAAAAAACGAGCACAGCCAGAACACACACACACACACACACACACACACACACACACACACACACACGCACACACACACACACACACACACACACACACACACACACACACACACAACTCCATTAATGAAATCAAGTGGAAGCAACGGGTTGGATCTCAGTCGAGCATGAAGTTCATCGCCCTTACAGCGATCAAAAATCTCAGGTTAAGCTTTAAAGCACAATAAACACATCTTCGGCCACGTCCTCCAAAAATCTTCATCTTGGTCACTTACATCTATATTTATAAAAAACCTTTTGACTCCTCAAACAGGTGAAAGAAATCTACAGGTGCAGCTGCAATAACATGTCGAGCTGTTTCAGATCAATTTGATTAGAGAATTAAACCAGAAAGACCGCTTAGTATTAAAACAGGAGAGAATTCAGCAGCATTTCGATTGAATAATATGATATAGGGTTTCTGAACACTGGGTGAAATATTCTCCAAGCAGATTGAGCGTCATTGTTTCTGTTAGTCTCATAGAGTGGTGAAAGAAAAGAGTAGAGAAGCCCGATCATGAGCAGGTCAGAATCAGAAAAGCAATCACACCTTTTGTCCTTCCAACAAAAACCACTTTATATTCTCCAACAAAGCTTTCTGCAGCCACTCGAAACTTTTCCTCAATCCTTCACCTCTTTTTTAAAACTCTCCTGCAGGAGAAGCTTCCCGTTGGGGTGTCCGCTTACCTTCTGAGAGAGTGAGAGAGAGAGCGGAGAGGAGGAGGAGTGGGAGGCAGCAGAGGGCGAGGGGACCAGTCGTCATCCTGCTGGTTGCTGCTGCTCAGACCGAAGGATGCTCCATCTGTCATCAGAGCGGAGGACCACGGCGCCGTTTGATCTCCCATCCTTCACACTGAGGCTGCCTCGCTCTGCTGCGCCGCTTTATAGGCAGAGGATTACAGCAGCTCTCTCTCTCTCCCATAACTCTACTACTCTCTCTCTCTCTTTCTCTCTCTCTCTCTCTCTTTCTCTCTCTATCTCTCTCCCCCCATCTCTTCTGCTCTCAATTCAATTTCAATCCATAAAGCTTTATTGGCATGAATGTTAAATTAACAATATTGCCAAAACAATAACAACACACTTTCTCTCTTTCTCTCTCTCCTCCCATAACTCTACTACTCTCTCGCTTTCTCATTTTCTCTCTCTCCCCCTGACTCTACTTCTCTCTCTCTCTCTCTCTCTCTCTCTCTCTCTCTCTCTCTCTCTCTCTCTCTCCCTAACTCTACTGCTCTCTCTCTTTCTCTCTCTCCCCTGACTCTACTGCTCTCTCTCTTTCTCTCTCTCTCCCTAACTCTACTGCTCTCTCTCTTTCTCTCTCTCTCCCTAACTCTACTGCTCTCTCTCTTTCTCTCTCTCCCCCTGACTCTACTGCTCTCTCTCTCTCTTTCTCTCTCTCCCCCTGACTCTACTGCTCTCTCTCTCTCCCTCCACCTGACTCCTCCTCTTTCTCTCTCTCCCCCATAACTCTGATGGTCTCTCTCTCTCTCTCTTTCTGTCTCTCTCGGAGTCAAGAAACACTGCATATACCTATTTTACAAACAAACGTTATCAGGTTAACTGATTTCTTCTGATATGCCTGAGATACTGAAAATGAAAACTTTGGTTCAACTGTTTCAAATTCCTTCACATCTCGCCCCTCTATACCGCTCCAACCTCCTACACCCACACACCACGTCCCGAAACTTCCGGTCCTCGGTCACTCGTCTGCTGTCCACACACCAGGCTCTGAACCTATGGAGACAGGGCCTTCAGCGTCCCAGCCCCCACCCTCTCTGGAACACCCTCCCCTCAGACATCCTCAATGCCCCATCTTTAGACTCATTCAAACACTTCTCAAACACCGTCTGTTCTCCAGAGCTTAAAACCTCCCTTAACTCGGCCTCTCCATCGTCCTCCATCCTTAGATTGTTTTTGACTCATTCTTTGTTTGGTCCCTCCACCATGTAAACCTCCTTAGGTCCAGACCAGTAATAACTAAATCAATAATTTCAGGCAATACAGATGAAGTTTTGAAAAGGTCATAAGGTCGGAGGACAAGAGGTTACACGTTATAAACAGCGTGAACTCACACAACTCTTTTTGAAGCTGTCTGGTAGAGATGTTTCCCCTCGTCAGTAACTCTTTCTGAACAAACTGTCAATGTGGTTTGAAAAGTATGAATCTCATAGAGACTGACTAACGATGGATAGTACCCTCCCCCTCCTCCTGCTCTCTGATGAAGGATGATCACAGCAGCATGGCGTGTGCAGGAGTTTCCTCAGCAGGTGTTGAAATAATTATCGTCTGGATCCGTCTCGCAGCACACAGAGAGGAGCAACAGTTTCAAAGCTCACAGGTTCATCTTTCAACACATCCAAAGCTGTCTTATTTATTTAATTTGTCTTGTTTATTTGAACTGAGGTAAAAAATAGAAATGTAAACATTTGAACCCAAAGATTCTGGTTCATATCGATGTTATTTTCGGATCAACCATCACAGGGAAAAGTATCCACGATTTCTACAATGCCAAACAGAAGTTAGCGGAGCTAATGCAGAACTGCCTTCAACCTGCATTCTTTTTTATGACCAGTAGGGGGCGAGTCCACTGGTTGCAAAGGAATTAAATTGTATGAAACCAGATGGGGGAAATGGTCCTACTTCTCAGCTGATTTATTCTCACAGGAAACATTGTCCTAAGGAGTTTATGGTCTCATTTTCTAGTTTCAAGTCTTCTTCAACACAGCATGATGCTCATTTAGAAAATGACGGTCCCATTAGGAGTCAAATAGACAATAAAGGAGAGGATGCTTTAGAGCGTGGCTGCCTGATTGAAAAGTGATATCATCTGAGAAAATTCACCCCCCGTACAGTGTGTGCCATGTACAAGCGGCAACCTCTGGTCTTGAAAAATGAAGCCAATGCGGAAGTGCAAAATCCTGCAGTTCGTCGAGTGTCCGCTAGAGGCTGGCTCCAGGAGCACAGGAAGTCACATACACACCCCAGCCAAAAATGAACATGTTTACAGCCTGGCACAAAAACGAAATAGGTCTAATTAGTTATTGTCATCACTGACACACACTGTACGGGGGGTGATTGTTTTGATTTTGAAAACGATACGTGTTATCCATAGTTATGCACGTAGCTGACATGATTGTAATGGTTTGTCAGGAGGCTTAAAACCCGCCTCAGCTCCAGCTCTCAGCCTGTCGTTAGGTTGACTGAAAGTTAGGCTGAGACAGCATTTCCAGCATGGCGGCTTCTGCAGATGAGCCTCCGGAGCCCCCTGCAGGAACAGATGGGTGACGTCACTCAGGCTTCGTCCGTTAATATTTACAGTCTATGGTCGTGTATCGTAGTGTGAGTTTCCCTGTGATTCACCCAAGTCCCCTTGTGTACTCTATAGATGATTGCAAATCCATTTTAATATAGTCTTAATCAACGAGAAACTAGGAAAATGTGTAAAATAAATAATAAAGACCAGGTAGAGAATCCGGTCAGAGCAGGCTGAAAGACATCAGCCGCATAGTTAATCAGACACATTCAACTTAATTATCCCTGAGGGGAAGTTTGTCCTGGGAACAGCTTACGGTCTGTTGCTTCACAGAACAGAAACAGCACAAAGAAGAAGAAACAGTGAGGATCCAACTGGGCCGACAACTGAGGGGAGATCAGCTGGATGATCAGAACAGCCTGGAGGACTCGGCGTAAGGAGAAGAGGAGAGAACAAGGAGAGAGACAGCTGCAAACCAAGAGCTGAAGCAGGATCTGAGGGAAGATCAAGGAAACAAACTCGTGCAGCAAGACGGACGTGAACGGAGAAATCTTTTTGTAGAGAGCTGGAAAAACAACAAAACCTGACCTCAAGAAACGAGCTCAAACCTGAGCACCATTATTAATTTACAGCCATGGAGGTCCAGGTCATCTTATTGCTGCTTGTTACATGGTTTGTTTGAAGCAGCTGTTTGCTCCATGTTCAAGAACAGCTGTAAACACTTCAGGTGTGTTAGTCTTCAATCTGATGTTCGATGCATCTTGTCAAAAACAGGGCCTTGTCTCCCCTCAAAGTGCAGCTGCTGTTTCATCTGAGCCTGACAAAACACTGTAAGATCCGGTGTTTACATAAGAAAGAAAGACGGTAAGTGTTGGAAACAAATGTCACTCTTGCATCCCAAAAAAAAAACAAGTAGTAAAAAGTAAGATTAAAATATTTCTATTGTTAAAAATGGCTGAGACATAAATGATCACTTTCAACACATCAGTTAATTAACGACATAGGAGGGCGCCTGTTATGCTTAGTGCGTGCACCCCGCGTGCACAGGCTGTGGTCCTTAAGGCGGGCAGCCAGGGTTCGAGTCCGACCTGTGGCTCCTTTCCCGCATGTCACTTCCTCGAACTCTCTCTCCCCAGTTTCTGACTCTATCCACTGTCCCTCATTTACTGAATATTTGATCTGAATAATGCATACACACTGATATTCTCAGAGGCCAGCTGTTGATGTCCAGTCGCAGTGAATCAACCTTTAAAGCGTCTTTATCTCCAGTTTTGTGCTGTGTTTCTCAGAAGAATGGATTATATATGGCCAGGCAATGATTACAGGAAGGATTTGAATCAAATCCTTATTGATCCAGAGCCACAGAGGATTGTTGGCCTCCACAAACACAGAGGATGAGGAAGAAGCAAATCAGCTGTCATCAACTCTTTGAAACTGTAAATGCAGACTGTAGGCTGCATGAGGGGACGACTCGATGATGTCACCGATCTTGGCTTGTTGGAGCCAGAGCTGAGAATATTTTGACCAAGAGATGGAGAGACGAGCGAAGGGTTAGAAAATGCTGAGTAATCAACCAACAAGAGAAGTCGTTTTTTAGCAAGGTCCATACATAATTCACACTAACTTGAATATTAATTGAGATGCTAATCTTTGCAGGAATCAGACTTTAAAATAAAACCTGAATAAAGAACTGCTGACGCCCCAGAGAGTCCTTTGGTACCACTGAACGCTGAACATACGTGTCATCATCAACTAGCTACAACAAAGCTAACGGTCAACAGCAGCTTCAATGACATAATGATAACATCTTTTCTTCATACTCTCTGGATTGTATTTTGCAAAGGTTCAGCTGTTACGTGCAGTCCAGTCCTGTTGTCTGTCTCCCTGGTTCTCTCCCCTCCTGCTGCACACGAGGAGGAGGGGGATTTAGAGGAGCAGGTAGGAGAGACGTGGACGCACCACACTCTCTGGGCAGCATGCGGTGAGGAGCTCTGTTCTCTTTTTCCTTAAGTTAAGTCTTATTTATTTACCAATGCATTTTTAGATTGCTGGTTTTGTTATTGTAGTCTGGGCTGGAACTCGCCCCTAGTCCTATTTTCGGTCTTTTGTTTTCTCCTAGGTTAGTTTATTTCAGTTTTAGGGGGAGGTGTTAAGGGCGACGGCCCATTACATGGTTGGCTCAGCACCTTACCGTCTTTGGTTCTTTGTGGCCGGGGTCTCCTGTCCCTTTTGTTTTCTTTGGCTTATTGATTATCCTCGGATAACTTCGGGGAAGGGGTTCGACTTTAAATCTTGTTTGGAGCAATGGTTTAATGATTTTGGTAATGTTGGTTCTTGCCAACACAATATCCCAAGATGACCTTTTTACAGTTTCTTTATATTGTCTACAAAAGCTCAAAGGTAACTTTGATCAAGAGATCAAAATAACCATGAGACACGCTGAGTTACAGACGGCATGTTGTGACCACATTTGTTTGACATTTTGGCTCAAAACTCATTTTTGATGCTGTAGATTTTCTGTGAGGTTTTAGGGTCCGTGGCTTTCCGTAACATCTTTACTCGTAATATTGTCTTCCGTCATAGCTACATTTTGGTGAAAGTTTAGTGACCCATAAAAAATACAGTAAGATCACAACATATTTGTAGGAGTTTTGTAATGATGAGTGAACCGATTTTGAAGACGGGACAGCCTGCTGCCTCTCTGAAGACTGACTTCATGCTCAACACGAGTCCCTGGTCGGCCCAAAGAATCAGTCAAACAGTTAAATGTATTTTCCGTCAGTGCAGAAGGAGGTTGCAGAGAGTTCATATGTTTAATGTAACAACAGGTTGAATCTCGTCTGGATTTGCCCTGAATAAATTACTGACAGTGCTGCAATGATGACTCTGATATGTTAAACAGACTCCAGAATTCATACAGAATAAATCTACTGCACTGTAATCTCTCCTGTTAGGATTTTCAGGTTGTTTCTGTGCACGGCAGATACAGTATTGTTAAGGTGAGGGAAAGGTAACTGTCTGGTTTTTAAAACGCAGACAATATTTCTACTGAAACCTAAAGGTCACATATTCTCCTCCTCTTCAGTTTAAATAAGTCTCAGAGCTCCCAAAACATGTGTGTGAAGTGTCTTGTTCTAAATCCACTCTGATCCTGTATTTGATCATGCCTATAAACCCCTCTATTTCAGCCCTGCTCAGAACAGGCTGTTTCTGTGTCTGTAGCTTTAAATGTAAATGAGCTGTGTCTGACCACGCCCCTCTCTGGAAGGGCTTGGGTGGCTCGGGCTTTCTCGCTCCATGTCCTATTTTTTACGGTGAGAAGGCAGACTCAGAGGGCAGAACAAACACCTAGCTGTGGGAGTGTCACCCACCTGGGGGAGGGGTTACTGCCCTTTGTGATGTCATGAAGGGAAAATCTCCAAACGGCCTGTTTGAGCACACATTTTCTGAAAAGTGGAGCAGGCAAAAGACGGAGAGGATGGACTTTTCTCATCATTGGGGGGTTTGTAGACAGACTAGAGACGCATGTTAGAGTTAGAGAAACATGGTGAAGTGGATTTTTATATATGTGACCTTTGAATAAAAAACAGAAAGAGTGATACATACAGTACTAGAAACACAGACACTACCAGTAAATGTTAAACTTTCAACACATTTTATTTCATTGTATTTCAAAGTGCCAGTGTATAATGTACCACTAATTACAGAGACCCGCTCAAACCTATGGTGGCCCTGAAGGTCAACAGCAAAGACATTTGACTAAACGGCAAAATATTTCATGACACAGAAACACTTCAGAAAAAGTCAAGTTTACGACTTCACTACTTGTTTGTGATTGGACGAAACCCAAAGTCCTTAGCAACAGACATACGTCATTTCCTGTTTACATTTCGCTATTTTGCAATCAACCTGTTTATCGAATTGTTTGCGTTTTGCCGTTGACCTTCAGAGGCTTCGTACCAGACAGGCTGCAACATTTCTGCTCAGAAGGTGAAAAAAAAACGTTAAAAAATGAAGAATGAACCTGATTCTACCTTTAATGTCAAGTAGACGCATCAACAACATGAACTGTGTTTCTGGGAGGATGTGTGTTTTTCTTCGTGAAGAAAATGTCCCATGATGATTCAAACTGCAGTCAGAGAACACTTTGTAAACAAAAAGTCAAAGTCCGTCACGTACATGCTCACAAAATCATTAACATTCATTTAAACACGGCAATGGGTTCATCTGAAATCCACATATTTCATCATTTTATATAAAATAAATACATTTCATAGTACAAACATATTCGTGTACATACATCATATGTTGTGACTTAACGTTTCTTTGACCTTCTCACCTGTGACGCCAGCCCATAATATTAAGGTTGTGACTTTAATTATCTATATTAGTTTAAAAAACAAGTTATGACTTGATTATAAAAATGTTTCTGTATTTTTTCATCACAATCGTCCTGAAATGTCTTTTCACTACAGTCACGCTCCGAGCGCCGAGCAGAGGTCACGGCAAGTACCGATTATAAAAGAAATCATGTTAAGGTGCTGTGTTATCGCAATTTGATTTATTTACACACATTAAAGTAATGACAGTTCACTACGATAGATTTAAACAAAACAACTCAATATAAGTGATGAAGGGTGAAGAAACTTATGAGGATTAAATGAGTTACACTGGCCTTATTTTGGTATGATATGAAGTAAACATTAAAGGAGCAGTATGTAGCTCTGACCCCTAGTGTTTAAAATGAGTACTACAGTCCAAATTCAAAACATTAGAGAGAGCTGTCCCCCCCCCCCTCCTCTCTAGAGTGGATGCTCACGCAGGTTGCCATGTGGTGGACACTGAAGCTTCAGTGTTTATCCAGCTCTGCATCGGTCTGTAAACCTTTCTGCGTTCTAACCTCTCTCCATTTTTCAAAAGCATCTCCAATATTGATCCTAGTTTGAGCACGTTTCTGCTCGTGGACTGGAGTATCCAGGTTATGAGACTAATCCTGGTCTGATCATATTCAGGACGTGGTGTTTACATGCACACAGAAAGCTTGTTATTCATCTTCCAACATGATCAATACTAGTATCCTAGTTTCTGATTATTGCTTCTTATTGGCGCAGGCGAGGTTATGCATACACATACCACAGTATTCAGTTTTCTTTCAGAGTTCTCCAGGTTTCTCAACACCAGGATAAGGGCTTATCCCAGCTTCTGAAATCAGGTTATGTTCACATACACATACAAAAAACACGATACTTAAAGAAACGGATTAAAACCAGGATACTCAAGTCTGTGTAAATGCACTCATTGAAGCCAAACACAAACTGAAATGTAAACTAAGTGGTGTTAGGTGGGGGTTATTCTTTCGCCAACACTCTTTGGTCACAGGGGAGGTCTCAGAGAGGACAGAACAAGTCTTCTTCAGGAGGCTGCACACAGTTTGTGTACCTCACTCTGGTACTTAAGGTACTAAGGCCTCTGCAGAGTACACTTCTCGACTTCACTCAGCTCACATGGAATTGTTCCTAGTTGAATTGATACTATAGTACCTCACACTTTTTGGGATCATAAAATCCCTGCATGTGTCTGTGAAGATGTCGTAGACACAGGCTTCACATGGTGGTTTCAATCAGTGCCGCTAAGACCCCCTGCCTCCATAGAGCAGGTACCATCTGCATGAAAGTAGAGAACTGAAAGAAGTAGTACCAGTGTAAGTGGTGAGAGTCAATATGTGCAGTGTGGAAAGCAGCTTTAAATACATGAGAGTGACCTTAAAGGTTTACGATGCGACTTTTAGAGCGGATTTTAGACCAAAACAAACGCGCTCTTTGGACACGCCTCCTTCATCCCTCAGCTCCTCCCTCTCCTCCTGCCTCCACACTACCCCTGCCCCTCACTTCCTGTTTCACCAGCAAGTGTCTGTAAGACGGAGAGCGGCCGATAAACATCTGAAGACAAGATTGTGCCACAATTTCAAGTTGAAGAGGTTGATATCTGTTTATTTATGTTCGATTTTGGGCTTTTTATGCCTCTATTGGAGAGACAGGACAGCGAACAGAGTCAGACACAGGGAGGAAGTGCGGGGAATGACATGCAGGAAAGGAGCCACAGGCCGGATTCAAACCTTGGCTTCCTGCCTAGAGGACTACGGCCTCCATACATGATGCACACGCACTAACCACTGGGCTACCTGCACCTTATCTGTTTGTCCTTTTGAGCAAACAAAATCTTTTCTTCAGCTTGGTGTTCCTTTAGTTGTACTCTAATGACGACACTCCGTCATAATGCCCCTAGAAACAGCATCCCTGAGTGGGCGGGGCCATCTCTCTTCTCCAACGTGGTGACAGGGATAACGGGTGGAGGAGGAGGGGTTAACAGGACAAAAACAAACATGTTTGAGCTTCTAAAAGCCACACAAACAAGCGGCTTATCCCTCGCCTGGCGCCTGTTAACACAGAGTACACCCAGAGGGAGTTTGACTTCACTTCCTTTCTCGCATATTAAGCCTTTGACATTCGACTCTCAGAAAAATGTGAAATAATATTATTGACATGCTGCAGTACACAACAGGAAGAGGCTCACACACAAACTTACACTTTCCATCTTCTAAATGTGTGAAGTCGATACAGTTGCGTTTGTTTTGATCTGGACTAAACGCTGAAGATTTCTGGTCTTCCATGTTTTCCAAAATAACTGGAGGTAGCTGCTGAATTCACAAATTACATTTGCTTTTTTGCACCCTGCTGATGTTGCTTATTCGTGGTTTTAAATTGTCACAAACCTCGAACAGGTCCAGGTTTTTTCTGGTTCTTAACTCAATATGAAAGTCGAGGTTGCTGTAGCTCCTTTGGCTTTGGCTCACATGTTGAATGTAGCTGGAACGATGTCCGCAGAAGTGTCTAGAACAACAGCTGAGTCTTTAACCACAGTGACTGGCTGTTCAACATGCTCACGGTCATTGGCTCAGCGTCAGAGGGAGCTGCCACACCAGAAGAGTGTTCTGAGCAGCATCTGAGCATCCCTCAGGTGAGGCCTTCTGTCCGATCCTTCTGTGTCCTCTGCCGCCGGAGAAGATGGCTGTCGATGTGACTTTACTCTTCTTGGTCTCCCCCTCCTTCCCCCACTCCACCGGCTTCCCCCTCACCCACACATCAGGGTCCTCGCTCACCTCGTAGATGGATCCGTCCTCCGGGCTGTGCTCCAGGGCGTCCTGGGAGGCCCTGGAGCTGCCCAGCTCGGGCTGCGCCGTCAGCAGCTTCCCCGGCAGCTGGCAGGTGGAGTAGAGGCGGTACTGCAGCAGGAGACGCTTTGGCTTCTCCTCCCCCAGTGGAGGAGATTCAGGATCCTGAGTGGAGCTGCTGTGCTCCATCCTGTGCCTTCCATCATCTCCTCCTACATCAATTTTACCACTCCGTCCTTCTCCAGGAGCTGACTCCTCGCTGCCGTTGAGCATGGAGTCCCGTCTGAGCAGGTCAGAGGCCAGAGTGCTGGAGGTTGACACCAGGAAGTCGACCGGACCGTAGTGAGCGTTCAGAGACGTCATCCCTTTACCTGAGGGGTGAGATGGTCCGTAATAATGAACACCAACATGTTCTTGTACCACTTTGTTAAATATAACTCTATAACAGATCTAGCAGGTGTGTGAACATTACTTTAGTGACACTTCTGGAACTGAACGTCTGGAACAAATGACCATGATATCGTTGTTTTTTGAGTTGGTTTTGTTTCTTAAATTGAAGGGAGATTTTGCCATTAATGCTAAACTTTTATAAACTCCATTTTGTTCATTTCAATTCAAATAACGAGAAGAATCGTTTACAAACAGTTAGCATCACAGTATTGAACATTTTGACGACCTCGTCTGAGGTTCGGCTGCTAGTTTCTGATGATGTGTTGATTTTAGGTTATGAGGGGATTTTATATTTATATTAATGAACAAATATCAAAGCGCCAGTTGCAGCCGGCAGCTTCTGTTGGCATCACTGACCTGTGATCTTTGGGATCCCCTCCAGCGTGGGCACTGGGAAGGTGAGGATGACTCCCTGACTGGTCCCCACCCACAGCAGACCCTGACAGATCAGCAAGCTGGAGACACAAACCTGACCTGCAACATGAGAAGAGATGAAATCCTGCATGAGTTTTTTGGCAGTGAGAGGATTCTTTTTCATCGTCAAGCGTTTTACGTCGATCATGCACCAGTAGCACCAAGTGTGTGACATGCAGAGGCACTGCTTGTCAACAGGCAAGGCAGGCAACTGCTTGGGTCCCCAGGCCTGTAGGGGGCCCCTGTGGGCTGACAAACATTAAACCAAAGCAGGGGCTCAAAATGTGCAGTTTGCAAAAGTAGGAAACCTCCCTAAGGGGGCCCCATGTGACAGCACTCACTGAAAATACGTATAAATAAGTATAATGACGATGAATTACCAAAAAGCCGCTTGTCTAGCCTTATCTGTGAAGGAGAGACACTTGAACGACATAACTTCTAGCTTTAAGTTTTGGCATTTTGCTCTTTGACATTGAACATTTGTTAACTTAGCGGGCAGAGCAGCTAACCGAGTCGAGCCCTGCTGAGAGTCAGAGGAGGGGGACCGGCAGTCGACCTGTTAGCGAAGGTTTGAACAAAAACAGAAAGCAATGCAGTCTGAGTGAGCACAGCGATAAATCTCTCCACAGCCAGTGACAGTGAAGGACAGAAAGCAGCGCTCTGCTAAATCATCTTGTTCTGGTGTTAATATTCTGGCGGCCTTGCCTGGGGTCAGAAGGGCGGTGCGGGTGGAGATGTTGACTTCCTGCAGAGGCTCCAGGGTCTCTGTGTGAAACAGGTGGATGGAGGAGCCACAGGAGAAGGCCATCCACACCCCTCCTCCTGAACGCACCATGTGGCTGACACTGCAGCCGGGGTCAGGGCGGGCTTCAAAACTCTGCAGAGAGAGAGAGAGAGAGGAGGGGTCTGCAGGTCATCCATCAGCTTTAATTCAAGGTAAACATGACGTTCATGCCATCATACGTTTGTCATACAGGTCATTATCTGCACCAACATGTGCATTTTACAGGCACATGGATACGTTTAGTCCAGAGTAATCATAGCTTAATTGAAAAAGTAATAAAATCAGTCTTTAGTTGAAATGTTGTTTGTTAAATTTAAATCTTTCTAACTCAGTCAAACATTTGGTTCCATCCTCTTAAAGGAGCAATACGTAACTCTGACCCCTAGTGTTTAAAATGAGTACTGCAGTCCATATTAAAAAACATCGAGAGCTGTCTCCCCCCCCCCCCCCTCTCTAGAGTGGATGCTCACGCAGGTCACCATGTGGTGGACACTGAAGCTTCAGTGTTTATCCAGCTCTGCATCGGTCTGTAAACCTTTCTGTGTTCTAACCTCTCTCCATTTTTCAAAAGCATCTCCAATATTGATCCTAGTTTGAGCACGTTTCTGCTCGTGGAGCTTATTAGAAACATGCAGAGGCTTTTTAGGTCGGGTACAATCACTTCTATCTGAACCAGTTCTCTTGCCCGCTTCCATCGCTGCAACACCTGTTGGTTTGACCTGATAACTGCTCTCATATCTGGCAAACCGAGGGGCGTCCAAAACGGCCGAGTGGGGGTGCCTTAAAACCGCCTACCTTCTCTGGTCCAAACAAATCCAGACCATTCAGGACCAGAATCTAAAGTTAGAAGGAGGACATACTGGCTGCTGCATAAGTTGCAGCCTGACTATCAACTGAATACTATCAACCGTGTAAAGTTTGTACTTTCTTAGAAGAGAGCATGATCGCTGCTGCTTCACTTTCTGTTCTGTCCGTAACAACAGCAGGATGAGTCATTCTCTTTACTGTCCTGTTTTCAGACACAATGAGGAAATCATTTGAACAAAGACTCTCTCCTTTCAGTGTTACAGCTCATTCATTAAGAAGAAGACTAACACACTTTATTATCCGACACCGTGGCTCTCTGTAGTGTCTCGAGGAGTGTGAGAACAGACCTGAGAGCACACAGAGCAGAGATGTTAAGAGACTCTGTGAGTGGGTGAGTGAGTAAGAGGAAACTAATGAGCCAAACTGAGTGGGAGAGGTGAACACTGTGCATGTTAACAGCAAGATTTAGAAGTAGGCACAGAGTACAGCTGTTTTCTTGTGTGATTATTTCCAAACTAATTGTACCCTGCACCCCCCTAACCTGTCCACATTCTGATGTTTTACTAAAACTATAAACGAAGGCTGGCGTGCTCACTGCGTGTCCGGTAATGTTCGGTAACAAAAGGTGCGCTGTAGTAGGGACAAATGACAGAAAAAAAGCAGTGGAGCAGCTTACACCTGAGGATACAGAGACACTTGTGTGGGAGAGGTTAAGGTGGAAAGGACAAAACAAGAGTGGCAAACGGCGACGCGTTTCAGCCTAATGGCCTCTGTCAGGGCGTTAGGGCTAACCGCTTCAGAGACAACTCCACTAGCGAACCGAGGTAAGCTGCTCCACTTGTTTACTACCTGGAATTCAAAAACTTCAACGGGCTTTTTTTTGTCTATTTGATGAATAAACCAACCCAGTCTAGAAAAACAAACATCTGCTGGATGCATAATCATCAACCTGAAGGCAGCTGGTCGCATCAAATCTTAATTTCACAGCAAAGCGCCTCAAGCTTTGGTAAATAATGTTGAATAGGGCTCAACAGTGTTGTTCTGGAAGTATAAATCCACTTCATGTTCTCCATAATGGATTTGATTATTAACCATGATGTCATAACCATCACAGGTAGACTGACCACGAGCTAACTGAGTGTGAAACAATGATTTTTGCTCCTGTAGGAGACACAAGTTTGAAAATAAATAAAGTTTTATTCATGATAGCGGGGAAAGAACTACACCCCCCACACATATTACTCAGGCTGTTTCTGTGTCTAGCTTTAAATGCAAATGAGCTGTGTTCGACCACGCCCCTCTCTATTCAACAAATATTACAATTAGATGCTTCAATGTTTTCGTCTGACGATAACAAGATATCTGTGTTAGCCACTTGGACGCTTTCAGCCGTTTGTGCAGATCATAACATTTAGAAAACTTTTGGCCAGATTCCGATTCCATCCATCCATCCTTTATCTTAACCACTTTTCCCGTTCGGGGTCGCAGGGGGGCTGGAGCCAATCCCAGCTGTCATTTGGCGAGACGCTGGGTTACACCCTGGACTGTTCGCCAGCCAATCACAGGGCTGACATATAGACAGACAACCAGCAACACTCACATTCACACCTACGGGCAATTTAAAGTCACCAGTTAACCTAACCAGCATGTCTTTGGACTGTGGGAGGAAGCCGGAGTACCCGGAGAGAACCCACGCATGCACGGGGAGAACATGTACTCCACACAGAGAGGCTCCTGTCAGACGGGGATTCAAACCTCCTCACTGTCAGGCGACAGCGTTAACCACTGCAGCACCGTGCAGCCCCAGATTCCGATTAAATTAAATATGATATAATTAATGAAATATGTGTTTTTAAAACTGCAGCATACTTTTGGACCTGCAGCTGCATTAATATTTCATTACAGATTACATTAAATGCTGAATGATGTCTTTAGAAGATGCGATAATATCTACAAAGGTCGTGAAATGACAAGATATGCACAGAATCCACTTTAATGCACGTCCTTCAAACTTTGTGCACGTCTCTTTTAATGGCGACAGTCCGTGTGTGCATGTGCAGTTGAATGCATGAGGGCATGGAGGGAATGTTGTGTAAGTTCACAGCATGTTTTATTGTTCTGTTTGCAAAGAATGAATAAAGGAAGTCTGTCCTCGGTGAACATAAAGAAAATATGTCAGAGCAAGTCTAACAAGCTTGAAAGGAAGCTCTCGCTCAGTCTGAGGTGTCCTCTATAGTGCTTTCATTTTAAGGGCACATTCATATTTCAACAGTTTCACAAAGTCTGATTGTAGCAGAAAGGTCGCAGGCTCGCTCGCATACAGAACAGAGCAACACATTCCTCAATTAAACTTTCCATCCGTCCCCACAGAGACGGAGCGGCAGACTTCAGCGTGGAGGAGCAGAGGAAGAGGAGTCACATCGCCTCTGGCAGCCTGTTAGCTCCAGACACACTCATCTGTCAGTCAAGCTCTCACACACAACAAGTGTCAGAGTCCCTGCGGACTCACTTCTACACACATAGAGCGCACACCTGATGCCTCACACAGTCTATCAGAGTCAGAGCAGTGTGAGGAATTACAGCTGACAGCCTGTGACTGCAGGAGGAGACACTTTAACATACGAGGACATGGAAATAGGAGCTGAATAATCCGAGCACAACGACGTTAAATATTAAACCTAAAATAATTTAAATATGTGGAATTATTGTTCAGCTGTTGAGTAAAACTAGGGCAGCAGCACGTCGCTGCAAGCCAGCAGAGTTTCATGCTCATGGAGCTGAATGTTAATTTGACTCCACACCAAGATAAGAACGAAGAACACGGGATGTCCTCGCTGCAGCTTCATTTAAAAATATTAAACAGACACATATTCTGCAAAGGTAGCTGTACTGTCGAAGCCATTTTAATCACGGCCCATTTAATTGAAGAATTCTGATTTCAGTTCATGCCGATAAAACATTTAATTTAGATCATTAGAGATAATATCATTATTATTTCAAGCTTTTACTTCTCAGGCCTCTTTAAAGTTTTAATTCAGAAATGAGTAAATAGAGTGAAAAATGTTCAAAATTCAGCCAAAAGAAAACATCTTTCTATACAACGATGCACAACGCTCCCCGGGACCACCAGGAAGAAATTCAACCTGCTAAAGACAACGTTAGTGCACCTCTACACCACCATCATCCCCCCCTCTGCTTCCATCACTGCTCCCAAGGACAAGGGCAGGCTGCAGAAAATCATGTTCTGCAGAGAGTGATTGGCTGCAATCTGCCATCTCTGCACGACCCGAACACCTCGGAGACCCTGAGGCGTGCAGGTGAAAATGTGGTCGACCCCTCTCACCCCGTGCACAGATCCATCAGGATAAAGAGCTCACACCACAAGAACGTTTCTTCCCCTTCGCTCCTCTCGTCAAGGATACCCCGCGCACCCCACCGGGACACAGACTGTCCCAGCCTCGTAAAATATCTGACTTTATGTTACATAAACTTACCTCATTGGATTATGATCTTAGCACACTGCACTTTGCACAAACCTTCAGCTCTTTCCCTACCAACAGACATACTCCGTACATTGTTCTATGATATTATTTTATGTTTTTAATTAACTCTAGTTACATTTCTTGATAGTTGGAGTACTGCTGTGCACATTGGGTTCTAATTTAGATTCTGTTTCTTTTTATATTAATGTCATAATGCAGCAGAAACAACTCTCACCACGGGGCTTACAAAGAGACAATTAGAGACTTGAAAACAAGTTCTGCAGGTTTATAATCCCAATAAATATCGTGCTTTGGTGAGGACAAAATGTGAGGAGGATGATGCACTCTTCAAAACGTGCATTCCTAAAGCGTTACTCCTTTGAATCGTCATCTTCAGTTTGCAGAGTTGACGGAGCACGTCATTACCGACTATAAAAAATGTCCACGCTTCAGAGTGAAAAGTTTGTGGGTGATTTTTTTTGTCCTGCATCTTGTTCTCGTCCTGAGAGCATCCAACACTGCAAAAACTCAAAACAAAGGTGTATTTGTCTGTATTTTGTAAACAATGTCAAATTACACTTATTTTAAAGGACCAATCAGTGAGATGTGAAGTGACTGAAATGATAAAGTGAGCTTACTCTATGATCAGACATTAAGGAAACGTGCTATGTTGAAGTGCTGGCTTCTCTGACAACAATGCAGCAGCCAGTATGTCCTCCTTCTAACTTTAGATTCTGGTCCTGAATGGTCTGGATTTGTTTGGACCAGAGAAGGTAGGCGGTTTTAAGGCACCCCCACACGGCCGTTTTGGACGCCCCTCGGTTTGCCAGATATGAGAGCAGTTATCAGGTCAAACCAACAGGTGTTGCAGCGATGGAAGCGGGCAAGAGAACTGGTTCAGATAGAAGTGATTGTACCCGACCTAAAAAGCCTCTGCATGTTTCTAATAAGCTCCACGAGCAGAAACGTGCTCAAACTAGGATCAATATTGGAGATGCTTTTGAAAAATGGAGAGAGGTTAGAACGCAGAAAGGTTTGCAGACCGATGCAGAGCTGGCTAAACACTGAAGCTTCAGTGTCCACCACATGGTGACCTGCGTGAGCATCGACTGTAGAGAGGGGTGGGGAGCTCGCTGCAATGTTTTGAATTTGGACTGAAGTACCCATTTTAAACACTAGGTGTCAGAGCTACATATTGCTCCTTTAAGCCGCATTTACCTGAAAAGCCTAGATAAAATTGTAGTACTGATGCTGCCCACCTGATGATAATGAGTTTGCATACCTGTGTGTGCAGGCTGGATCCTTGTATGACTGTCACGTGGTTTGCACAGCTGGCCCACACAGAGTCTTCAAGCGTGAGCAAACAGCAGACTGGCTCAGAGCCCAGAGAGACCAGCCTGCAGGAGTCCACGTCCCACAGTCTCTCTGACAGGAGGAGAAAACACGAGTTAACTCCTATTCATCACTCTCTGCTCAGTCACTACTGCAGTGTAATATTCTGAATGTAGAGCCCAGCCTCTTCACTCTCCTCCAGCTGCAGCGCTCACCTCCAGCCTTCCTGTGGTACACGGCTACTTTGCCGTTCGCCATGCCGGCGAAGAGGAACGACAGCGAGTGTTTGAGGCAGAGGACGGGACAGCTGTCAGGGTTCACCAGGGTCAGCAGACACTGCACAGCTGTGTCCACGCTGCTGTACACATGGATGCTGCGGAGACAAGGAGACACATCACAGCCAAAAGTCAAATACTACACATTACAAGACACGCCTGAAGGAAGAGAGGTCAACACATGAGATGTTCAGAGACTGTGTTTTTAAGGGGAACTCTGGGGGTGGGGGGCAACCTGAACAAAAACTAAAATATTTTGGACCCTGAGTGACAAATAGATACAAATATGTTGCTCTTTGAAAAGTCCCTCAGCTGACCCAAGACAAGAAGCAAGACGTTTGAAAGACACTCTTTGTAGCTGAAGGTGCCAAATGAATGTACGTCCACTAAAAGGGTTGTTTTATCACTTACAGGCTCTGATTGTTATCTAAGTGTGACCCTTACCCCTCAACATGTTGTTAATGTTTGTTAAATGAGAACATAAATAACAGACAGTACCATAAAACGTCTCAGTAAATGACCCTCAGTCCCTTTGTGTCTGCAGACTGAGGCTCCCAGCTGATAGAAACCACTGACCTGCCGTCCTGCAGACCCACACAGATGATGTTTCCGATCTTAGCTGCACTTTGTGTTTTCTCGGCCTCCATCTCCTCTATGAAGGCGCTCGGCTCCTTCACGTACTCCAAACAGAGGACGGGGGCCCTCAGAGGGACGGTCTTCACCAGACGAGGAGCTGCTCGGTTCAGGGAGAAGATCTCCACCTCTCCGCTGTGGTTTGAGCTGCTTCCTCCACCAGCAACCTGGAAATATAAAAAAGAGAGAGACCTAGCTCGTAAAAAATATCAATAAAACATGCTGAATGAAAACAATATGATGAAAGAAAGGAATATATATGTTCAAAAAATGAATTAATTGGTTGTTTCAATTTAAAGGTCACATATTCTCCTCCTCTTCAGTGTAAATAAGTCTCAGAGCTCCTCAAAACATGTGTGAAGTGTCTTGTTCTAAATCCACTCTGATCCTGTATTTGATCATGCCTATAAACCCCTCTATTTCAGCCCTGCTCAGAACAGGCTGTTTCTGTGTCTGTAGCTTTAAATGTAAATGAGCTGTGTCTGACCACGCCCCTCTCTGGAAGGGCTTGGGTGGCTCGGGCTTTCTCGCTCCATGCCCTATTGTTTACGGTGAGAAGGCAGACTCAGAGGGCAGAACAAACACCTAGCTGTGGGAGTGTCACCCACCTGGGGGAGGGGTTACTGCCCTTTGTGATGTCATGAAGGGAAAATCTCCAAACGGCCTGTTTGAGCACACATTTTCTGAAAAGTGGAGCAGGCAAAAGACGGAGAGGATGGACTTTTCTCATCATTGGGGGGTTTGTAGACTAGAGACACATATTAGTGTTAGAGAAACATGGAGAAGTGGATTCAGCAGAATATGTGACCTTTCAGGTTATCCGAGCAGGAGGACCGACGCCTCATTAGGGTTGATTATTGAACTTACAGCGGAGATTTCAGGGTTATTCAAAGGTAAGAAAACACACTTTACAGACACAGAAAGTTTTAATCAGTTCTGTTCATGTGTATCTCAGAGGGTGGCAGACTGCCGTTAGTTAAACTCACCCATAGGTAACCCTGAGGTAAAGACGTGCTGGCCGTGCAGAAACCGAGCAGACTGGACTGAGACGGACTGTGGAGAGCCGCCTCCAGCTACAAACACACACAGAGAGAGAGAGAGAGAGAGAGAGAGAGAGAGAGAGAGAGAGAGAGAGAGAGAGAGAGAGAGAGACATCATACGATTTACTACAGGACACCCACACAGTTCACTTTGACACGAACATGGCAGAGGGGATAAAACATTCTGTGAACAGAAGCAGATCTCATCACATCTTAGAGCTTGTTGAAATACATCAACGACAAATAAACATCACTGATCGTTGAAAAGAAGAGGAGAGACGAGGATGGGAGGAATATAATGCTAAGGTCATTGGTTACCTCCATATTATAAAAATGTTCTTAAACAGGAGATATATGTGCAGCTCATCATTCATTAGAGTCCTCTTTCTTTTCTAATGAAACACTGAGCACAGCACTCGCCTCCTATCCATTGTTAATCAATGAAGTCGTTTGTAAAGCGATACAGCCTGATTTGCATAAACGTCCCGGGACTTCAGGCAGTGAAGGTGGCAACTATGGGCCACAGGGTCGAGAAGTCCCTGGAGCTTTATTATTATTACCGATATTATTGGATCTATCCCATCCCTAGTTGAAGTATCAGTGACAAGTTTTTCTTTCTTTATTTTTTTCAACTTTGGGGAAATTCAATAAAAATCTCATTTGTGTCACTGACTGATTTTCACTATTTTTGATGTATTTAAAGGTCGTATGAAGCAGCTCTCTGTCTCTTGTAGTTCTTTCACACTTGCAGAAAACTCCTGAAAAACTCCTGATATTTCCAGGAGGAGCAGCATGTGTGAACACAAACAGCCGAACTCAGACTTCACCCGGAGTTTCTCCTGCCAGACCCTTAGTTTTTTTTCTGCAGAAAGTCAGAGTGAGCTGATGTGAGAACGCAGCAGGATATAATCAGGAGAATTCACCTCGAGCGAGTGGGAGGACGTTTATTCCCTGTGATCGCTGCACGACCATAGACTGTCTGCACGCCACCTCTACGATCTCCGTGCTCTAATGAACCTGCTGCATTCTGTTTCCTGTTCTCCAGTATGTTCTTCTCCACTCTTTAGTTCAGATTGTGATTCTGTTCAACTACACGAAGCATTGATAGAAAGGCAGATATTATCATTATAGAGTCGTATAGCCGACTCTGTTGCTTCGTCTGCTACTTCCACTCCTTTTTTTTTACGTCACGTCTTTCCTCAGGTGGTGCATGTGTGAACAACCAGGTCAGGAGAATATCCGGAGCAGTCTAACGAGATATTTTCAGGAGTGCTGGTGTGAAAACGGCTTTGGTAACTTATTTGTGCTCTGCAGGTATCCGGGTGTTTTCATCAGGATTTTTAGGAGCAAAAAGATCTCACAGAGGATGCAGAGCTCTCAAAAAATGTGTTTCAAATATGATTCATTAAGTCAGTCATAAGAACATCATTAGCCACATCATCCCTCCGTTCTGTTCAAATGAATAGAAACAGAAGATCTGCTCCTGGAGAGTCATATTGAATTTTGAGATGGTCTAGATTTCATCATCCTCTAATGCTCTTTCACGCTTTGTTATTTTCACATTGAATTGTTCTGTTATTCCTTCCTTCCTACTCCTCTTCCTTCAGCATCAGTCTGATGTAATTATCAGCTCTGTGCTACAAAACCAGAAGAAACAGCTGATTGGTGTCACAGCTCAAAGCTCACAGGAAACACAACATGAAAGCAGAGACTCACATTCTTCTTCTTCTTCTCCTGGTGAATTGTGTGTACAGTATCAGTGACATTTTGTGCATCAGTAACAAGCTCACCTTGAGCGTGTGCGTTCTGGAGGAGAAAACAGGAAGTGTGCAGGTCAACAGAGGAAGAGTGAACGGAGCTTTGGTCTTGTTTTCTTCTTCGGCACATTCCCAGCCCGGAGTGTTTTCCTGTCCTGAGAACACACACACACACATCCTTTAGACACAGAGGTTCAAGTCCGACCTGTGGCTCCTTTCCGACGTGTCGTTCCCCACTCTCTCTGTCTCTCTCTCTGGTTTCTGACTGTCCTGTCTCTAAAAAAAAGCCCACAAATAAACCTTTAAATAAACTAAATATATATTTCTGATTCTGATTCGATGTCATCTTTTATTTGCTTTAGTTTTGATTAATATTACAAATGTTTCTAAATCTCTCTCTCTGTTCTCGTGTGTTTTCGTCCTTCTGGCGTTTCTCGTGTTTTTGCGTCTCTTGTCTTCGTGAATGACGTTTTCATATTTCTCCTGCTTTTGTTCAGATTCCTGTTTTTTATTTTGCTCTCTGACGATCTTTTTTTTCTTTGTCCGTCAAAGCCATTTAGAGATTTTAATCAAGTTCCTGTTGTTCTCATAATGATTTACGTTTTTAATTTCCTGCCTCTCTTCATCAGCCTGCAGGTCTTTAAGCAGTCTACATAGAGAGAGACAGTTTTTACATTTGATCCTGGACCTTAGTTTGGTCTCTGAGGGTCCTAGAGATCCCAGACACATCTGGGATTGTTTGGTTTTAATCTTGAATTCCTACAGATACTTCGCTGCAAACAATCAGCACTGAATCATAACACCTGTTCTCTCAGGAGGAGCAGCTGGACATTTTACTTTTTGTTATATTTTCAATGCTTTCTTTCTGACTTTTTAACTTTATTTTTTATTGTCACTCCTCTAAAGGTCACCCTGCCTCGGTAACATGTTACGCACGCACGCACGCACGCACGCACGCACGCACGCACTGCTGTACTCACTCTGGGCTATCTTGGCGAGGTGGAGCCGGTTCACCCAGGAGATCTTACTGATCGGGCTGGGCGTGTTGAAGACCACCATGATGCTCACAGGACGACCAGATCTGAGAGCAGAGAGAACATGAGACAAGACCTTTGAAGCAACATCCACTCGGAGTCCGTCCTCAGTGAACCTGCTGACACTCACTTGTCAGGTTTCCCCGGCACGGCCAGACGCAGGCGACACCTGTTGGCGTTCTGGATCTCCTCCTCCTTGAGACGGATGAGTCTCTGCAGAGCCAGGCACCAGTCCTGAGACACGGTGGTGTTCAGATTCTGACACAGGAGACAGAAAAGATAAATGCGTTAGACCTTTTTTAAACATTTCAGGTGTGAAAATGACGATCAGTTCATTTGGCACATGACTGATTAGAACAGATTCAAACAGGACGCACACGGAGTTGTCACCTGGTAGATTCCATGCAGCGTGCTGACCAGCACCGACACCTCCTCCACCACTCCCAGGTCATGCTGCAGCTCCTCCAGCTCCTGGTACAGTCGAGGCGGACCCAGGAACACTTTACCTGAAACACAAAGGGAGCTGCAATGACGCTTCTTTTACCACCAAATGAGCATCAATGTGGCACAAATGTCATCTTCTTCTTTGATCTAGTTATTAAACCGAGGGAGCGCTGATGCCCTTCACTGTAACGCAGAGTTTAGATTTGTTTTATAACCTTTATTTTACATTTGAGATCTCGAGATTTGAATCCCTTTATTAGAGGGGTGACCCGGACAATGCAGGATGTAAATGTGAAATGGACTTGAGCTTGTATATTTATTTTCTAGTCTTCTGAGACTCAAAGCTCTTTTACACCGCAGGTCACACCGACACCTTCACACACTGACGGTAGAGGCTGCTGTGTAGAGAGACCATCAGTATTAACTCATCCATTCATACGCCGCCGACGAGGCAGCGGGAGCAACTTGGGGTTCAGTGTCTTTCCCGAGGACACATCGGACATGTGGCTGCAGGAGCTGGGGATCGAACCCCGGACCGTCCGGTGAAGAGACGACAGACTCTCCCCACTGACCCCCACAGCCCGTCTCTCCCCCCACATGGTATGAAATCTTAACCTTTAAACAACTTACTACATACTCTAACTACACGCAGGTACACGTTTCAGTTGTAAGTGAGGAGCCTCATTAGTCTCAGGAATCAAACCCTGTACTCTCAGATCACTCTAGCAGCGGTTTGACCCACTGAGCTACAGAGAATAAACGTATTTGTTTATTTGACCCTGTACAGCATAACACTGTAATCAGAGTCAGAGCTCATCGTTTTATTTTGAAGGGCTTTTAGACTTCTGCTTGTTTGCTTTAAGTTCATGTTCCCCGCCCGCCCAGTTTTATTTTTAAATCAACTTTAATGGTGTGTTCTGGTCGAGTATCCCTGAGAGGAGATTTTAGTCTCGAGTTTCCAGGTTAAATAAAGTTAGTATTAAAAAGAGGACTTTCAGAAGGGATGATGAGATCATCAAGCAGCGTGTTTTCAGAGATGCTTGCAGAGATAAACTGTGAGATAATGTTGAATAAAATCATTTCAAGGCACACTGAGAAATCTGAGTGAGTCACAAAATGCTTGTAGATCCTGTATAAAGTCAAGGTTAAGTTTCTGGCCTTTAAAGCTGGATAAATGTTGCAGATGCTCAGTCTCCTCAGTGTAATGTCATGTGGTGTTTGTGTTGAGTCGATGACGCTGACTTGGAGACATACCTGTGCTGCTGGAGGTGGAGTTGTGTCTCCTGACTGTGATGACCCCCTCTCTGTTCTGCAGACTGTCCTGTCCCACCTCCACCACCTGAGTCTGCAGCAAGGGGGCGCACCACTTCACCGTGTACTTAGGACCCACAGGGACCAGGCTGCTGATGTCGGGGGGACCCCTGGTGGACAAACATGTTCTACAGATTTGTAACAAGGCAATAACATGATGCACATAATGCAGCTTTAGAGCTTAATAAAGGGATTTTCACTTCACTGTTTTAAAATGCATTAATCCATCGATATATCGACTTTTCAAATGGTTGTATTTTCTAATCAGTGTTTTTTTTCTTCCTAGGTTAAAAGTTCAGTTTGTATGTGTCTGGGTCAGCCTGTTGAAACGGACCACAAACAGCTTACTGATGATATAATCCTTGAAATCTACGCCCACAAATTTGCGAGCGATTCAATCCCTTCAGGAGCCGAAAGGGCTTTAACATTTAAGCTGCATTGGTAGCTCCATCTCTTTTAGATATTATGTCATATGGACTGCAGAGATCGCACTTATCTCTGATGATTTTAATAAACATGGAAAACCTGGTAATGTAGAAATGATCTCCTTCCAGAGTCTGTGTGGAGCGAGGGTGAGCATGCATTTAATTTAAAGGTCAGCAGCTCATTCCTAAAAAAATAAAATACAGACTTATCCTAAAGTAAAGCTGCTCCATCGTCCCTTCTGGGCCTCCGTACAGGTGTGCTGGTGACTGTGTCTGCAGAGACCCTGTCCTCTCACTGGATTTTACTGTTCTGGTTTGTTTTGGTTGACTCGGGACGTTTCTGGGTGGGGGAACTGGTGTGTTTTTTCTCCAGCCAATGACAGCACACAGGTGAGTTTAGGAGTGGATACAATTCAGGTGACAATTCAGGCAGGTGACAAACACCGGCGGTTAGCTTGTGCTAGCGTGTGTTAGCTTGCAGTGTAGGTACAAGCAGTAAACGTAAACACTACGTCCTGCAGGGAGTGAGAGCTTCTGGGGGCGATGAGCCCAGGAGGAGGAGGGGCCCAGTTTGAATGTTGTGATTACAAGCTTCAACAGAAAATGCTCTGACTCCACCTTTAACTTCATACGACGATCTGAGAAGCAGCAAATTATCATCTGAGAAATGTTTAAGAATGCTGAAATTTAAAGGTTTGAAGTTCTTTGACAACGAAGGACCGAATAAACACACATTCATCTGAACTGTACTCTTCTAACAAAGACAACAGTGTGCAGATAACCAGAGCAGCTTCAGGGTCTTACTTCAGGTTGACGTTCGCACAGATCAGCGTGTCGTTGAGGAGGAAAACCTTTCTCTCCTTGGACTTGAGGACTTGACCTTTGTCACCGTACACGATTTCAGTCAGCAGCTCGCACTGAATCAGCTGCCTCTGCACCGAGTTCAGCAGCTGCAAACACAGAGAAATTCACCGTTTACAGGAGATCTCTTCATGCACTCTCAGTGACGTCATGAGAATCCAAACATGAGTGTAACGTGCGTCACCTTGTTGAGGTTTCTGTCCCCGATGCTGTGAGCTAACTGCTGGATCTCCGCCTCCTGATCAGCCAGACGTTTCTGTTCGTTCAGTTTCTCTGCGAGCGTCTCGAGCTCGGTGAGAGCGAGCTGCAGGGGGAGCCGGTCAGTGTGCGACTTAGGAGTGTTCTTCAACATGTCCTGATCAACAACAACAACAACAAAGACTGTTGAAGCACCTGAAGGTGACAGTCAAGGAGGGGGGCAGAGAGGGCCTGGCTGGTTTAAATAAGAAAATACATTCTTTATGATTATTTTGAGGATCCTGAAAACCTCCAACCAAAGTCGTGTCCTCTGGATGGAAGCAGAATTAAAAGATTAAAAGCATGTTTTTCTCCACTGGATTTCACACTGTGATCTTTAACCATAGTTAAGTCTGATCACACAACCTCCTGTGATGATGCACAGCAGCGCTGGCGTGTGTCAGTGACTCACCTGCAGCAGCAGGATGAACTGAGGGAAGCGTTGGATGGGTTTGACCATCAGACCGTACAGAGTGATTCTGTCTGGACTGGTCGCCTGCTTCTTCTGGAAATCACATGAAAAGTACAAGTGATCAGTTTCCTCTAGTATGTGAACGCAAAATTATTCTAGAAACAAAGTAAGGTGTCTTAAAACAAGGATTTAAAGGGCTGTGCATCTTCACTGGTCTCCTTATTGGATTAGATTATCCTGTCAATGATTTGCCTCACGATGGGTTACTCAGTACAGCTATAGAGTGCAATCTACGCATCAGAAGAAGAAGATGTGATTAAGTTCTGTCAGAGAACTCGAATGTACCACCAGCGTTACCCTGTGACGACATTAGTGAGCTCAGACCCTGGACTTCTAAATGTTAATGATTAATAAACGAAATGTAAGCACCTTGAGAAAGTCGAGGAAAGCAGGTTTGGACATGCAGGCCTTCTTGATCAGAGCCATGGCGTTGGTGAAGTTGTTGATGTAGTCGCTGTACACGTTCAGCACCATGGACTTTGAAAACTGTGGAGGAAGCAGAGTGACATCAGGACACTATGGTTATTAAATAACCTCGAACAATGTTCACTGTTTGATGTTCGACACACAAAGACTGAAGAGGAGCTAGAATAACTGTGCACAAAGGAAAGAAGTAAAGGACGAATCAAGGACAGAAGAAGGACAGAAGGAGAGGTGTGAGTGACCGACCGAGGCGACAAACAGGTCTCCGATCTTCTCGCTGTGATCCCACTCGGCCACGCGGGACGCCAGAGCGATCTGAAACATGGAGTGGCACTGATGGATCTCCTGCAGACGGTAGAAGATCTGACGGACCTTCTTGGGGCTCAGGATCCAGTTCTGAGGCTCCAGCATCGGCCTCTGGTACTCCTGAAGGACACAGATGGATCAGCTTTGGCTTATTGTTGATCTCTGTTTGTCTTTCTTAAATCTGTCAGCAGGATAACAAGCAGACAAAGCTTTTCCTCGCTCTGTTTGTTGTTGCTTTTATAAGTTGAGAAGTGAAATATGCACAACAGTTTAATCAAATCCTGAGCCCGATTTTTGATCTAATAGAATTCCATCCATCCATTATCTGTGCCACTTTTACCCGTTCAGGGTCGCGGGGGGCTGGAGCTGATCCCAGCTGTCATTGGGCGAGAGGCGGGGTCACACCCTGGACTGGTCACCAGCCAATCACAGGGCTGACATACAGACACAGACAACCAGCCACACTCACGTTCACACCTACAGACAATTTAGAGTCACCAGTGAACCTAACGAGCATGTCTTTGGACTGTGGGAGGAAGCTGGAGTACCCGGAGTCTCATGAGATATGTGAGAGAAATTTGCTCTCACATATCTCATGAGACAGTATCAACACATCAAACAACAATAGATCAATATACCAAGAGGAATGCAAAGTCTTCAAATGCAATCACATTGTCTCGTGAAACAGAAGAAAGCCACCAGGTGATTGGATATCAAAGAGACAGTCAGGAAGTCACTGATTAAAAGTCAGGATGTTTCAAACCTCTGCTCTCAGCTACTCCTGTTACAAAGATTCGTTTGGTCAAAATTCACTGACAGATATTTAAAATGAAGTTTTTTCTAATGGACTTTGGTGGAGGATATACAGTAACAGCTGTTCCTGGTTAAAGAAATGATTTTATTCTTTACAGAAACGCCTGTCGCTGCAGGGATCCTCACTCTAATGATGTCACACACTTAGTATATCAATCTGAGCCTGTCTGGGATTAAAAAAACAACAACTATTAGAGGATGTTCTTGCCTCCAACAGACTGATGAAGCGTCCACTGGAGCGACTCTAGAACTTTTTGTACTTTTTGTATTAGTACAAAAATGACCTGAAACTCTCTAGAAACACGGCTTACACAGAAACACAGCTTCTACACACCGACGTGCAGCACTGCAAACGTTAGCTTAGAGGAGAGATGTGACTCACCTGGAGGATTCTCTTCAGAGAGTCCAGGTAGCTGCTCTCACTCTGCACGATGGAGCTGAGGATGAGACGTCTGACAACCTGAAGGAGAACCCACTCAGTCACATCAAACTGGATTGAACACACGTTGAAGATTTGAACCAAACACTGACTCAATGAAACCACTTTGCATTCTGTACTGTTCAATAAAGCTAAAAGAAAAGAGCATCTCAAATACCAGGACCATCATTCATTGTTTTTACACACTTACAGAGGCTTCAATGTTTCCAGAAAAACTTCACAAGAACAAGAAACCAGCAGGAGAAAGAGGAACTGCGCTGCTTTGAGCTGATCTAAGACTCTGAATGTGAAACATCGACAGGAAGTGTTGACGTCCACTGACAGGAGCTGAACAAAGATATAAAAAACTAAAACCAGAAGAGATTCATTAGAGGAACTGACTGTTTAAATACAACAGACCATCATGAAGGTAGAGTTAGATTATTAGCAAACAGAAACAGGGTGTGTTACTCAAACATGAGTGACCCGACTCTCCTCCTCTGCCGCCCCCTGGTGGTGAGTGAAATGAGTCTCTCTGCACCTTTAAGAAAAAGCTAAAGACCTAGTTCTTTATGAACACCTACGAGCTTCATGATGATGATGATATTTAGGATGGTTCTGATGCTGATTAGAACTCTCAAGAAAAGGTGTCCACATTGTTGTTGATGACAATATATTAACTTAAGAAAAGAAAAATGTGTTCTGCTGCCGGTCACTTCCTGTCAGCTCCTGTGTGTCTGCTCCTGACGTTGTTTCCTCCTCTCTACATCCTCTCTTATGTTGTTCTTACTCTCTCATGTTCGTCACTTCAGATAAAAGCGTCTGATAAGTGAATTGTAGAATTAAGCTAACTCGATAAATGTTATGATGAGCTCACAGATTTCTATTAGAGGCTGGTCCATGTTTGTGTCTGCAGGTGAAATCCTCTCCTCGCTCAACACATGGTGGCTTCTCGATTAAATACATAACACAGCCTTCCAGAGTAATCTGACACACGCACGCACGCACACACACACACACACGCACACACACCTGCTGACTGCTGAGTCCCTCTGGCATGGGGCTGAGCTGAGGTCGAGGATGTTTTAACTCGCACACAGACACGTCCATATAACCTGCATCATCCTTTCCATCACCTGAAAAAAAAACACAAACACACAAAACTTTATTTACACCGAGACAGAAACACAAAAGACTCTGCTCAGATTGTTTCAAACCTTTAAAGGACAACCGTAGCTTTAAATGCAACATATGTTAATTTGTTTAAATGTCTCTGATATTTATGAATGATCTGAAACGCAGCTCAGGCTCCATGACTGAAAACTGTCTGAAACGCAGACTGAAAAGCTTTTTGATTGATTGACTCGCATGAAAAGTTTAAGCATGAACATAAAACAGAACTACATGCAGTAAACATGAAATAAATATATTTATATAGGCTATATATACAGAGCTGTGTGCGAGTAAATGAATGTGATGTCTTCAAACCTGTGGAGTCCTTTCTATGCAGGAACGACACTTTGCGAATCATAGCTAACTTTGTCTTTTCCAAACCGTCTTTGGTACCATTCCTCGCCGCTTTCATCAACTGCTGCACCTGGAAAACAAAATAACCAGTTTAACCACGGACGTTACAGAAAAATATCATCCGAAACTTTAGACATTTATGTTAAAAAAACCTTCTATTACACTTTTACAAAAACTAAAATCTGCCTGCAAACAGACTCGTCCTTCTTCCCTTAATCATTACATTATCTATGCTGCTTTTACCGATCGGGGTCCATCGGGGTCTCTCATTGAGCGAGAGGCGGGGTTAGACCCTGGACTGCTCACCAGTCAATCACAGGTCTGACATATAGAGACAGACAACCAGCCACACTCACATTCACATCTACGGGCAATTTAGAGTCACCAGTTAACCTAACGAGCATGTCTTTGGACTGTGGGAGGAAGCTGGAGAGAACCCACACATGCACGGGGGGAACATGCAAACTCCACACAGAGAGGGTCCTGTCTGGGAACCTTCGCACTGTGAGGCAACAGCACTAACCACTGACTGCACCACCGTGAATCCCTACTTCCTCCCTCAGAGACGAAATGATGAATTATATAAAAGTGGTAAAAAAACAAACCTTAGTGTCACAGCTCTGTTTGATGTTGGCAACATGAGGAGTACTGAGACGCACAGCCAGCTCCTTCCTGGTGACGGCACAGCGCTCCTTTAGCCTCAACACGTCTGCAGGCAGCTGAAGGTCCAACACCAGAGACAGAGCAGAGGGACAGAAGAAAAGATGAATACGCCTTTCAACAATTAACTCCAAAAACAACGTCCTCTCCTGAATCGTTTAGATTCTACTTTTAAATGTATTTAACCATCTTAAGAAGTTAGCTGATCAGGAACCTTCACTGAGCAGCGGTGGACTTCCATCAGTTTAGACACACAACAAGCAAGTGATCTGTGCTGCAAGTGAGTTCATTAAAGGAAGAATGTGCAACTTGTTGATCCAGTAGATGTCGCCCTTGAGCTCCAGCATGAAACCAAAACAAACTGCTGTTTGGTGACACCTCCTCTATTCTGAAGACACACCTCCAACCCCTCTCCACGAAGCAGTTATCAACATAATTAAGAACCAATAAGCACAAGCAGCGGACAGAACTGTTCCTGGCTCGAGCTGCAATCACCTGTGTCCTGCATTGATGTGTTAGCGGGCTAATGTTAGCACACTTTGGTTAGCTCGTAGCTTCTTATTGCACATAAATTCACTGAATTCTGATATTAGCATTGGGAAAAAATCTGTGTATTGGAAACAGTGGCATTGAAGAGGTTTAAGCACTGTTGAGGACTTATTTGAGGACCGTGTGTTCCTGTCGTGTAATTATCTTATGGAGAGATTTCACCTGGTGGGCAAAGGCCATTTCTGGAAGAATTTGCAGATAATGAGTTGCATTATGTAAAGACATCACGATGTTACAGACAATGATGTTATAAACTATATGAAACTTCAACCAGAAAAACGCAATGCCTCACAATTGTACAAGATCGTTAAGTCTTCTCTGTGTAACTATTCCGAACATGAGAACATGATTTGGCAGAAGGACCTTGAAGAAGAGACTGAAGGTGATCAATGGAATAACATTTAGGCAGAATGTGGTAAATATGTGAGAGAGGCTCGCGGTAAGCTCACGCAGAACCGATATTATCACACACCGTCCAGACTTTATTGAATGAAACTGTTGAATGATGACTTCAAACTGAAACAGGACCTTTCCTGCTTTGTATGAGGGAGTGTAGTTTGGTCAGACCTCTCTGGACTCAGGTCATTCAGATCTTAAGTAGTTGGTGTACCCCTCGGGTATTTGGCTGAAGTTCAAATATCCACAAACGTTGAATAAAGGTTATTAAAAGGATACATTAGCATCTAACTAAAGACAGAGAGCAGCCTCCATACAGCAGCATCCCCTCGTTACAACTTTAAACTCAACCCAGGTCTGCATGCAGTGGTGATTCTAGAGCCTGTCGGGGCCCTCTAATCAACAATCAGCAGGGCAACGAGAAAGAGTGCTGTCAGATGGGGCCCCCTTAGGGAGGTTTCCCCCAAAGCAGTTGACTGCCTTGCCTGTTGACAAGCAGCGCCTCTGTCTGCATGTGCACACTTGCAGTGTGTTCATTCATATCCAACACATGAAGACGTGTAAATGTTTCTCTGTGCACCATGTTCAATCCTGTCTCAACAACTTCAAATCGTCCCACGTGTAATAAACTTATCAACATACGATTTAACATCAAGTCTAACTCATGACAACAGACGTGTTTTAAATCTGCTCAGAGACTCACCGTCAACACTTAGCTGGGTTACTTTTTTAAGACTCAATATTCAATGTGAGCTCATTTAATTCAGTGCACAGCTCGGGTTATTGCTGTCATTTACTTTGATGTTAATAGATAAGACACCTACCTCACATATCAGTGACTCGAATCCTCCTTCAAAAGCCTTAAAACTCACTCAACAATATCTACCTTATCCGAATTATTAAGAGACATCCTCTGCATTTTAAAACTCCTGATCAACTTCACATCATAGAAGCAGAAAGCAAACTCAAACTACTACGTTTCATTTTCAAAACACTCACGAGCAGAGCGGGGAAAGTCCAGCAGCGGAGAGACACACGGTGACAGAAGCAGAAGACAGAAGTGCTGACAGGGCGAGACACTGACACCAGAATTCACTTCCTCTTTTTATCACACCAAGTCTCTTTCACACTGTACTGCATTAACTATTCCGCATCTGTGGTTATTCCCCACAGAAGGGAGCTTTGGGTGCAACCGTCTTGTACTTTTAAAGGTCAGTGCACACAGGCTGGAGGGAATTTTTGTTCTAACTTTCATTACCTAAACGCAAAATAACGGCACATCGCTGCAGACGGAGCTGAAACCTTTCCTGGGCTCAAATCTGCACTGTGACAGCCTGATGTTTTCCTTCTACATGGTGGTGTTTAGTTACTGATCCTGTGTTGTTTCCAGGCCGCCTACAGGCTAGACTGAAGTCCAGGGCCGTCTGCACAGAGCCAGCACACTGGATCACACCCGGCTCTCCTGTGTTTAAGGAGGCTGCAGAGCATGCATTCTCTCTCCTTTTCACCCTGAGACACCCCAGGGACCATCTCTCGCCACCTGAACTCTTGATTCTTAGTTTTGAGACAGACTTCATGTTTCTGTGCTTTCTTGCTGTTTTTCTTGGTTTGTGATTCAGCCAAATAAACCCTCTTAAAGTTGGAGTTTGTGTGAGCCTCCTCTCTCGTTGCATGTAGGAGCCGCCTTGTAACAGCACTCATCAATATTCTCACACCAACACTGAGTCAAGTGACAAGGGGAGTCAAACCTTCGGAGAGTTTTAACCATCTCTGCAGTTTCTCTGAAGACTGTCTGACTTCTAAAAAAGGGTCACAATATATGCGTGCTGCTGCCATCTTTAGGAGAAAGCATTCACACGCCGCCGATTAAGCAGTGGAAGTAACTTGGGGTTAAGTGTCTTGCACAAGGACACATCGGACATGTGGCTGCACGAGCTGGGGATCGTACCCCCAACCTTCCAGTTGAGAAACGACCGACTCTACCACTGAGCCACAGCCGCCTCTCAACAAATTGTGCTCGACTAGACCACAAGAGAGATAATTAAATGATGGAATGATCCTCAAACAATACCAATACCTGTTTCTAGGAATCAAATATTGAGTCATTCCTTTTTTTCAATGATCAATAATTGCAGACAAACTGCTGCACGCCGTCTGAATTGCTCCAACACGTTGGCAGCATTTTGATCGAATGTATTTCTGTGCTGCACACCTGTTTAATAAAATGTCGTTTTTAAAGTTTCAGTACTTTTAGATACAATCGATCATTAAGTAACAGAGATTGGCGCGCTGGTGGCGCTGTGGTTAGTGCGCGCGCCCCATGTATGGAGGCCATAGTTCACCAAGCGGGCGGCCCAGGTTCGAATGCGACCCATTGCTCCTTTTACCAACATCATTCCCCACTCTCTCACTCTCTCTCTCCCTGATTGCCGACCCTGTCTACTGTCCTGTCTCTACAATAAAGGCATAAAATCCCCAAAATTGTATTGTTTTTATTAAAACATGCTGCGCTCCAAAATGTGGACATCCTACCTTGTGTCCATGCTAGGTTATATCATGGAACAAAGGGTCAAAGGTCGAGGTCAGCAGAGAAGACTTGAGCCTCTGCACATAAAGTGAGCTAAATGTCTCGCCCTGCTTTGACTCCACCCGGAAGAAAACTGACGGTGGATATGTAAAAAAAAAAGCTTCAATCTGGGGAGATATATGTGCATCCCCTGTTGCCTTAGCGTGCTAAGCTTCAGTCATTTATATTTGTTTATGAGCGTAAACTTAAAGGCACAGTTTGTAAATTCCTCCACCAGGGGGCTCTCAATCAAAACAGTAACAAAAGATGACGTCCAGGCTGGCGGGGAATCATGGGAGTGCTTCTCTCTGCTATTAATTTAGATATTTTGGTGTAAAAATACAACGTATTAACCCTTTAAAAGTATTATTTAACTAACTCAAAAAATCGAACATTTCTGAAATATAAGATGTTTAGAGAAGTCAGGAACATCAGAAGGAAACTACTATTCTGATAAAAATAGAAAAGGAAACGAAAAGGGAAAAGTGGAAGTGAAAGTGAAAGCAGTTTGATGAGCAGGCGTCCTTCATGTGGACAAACATGTCACTTCTGTTGTGATGATGCAGACCTCTTCTACTGCAGTTCTTCTCAACATGACTGCATTCAGAGGATGTTCACACAATACTGTTTTTCTATGATCTCTATTTATGTATGTTTTTATTCTCTTGTTACTGCAGGACACTGTCTGAGACAAACTTCCTTCTGGGAGAAGATTCAGGTCAGACCCGGCTGAACCATCGCTAGAAACATTCATCTGGCTGTGAGTTAGAGGTGATGTTGGATGATGTGCCACGGGGGCCCGGCTATATGTCACCGCTGCAGGACAGTGTTTATTATGTTTACAGGTCCTGTTTGTGTATGCGTGTGTAATTTGGGCTCAATAACAGACTGTAAACCAGAATTAATAAACAAATGATCCATCATAGATGTTTTTGGTACATTAATTTACCCTTCAGGACGAGAAGAGTATTGCTTTTGTTATATTCCTTTATTATGTAATATTACAGCATTTATTTTGTTGTTCATTCGTTGCTGCTTCTGAAAGATGACGAGAGCATCTGTCTGCATAACACCAGTGCTGGCTTGAATAATTAATCTCTGAGTTCTTTACCTTGCTGCTGCCGCTGCTGCTGCTTTGGCCGGTTGGAGAAACACTGTCGCTGTCAGACATCTCATCGTAACTCTCAAACTCACTGGAGCTCCAGCCGTTGGAGCCGCGGTGGTGATCAGGTCTCTGGATGTCCTCGTAGATGTCACCTGCATCTACACGAAGAGGACAACAGGTAAACATTAAAGTTAACTACATGTGCTTCTTTTATTTGATTATTCCTTTAATAGAGAAATAGGGCAGACCATAGCGTCAGAAATCAGGGAGAGAGAGAGGGCGGGGGATGACATGCAGCAAAGGAGCCACAAGTTGGATTCAAACCTGGGCGGCATCTCCCCTAAACCGGAATAAAAATGTATTCTACGATGGGACTTGATCCGTCCTTTTTCTCTCATTAAGTCTGTGACCATGAAACCAGAGTAGTGAGGTACAAAACTTTTATTTATGTATCTATTTTGCAGACAGAAACGCACGGCAAAAGCTGAAATGAGGCCAGGGAAACTCAACGATGACATGCTGCTGCTTCGATAGTCTGCCTTAAATTAACGGGATGATTCTTCATGCACACATCAGAGAGATTGATTAAAAGTACATGAGTTATTTTCAGAACTGCATTAATTATAGTATTAATAAGTTGATATCATAGATAGGCTTTACGTCATGATTGATTTGGGAAAACAGACTAATCACTGTTAGACATGGAACACCCCCATATAACAGGAATGGAATGATCCGTGTGTATCGGCAGTCGAATGACGTTTTTTGGACGAACCGCCGAGAATTCGACTTTTTGGGGGTCACCCCGACCTTTATCAAAACAGACAAAGACATGCTGTTTGAAGAAGACTTCAAACTAGAGCTTGAGACCGTAAACTTGAAATGTTTACCCGTTTTCTTTTCGACTTTACAGAATCAGAAGTTGTTGGTCGCCCCCTGCTGGCCATTTTCATTCATGCAGGTTTAAGCACCTCCACATTACTCAGAAGGAAAAGAGGCTAAATCGACTTCATATATAATATTCATGATTTTGATCAATATAGAAAAAATACTCGCCTTCCATCGGGTGCTGCAGGCCCTCTGCAGGCACGTCATCATAAACCACCTCTGGGTCTCTGAACACGCTGTCCGGGCTGCAGGGGGTCACTGTGCTCGTGTTTTTCAGTCCTTCTACGTCTGCAGGGTGATGATCAGTCTGAGGACGGACTGAAGAGGACTCCTCGTCCTCAGCGGGGTCCTGATGTGGGCTGCACCCGTTTACTGCGCAGCTGGACTCGTCCTCACAGCCTTCAGGCATTAAAGAATCCTTTCCTGCAAAACATTATTACACAGTTCAGCAATGTTCAAGGTCCCTGCTGCAGGAAAACGTTTTAATACTCGTGATGCAAAGTGAGAGTGACGCAGAAATGCTTCTAAAGTTTGACCCATTTAGGGTCAAGAGTTTCCACCTGATGATATTTCAACTTGACTAGAGACAAAAATGACGAGATTTCTCAAGAACAGCAGAAGCACAGGAAGTCACTTACACACCCATCAGAATATTTCTATACAGCAACCTCCATTTAACTCAGGTTAATATGCACTGATGCTTAAATCTGTGCTTAAAATGCACTTCACATTCTTCTTTCACTTTAGTGAGACCTCCAGCTCATTGGTGGTCATTAACTCTTCACCTCCAGGCTGGTGTTCCCTGCTGTTGTTGTTGTTGTTGTTTAGTCTGGCTTTGTGAAACTTGCATTTTGAATATGATTGTGTTTATCACATTTTGTGAAGGAAGGCTTTCTTAAATATGCTGCTGCTCTTTGTTTGTCAGTGGAATCTTGTGTCATGATGCAAATATGTTTGGACCCTTTTTCTTGCGTGTTTTCAAAACCAGCAGAGGAAATTAAACTTCATACATGTAAAAAGTATTGAGTTTGTTTGTGTACTCAGAGAGCCACAATCTGAGTGTTGTTGTTGTTGTTTTTGAGCAGAGCATTACATTCACTGACAGGAAGTTTCCCCCTCTGCATGAGGACGTCTGAGTTATTCTTTGATGAAAAGCTTCACTGCCTTTAGGGGAGATGACTCTTTTGAATTCTTGATGCAGGAATCTTAAACATACACGGCCATGATACACAAACACACTAAAAGTACGACATGTACAACCACAGACAGAGAGAGGGGTGTTTGTGTTTATTAATGGGAGCAGAGGGAAGCTAGCTATTCTAAAAGCTAACAGCTAACTCAAACACGGACGTATCTCTGTTTCCTGGGACCTGTGCACACCGCCTTTAAATCCTTCTTAAAATACACATTACTCAATGATTTTATAGTCTTAGCAAAAGTTCATCACTTGGTCAGATGTGCAATAAATGTTCCCCAGTTTGAACATGTGAAAATCAAAGTGGACTCTCACAGCTCTCACTCAGTTTGTAGTCCCACTCACAGCTGACTGTAACACCCTTTGTTTAAGTTGACCTCTTCTGCTGATCCCCGTTTTAAACCTCACGTGAAGGGTTACCATGCTGGATGTCCAAACTAAACGTGGGCAAAGTGTCAGATCGTGAGGTAAACGAATGTTGGAGTAATCCCAGGATGAGTCTGCAGAGGGCGCTTAAACGGCTTGTTCTGTAAATCACTCCATAGTTCCTTGATTTGAATGCAAGAGTTTTTTACCAAACGGCTTCAAGCCTCTACGTAAGTCGGTGAAACCTCTTACATAGACTCTCTTCTCTCCCCTGGCAGCCCTGCAGCGTTCGGCCCCCTGGTAGGCTTCCAGAGAGCTGACCAATCAGAAGAGAGTGGGCACGTGCGGAGGGGGGCCTTAAAGAGACAGCAGCTGAAACTGAACCGTTTCAGGCAGAGGCTGAAATGAAGGTTTTTACTCACGCAGTATCAAATAAATAAAGAATTTGAGCTGCAAAGCTCCTCTATCAGTTTCACAGACTGACGTCATGAAAGGGGAACATGAGGAGAAGATGGAACCTTTAAGGTGTAGGGCAGGCCCCCGATATCAGATATGGCCCATTTTGAAGTTTCTACTTTTGTTGTTTTGAAATGTGAATCCCTTTCTGGAAACATAGGACCCGGGAACACAGGAAAGTCATCCCTAAAACTGGCTTCATTGACTGTTTGGGAAATAACTACGAGACTTTGGGATCTATTCTGACTCGACAGTGAGCGTTCATTTGCATTTGCCAAAAAACAATGGAACATCAAACACATCATGTCACCTTTGCTACAAGCTAGCTCTCACCACAGCTAACACTACAGAGCACATGAAGTACCTTTGTTCATCCGCACTGTGAGCTCTGACACCACACAGAGCCACTCCTTGGCTCGGTGTGTCACTTGTGCTGTCCGAGTGCAAACAAGCAAACAAGCACATGAACACAAAAATAAACAGCTCTGCTTCAATGACACTGTTACATCTCACAGCGCTGCTCCTCTCAAGTCTTACCTTCATAAATACAGCTTCCTTTCCAGAAACTCTCAGACTCTCCCCTCACTTCTAGATCCGAGGAGGTGGAACGACTGCAACAGAAAAATTCATCTGAAGGTCATTCAGAGCATTTTGAACATTTATCTTTTTCATATGTCTACAGTGAAAGTCAGCTGTTTGATATAAAGGTGCACTGAAACTCTAAAGAATACATGTTTTATTCGTCTATCAGCAGTTTGAGGATACATTATTCTTCACAAATGAAACACAGAGGCTGAGGATTACAGGAGGTCACATTTAGAGGTCAGATTGTGACCTCTATTTATGGATTAGGACCGTGCAACGTGCTTTAAAGTTCTTGAATACAGAGTTTGATTAAATCCTGTCCTAAGCATGAATGTTTCTGGTTAAATCTTATTTCCAGTTATTCCAAATCCACCATAAAACTCAACAACTCAACTCCACAGGATCCTGTTTGTGCATGTGTGTGTTTTAGCCTGTGTGTGTGTAGCATGCCTCAACAACAGAGTGGAAAACTGAATATCCCCTCGCGGGGTTAATTAAATATACCTTCGTCTAATCGATGTTTTGTTGCCATGAAATGTGTCTGTCCCATGCTCAGAGCATCACTCTGCAGTACAATCATCTTTACAGCTGTCCTTTCTCTTCTTCTTAGTTTACAGACACATTTAAAGAAAGGATTAAAGTGCCATGTAGTGGTCACGCTGCAGCGAGCAACCAAATCCTGAAAAATGCTGTTTCATCATCTACACTAAATTGTAAAATAAACATCTGTAGAACAGTTTTGACTTGTATTTTACATATATTAACTTACAGACATAAATAAACCTCTTTTAAATGATTAAAAGGGTACTCCGGCTTCCTCAACAGTCCAAAGTAATTCTCGTAAGGTTCATTTGTGACTCTTAATCGCCCGTAGGTGTGAATGTGAGTGTGGCTGGTTGTCTCTCTCTATATGTCAGCCCTGTGATTGACTGGCGACCAGTCCAGGGTGTAACCCCGCCTCTCGCCCAATGACAGCTGGGATCGGCTCCAGCCCCCCCGCGACCCCAAACGGGAAAAGCGGTGTAGATAATGGATGGATATTTAATGTCTGCTGGTACTCCGCAATAAATCTTAACACACTTGTCCTTTTTTATGTTCATTTGACAAAGTTCTGCCTCAATGTGTAACAACTCTCTTTTAGCCTGTGTAAGAAAATGCATCCTGACTTACCCCTCGGGCGACTCCCTGACCTCCATACCTGAGAGATAAAGAAAAGAATATTATAATTCTTCGACCTTCATGAACATGAATCTTCATTTTAAATGAATCACTGATTGTAAACGTGTCGTTCTCACCTGAGCAGTGCTGTGGGTACAGTGAGAGCGTTTTCTGCCCTGCGCTGCTCGTTCCATTCACGCCCTGCGTCGTCACCTTCGACCCTTCCGTGGTCGAGTCGCTCTTCGTAGAGACAGAACTCATCTGTGGAGGCCCGATGTCGTCCTCATCGTCAAACTCAAACTTCTCCCCCTGCTCGTCGTCATCATCGCCATCTTCCTCCGTGTGTGACGTCCCATTTGGAAGAGACACTGAGGACAGAGGAAGGTCAAATATTCATAAATAAATTTGGAGGAAATGACTAAATTGAAAAGCTATTTGGCCCTAAGCAGAGACTACACATTGGCAGATTACCTGAGCACTGTAAAAGATCCTACACTAAGAAAAGTCCTGACGGGGGACAGACTCGGAGCACAGTCCGGCTGTTGAGATGGTTCACCATAAAAAGACCAAGACACTGCTCTCAGTGCGACACCCAACAGGAAGAGACGGAGCTCCACTTCCTCACATCATGCCGCTCACATACTTCCCCAAGATAACACACACACACCTTGAGTTTGAACACACAACACACACACAAATAAAACCGTATTTACCAGGAGAAAAACCGATTATAGCTGCAAAATGAATCACAGGCTGACAGAACCAGAGGACAACCAGGGGAACCTGAACACACGCACGGGCGCACGGAAAATTCTGCGCTGTGAGATCAAAGTTCTGCTACTGAGCAGCTTTGTCCGCCTATTTGTTCAGGACAAAAGTGTTAAAAATGTGTTAACTGTCTGAAGAGTTGTGCTTTTCAGAGACAGGCACGGGAAGACTTGATGCAGTTTTGAGCTTGATATCGTCTTCTTAGTTTTCTGATCTATCTTTCTTGATACCAAACAGGTCGCTTCATTCTTCGTAAGTGAGTACATCATGTTGACAGATTGCCCGGTGCTGAGGCGAGCAGCAGGAGAAACAGCAGGACGTGAACACACAGGATTAGTCCCCGTGGAGCTACAATGAGGAGGAGCTGTTAGTGGGAGAGATTACACTCTAAACATATGGCTTTTAAGCACTGACCCTTCACCTGTCCATCCTAAATACACCACAACAAACACACACACAACAGAGCCACCGATAAAGGATGAGGTACCTGCTGGGGGAAGCGAGAACCTGCCTCTGGGCTCCTGACTGAGACGGGCAGGTTCTTTCATGCTTTTATTTTGTCTTTAGGATTTAATACAGAACACAACCAACGACTGACGTGCAGAGTAAACGAATCATCACATCTATAAATGGATTCATCTGCATTGACTTGATTAAAAACACACAATCAGGGACATGAAATAGATCAAGTGCATCGATTAAAGAACAGTCTCCTTTCATTAAAAGCTGCAGCCCTTTCCCTCCATCATGAGGTGCCTGAACTGTCCCACAGCCGGATTTGTGTCAAGGTTATCGGAGCAGCATATGGTCTGCAGAGGCTTGCTCCTTCTTACACAGTATGCAGTACCTAAGTGGGGTAGTAGGCCCTTTCTTTAGAGCAGCAGGGGATTAATGAGTCAGGATGCACTCACAGGAGGAGATCCCCTGAGTCTGAGTCTGAGCGCATGTGTCTACTTCAGCCCTGAACATTTGGATTTCTGTCCACATTTGTCTCCATGTTCAACCACTCAGGTTCATTCAATGAAAGATGGTGCAGTTTGGATCCCAGATGTAACACAATGTGAACAAATAAACATGCTCTAAACGCACATCAGAGACTTTTAGCAACAGATTGTAATTCCAGGCACACTTCAGCGACCCGCTGGAACTGGCTCCCTGACCCTCTTTTGGGTCCAGACCCACCAGGCTGAATGACTCACCCACAGGATGACAGAGCAGTGGGCTGGGAGAGGTCATTGTGGGTCCTTCTCAGAGGTCACATCAGCTCCTAAAAACACAAAAATCACACAAAGAGATAATGAACATCGTGTTTGAAACAAAACTCACCAAGGTTATCAGCGTTCACGGAAACTAAAGAAATAACCAAAACTAAAATGTCAAAATCATTTTTGTTCCAGAATCCGTGAACGATGAACAACTTGTGAATGAGTCGGCCGCCTCCATCCAGCACGTAGCACTTCTTGTTGATGTCTTGTTGACGAGAATAAAACATTGACTTAATAATCAGTCCCCTCGAGTTTACAGCATGAGAGCGAAGCCCGACAGACCTGCTGACGTTTTGTATTGTTAACTATCTACAGTATATTATGGTATCATTTCTATCTTTATAACACATCAGAGGGGCAACACTTCTGTTTGTTTAAAGACCCAATGAGAAGTTTTGTGTCTGGGGCGCCGGATGGCCTGGCGGTGGTCACATGTACAGAGGCTACAGTCCTCGTCGCAGCTGCCGTGAGTTTGAATCCAACCTCGGCCCTTTGCCGCCTGTCACCCCCCCGCTCTCTGCCCCCATCGTATCCTGAAGTTGCTTGATATCTTTGTCTGAACTTTTTACGATACCAAGACACCAAAACCATCACGAAGAATAACAAAAATCAAACTGAAACGAACAAACCATCATTATTAAATCTAAACTAAAATCAAATCAAAGTAAAAACTCTTCTGACCTTGACATCTCAAACAGACATGGTCTAAATCAAACTTTGCTGTTGAGACCTGTCAGACACAGAAGAGACGCACGTTGATCCGTGTGAGTCGTTCAGGACTTCTGACAGTAAACAGCACGTTCCAGTCGCTGCACGCTGCACTGACTAACAAACCAACAATGCACCGGCTTTGTACTTTAAATACAGGGAGGGAGCAGAGATCCTGAAGCAAACGTCACAGCACACATGATTTGATGGGGTTCAGATCAAACTGAGGGCCAGAGGCAACCCGACTGACTCAGCACATCCAAAGGAGAACTGAAACTCGTCCAATCACTTCAGTGTCTCAAGTGAAAGGTGACAAATCTTCCCAGTGTCCACAAGTGATGTCACTCGAGTCAGCGCCGGTAGGGAATTAAACTTTAGACCGCTGTGTTCATCTCTGCTGTAAGGTAGATCCACACTGTCCAAGCTGCTGCTAGAATTACTCACCCAAATCTACAACAAAAGAGATGAGGGCCGAGCTGCATTTAAGGTAAAGTGAGCTCCAGATGTGGAATAAGAAAGATAACAACACTGATTCCACCGCATCAATTCTGATCTTCTCTTTAAAGGAGCAATATGTCAACTTGACGCCTAGTGTTTAAAACAGGTACTGCAGTCCAAATACAAAACATCGACTCTAGGGAGGAGGGGCCCTAGAGTGGATGCTCACGCAGGTCACCATGTGGTGGACTCTGAAGCTTCAGTGTTTATCCAGCTCTGCATCGGTCTGTAAACCTTTCTGCGTTCTAACCTCTCTCCATTTTTCAAAAGCATCTCCAATATTGATCCTAGTTTGAGCACGTTTCTGCTCGTGGAGCTTATTAGAAACATGCAGAGGCTTTTTAGGTCGGGTACAATCACTTCTATCTGAACCAGTTCTCTTGCCCGCTTCCATCGCTGCAACACCTGTTGGTTTGACCTGATAACTGCTCTCATATCTGGCAAACCGAGGGGCGTCCAAACGGCCGTGTGGGGGTGCCTTAAAACCGCCTACTACTACCTTCTCTGGTCCAAACAAATCCAGACCATTCAGGACCAGAATCTAAAGTTAGAAGGAGGACATACTGGCTGCTGCATTGTTGTCAGAGAAGCCAGCACTTCAACATAGCAAGTTTCCTTAATGTCTGATCATAGAGTAAGCTCACTTTATCATCTCACTCTCTACACAGCTCACTGATTGGACCTTTAAAGTTTTTTAATTGTCCAGAAGGATTGCAAACAAGCAGTCAGATGTTTTGATTGGTGATAAACAAAGTCACATCTCTGCATTTAAGCTCCACCCCTTTGCACTTGCCATAAAACACAAGAAGAAGTTAAGGTAAGTAAAACAACATGTGCAGTGAACTCAGGAAAATAAGACACGCCTACCTATGATCAAATGTAACTGGTATGATCAATTCCAGGATTTCTGAACTTCAAAAAACAAATCCCTCCCACATACACTTCTAGTGATTCACGGGTACATTGAAGAGCACGTTTATGAGAGTGGTGTTTATCCATGTTGACGAGCGGCTGTTTTGCTGCATTCTGCCCGAAGCTACACGTTACATTCCTGCACAGCAAATCCAGACGTGTCTTTTCCCAAACTGTTACTTAACAACATGACGAGCCGCTTAAACTTGACAACAGAGCTCGTGATAATTCCCAGGACAGGAGAATTAGACGTAAAAATGTGTCTTATGTGAGGTCAGGACCCGTTCTTACCACCACAGAGATGAACACTGCAGCTGTCAGGAGGCTCGTGTTATTTATCAGCATGAGGATGTAAATATTCAGATAAAAGCGCTTGAGGAGAAGAACAACCTCTTGTACAGAGTTGAATTAAAACAAAAGCAGATGAATAATTCAGGAGTCTGTATATCATTGTGAAGAAGACACCGTGGGCTGCAGCCGAGCTGTGAAAACAGCCGCTGGATTGTCTGCAGAAAGAGATCTACTGACTCCCACAGTCATGACAGCATTCAGTTAAAGCCCGGAGACAAACGTGGAAACAACATGAATGCACATTCTTGCATAATGTTTCACCGAGCGCTGATGAATACTAAGTGTTTTCTGCCCCAGTAGGATCAGAGCCGAGGAAGAAAACACCAGGCAGACACTTATTGAGCCAGTTTGACACATTTCAAACAGTGACCAGATTTATCCAGATTAATCCAGTGGTGGACGAAGTGCTCATGACCTGAGTCAAAGTATAGATCATTTCAGGAGGACTGATCCTGAAATCCTCCTGATCTGGTTGTTCACACATGCAGCTCACAGCAGGAGACTATCCCAGTCAGACAGGAGGGGGGGGCGGGGGGGGTCGCCTAAGGAAAGACGTGACGTTAAAAGAACGACACTGAGGTGACGGACGAAGCAACAGTCCGTTATACGACGCTATAATGAGAATATTTACCTTCATATCAATACTACGAGTAGTTGAACAGAATCACAATCTGAACTAAAGAGTGGAGAAGAACATACTGGAGAACAGGAAACAGAATGCAGCAGGTTCATTAGAGCACGGAGATCGTAGAGGTGGCGTGCAGACAGTCTATGGTCGTGCAGCGATCACAGGGAATAAACGTCACCACCCCCTCCCACTCTATCGAGGTGAATTCTCCTGATTATATCCCTGCTGCGTTCTCACATCAGCTCACTCTGACTTTCTGCAGAATAAATACGAGGAGGCTGGAGGAGAAACTCCGGGTGAAGTCTGAGAGAACGATTCGTCTGTTGCATGCGTTCACACATGCACCCCAACCTGAGAACTTCAGAGTTTTGTTCAAGTGTGAAAGCCATAATAATGCTCATTTATTCATTCAATATTACCTTTATGATGACAGTTAATACTTATAAAGAAATAAATCCTAACTCAAACTATAGATTTATGATATAATGATAAGGGCCCCTTCCTCTGTTGGGGCCCTGGGTAGTCAGTCTCACTCCCCCCCCCCCCTCACTGCTACGCCCATGGAGGCAGGACCAGCAAACAGGGTCAAGGCCTGAGATTCAGATTAGGTCTTTGTCTTGATGGTCTTGGATCAGATCTTGCCCTGTCCCTATTCAGGTTTATGAACCCGAGCGTGGAGATAAAAAAGATTCTCAGTTAACAAGTTTCAGCAGTGGCGTCTCATCAAACACAAGGTAGCTTAATCTTAAATAATATCCTGCTTAACTGTCTGTAAATGGGACCATAATTTACTAAATGAGCATCATGCTGTAATAAAGAAGACCCCGAGGTCATGAGGACATGACCCTCAGGATTCCAACCCAAGTCCCTACAGACTGAGCGATCGCTGCACACAAAGCAGACAAAGCAGGATTAAGAGACTTCCTCTTCAGCCTCACTTTCAAACCAAACAGCTACGTCTGTATACGGCCTATGGATCGTTCTTGCCAGGAAGTTTCTATTTTGGTCTGAGCTTCCTCGTTGTTCATCGCTCATAATCTGATGGGTAAACAACAAGAGGCTGTAAAAAACATTTTGCTTAAAGGTCACATATCCTCCTCCTCTTCAGTGTAAATAAGTCTCAGAGCTCCCCAAAACATGTGCGTGAAGTGTCTTGTTCTAAATCCACTCTGATCCTGTATTTGATCATGCCTATAAACCCCTCTATTTCAGCCCTGCTCAGAACAGGCTGTTTCTGTGTCTGTAGCTTTAAATGTAAATGAGCTGTGTCTGACCACGCCCCTCTCGTGAAGGGCTTGGGTGGCTCGGGCTTTCTCGCTCCATGCCCTATTGTTTACGGTGAGAAGGCAGACTCAGAGGGCAGAACAAACACCTAGCTGTGGGAGTGTCACCCACCTGGGGGAGGGGTTACTGCCCTTTGTGATGTCATGAAGGGAAAATCTCCAAACGGCCTGTTTGAGCACACATTTTCTGAAAAGTGGAGCAGGCAAAAGACGGAGAGGATGGACTTTTCTCATCATTGGGGGGTTTGTAGACAGACTAGAGACACGTATTAGAGTTAGAGAAACATGGAGAAGAGGATTTTACAGAATATGTGACCTTCAATTGCAGAAAATATTTCATTTATTGACTGTGATGCACCAAACTAAACATCACAATTCACAACTTAATAAACAGAGCATCCTCTACAGGCTGCCTGCAGGAGTGAAACTATGAGCTCAGGTTGAAATCGTCTCTATGCTGCAAACAAACAAATAATAAAAATGTCTAACAAACTCATAAGTAACCGTGTGGACATTGCCCTGTGCAGGTTACCCGCAGATTTCTTCTTCCTGGAGCAGAAGTGTCTGCTGCAGTAACAGCACAGTCAGCTATAGATGTGAGATGGTGCAGACACACCTCAGCATAACCCTGCAGTCTGTGCTGCTCCTTTAAAAGGTCACATGCATTCATAAACCTGATTGTCCCAGTCAGCAGGTCATGCACCGCACACTGACTGTCATGTTGCTGTCACCACCACAGTCCTCTAATTCTGCTCATATCATTTTTGACCAATCAGTGTGCATTCATCATCATGTTTTGTATCTACATTTTTCTTGAAATTTAGAGTACAGTGTGGTTGTATAGTCTGGTCATGTGGGAAATGTATGTTGTCGGTTTTTCTGTCATTATAAACTCTTAAAGCAGTTTCTGTCATCTTAAAGTCTAATGTCAATAAAGCACATTTTGTTTTGTAAGAATGAATCCTCCTGGACAACAACGCAGGCTACAGGCTACTAATCCAAACACTGAACAATGCACTTTCAGCTGAACTCACATGAGGTTTTCTTACGGTTTTGAGTTTGTGCAGTCCTCATGTAGTTCAATGTTTGACTCACCTGCAGGCTGGAGGTCATCTTTAAGCTCAACATGGATTTGAAACTGTATCAGTATCCACAGTCTCGCAGTCTGTGACACTCCCAGAGTCCCAGGCAGAATCAACCAAAAGAAAGGAGAAGTATTCAGCTCAAGAAGCTCCTCATTGCTCACCTTCACGTCCTACTAACACCGCAGTCCTTCGGCTGTCCCGCAGCTTCCCCGCACTCTTTACTCCAAAAACATGGCTTTTGGTCAAACACAGGATTCCCCAAGAACAAGCTTCTTCTTTCCTGGGTTTTCCTGTTGTGTTTCCCTCCCTCCTTCTCCTCCTCCTCCTCTTCTGTCCCGCTCTCTCTCTCTCTCTCTCTCTCTCTCTCTCTCTCTCTCTCTCTCTCTCTCTCTCTCTCTCTCTCTCTCTCTCCCGCTGGAGCAGCAGATTTACTACAAGCAGAAGAAGAACAGCCGGTTGTAGTTTGGGGCGGAGACTCTGAACTCAGCATACTGCCAGCACATTTAGCCTGATGCGTTCAGGCTCAGATGACCGGCGTTTTATGGAGCATAATGTACATATTTAAATGATATCCCATCACTTACATGTTGAAGAAGAAGTCAAACATGTTCCCTTACACTCGGCTAACACAGAAGCAGTCAGCTTGTTAAGATAGTCTACACTTTACTGACATTATTTGCTCTCTGGTGAGTGTGATTTATGCCGAATTGTGTATTTTAAGTTGAAGTTTAAATATACGTTTCCATTATAATTACATTTTTGGATTAAACCTCATTTAAAACTACATTTAGTTCAAATGCTCGTTTTTTTAGACGGGGATTTGCGCAGTGAGGTTGCACTACCACTGAATGACCGCTAGATGTCGCCGTTGTGTCTTTTTCTGTCCTTGGGGCGTTTAAATAAATGCAAACAAGTTTTCCTACTAATTAATAATATATAATTGATCATTTTAAGAGTTGTATCATGTATTAAAAAATGATTTTGTTATTTAATTTCAATCAGTATTAACGTTATAATTCATGTAAATCTTGATTTAAACACAAGGACGACTTGTTGAATCTTACATTAGTTTTTAATCAAAGTCTTACTTACTTTTTTTAAAAACATAAATGTAATATCTGACAAGAAAAAAAAAAGGAACATTTGCCAAACATCCCAGTTAGGTAAAAAAACAAATATTCAACAAGGATGCAATAAAAGTAAAACTTATTTCAGTTTAATATAACTTATTCAGATTTAAGTTCAGTTTAATGGTCCAATCAGTGAGCTCTGTAGTGAAAGTGAGCTTACTCTATGATCAGACATTAAGGAAACATGCTATGTTGAAGTGCTGGCTTCTCTGACAACAATGCAGCAGCCAGTATGTCCTCCTTCTAACTTTAGATTTTAAAGTTTGGGTGAAGTTAAGCTTAAGTTAATTTATATATAACTAAACGTGATCAGATCAAATTTTAAACTATACAGCCTAGTCATCCCATCAAAAATTATATTTATGATGCAACAATAGAATTAAAACTGATTTTAAAAGTAAAAGCATGAAGTGTGCCACCAGAGGGCGCTCTTTGTTAAATAAATCGTTCTGCTGTCTTGCAAAGAAGGATGAGATGAAGATGAGATTATCGTTCAGACTGTTTCAGAATGAGAAAACCTGAATGTTCCTTAAGAAGAAATACAAATGAATGCATGCCGCCAGGTTTCCACAGTGGACAGATAACCTGCACCTGTCCTTTATCACCTGTATCAAACTATCATCAGCACCTGAACTCTCTGCTGTGACCTGCATGTTTCCAGAAGCTTCATAAACCTGGACTCAGGTCAGTCAGTGTGCAGTACGGTCGGTCTCCCTGCAGCAGCTGTTGAGACTCTGCGGCTGTCTTCAGGTGAAATGTTTCTCAGGTGTATTAATAAAGTTTAATTGATCACTATAATGAGAGCGGACAGAGGAGTGTGACAGTGACGTCACCAGGCAGCGAGCCTGTCTCATGAAGTTAGACAGCAGTATTTAACGGCTGAATCACCGCCATGAATCACTTCCTCTCCATGTAATCACTTTTATTTGACGTCTGACAGCTGGGAATAAGTTTCCACCTCTTGATCCATTTTTACCCTGATCAGGTTTGACCAGGGGCCGGAGCGTATCCCAGCATGCTTTGAGTGAGAGAGAGGGTTCATGTTGTTAGTTCAGTAAGAGCATTTTGTTATAGCACAAAGGTTTCATATCAAAGAAGCAACAGATGAACAGAAATAAAGCACCAAGTTCACATTAGTCCAGAACTACAGAGTCCGGGAGGCTTTCTATTTCACACACCTGTTGCACACATTGCATCTTTACTATAATGCATGATTCAGGCATTTCTACAGGTTTTTTCATCGTATTTTGAAACCCATTTCATAAATTGCATGCACATTTTAGTAACTTGCATGCATGTGTTACTCAAAGAAATCAAACTAATAGACCATATTCCCACGGCGGCCATGTTGATGTGACGTCACGCTCAGGGTCGGAAGCCCAAATGTTGTTCTTGTGTCTCCCTGTTATACTCCAGGTGTAAGTCATGTTAAATCAAAGGCTGAATCTCGATGTCCTCCCTAAACTCTAAACTCTGAGCAGTTACGGACTCAATTGACGTCACTTGGAAAGTGGGAACGCGCATCAAGGTCACTGAGTGTGTGAGGGTGGACATCGAGATCGGGCCAAAGCTTCCTGATTGATGAGAAAGTACAGAGACAATGGACGTTGAAAATCCATGGATACAACGGGACAAATAATGAGTAAAAATATATATTTTTTTTAAACATACCCATGTAACTTCTCCTGGGCTTGGTACCCAGGCTTCGTGAAGACGTGTGTGCATTAAGGTTTCATTTGAAGCCAGTGACCCTCATAGTTTCCTATATGGTTTAATTAACTTTATTAACAACCCACACGAGGAATAAAGAACTGATGGAACAGATGATTCCTCTTTCCAAGCTTTACAATCAGCACAACAAAACAAAGTTTTGACTTTATGATTGTTAAACAATTAGACGGTCATGCTACAGGGCGACTTTGTGTTTGTCTTCCACTGATTGTATAAACAAAAGAAAGAGTCTTATCTTATCCCGCTGTTCCTTTGACAACAGAGAGAGCGTTATAATTGACCACTCAACGGGTCACGTCAGATAAAGTGATGCTTTAGCTGATGTCACGCTGACTCGGCGGCATGAAATCAGGTGTCAACAGCAGCAGTAAAGGAGGCTCATCTGGATTTGCAGCAGCAGCACAGGTTGGTAACACACTGCTGCTGCTGGTTTGCAGATAGGAATAAACAACTGTTTAGTGTTGTAGTCAAGACCACACCAACTGAGACCAAGACATACCCAAGACCAGAGGGCTCCGAGACCGAGACAAGACCAAGACATTTAAGGATCAAGACCGAGTAAAGACCAAGACCAAGGCAGGGCGAGACCGAGGCAAGACCATAAATATCACTGAAAAAAATCTTGTGAGCAGGACGCGTGTCACTCACTTAGACCGTAACACCGGGAAGGTCACAGCCATAACCGGGAGCCAAAAATCAAACTACATATGAATTCAAGCGTTCTTTTAGAAAGAGGCGTTTTACTGGTCTTGATTTAAAATCCGGACTCCTCCCAGCCTGACACCGAGACGAGACCCGAATAAAAATTATTTCGATTCAGAGACGAGACCTTCGAAAAGTGGTCTCTAGTGGTCTCTCTTTCGAGTACTACAACACTACAACTGTTAGAAATCTTCCCCTGTGACAGTCGAGGCTTCAAAAACGGACAGATCCATGATATGAAAAAAAGAGTTTATTTGTCTGAGTTAGAAACCCCACATGCAGTGACGTGACTCACATTTCATTTTACACAGTGAATAAAGCAGAATTCATCTTAAACAGGCCGTTGGTCACTTTAAACAGACACACATTGAAGGGTCACTAATGCAGACTCGTATACTGTCCGTCCTCTTCGTTGTGTCGCGTCTTCACTTGGAGATTAAACCGAGACTGTCCGATTACCCTGAAGGGAAAAATGACACAAACACAGACACGTAAAAATCACTGGATTTTATTTAACAGTAAAATTAAAAGGCAGCACTAAGAGACTGAAGTGTGACTTACATCCCACTAAAAGAGATCAAACAACATGAACATGCAGAGCAAGAAATGTCATGTGTCATGTGTAAAACATCCATTTTTTATATCAAATATAAGGTGCACTTTTGAAGCTCCTGTGAGAAACTTTCTGCTCAGGCTGATTTTGGCATACAGTAAACAACAGTCACGCCAAAAGCATCCCAGAGCAACGATTTGTGCTCTGAAAAAGGAACAAAGAAAATCCGTCATCTGTATCAGTTGTAAGCCTGTAAAAACTTCGACCAATGTCTGCCACGAGGTACCAATCTGATGAACCAATCACGCCTCCCTGTCTCCCTGCTCGTTCTCTACCCCATGCGTGCACGAGCCCACACTCAAAGCATGAGCTGAGGTCCTCTTCTGGACCAATGGCGCTTGTGCATGTAAGGGTGAGTCGCAGAGAGGAGGGGGTGGGTGCAGACGGAGCACTGAGGGAATGCTACTTTCACATCATGCTAGTTTTCGAAAATTACCAACCCTGTCTTTAACTGCAGGCTAACAGCACGCGAGTGACGGTGCTGCCCCACTGCATACAGTATTCCAGTGCACTGTTTATGTTACGAAGAAGCCGCCATTTTGTTTACAATGGCGCAGCTCGCATCACACTCATTTAAATATTGTTCACTGAAGTTCAACTTTTGTCCCACCCCTTTCTCACGTCTCGTGCCTGCGCCTGCTCGCCGAGCCTCCCATAATCCTTTGCCCTACTCGCTTCAAATACTTTCAAACATGCGATTAAAATTTTGTTAAACGCAACAACATTTAATCGTTTGACAGATTTATTTTTGGGCTTTTTTGATGCCTTTATTGGAGAGACAGGACATTGGATAGAGGATATCAGGGACAGGGAGGGGGGGATGACATACAGGTTGGATTTGAACCTGGGTCACCCGCTTTGAGGACTACAGCCTCTGTACATGTACTAACCCTCACCACTCAGCCAATGACGCCCTGACAGCCCCAACACTTAGAATACTTAAAAGTCTCATGTCCGTGAGTTAAACTGAAGCTGGTTGTGGTTAGCGTAGCTTGGCATAAAGACTGAAAGAAGGAGGAACAGCTAGCCTGGCTTCATCCAAGGTTCAAATATTTAGTATCTCACCTCTTCCATTGTTGCATCCCAGTCCGCTGGCGTTTCCTATCCGGTCCATTCTGGCTCCGAAGCACCCGGAGGTTCTTTTCCTGGCTGTGAGCAGGTCCAGCAGGTGGCTCCTCACGCTCGCTGCCGTCCTGCTGCGGCCCTCAGCTGCCGACTGAGACCTTTCTGGAATCAAAGCTTCCTGCTCCACTTCTTGCTCCGGGCTCCATCCTCGATCGGTCTGTCTCTGTTCCGGCTCCTGATTATAATCTGCTTCAGAGTCTTCCTCCTCCTGGGCCGCTTCAGCCAGAGTCTCCTCAAAACGCTGCAGTAAAGACTGACAGAGAGGAGGAGATGATTAAAACTCAGAATCTAAAGAGGCTTCATTCTGTCTTTATGTGGTGCATGCTTCCTGCAGGCTTTTATTGCCTCTGTAACTGGAGATGGTCCAGAACTCGTCGGCTCTGGGCATTGCTAAAAGGTCTTTACCAGACCGTTTAATAAACATTGTTGTGCTACAGCTTCTTCAAAAGGCTTCACTGTGCACGCTGGACAATCAAGAATCATGGAGTCCCTGCACTGAAACCTATCTCAGTAAAAATGTATCATCGCCATATTTACAAAGAGGCGTCTTTAGTTTGGATAATGTTGCGTCATCACCTTTGAGGCAAAAACCAAATACCTGTATTATCAAACCTCGAGCGGTTTTTACGGCGCTAAGCTGAGAACAAACACACCTGCAGCTTTCGTGGTCTTTAAGTTTAACTTGGCATCAGATCAAAGTGGAAGTTTGATGTCCGGTAATGAAGCCGTGAAGACTAAATGGTTGTGATTTGAAAAGTTATTTTTGACTGGAGCAGATGGAGGTTGTTTAGTATGTAACACTCCCTCTTATGTTGTAAACATTGACTCTATATATTAACAAGGACAAAGCGTCTCTGTTTCCTTCCACTGTTCATAAGTGAAGCCAGAACACTCTGCGACGGGGGCTGAGGTGAGGTCATTTGGAGCCAGAAGGGAGCTGGCTTGTCGAGCTGCAGCACTGATGCAACGCTCCTTCTGCTAACCGAAGCACAAATTTAATCTAAGGGTAAAATGTCAAAGATCCCTCAGGTGGGTACAGTCCACAGCAGAACAGAATCTTCTAGGGCTGTGGCATCAATCAATTTTATCAATAAAGCATGTTTGCGGTCTAGGAGGATTTTCAAAAATGAAAATGGTAAATGGACTTGAGCTTGTAAAGCGTTTTCTAGTCTTCTGACTCAAAGCTCTTTTACTCCACAGGTCACACCTACACATTCACACACTGATGGCAGAGTTTGCAAAGTGACCATCATAAGTAACTAATACCATTCATACACATTCATACACTGCCGACGATGCAGCAGGAGTAACTTGGGGTTCAGTGTCTTTCCCAAGGACACATCAGACATCTGGCTGCAGGAGCTGGGGATTGAACCCCCAACCTCCAGCTGAGAGATGACCGACTCTACCACTGATCCACAGCCGCCCCAAGGGGAGAGGATAGTTACAGGTATTTTCATTCAAATCTAGACTTTCTCCTTATCTCCGCCGCTCCTCTTACGGCCCCCGTAGTTCACACCCTGCCCCCTCGTTTGCTACCTACAGTGGGCTGGGCGGCACACACCTGGGGCCACATGGATTCTGCTGAAGTTTCTGTCCCTCATCTGTACTTTAGCTGAACCCTGAAACTGCATAATGCACTTTTAAAGACACATTTACAGCCTACACTTTAACCCCACAAGAGAAGTGTAGGTTACTGTTATTAAATTCTGTTGAGAAAAGGAAAACTTGTTTTTAGTCTCTTTTTTTTTTTGCCATTTATGTCTGAGGTTTTTAAGAAGGAAAAAAACAGTTAAAATGTATCGTGTTGGTTTAGACTGACATGCAAGTTATTATAGTAAAAGGCAAAGGTTAGAGGTCATGACCTCATGACCTTCTTACTAGTAGCTGCAGCCCTTCACTGAACCAAACCCAAACTTTCTGCATGACAACAATTACTCCCTGTATGTAATCATGAGTGAACCTGACCTTCAAAAGTCCTAAGAAACCGATGTTGATCCTGAAGGGTCAGGTTTGTTTCTTACCTTGAGCTGGGCAAGGTCGCTGGTCGCAGACGGTCGTCCCAGTACGTGTCCGCTCACCAGTGTGCGCTGACAGAGCAGGACCAGCAGGCCCCACAGGACCGCAGCCCTCATCATATCCTTCTGCTGCTAACACTGATGCCACAGCACGGCACTGCATGATTTTATACACATGCTAACACACACACACACACACAACACACACACACACACACACACACGCACACGCACACACACACACACACACACACACACACACACACACACTCAACAGACAGTCAGTGTCAGTGGCTCATCTTTTTGTAAATCGCCTCAAGAGCATTCTGACACCTCTGCAGGATAAGGCTGCTGGTCAGATGTCTGTTTAAGTGGTGCTTGGTGGTGCTGATGTGTGTGTATGTGTTTGTGTGTGTGTGTGTATGTGTTTGTGTTTGTGTTTGTGTGTGTATTTGTATGGTCATGGTAACCAGCCAGCATGACCTCAGGAGCCATGTTGGCGCAGTGAGCTCAGGCGAGGTGTGTATTATTGTATTGAAAGGAATGCTGCATTCAAATACTTCACACTGTCTGCACTCCTGAAAACACCATAGTAGGTTAAAACTGCAGCTGCCGGGCGACAGGGAGGATCAGATGAGGAGAGGGAGGAAACAATTCATCGATATACAACAATTATTTTCATAGTTGGTATGAATTATTTAGATTTTTGGACAATTTCAGTCAGTATGATGAAGTGAGGAAGGTTTTAAAAGTTGTAAAAGTTGCACATGATCATCACATCGTGTTGTTTACATCACAATTTTAGCATCTCAAAGTCTCAAATAAATTACAACACTGGCTTATCTTCAAAATATGTTGAAGTGAGAGCCTCTGAAATTTAGAAACAACACGATTTAAACACTGTATCTTCAGCAGGAACTCTGGAATTGATTGTTTGTGTATAATTTTAGGGGGCGGCTTCCGGCCTTAAAGTTTCCTATTTTTCTTCTTTCTCTCCACGTTCTAGGACTAGGAGTGAGAAACATGACATCTGCTTCTGTCTTTTAATGATCTGGATATGCTTTACATCACATCCTACCAAATATCAAGGCTTAAAGGAGCAATCTGTAACTCTGACACCTAGTGTTTAAAATGGGTACTGCAGTCCAAATTCAAAACATCAGAGAGAGCTGTCTCCCCCCCCCCCCCTCCTCTCTACAGTGGACGCTCACGCAGGTCACCATGTGGTGGACACTGAAGCTTCAGTGTTTATCCAGCTCTGCATCGGTCTGTAAACCTTTCTGTGTTCTAACCTCTCTCCATTTTTCAAAAGCATCTCCAATATTGATCCTAGTTTGAGCACGTTTCTGCTCGTGGAGCTTATTAGAAACATGCAGAGGCTTTTTAGGTCGGGTACAATCACTTCTATCTGAACCAGTTCTCTTGCCCGCTTCCATCGCTGCAACACCTGTTGGTTTGACCTGATAACTGCTCTCATATCTGGCAAACCGAGGGGCGTCCAAAACGGCCGTGTGGGGGTGCCTTAAAACCGCCTACCTTCTCTGGTCCAAACAAATCCAGAGCATTCAGGACCAGAATCTAAAGTTAGAAGGAGGACATACTGGCTGCTGCATTGTTGTCAGAGAAGCCAGCACTTCAACATAGCATGTTTCCTTAATGTCTGATCATAGAGGAAGCTCACTTTATCATTTCACTCTCTACACATCTCACTGATTGGACCTTTAAGGAGTTCAATGTCTTAAGATACTGACTCCATAAATCACTTAACCTGCCAGCTTGGTTCCTTCTAAAGTTCAAAAATACACACATATTTAAACAATGTTGGTGCTCTCAAATGAACAGGTGATACCTTTTTGTTTGATCCTTTTTATATATTCACAGCAGTGGAGTCACATCCAATAACAGCTGTGTTTCTCATCTTTAAATGAAGCAATGTCCCACGCCGCTGGGGCTATTACCCAGGATGCAACGGTGGAGACCATCCTGCACATTATTCAAATGAGTGAAAAGATTTGTACAAATGTCCAGTCCTCCAGAACCATCTTTCATTACATCTACCAACAAGACTGAGAAGATATGTGTGCTCTCCATGGTGCTGAAATCTCTGGATTTATCTGATTCAAGATCTTTGGAGAAAAGTTCAAGTATCTGTCACCCAAATAATCACAGTTTAATAAATGTCATGAAGGTGTATCACTTGTCTGAGAGCTCATCATGTTGTATCTGCTTCCTTCAACAAGCCTTTAACACTCATGCTAAAAGTGTATTCTTCTACAATCTGTGCAATCTTCCAGTCACATGAAGTATCCTGGACCCATGAGAAAACAGGACCACCGTGAGAGGATGCACATGAAAGATATAGCAGACAAGCAGTCATCAAGAAGGCAAAGACTGCAAACATAAGGTTTGAAAATACCCGTAATTATCCTCTCCTTGTGCAATTTCTCACATTTATTTAGATCTATGTCAGTGATCTGTGTCAAAGACTTCTATGATTGTCATATGCCAGTATATCATATGTGAGAAGTTGCCAGTCATGCTCAAATCCTTTATATTTTTTGTTTTCTTGTGGTTGCTGACCATTTCATTGTGCATGTAGGTGGTTAGGGGCGTTCGTTGGCTCACAGCGAGAAGTCTCCCGTCTGACAGGAGCCTCTCTGTGTGGAGTTTGCATGTTCTCCCCGTGCATGCGTGGGTTCTCTCCGGGTACTCCGGCTTCCTCAACAGTCCAAAGTAATTCTCGTTAGGTTCATTTGTGACTCTTAATCACCCGTAGGTGTGAATGTGAGTGTGGCTGGTTGTCTGGCTCTATATGTCAGCCCTGTGATTGACAGGCGACCAGTCCAGGGTGTACCCGCCTCTCGCCCAATGACAGCTGGGATCAGCTCCAGCCGCCCCGTGACCCCGAACAGGGAAAGCGGTATAGATAATGGATGGATGGATGTCGTGGTTAATCATCACTCTCACGCCCCTTGTCATTGGTTTGCAGTTGTAAACATTTATTAAAACATTCAACATTACATAAACAACAGTCTCACATCCATTTTAAATAAATATACGTGTAAGCCACAAAACAGAGAGTTCAATAAATATTAGTAAATAAATAGCATTCAAATAAAAATGTCCTTTGGTAGAGACGTTGCAGTTCCATTATTAAGATGGTAAGACTTCATCTTTACTTCGGAGCTGCAAGAGAACAAGAGAGAAATAACTCTGTTATTAGGAACATCCATTTTTTTATGAGTTAGAATATCCTCAACTTTTCTAAATTGCCAAACTTGTATTTGATCATTACATCACAGCTGAGTCTTGTTTTCTTCTTGATTATAAGATGATTTGCATGATCTCACACGTCTTAAAAAGTGACTTCATTGGCTTGTACTTACTGTATTTGCCGACCGTGTTGCAGCCCAGCGAGCTCATGGATCCTATCCGGTCCATCCGTCGGCCGAAGCAGCCGGAGGACCTCCTGGACGAGTCGTTGCGGACGCTCTTCAGGTTCTTGGCAGACAGAAACTCTCTGATCATCTCCTCGTCCAGGCCGGTCTGAGGCTGCTGAACATCTGCTGCTGCTGCCTCGTCCTCGTCCACGTCCACACCGTCCCTCTCTGCAGGGACTCTCTGGTCCACTTCAGTCTGCTCGGACACGGACTCCTCCAGTCTGTGAAGGAGCACCTGCAAGATAGAAGACATGCTTAGTCCAGTTTATTAAAGATAAACATTTAATCATTGCAGTGAGGCATATTTTGGACTCAAAGAAGAAGCAGTATGTGTCACATTTCTTTACGTCTCCTGACTTCTATTGAACAACTACAACAATGCAGAATGATTTTGGTATTTATCTGATTCTTTAAGTGTTCAAGTGAGTGCATTTGCAAAAAAGCTTTCAAAAATGGATGAGCTTTTTCCTATTGCAATGCATTGAAAGCACATTTTTAGACCCTTGGAGACTTTCTTTATCTGAAGGTAACCTCACTAAATTCTTCTTTATTCTCTGATTACACTTAAAATTAGTCACTAAGAGCACAAATATAGCTTCAGTTAAAATCACATTAAGTCCAAGAGGTCAACACAGAGAGTTTGAACGACAATAAAAAGGTTTCCAGTCTTCTCCTTATCTTGTAAAACTAGCTCGATAAATCAACTTAAATCCTTCTGTTCTGCTGCTGTAGATCGACAAAATCTTCCTCAAGGACCCAGACTTTCCAAACCCCAGTTTCAGCCTTTGCAGACTCACCTTTAAGATGTCCATGTCGGTGTCCGTCAGGCCGGTGCTGATGGGATACGAGGTGATCAGCTGCAGGTTTAAGATGAGCAGCAGGCCGCAGACAGGAACGGAGGACAGATGCATGTTTCTCTCTGAGTTCCTCGTGTCACTGGATGGATGGATGCTCTTAGGCGTCTTTCCCTGGTTGCTGTTTGGATGTTGGATGCCACACCAGCACCTCTCCGCTCTTTTATGCTTCAGCAGGACTCACGTAGGAATGTCAGGAATTGGACTTGCATTCCTGACACCTGATTCTGATAAGAGGAGCTGTCGGAAACTGCTCCTTTTAAAGCGCTGTCTCTTAGATATGGGGCATTCGTATGACATAGCTGCTTCCATACAACACTTTGTTTCAGAAACATACTCCCCCCCCCCCACAACACGGGACATTGTTGTCACTGAGCTACGGGAAGTAGTAAACGAGAAGACAGTGTGACCGTGTAGCTAAATTTGGGTGAGGACGTGAGTGTGTGAGAGTAGTCTTGTGGTTTGTGAGTCCAGTCGTCGATGACAGAAGTTCTTCATGGAACCACGAGGACCCTACAAACAAAGAAAAGACTCAAGAACCAAAGGGGGTAGGGGGCCATTTTATTTCAGTTCTGGCTTTAGAGACATCCTTTGTCCATGGGTATTACACCTTTTTATGACTTTGTGCGATGCTTGAGTCAATAATAAAACCTGCAATCAGCTCTTATCACGAGATAAACGCAGAAGTGTTGTGTAGATGCTGCCATTAGAACCACTGCATCCTGCACTGAACTTCTGCAAAATTCACTAACGATCATCAAGCTGCATTGAAGAACATTTGAAGCTACAGATTGAGACCATAAAGTCATTAGGAAAATGTTTACTGAGGGAATAAATCAACTGCAGTCGGAACATTTCAGCATATTGAATCAGGAGCAGAATGCCTCTATTACCATTGTGAGGAAACTAAGAGTGCATTTTAGCTGTGTCTCAGTTGGTAGAGTGGGTCGTCTCTCAACCGGAAGGTCGGGGGGTTGGATCCCCAGCTCCTGCAGCCACATGTCAGATGTGTCCTCGGGCAAGAGACCTAACCCCAAGTTAAGCTGCTAAGTCATTGGCGAATGTGTATGAATGGATTAGTTTCTTCTGATGGACTCTTTACACAGCAGCCTCTACCATCAGTGTGTGAATGTGTAGGTGTGACCTGCGGTGTGAAAGCTGTCAGAAGGCTAGAAAAGAAATATACAAGCTCAAGTCCATTTACCATTTGTTTTTTACAAACAACAAAATTGTACTCCTTTCTAACCAGAATAGTCGCCCCCTGCTGTTCATTAGAAAGAATGCACGTTCAAGTCACAGTGAGTGACTGAAGCCTTTACATTCAACCGGTTTTTTAAAAATACGTCTGACAGCGGGCTGATAAGTTAATAAAATAGACAGTTTTCTTTCAAGGTGTAGATAGTTTTGAATTTACTGAGAATTGAAGTAAGTGTAACAAGTGTGCCTGATCTCCCCTACAACTACATCACCTCCCTCTGCAGTGTAGCATGTAGCATTAAAGACTGAAATACTTTATCTCCCTCAAGAACCTCTCATTCGTACTCACTGCAGGCGCAGATTCAAGTGTGATTATTTTGTCCACAGCGCTGCGTCAGAAGGAGCTTTAAAAGGTATTAATGTGTAGTTGAATCACAGGCTTTGAGAGAGTAGAGTGGTTGACATTATTAAGATCATTTGATTGTTTGCTGACATCAGAGTTAAACTGTAACTAGCAAAAGGCATTTCTCGAAGAAATGATTGCGCGTAAAAGAAGCTTTTGGAAAATCCATGCGTGCGTAAAAGACATGCTACCCACCAGACTGTAGTGAGCCTTTTCCTTTACATTTAGATTGAAGAAGGCAAAGAGTGTATTCACTGTCGAGCTTCTTGGTGTGCGGATCTTGTTTGCTTTTCTTTACACATTCCTGTTTTTGGATTCAGCACCCTCTGAGGGATGTGCGTGTCTGTGTGTTTTTTGATTTGTTTTAATGAACCTGAACCTTCACTAACACAATCTGAACAATCAAGAGTTTTCTGTTCTTGTTGGTCAAAAGCTTTCGGTGGAATCTGCAAACTTGTATTGACATTTACTCCTCTTTGTTTAACCCTTCACCTGGACTTCTTTATTCTCTTGTTCTCCACAGGTGAAGGTAAATATCCTCCTGCACGCTTACAAATATCCGGAGGCTACTCTTTTATTTCTCGAGTCCATTTCGATTATTAAAGAGTCGATGTGTTTTTTGGAGGTCACCGGATGTGTCGCGTGCAGGAGCTGCAGTAGGTTTGATTTCAAACCTTTACTGACTTTTGTTGACTTCTAAATTCTTTATGAGGCTCTAACTTTTACTGAAGTCAAACTGTGGCTGCGAACAAACGGACCGAAAACATGAACTTTGATTTTAAACATCAAGTCACAAAATGTCCTCGTTAAGAAGCAAGACACGTTTATCTCTAAATCTGCGCGATGTTCTCACCTCAGATATTTCAGATCAAACACAATAATTCAAATAATAAAATTAATTACAGCTACATGTCCTCCCTATTGAACGAAGCACTTTATTTTGGTGTGAAAAGCATCATCCAGTTAGGGAACAAATCACTCTGACTCAGCGAGTATGCAAAATATGTTTTTACTGCATCACAATCTAAAACAAGGCAACACTACTTCATCCAACAAGAAGAAAAATAAATAAATAATAAATACATCGACAATAATTTATTCATTTTTAGCAGCTCACATGTGGAAAGTAATAATAAAAGGAAGTCACAGTCCTGAATCTGAACCGTGTGGAGGAGAAGAAGAAGAAGATCCGCCCTTTAAAGTGTCAGACAGCTCAGAGACTGACAGGAGATCCTTCATCCACCCCAGTCTGTGGACGACACAACAGAAGCATCATATTAAAACATGTTATTGCACAAGATGTAAAAGAGCTTTGTTACATTTTTATCACATCAGAAGAAGGCATGTGTATGTGCCCAGGTGCCCTTGAGCAATGGGAGCTGCAGCTGCTGCAGTGGTGCAGCTGCTCCTAAACAAAGATGAGGACTGTGAAGCAGCAGCGTCAGCTGAGTCAGTTTCCCACCTTGTCAGGGCACTTTAATTTAAAATACTAAGAAATTCAATTAAAATGCATCACTAAAATCTCAAATGTAATCCAAGTGAGGCTTAATGACCCTGACTTTTTTTAATCTAGCCTGTTAAATCCCTAAAGAAGAGTTCATTTTTCTGCTTTGGACCGGAGTGTGCTGCGTTATGTTTTACCTTTAATGAGGATTTGCATGAAAAGATGATGTCAAAGGTAAACAAATCCTGTGTTGTAATCATGTATTTATTCACTAAACTTACTGGACTAAAAAAATGGGGAGAAAAACATTATTTATTGAAAAGTATGCTTTTTCCTTCATGTTCTTTCGCTCCCCCCCCCCCAGATAATCTGCATCGTTCTGATAATATTTTGTTTCTTATATTTTCAGAAACACGTCCCTATACTGTAATGCATTTCTTTATTTCATAATATAAATCTGAAAGGTAATTATCGTGCAGAAGCTGATCCAAAACTGCATCATTTTTCTGCAACTTAAAAAGCTAAAGTGACAAAACCTCTCTGTACCATCACGACAAGAAAGAAAAATCAACTTAAAGTTCTGTGCTGACAAAATATGAATCACATGTCGGTGTTTGCAGCTTCTCACCTTCAGCATCCCAGCCCGCTGAAGGAGCCGATCCTCTCTAACCGGACCCCGAAGCAGCTCCTCAGCCCGCCCTTCTTGTACCGGCTCCACGAGCGCTTGGAGGTCCGCATCAGGTCTTTGAAGAGACGCGCGAGGACGTTGTCTTTGGCCGCCTGCAGCGCGGAGTTTCTGGGGTCCGAGGAGTCCCAGGGGTGCTCCTCTGGGGCTCCGAACAGAGACTTATCCGTGTTTGCATCCTTTACCTCAGCATCCACCTCCTCATCTGAGGAGTACAACGGCGCGCTATTGAGCTCCTCTTCTAAAAGCTGCTTCAAAGTCTGCGGGGGGAAATGAAACACAGAAACTTTATATCTTAATCACATCCAAGTCACTTAAAAGTCTCTCTATGATGATTAAATATATATTATACAAAGCCTTATCATGAAGGTGAACTTACCTGTAAGTCAGACACAGGTTTGGCTCTTACAACATTTAACAGCAGAACCAAAGAAAAGCAGCAAACGCAGATATTTGGGTTCATTTTCTTTTGCAGGTGTTTTTTTTTTTAACTATCTGTATTTCAGCTGGTGGCGCGCGCTTCCCTGCTCGTCCCTGCTCCTGTGTCTCGCGCTGACCAGGTGCCTCCTTTATACGCGACCTGATTCCATCACGAGGCCTGGGAAAATTAACGAGGTGTGACTAATGCTGCCACACGTGGGAGTGTGGAGGCTAACCTGACTGTAAGATGGAGACTGGAGGTGTTCACAGGTTCAAACTCCTCTCTGAGGCAGTGACTCTTGAGTTTGAGTTTGTATTCGCTTTGTTTGGAATCATTTCTTCTAAAGTTTTAACTTGAGGTCCCATCAGCACCTTGTTTCTTTTCCCCACAGGAATGTGCATAAAACAAAGTATGTAAGTAATAAAGTTAAAAAGAGAGAAATCTCTGCAGCTGTTGATCCAAATTTATAAACTTTATTCGTACATTTTCTGCACGCTGTTGCTCCTCAAACAGTCATGCCCAATCAGCAGGATATCCTGTTTAGTAATCATGCCACCAGACAGCAGAGTGATGCCATCATCAATGTTTAACCAATCATTTCTTTCTGCATTAACTGACAAGGTCTGCAAAAAAGCTGGACACTGTTTCACCTGCAGGTTAACCGAAACGTTTAAAGCCTCCACGCCGTGTTTCAGACCGAAACACAAACAAACGTTTTCACCTTGTATTCGTCTCAGGAAAATGGCGTTCGAATGAAATGTGTTGATTTGAGTTGGATCAATCCATTGCATGAACATTAGGCTGTACTGATGAGCCGAAAAAAGTCAAGTCATATTAAAGCTGCTTTCACACCTGCACAAAACATCTGAAAGAAGTTTTTTGGGTGAGTAGATGTGTGAAACGCAAACAGCCTCATTTTTTACTCTGACTTTATCTGAAGTTTCTCCTACCAGCACCCCTAGTATTTTCTCTGCAGAACGTTTACTGCAGGATATAATCAGGAGAATTCACCTCGAGTGAGTGGGAGGGGGTGGTGACATTTATTCCCTGTGATCTGTGCACGACCATACTGTCTGCACGCCACCGCTACGATCTCCGTGCTCTAATGAACCTGCTGCATTCTGTTTCCTGTTCTCCAGTATGTTCTTCTCCACTCTTTAGTTCAGATTGTGATTCTGTTCAACTACACGTAGCATTGATAGAAAGACAGATATTCTCATGATAGCGTCGTCTAGAGGACTTTGTTGCCTCGTCCGCAACTTGTGCGTCATTTTTTTAACGTCTTGCCTGAAATATCGACCCGACATATCGACCCTTAGTAGAAAGATATTTGTTCCTTTTTTTAAGAGTCAATTGAAAATGATTCTTCTGAAGCTGATTTATTTTGCAGCATTTAAAGTGACTCAAACAAACTCAGATCCACATTCATGTTTCTGCAGCTTTTACGAAGTTGATGAAGGTTTTTAACATCTTACGTGTCTGTCGTTCTTTTTGTGTGTTTATTTAAGACAAGCTCGTTCTTCACCTGCAGTAAATCTGTGCTTACAAACCTTTGTGATATTCTTGATCTACTTTCTGTTTAGTCACTGAGTGTAAACACCAGTGAATCAAACATTTCTCTCTCTTTTTCTGGCTCAGCTCATACACACACCTGCAGAGTTCAGGTAGGTCTCAGAGGAGCTGCTGAAAAATGAAGATTCGTTCGAGGTTTGTCAAACGTGTGTGTGCGTGCGTCTCTGTGCTCACACTCCCATCATTCCCCCTTCCTCCCACTCGACTGCCCGCCCTCCTTCCAGACAAGCACCGGGGGTAAATGATGAGCGATTAGCCCTGGACGCGGTGAGGCTGAGCACACTGTGTGGAGGAGGACGGAGGCTAATTGACATTTCACCAGCTTCTCGTCTGGAGGGCTATCACATGAAATTGACTCAACCCTCAGGGCGGCACTCAACCTGCAGCTGTTTTTTTTTTCATGTGCAGAATCGGAGTTCTGGCAACTCGATGCGTTTGTCGTGTAACACTGAGGAGTTAAGTAAAGCCAAACTTTTCACAAGAACATAAAGTGATCCTCTTCCAGTTTGATTTAGTTTTAAGTCAAATGAGCAGAGCCAGAGGAAGATGTCAGACCCTGGAGCTAAAGTATTACCATTAAAAAAAGATGAGACACAGAGAACATCTGCAACATCTGCAGGAGACTCAGAACTGATAGAGCAAAAACTCTGACAGCTGGTGAAAGATGCACGTCTTCTAACATCTTCAGACATGTCTCCACGATCTCACAGAGCCCCAAACACCAGCTCGGTGTTTTTTCAACAGTGTCATCAGCTTGTAAACCACTGGGACATTCTGGCTACAGCGTCCTCTTGTCCGGTGTCTCAGCGTGTTCAGCGTGGATCATAACCTCACAGCTCTGCAGGAAATGTAATTTAGTGTCATATCCGATAAGTATCTGTAGAGAGAGGGCAGCTTTTGGTTTTACCTCAGGCACACCTGATGTGCTTAAAATGATTTGATCGCTTTAGTGCATATCACAATAAAAACTAATTACATCAAGGAAACCACTAAAGCACACTGAGAAAGACCCAGTGCAGGTGAGAAACAGCTTTCCTTGTTATTGCTTAACGGGATATTCTTAAAACCAATAGAGTCCTCTTGACCACATCACTGATTTGGTGCACGTGTCGTAAGAAAGCCGTGAAGAAGCAGAGCTGGCACAACTTCACTTACTAACACGGTGCACGGAGAGTGAATGGCTTGAAGAGGTCGAAAAGTTCCAGCAACACTCGTAATATGAAGATCAACTTTATGAACAAATTAGACCTACGAGTTTCGGCTTGTGGCCTCAATGAACATATTTGTTCATCCTGTGTTGTGTTGCTGGAGCATTTTGACCTCTTCATGTCTTAACGAAGCCTGCAGCTCCCCTCTCTACAGGAGAGTTTTTACTTTAAGAGCAGCTCACATTCACCTGGGGCTGTATTCACGAAGCCTTCTAAATACTAAGAGTTGCTCCTAGTGACTGAATTCTTAGAAAAGTCTCAGAGTCATGACATTTTCTAAGAATTTCCCCTCAAAATTCTTAGAAAATGTCCCCTCAACATCCTGATAAATATGACAGTTATTCAAAAAGCTTCTTAGCCCTGAAGAGAACTCCTGAGGTGTCAAACTGTGAGGAGGAGTGAGGAGGACTTCGAACAGGATGAAGAGTTTCTTAAGCTGAGGAGAAAACAGAGACATTGTCTGCAAACACGACATGAAGACTATTATTGAATCATAGTCGGGCAGAACAGACTAAAACGATTCATGCAGACATTTCAATGTATCTATGACTTTTTCTAGTACAAAGTGAGACATGCATGTTGAGTTTCACTACATGTGGTTACCTCCACAGGTGCATCCAATCACTGATTGAGGCTCTGAATAAAACAATCAGCATGTGAAGAAGCTGCTGCACAAGTGAGCAAAGTCTGTATTACAAGTTATCACACAGATGCTAATTTCATAGTGTTCATAATTACACAACGTCTGACTGGATTCTATGATTGACTTTTTTTCTTCATTATTTTGGATTAACCAATCACAGCTTCTGAAAAAATGTGCCATACCTAGCAACGGGGTGGACCACGCCTCCTCACGAAGATAAACATTAATATCTCTTCCTCGCTCAGAGTCGTTCTGAGAAGGTTCCTGAATCACTCCTAAGCTAAAAGTCCTTGCTAGGATTTTTAAAGCTAAATTAGGATTCTCAAATGAGAGCTTTTTTTGATAAATTGATGAGCCTGTGTCCCGTGTCAATGTTTTGTTTCAAGAGGAAAGTTCACGTGACTAAATCAGTCAACAATACGTCTTCAATGAACCCTGTAGGTCTCTGCAGGTCTCTGCAGAGGACTGAGCAGCTGATGCAGAGTGCAGGTTTTCACTCCTGCGCAGGTTGTTTAGACCAGCTGACATTTCAACCTCTCTAACTGTCATGCAGATGAAGTATGTAATCCAGCCTCCATCGTTCCCCTCCATTAGAGGCCTTAATTAGACCATCAGACCTCATCATCATGAACCATGGAGGTAAAGAGCTCTGAAATAAGAAGCACACACACTGACGTCAGTACTGTATGTCAGCTAACACAGCGGTGGTTCCCATCACGAGGAACACCCACTGAAATGTCTGAGAGAAGAACCATATTGGTTATAATATGCAGCAAGAGATTGAGACGTACAAGTCAGTCGATATCAAATATTTACCGTATTCACAAACCTTCTGAGAATCCTCTCAGAGAGCTCCTAACTTAGCATACAAATCAGGGATTGGCTTCCTGAGAAAACAGTTGACCTGAATAGTTCAGACTTTGTTTGCTACACATTCATCAAAGAGCCAGAATCATGACAATGCCAAGAGGCAGTGGCAAGTAAGGTGAAAGCCAACTGAGTGGAGCCGTCTTTGTCATCCTTTCTTCCTAACACATAACCATTTATGAGAAAACATGAACACTAACTCAATGATGTAAAGAGAGAACACTTAGACGTTGACCTTTCAAAGAAAGCAGAAAGTGTAAAGTCACGTCACAGATCATTTCAGTGTTGGTGCTCAGAGTTTGATAATCATTCCAAGTAAAATCATGACGTCATGCAAGGTGGTCCTATTCAGGCATCTTAAAACAACCTGCCCGTAAAACTGACACAATTCAGCAACGACAAAAAGAAGCATCACCAGAAGCTGACACACCGTGAGACGCTTCAAACGGAAACACCAAGAATGGTAAAACCTCAGACCTGGTTATGACTAACTTCCTGACACTGTTTGAACCCGGAGCTGTGCGGCGTGAGCAGGGAATGTATCACCTGATAAATGATGGGACAGAGAGACACTCAGGGATGCCATCCTTTCAGCACCGTCCCACCACTTCCTCTCTTCACAGATTAGATTATCACCGACACGATGCAGGAAGTGTCCTCAGCTGTCTGCGTCAAACCGGCTCAGCAAAACCTCACTCTGCTTTTTAATGAAGCTGAAGCGTTTCAGTGAAAAGTTTACCATTTACCCACTCACACTGTTAAATCTGTAACTCATTATCAAGCTGTTGAATTAAACAGAAGATATAAACAGTTTTGTGGCGTTCCCCCTGGATGTGTTTTAGGGCCTCTTTCTATATCTTCACATTCTGTCTTCTCTCTTTCTCTCTGACCTTCCTCCAGTTTGCAGGTCAATCATTTGCATCTTCATGTAATCACTGACAACCGTTCCAAAAATAGCCGGTAAAACCCGCCTCCATAAACATGACGGCAGATCTGAATTACTTTTTAACTTTACAGGCTTGTGGTTATTTCTGGACGGTTGTTATTGAGAGTATTCAGCGTGGGTGTATTTATCTTCGTGATGGATTGGAGAAAAGTTCTGAAGTGAATTTAAAAACGCTCAGTGTAGAAATAGTGTCTGTTCTCCCTCGTCCTCTCTCCGCCTGTTAATGTGTCCACTGCAGTTTAATCACTAAACTGAGATTTGAGACTGAGATTAGCAGAATTTGACAAAACATATCCTGGGTTAGAACTGGTCACCTTCTCTTTGCACAGTTCATCCATTTTTCGATTGGACTCAGACTTTTGATTGACACCTCATTTGGTCAATTACGACCTTTCATTCGCTTTTCCCCAACCTGTAGTAGCCAATGAGAGTCTGAGTTGAAATGAGGTGTCTGTTCTTGTTCTGATAAACCACGCCATTTGCACGCGATTGTGCCGATGACGGCGTTTCTTATAGCCAATGATATTCTAAACACGTTGCTGCTGCAATCATTAACTGGCATCCCGAAAGCACGAAGAGTGTTTTCTGCGGTTTCTTGTAAGATTTTCAACCCATTCAGAAACTGCAGTGTTAGCTTTCTGAAGAGACCTTATATGTGCGTGTACTCCTAATAGTTCGAGAACAGTATTCTGTTTTCTTGAGGTATCACTGGAAAGGCGTCTTTACAGGATCTGTTAGGGTTCAATTAACATTTATTTTAAACAGTTAACCACTGAGCTCAGACGATCATAGCTGGTGCACTTTGTGAGCCGTTACTTCAGCGTCGCTCCCTCTGCTCCACCTTGCCGGCGGTTGAAGCTGCAGCAGAACAACGTTTAACCTTCATGTTTCCCATCAGGCTCTCCGTCTATTCCTGTCCTAGACTGATCCCAGACTCCCACAGCGTTGCATCATGCCTTCCCCTTCCCCTTCCCGCCGGCTGTGGAAACACTAGCATGTTGTTAATGTGACCCCTCTAGTGCCACCTTTACACAGATAAGGCTATTTTCAGTCCACAGGGCTGGTGTTGCATATATTTAGTGTTAGTTCATGCTATTTTTAACACGCTCCACCTAAATAAACCACAGAAGTGCTTTTCTCAGTCATTCTTCTCTTTTACGGGTTTTTAGTTTGTGTGTTTACATTTATTTAGAGGAAATAGTGTAATAAATACTATTATCAAACACGTCAGTGGGTCAGATTGGTGCTGCAGATATCCACCCACTTGTTAATAAAATGAGTCATATAGCTCCTTCAGTTTCGGTCTTTATTACGGCGTCTAATTAACTCCGTGTGTCTGCTAAGTGATGGCTCTGATCGCTGTGCAGACGCCTTAATCCTCATTAGCTGAGCCTTAAGTCCACTGCGCTGGGAATACGCTGCCCTTTTTTCATTTCACACTTTGCTTTTGTGACATTTAATTACCTTCATCTGCGTTACACGATTGAGTCACTGACCTCGACTGCTTTTTTAAAGCCGGGTTACTTAATATAAAGAAGTCAACATCCAGTGGACCGTGGCGTGTAGTGGCTGTAACCAGAGAATAAAAACGTGTGGCTGTCTGAAGTTTAAGGAATCATGTTGGACACGCTCTACTGTCTGTTCAAAATGAATCAGAGGAATCTAGAAGTACGCCTTCAGTGCTTTTTGTAACTTTTTCCCTGTTGAATTCGTACTAAAGCCGCACCCCCAAACCGAGGTACGGACAAAAGGTACAAACCCAACTGTGACTTCTGTGTACGTCACAAGGCTAACGGCGCCTGTTAAAGATACAATATGTAGATTCAGCCGCCAGTGGGCGCTCAATCAATAATACAATAACAAAAGATGACGTTGAGGCTGGCGGGGAATCATGGGAGTTCTCTCTGCTGCCCCCCGATGAAAACGACCTCCGAGTTGATCGTAGTCAAGACGAACGGGTGAAACTGACCTGAGGAAGAGAAAATGTTTACAGACGAGTTAATGTATCAGAGTATAATCTACATGACGTTTTTATCACAGCAGCACAAACAGCAACAGTACGGCAGCTTTCAGAAGCAGCTCGCAGCTTCCTTGAAAGATTTAATTAAGATTCTTGTTATACAGAGTCCGTTACTCCCGTCTTTCATTCAAAGTGTTTCTCCAAAGCAACAAAACATCAAAATATTTTCCACATTTGAACTCTCCATTTGCCTCGGAGACAAACTTCTCACCCAGATGTAAAGAGCTGCGTACAATGTCATTAAAACCTCTTTAGCGCCCCGCTCACCCTTCCGCTGGCCTCCCACCGCGTCCTGACAGATATCAATGGCATTACCTCGGGGCTGCATGGACCCCCCACGGTCTCGAAGGTCTCTGGAAACGAACACACAAAGAGCAGAGAAAAAGCCACGCACACTCACAGACACACAGCGTCGTCTAAAGGTGAAATGCTGTTCTGACGCCTGCATGAATAACAGCGCCACGGTTTCACCTGAAAATAATGACCTGCTCGTTTTAAAAAGGGAAGCTCATTACTTATTACTCGATATGTGTGGACCTGAATATGGACTTGACCTTCATAATGGATCTGGTTGCTGGACTTCGTTAGTGTGTTCTGTAAGTAAGCAAATGTGGAAAGAACAAAAGTGCTCAAATTTGCACGTCGGCCCAAATGCCCTGAAAGGTACAGGCGTTCCTTCACTGGCATTATTCATCTCAAACCTTGTGCTGCAATAAAAAAGCTTCCGTGTACATCTTAAGAGTTAAACACGGCCCACGCTGACTTTTAAAATCTCAACAGATGTTTAGAGTGAGAGCGACCCCACACATGACGACGACTAATGACAGATCAAACTGTTTTGTTCCCGTTTGGAGAGCAACGACATGACTGACACAGCACGCCACACACGCTAACAGATTCATTTACCAACAACCACTTTAGCGTTGTGATTCTAAAAACCTAAAATCTAAATCTCTCAATGCGACTTTCAAGTAAACAAACACGGCAGAATACTGAACTCTAATGATGACCCCGATGACTGATGATGGTTTTATGGACGTTTTTCATTTTCACCTGGCTGCAAACCAAACTTCGAAGGCGTGAACATGGGCCGTACATGTTACAGCGCCGCTGGAGGTGAGTGAAGGTGTTTCCACACCTAACCTGATTGGTTCAGTTAAAATGAACTCGAGTCTGTTTGCCAAGTTAGTGTGGTTTGTTTACGCTGGTGTGAAAGCTGTCAATCAAATCCTGGTGCGGATCAAACAATCGTGCAGAGCCCGCCTGAAAAGGTGGGTCTCTGTCCACTTTTATCCGGACTCTGGTGCGGTTTATTTGTAGTAAGAACATGAACCGACCGGTATTAGACCTAACTGCAGGAAGTAACCCGCGTGGGCCCTCTCTGTTCATCGTCACTGAACATTAAAGACCACAGGCAGACCTGACGGAGATTCAGAATCAGTTTGGGTGGATGAGCAGGTCCTGGTTCAGGAGGATTAACGTGGTCCTTCTCCTGAACTGTCTTGATAAGCGTCTTCAGTGACTCCAGAATATCAACATGTTATTCTAGAGCCTCTTTTTCGAACTTTATCGTTTGCCTACAGTGATAAATACAAACAATATAAAAACTGAGGAGCAGGGCCGTGTAGTCGTCTGTCCATTTAGAAACTGTAGAGTGTCTTTGGAGCAGCCACAGCCAATCAGGACTCAGCTAGTCTTTGTTTACTTCACGAAATTCTGACCAATCAGAGAGCATTTTCCTCGTGCGTCACACATTCTGGTCCGCTTGTAAATGTCCCCGTGTGAGCACAGACCAAACTTGAGGTAATTATGCAACAAAAGTGGATCCATGATGCAGACCAGAGCAAACGATCTATAGGTGTGAAAACGGACTCATCCTGCTGAGGTCGTTATTCTTCTTTCTTCAGTCAGCTTGCGTCCCAATTAGTTACTGTTTCGTTCAACGGGACGATCCACGCAGTGTACGCTGTCCTCAGGGTTCCCCCACACACAACAGGATGTTGGATAGTAAATATTAAGCATGTTTAATATTTTAAATTTCAAATTGGTGCGGCCACGACGTTGTGCTCAGCAAATCGGATCTTTCCCGTAATCTGATCTACTGAGCAGTTCAGATTTTTAAATCTAAAATGAAAGACCTGGAGGCAGATTCCACAGGATGTCGATGTTTTGAGCTCGAATTACTCCCACATTTGACTCATGGATGGTTCTCTTTGAATGCCAGTTGAGGGTTTTGTAAATCGTACTGTCTCCCTTTTGCGTGTCTGTCTGTAACTGCTGCTGACTGTCTGAGCCTTAAGCTCAACGGGACAGACCTGGTTAAATAAAGGTTACAAATCCTAGAGCCAAAAATCAAAAGGTTGTAACAATAAAAGTATGACATGGCACTCTTTGATTTGTCCCTTCAGGGCTACTGTACCTGCGGAGAGCTGAACTCTTTAGGACTGATTGACCGACTGTACCTCCTCCTCCTCCTCCCAAAGAGTCTGCAGTTTTCCTGCCCACAGCATCAAAGCTGGAGTTAATGGTGCATTCAGGAGCTCCTCATCAGCCCAAAATAACCTCGAAATTCTAAACACACATTTTCAGAAGTTCAGAGAAAGCTGCAGATAAACAAAACTCAGAAGACTAGAATAGAACTATACAAGCTCCAGTCCATTTACCATTTACCACCACTGACGTGCAAACACATCTACAGTATCTGCGCACAGACGCACACTTAAGCGTGCATGAACACCTGTTCTTACCACCTTTTATAAGGTCTTTCTATGTTAAACAATAGGTGGAATATTCAGCTGAAGGCAACTGTACAAACCTGCATGCATGCACACTTCTGAATGTAAAATTACTTTACTTGCTTTGGCTATGCAAAGAGGCTACAGTTCTACAAGCGGATGGCCCGGGTTTAAGTCCGACCTGTGGCTCTCTCATGTCGACATCGCAGTGTGACAGTGGAAGGAAAAGAAACATCACCAGGTGAATTCATAGCCGAAACAGGTGTGAGTTTCGAGGATTAAAAGCTGAATTAAAAGAAATAAGAATAAAAGAGGCTCACTTTTGCTTCAGCTGAATTTCAGATGTGTTAACCCAGAATACCACAGAAGGAGGACTGGGATTTAGTACCATTATAAGCCCAAAAATAAGACGCTAACTCTTTGACAAGGAACACTTAAAGTACAGATTTATAAAAAAAAAAATACAGTGGCATCCTTTAATGGTGTCTTATCAGGAAGGTGTGCAAGAAAGCAAAAAGCAGGCCATCACATTACAGCCCGTATGAGCCCGGTGACGATTGACCTGCTCTTCTTCTAAGGCCTCTGTGCTTCACATTTATTGACATGTCAACCGAGTTACAGCTACTGTGTGATAGCTCAAAAAAGCCAAACTTGATGCTCCTCATTCAGCGTCGTTAAAAAGATTATATAACCAAAGAAGGAAGGTAAATTGAGCGAGGAGACGATGGAGCAGAGAGAGAGCGAGAGTCAGACAGAAAGTGTGTTCTCTCTAATCACTGCAGCGCTGCAGCCATCACGCCGTCCCCCCTTGTGACAGTTTTATTATCAGAGCTGGTATGCAACACAAGAGTAATTTCCCCTAATGATCTCAGCCGCCTTCCACACCTCAGGACAAGTGAGTGTGGCTGACATGAGGGGAGGGGGGAAGGGACGGGGGAGGAGAGGGGAGAGATAATAAATACAGGAAGGAGAGAACAAAAGGAGGAAAAAGACGATGAACTGAACACTAATAATCCAATTTATAGAACTGTGACATTCAACAGGTAGTTTACAAATCTCCACCTCTCATTGTAGCTTCAAACATTTATTTACTCACATCCTCACATCAAGTTGGGACGCAGTGTAAAATGTAAATAAAATGTTCTTTTAATACCTTTATTGTAGAGACAGTGGGCAGAGTCGGATTTTGAAGAGAGAGAGAGAGAAGAGGGACAGACATGCAGGAAAGAAGCCACAGGCTGGATCTGTACCCGGGCCGCTACAGCCTCTGTACATGATGCGCACAAACCAACCACAAGGCCACTGGTGCCCCGTGCAAAAAAAGTGCCATATGTGCAGGGTATCCACGCCTCGTGCACTAATGCACCCCCATATACCATCACTGATGCTGACTTTAGAACTGAGCGCTTTTAACAATGATGATTTTGATGATGACGATGGTTTTGTTTGATAAAGATGATGATATTTAGGATGGTTTTGATGCTGATTAGGACTTTCAAGAAGAGCTGTCGATGTTGTGCTCTGCCTCTGTCACTTCCTGTCAGCACCTGTGCTCTGCCTCTGGTCACTTCCTGTCAGCACCTGTGCTCTGCCTCTGGTCACTTCCTGTCAGCACCTGTGCTCTGCCTCTGGTCACTTCCTGTCAGCACCTGTGCTCTGCCTCTGGTCACTTCCTGTCAGCATCTCTGGTCACTTCCTGTCAGCACCTGTGCTCTGCCTCAGGTCACTTCCTGTCAGCACCTCTGGTCACTTCCTGTCAGCACCTGTGCTCTGCCTCAGGTCACTTCCTGTCAGCACCTCTGGTCACTTCCTGTCAGCACCTGTGTGTCCGATCATACTTAAAGCTGTTAGTTTGCACTTCCTGACGTTGTTTCCTCCTCTCTACATCCTTGCGTTGTTCTTACTCTCTGATGTTCGTCGCTTTGAATAAAAGCGTCTGATAAATGAATAGTATATTTTTAAACAACTGGACACTCTCTCTCCTCTCTATCCTGGACGACGAGGCATCCAGAATTTCCAGACAGGATTTCAAATTTTAACCCATCAGACTTTAGGAAAGTTTCCAACTTCGCCTCAGTCGATCGTAAATGTGCCCTGACCTGGAGAAGCGTTTCTGGCTTTGGTTTTTAGTTTTTCTTTTGCATGGTGGATTTTTTAGCTTCCACTTGTGAATGTGTAGAAACTCCTGATCTCGTATATCTCGTTATCTCACTATCTTGATAAAACAACGCACAACATTCTCATGGTCACTGTGACAGAGCGGACCACGACATGCCATGCTACCATTACACTGATGAGGTGAGTAAAGACTATTTCTGTGATTGTTTTGTGTTTTTGCAACTCTGAGGGTAAGAGATGAATAAGTCAAAAGATGACAAAACAGCCGGGAATTACTCGTTATCACCAGATAACACAATGTATTGGTGTATGTCCACCGAGAGCTTCCATAGAATAGCCACCTCACACTTAACCTCACACAACCTGAGCTGTTCCCTCAAAATCAAAGTTCTTCAAAGTTAGGTCGGATGACGAAAGTGAAAGTAGGTCACATCTCCTTTGTGTGACTGATGACATATTATTTAATTCATTAGTTGAATTGGACATATAGTGGAGTGGATATATACGAGTGGCAGAGCAGAAAATAGAGCCTGATCTCGTGTGACATGGAGGTTTGAGAGACTCATCAGGATCCGTTTGGAGCATCCGGCTGTGGAGGATTTACTGAGAAATGAAAAATGAGAGACAGCGAGGGGAGAGGTGAGTCAGGGTGTTGTATCACCTCCTGCAGCTCAGCTCATCCCATTACATCTGATTGTTAACCACCAGCCATTAGGTCATTGTTACCATCACAGGGGAGAAAACTGAAGCTGCAATCATGATGTTTACACACCGGTCTCTTTTTATTGCACAGATTGTTTGCGAGCGCTATGACATATTGCCTCCAATTACATTCAGAGTATAAGTGTTTTCTGCTCTTCTCTGACTAATCCACTGTAATCACAGCTACCTGCTGTCCGATTATCATGGTTTCCGCACCGATTATGTTTGACAATAGTGGATGAATTAGCCCGCAGGTCGCAGGTGAAGCTTTGTAACTGGTTTGATTAAACGGGAGTAAATGACACCATGGCATTTATTCAGCACAGATTTCAAACAAGAGACTCTCGTAAATATCATCATCTGTCGTCGGGATGTTTGAGGGTTTGGGGTCGGTCACAGCCGTTTGAATATAAAGTGCCATAAATGCCTCCTTCTGAAACGATCTCTGAAGTTCAGAGGGCGACAGTAAGTTAAATTTATGAAAGCCATGTTTGCCTTTATTAGAAGGCAAAACAGACAAACTATATGGTGATTGACAATTAAGAAGCTAGCTGAGAATTTGGAGTGCTGTGTTGGCTAAACATGACCCAAGACATGCTCGAGACCAGAGTACTCTGAGACTGAGACGAGACCAAGACATTCAGGGATCGAGACCGAGTCGAGACCAAGACCATAATGACCTCTGAAAAATCTTCATCTTGGGGCGCTGGTGGCGCAGTGCGCGTGCCCGATGTGTGGAGGCTGTAGTCCTTCAAGCGGGCGGCCCAGGTTTGAATCCGACCTGTGGCTCCTTTCCCGCATGTCATTCCCCACTCTCTCTCTCAACCTGATTTCCGACTCTATCCACTGTCCTATCTCTCCAACAAAAGGCACAAAATTGAGTTTTTAGTTTAGTTGTCACTGTCTTAGACCGTAACTCAGGGAAGGTTGCAGCCACAACCGGGGGATACAAATCAGGCGCCCTTAAGCTGCAGCGTGAAAAGGGCTGATGATATGAGAGCTCCCTAAGGTTTAGGTGTAGCTGTGAATCCTGACAGGGGGACTCGGGTTAGGGTTAGGGGTTCATGACGTAGCATGAGCATTACCAGGCCTCTAAAACTGAAGCCATCATTTACTTCATTATTTACACATCTGAAGTGTCAAAATGTCTGCCGTTACTTCTATCTGGAGAATCAAGAAGAGTTTTATCTCCATGTATGCCTGTTCAATAAGTGTAACTTTAAGTGGATAGTGTGCTGAGCTCTGTGGATCCTGACACTGATGTACGACAGGCCTGGGATTTTCCTGGACAGGTGCAAAATAATTTGGCCACAAGGGGCCATTAGCAGACCTGTGACCAGTAGCAGGTACTCCAAACAGTTCAGGTGCTGCTCTGTAATAAGCAGACCTGACACGACCAGTGCAGAGGTGTAATGAGAAGATACGAGACCTGTTAAATTACATGAATAATCTGAAACATGATTATCAAACTGCCTCGAACATTCCTCCAAACTTACAGTTTTTCCTCCTCTCAAACTTTTCCTGTGACGGTGCAGAAGGGTCGGCTATAAAGCATACTTAACGTTCTGTTTTTCATTATCACGTAGCAAGGGCTGAATTTATGGAGCATGTTTTATTATTAATGTCTGTAGGCCATTTGATGCTCAATAAGTTTAATGTGATGCAAACTTTCTGTTGTGTTGTTTTATTTTGAAATATGTCGTTATAACTCTTAAGCAGTAAAATCCTACGAGCCGCTCTACGTCTCTATTCAAAGGTAAACTAAAGACCATGCGGAAGATTATCTGTGTGTGTGTTTGTGTTTGTCATCTCCTGCGGGTAAATACAGCGATCCCCTGATGGTAATAAAAAGTGACCATCAATATCAAGTTGACCTCTGAACTCTGATAGCAAAGCACAATATTTGTTTTATTCTCTTAACAGGGCCTTTAGTTTAAAACATTAGTGAACCCTTTATGTGTTTCAGCTAGAGCTGTCATATTTTTAATTCTAATTAATCACGTTTTTAATTGCATGTTTGAGAATCCTTTATTTTGCATCTAGAAACCATGGACTGTAAATATTAACGGATGTAGCCTGAGTGACATCAGCACATCTGTTCCTGCAGGGGGCGCCGGAGGCTCTTTGGCAGCAGCCGCCATGTTGGAAATTCTGTCTCAGCCTAACTTTCAGTCAACCTCACGACAGGCTGAGAGCTGGAGCTGAGGCGGGTTTTAAGACTCCTGACGAACCGTTACATCATGCCCACCTGTCAATCATGTCAGCTACACGCCTAACTATGGATAACACGTTTCGTTTTCAAAATCAAAATAGAGATGTTTTAAAAAAATTCACCCCCCGTACAGTGTGTGCCAGTGATGACAATAACTAATCAGACCTATTTTTGTTTTTGTGCCAGGCTGTTAACATGTTTATTTATGCTGTAAAAACTGCTTTTTTGACTTCCTGTGTTTCTGGAGCCAGCCTCTAGTGGACACTCGACAAACTGCAGGATTTTGCACTTCCACTTTGGCTTCATTTTTCAAGACCAGAGGTTGCCGCTTGCTAGAAACAGTTTTTGTTAGGCTTTTATTTTGAATTGTTGCACTGTTTAGAGACTTTGAGGGTATTTTACTTCCTGTTTCAAACTTGCATTTATTTTAAAATATAATATGGAACTTCCTGTAGCTCAAAGGTTATAACTACGGAAAATGGAACTCCTTACGCATCGAAGATGTATTGAAAATTATCAAAGAGGACGGAAAAGAAGTGAAATGTTTGATGTCACATGGTGGATATTATTTTAACTTGTCATAGGCTTACCTACAGCGTGCCTGAAGGGACAAGAAGCATGTCATTAAAATAATGAATGCATTAATTTGGGACCCGATTAGCGCAGAAATGCTGACCGCCCTACTTTAAACAAATTTAAAGGCCATGCATTTTTAAAAAAGAGCCAAGAGTTCTTTATTAATGACCACAAAGGATGCATTATTGCACAAAATGAATTGAAGAAGTATCAACCTAAGAGGTTTTCTTACAGCTCTGCAACACGTCGTTAATTCTCGTTATAAATAAAGTTGCTCCAAACGAAGACAAGGAGAGAAACTTTGTGTGATTGACAAAACAGAAGGTCCTTTATTTATTTCAACAATAATAAAGGCACAAGGCAGACGTCTCTCTGCTTTTCTTTTTGTTCTGCAGCAAAATGTGCAAGTCCTCTACATTTGTAGAAAACAACAAACTCCTAAACAAGCACAGGGCGCCGTCTAGATCTCGTCAGAAGGAACAGAAATGAATTGGCAAACAGTCGCAGGTCTGGCTTCATCGTCGGATATGTACTGTCCAAGCTGCTTCTCTTAATCTCATGTTCTGCACCTCCTGTCATGTCGTCTGTACGACTCCGGATGGATTACATTAAAACAATAATTTATAATAAAACAACAAGCCTATGAACAGTTATATAATCCAGGACAGCCTTGGTCCTTGCAGCTGCATATCATTCACAGCACAGGCAGCAAATCATACAAATAAAATGGTATAAAAAATAATCTCTTAAATAAAATCAAAGCAGAGACAAAAGAGACGAAAAAGGAATGTTGTTGTTCATGTATGTGCCATAATAAACCCGACATATAGTGGTCTTCAAGAAAAGTACCGCCCACTTCCTTTAGCTCGTCTTTGCTCTGAGTCACATTTTTAGTCCCTTATTGAAGATGAATGTTTGTACAAGGAGAGTGGACCCGATGTATTTCTAAATAGAAACGTAAAGCGGAGGACTAAACGGAATATTTTAGACTCTTTCAAATGGGATTTCTAAAGTTTGTCGAATCCGATGCACCGTATTCCCACAGCGGCCATTTTTCTTTGACATCAGATTAAATGCCGTCATCGAGGGGGAGATGTTGCTCCACGCAGCAGGTTGCACATTGCACGAGTAGAGGGTCATCATTTGTTTTGAGCATTTCAAAGCTTCAATATTGAGCAGCAGCTAGAAGTAGTGAGAATCTGATCCGATAACGTTGGCATTCAGCCTCTCCCTGGCTGCATTTTTATAAAACGTGCACCTTGGTGTCAGAAAGATGTCGCTTCCAGGCGCTGCCGTCATCTTGGAGAGGGCCAGCAGCGCGCCCTAATGACTGTAAGTCTTTAAGTGCTTTCACGCTTGCACAAAAATCCTAAAAAAAATCCTGAAGTTTCCGGGGCAGATATTGTTTTTAAATCCACCATGAGGCTGATTTGCCTAATCTGTGCAGTTCTCCAGATGCAGATAGGACAGAAATGCACACAAAGGACTCTTGTAGTTCTGAAGTTGTCGTTCTGAGCTGCACATATGAAACAGGTTTATAACTGCAGGAGCTCTTTAAGGATGATTATTCGGCTCGTCGTTTGGTGAAAATGGCCGCTGAGTGAACAAAGTGAGTCGACATAACCGGAGACTGTCAGACATACAGTCCTTCCAGCTGTAACACATTCTGACACTGAAGTGACTGAAGGACGGTGAAATTATATATCTACATGATATCACAAGTGCAAATGAACAATTCTAAAGTATTTACAAACAGCTGCAGTGGTTAAAAGTGTTTCTGTGTGTCCGTCTATGAACGAGCTAACACAACTACTCTGAGGTTTAGTTTTTATATTCACAGGCCATGAGGGACGTCAGCCTGCGTTTAGTGCAGATCCTCCAGTTACTTAAACTCACTCAATAAAAACATAAAGACAAAAGTCCAAAATTAAAAGTGCTACAGTGACAACGATGATAAAGCATCATTAAAAAAGTCAAATAAAAGATTCTGTCATGAAGGTCGAAAGGAAACCTTTACAGGTGATATTTCACTTTGGTCATAGTTCAAAGGTCATATTCTCCTCCTCTTCAGTGTAAATAAGTCTCAGAGCTCCCCAAAACATGTGTGTGAAGGTTCTTGTTCTAAATCCACTCTGATCCTGTATTTGATCATGCCTATAAACCCCTCTATTTCAGCCCTGCTCAGAACAGGCTGTTTCTGTGTCTGTAGCTTTAAATGTAAATGAGCTGTGTCTGACCACGCCCCTCTCTGGAAGGGCTTGGGTGGCTCGGGCTTTCTCGCTCCATGCCCTATTGTTTGCGGTGAGAAGGCAGACTCAGAGGGCAGAACAAACACCTAGCTGTGGGAGTGTCACCCACCTGGGGGAGGGGTTACTGCCCTTTGTGATGTCATGAAGGGAAAATCTCCAAACGGCCTGTTTGAGCACACATTTTCTGAAAAGTGGAGCAGGCAAAAGACGGAGAGGATGGACTTTTCTCATCATTGGGGGGTTTGTAGACAGACTAGGGACACGTTATCGTCGGCAGTAGATTTCCTGGTTTTGAAATTTCCTGTTTGCATTTATAAAAACTCAATTTTGAATTCAAACGGATTATTTCAACTTAAATATCTAGAATCTCTGAAGTATCTTTCCTGTGCATCACATTTTAAAAGACACACAGAAGCTTTGAAAGTTGAGGCTCATTAATGCCGCTTGCAGGAAATGCAGATTTTGGGGTTATTTCTGTATTTTTACGTACAACAATCTTTAAGGCTACGGACAGGTGAAAAATCAAAGGAAAGATCTGAAACATGATCTCTGAAGGATGCCCAGTATTTCTTATCATATTACCTTACGACACCATTGTCAAACTCAAGGTGCATTAAAACATCACCTTCCTGACACACTACTAATGTCTGTTTCCTTTCATTCCTTTCTCTCCCAGACTCTCTGCTTCTCTGTGGCTCTCTGGTGGTATTTAGGTAGGACCTGTATACTAGTACTAGTGTCTCGAACCAGCAGAAACAGCAGCCGATGAGGTGACCTCATCTTCTTTGAATCACTGAACAGTTTGTTCCAGTTGACTCAAAGTTTAACCTTTATTTCTGCAAATAACCACGGAGGTAAACGTGGAGCAGAAATTCAGTTAGATGAGTCTGAATCATGTCAACGTGCTGCAGAGAGCCGGCCTATCACGCTCAGCTGATTTTAAAAAAAGAATCTAGTTTTCTCACCAGTTCTCTAATTGACAAGAAGTAAATTAGTTGATGAGTTTTGGGGAGACTAAAGACTTTTAAAAACCGTTTCTAAACGAATCGAGATGGAGAAGAGAAATCGAGTTCTGTAAGAGCGACCGTTTCTCTAGTGTTGGCGAGAGGAATGCTGAAAACATGACCATAAGTGAAATAAAACTGAACGGTTTCCTTTACTGGAGAACTGTGATCCATACTGTACCACAGAGAATGTGTGTGTGTGGTTGTTAATGTGCCGTTTGGTTTGGGAACGCCTCCACGGAGACGGGGCGGTGACAGGACGGGACACTGACGAGGGCTCAGGACACGGTCTGAGTCGGACAGGTAGGCTGGAGTCAGATGGTGATGTAGTGTTGTCGCAGTTTGGCCACCAGGAACTCGTGGGTTAAATTATGTCTCGTGATGATCCCGACAATCTGGAAGAAAAGACGGATAAAAAAAGGGGTTTGGTCAGATGTTAGTGACAGCGTGCGAAGATGAAACCTTTTTATTTGGAGGTGTAGAAAAACCCATAAATCGAATCAAGAAGTGGACATGACCTCCAAGTCTGAAGAGTAAAGTGAATGCTGAAAGGCCTTTAACAACATCTGGGAGGTTAGTCCTGTCATGAAGGGGGAGTGGGACGCAGGTTCGAACCGGGGGGGGCGGGAGCAACAGACTGTTGTCATAGAGACAGGACGGACGTGCAGCGTTTTTCTTCTCAGTGCATAAAAAGGAAAGCCAGCGCTTTTCTGCCCGGAAAAAACACTACTGTAGGTGGACACGGGGCCTTAAAGAAGAATCTAAGAGGCTGGAGTAGAAAATAATTTGAAGTGCGTAAACCTCACTCAGCTGGTTAGCCATCACTTTCTTACCCCTCTGTTTACTTTAGCTCCACCCACTTCTCCAAATATCATCTTTACTTGTCAAAAATAAACCAAAGATGGTGGCCGCCAAAAAGGCCAGGGCTTCATGAACTAAAGGGTGACATCATGGTGGCTTCATACACGTCTCGTACGACCTTAAACCTCCATTATTTTGAAACTTATTTCCATGAGTACTTACTTCTCCGACAGCATTGACCACGGGTAAATGTCTCAGGCCCATGGTCCTGAACAGGTTGAACACCTGGGAGATGTGTGTATTTGGTGACACTGTGTACGGACACGGGTTCATGTAGGGGGTGACATCCTGGAGGAAAAGGAAACAGCAGGATTTTAACGACACTACAGGTTGAATACTAGTCTGCAAACTCAGGTGCGAATTCAAAAAGAAAGGTTTTCCACAGCTGATAGCGCCATGAATGTTGCAAAACTTGAAACTTCTATCTGCCCTGTCTCATAAATATTTGCAGCTGAGCTCAATCTCCGACAGCTAAGCTTCAGATTTCAGTTATCCATGAGGCTAAATGTTCTTTTAAATAAATATCAGCTGATAAAAATACACCCGGCATGACGATGCTTTTGCAATGATCACTTAAAAGTGGGGTTTGTAAATAGAACTGTTGTTTTAAAAAAGGCTTTTTCACACACAGAGGAAGCAAATACTGCACAAAGCATGCATGTTGCAAAATGTAAAATATGCAAATACCACCGGAGCTGATTCACTGTTTTCTTAGCAGTTCGGTGAGAGTTGCATCTCATCCTTTGAGGATACGGTTCGTCTAATTTGTTTGCAGATTAAGCGGACACAAAAGATGCACAGATGTAAGAGGGCCCACCTCTCTGTTGTAAACGGAGTACGCTGTACGTACCACTATCATGCGGGGGTTTAGCAAGGCGAGGTCCAAGTCGTGGATGTCAGGGTATCGTGGGTAATCTTCTGTCATCTCTGCGAAGGACAACCTGGGCTGAGTGGCGCTCTGTGATGGACGATATGCAGAGATATTCAGTTAGATTGACAGGAAACGTGCAAAATGACATGTGCCTTTCTTTGTATGTTTGTTTGAACCAACTTGAGTTTTGAACCTGCAGAGTGAAGACATTTTATCAGTCCTCACATCTTCAAAGTTTAACATACAGGTGTGAGTAAGTTTTGGTTAAGATTAGGATTATGCTGACGATGCATCATGTCAAGAGGGTCCTCACAAATATATAAGTAAAGTATTTTTGTGAGTGTGTGTGTGAGTGACTGACCGACTGGCTCTCGGTGTAGCAGACTCCTCTGATGAGCAGGTTGACGAGCTGCGAGCGCAGGATGAGGCCGTGGAAGGTGAGGGGTCTGAAGCGCTCCTCCATGGTCCACTCCTCACTGGGGGACTGGTCCGGGTACAGGTTTGGATAGGGAGCGTGTCTGCAGGGGGACAGTTTAACAGTCAAGAGGGCTGGTTCAGGACTACGACTCTGTTTGAAAATCCCCTACTTACAACAAAATGACCATATGCAATTTATTTCAGATTCACATTTGCCTTCTTGTCCCACAAGAGGACCTTTTGCAGCAGGAGCACACAGAAACAGTGAAAACAGACTCACATAAAAACAAACTTTGAAGTCTGGGACGTATAAATGTTTCTATTATAATATAATAATAATATAATGAATTTAAAACAGCGCCTTTCAAGGGGCCCAATGACGCTTTACAACAGCACACACAAACAAAACAACGGATACTTAAAGCTGATGCAGAGGCTGTGCTGCCCTCTACTGGATGCTCATATGCAACACGTGTCCTTATTACCATGTGGTTATTTGATTTGAAAGAAGCATGAACACTTCATGTTGCAACAGATCTCAAAGATAAATAGCTGAAACACTTATCCTTTATAAAATGTTTTTTCTTGAACTAAACCTCATTAGATGCATGCATTAAATAATGTGCAGTTCATTTAAATGAATGAAACCTTTATTGCCCGAGGGGAAGAAGCTTTGCACCCAGAGCGTAAAGGGACAAAAGACGTCAACAACCGCGCAGCACAGCGCATAAAACAAAATCATTTCAAACGAACAAAACAAATGAAACGGATCACTAAAGCATCGCATGATTCCACATGTGGAGCGCCAAGTTGCTTCTCTATAATCAGAGCTTGTTGAGAAGCTGAAAGCTGCGCGGTACAAAAGATGTGACGCGTCTGTTAGTCCTGATCCTCCTGGGCGTTCTGTACCTGCACCCCAGTGTGTGTGTGTGTGTGTGTGTGTGTGTGTGTGTGTGTGTGTGTGGGCGTGTCCCACCTCCTCTCTAACATCTGCTGCAGCAGGTCCTCGCCCTCCTCTGCCGGCTCTGCAGCAGCGTTCTGCTCGTCGCAAACGTTTCTCAGCTCGCTGGACGGGTACGACTTCATGGACTGACAGCGCCGCCGCTGTTCTCCTGCGCGGGACATCACGCTGGATTTCTAAAAACAACAGAGACAGACATCTTAGAAATGTAGTTCTCCCCTAACCCTAACTCTTACTTTGACATTCCCCCCCCCCCCCTTTGCCTCATGAAACACAAATATTAAACTTTACATCAGGATTCATTTCCGACTTTCTGTCATTTTCAAAGTGGACAAGTGACCTGCAGACACTACACTCAAACCTCTACCTCCATCTACTGGGTGAACTGTCGGATACAGTACAACCAGTAGGTGGCGCTGTACTGCGTGCTTTGTTTGCAGTGTTGCAGAGTGAGAAGAGAAAGAAGTTCAAATTCTCTGAAGCTCTTCTGAACGTCAGTCTGAGCTTTAAAAACGTGTTTATTTCAGAGGACAAACCTTGAATCTGATGTTGTTGCTGACCAGGATGTTTCCCTTCATGAAGTCTCGCTCGTTCTGTCGGTTCTCGGTGACCACGGGGAAGGCGTGATAGACGGTGGTGCGCAGGATGCTGACTAAAGACTGGACGCGGGTGTGGGGGTACACGTAGGTCAGGTTTGGCTCCATGATGTCGCTGGCTGTCAGCCTTGAGACATATAAACAAAATAACGTTGAACACACTCAGATTGATCAGTGAGGTTAGAGTTAATGACTTAATGGACCTGCAGCTGATGATGGCTTTAACCTAAGGTCAAACTGAGCTGCTTTACTTGATCTGGGTCACCCAGAACATTTCACACTAACCACCAGATTATGCTTCGTACGGGAGATATGGCCTCCTAAATCATGAATGCAGAGGACACTATGGGTAAGGATCAGATTTAAAGTGTTGTACAAACATGATGAGTCACATTTATTTATTTGAGCCAAAGGTCAGGCTGAAGAATTGAAGTAGAGCCAGGCAGAGACTGTCGCTGCTTAAATGCAATGCATCCTGGTACATGTAGTCACCTGCTCACTGTGAATGCTCCAGACTATTACCTGCTACTTCACACACTTTTCACTAGAAGGCTGCAGGAAAAATTCTGCATTAAAGAGGAACAGATGTTGAGAAATGTACAGGACTGCAGAGCATGTGAGAAAGGGTCTTTGCAGACCTTCTTTGTCAACAAATCTTACTTGTCCATCTCGACCTCTGTCTCCCACTCGAGCAGGGGAACTCCTCTCAGCTGGATGTGGATGTCATAGATCCCCTTATTAAAGAAATCTCCGGTCCACTTTGCAACCTGATAATCAACATGAAAGCTTTTAAAACTTAAACTGAACAGACGACATATCACTTTATCAAACTCATGGCTAAACAAATCTACACTCGGACTCATTTCTGCAAACTGAAGACATGAAATGATTTGAATAAATATGTATAACGTTACCATTAGAGTGATCATGATAGGCAGCCCGTATGTGATTTCATTGGTGGATTCAATGAGGATGACGGTCAGACTGATGGTCATTCTGACCACGCCCCCTAGGAAGGAGGCGGCTCCGATGAGGGCGAAGGTCCCGGCGTAGATGTCCATCCCCAGTTTCCTACCAGAGGACACACACACACAGTGAGAACCGGCATCACTCCAGTCAAGAGTGGTGGGAGGAGGCGGGGGTTAAAAGAACGTGTATATGAAGCGAACAAAGACTTGAGTCAACAGACTGTTTCTGATGCAGCTTTGTGTTAACAGTCATTACTGTCAGCTGAGAGGAGCTCAAAGCGTCGGTGGGACAGCAGGAGAAGAAAATCGTCCAGTCAGCAGATTTGGATAGATGGACGGATGTGGGCCTGCAGCACCAGAAAGGATCCTACTGCAGGCTCGACTTTGTGTGGTCACTTAAAGAGGACATAATATCCCCATTTTCCACCTTTTCAAACAGTCCCCTTAGGTCTACATGAAACATCTGTGCTGTGCTTTGGTCAAAATATAACATGAATCAAGCACCAGAGGAGGTTTGTGACCCTGTAGAAACCAGCTCTCTCAGAACGCTCCGTTTTGGTGTGTGTGTCTCTTTAAATGCAATGAGCCCCCCTGAGTTTTCACGGTAGACATCACTCCTTCGCTAGCGAGAATAAAAATGGCGGACCTGCACAAAAGTTTTGCTCTAGGCTGGGGGTGGAGTCCATGGATGGAGACACCAGGGGAGGGGAGTGGATATTTTTTACCAGAATCCCGCTGTGACCTCACAAGGAGACAAAATTTGGAACAGAGCATTTTTCTCTGTGTTGTAAGACTTATACAGACCACAAACAAAGGACTGGATGGGTTTATTTCACATTTTGTGGGTCAAACTGTTCTAGGGACTTTTTGAAGATGAACTATCCAATAGAGAGTTCCCTGAGAACTACACACCATGGGTACCTTTTTTTCTTTCTGAGTTCACACCACCACGGCACCTCCTCCTACGCAGGAGCTAAAAAGGTTTCTCTTATCGGGGATCTAGGAACTGAAGTAGTTCAAAGTTCCTGTGGTGCGGATTAAAAAAAGGGGGAGGTTTCCAACAGTTCCTAGAACTTTGAAAAAGTTCCTGCAGTCCGAAAATGATTCTAATGAGGTTGATCAAACACGTTCATTATGCTGTTGGCGTAGAATACCGTGCAGCTGATGGGTCAAGGTTTGGTACTTCATGACCATTTGGAAGCGGCGTGGACAGCCACACTTTGGTCATTCGAACACGAGGAGAAAATGAATCTTACACTTTGAGGATGTTGGCGACCAGACGTCCAAAGGCGGCCCCACAGAGCAGAGAGGGGACGAACAGACCGCTGGGTACAGACACACCGTACGTCCAACACGCCAACAGGAAGTACAGCAGGAAGAACACGGACAGAGTCACAGGGCTGAAGGTACCTGACGGGAAGAACAAGAGGATGTGTCGTTTCAGGGCGGTCCAACGGTCTCATGATTCCTCCTGCTGTAAGAGCTTCCACATTGAGATGACTCTTACAGAAAGCGTTATGACTCTAACGTGCAGGAAATGAAAGTTGAAATGTAAGTTCTGTTCGTAATGCGTTTCAGCTCGTCTCACCGTCCTGGTGGAAGAGCTGGTGGATCGCAGCCTCCTGCGGGTTGAAGAACAGCGTGGCCATGTCGTTGTACGTCTTGTTGGTGCAGAAGAACTGGCGGATGGTCGAGTTGATGTCCTCAACGCCTGACAGCTGAAAGGAAGCTCGAGATTTAATACGAGACAAATATATACAAGAGTCTGACTGTGGAGGATCTTCAGCTCAATTCAAGAATATTTAGGACGCATTTATTACAACATGGCAGCTTTTAAGATTTTGTGACACTTGAAATAAGGTCTCAGACGTAAATGTTTGCATCTATTTCCTAGTTGCTATGGTTACAGATGAAATAATTTAAATAAGCTCCACCTGTTTGCATCTCGACAGATTATCTGCCATTTTAAAAATGTTGTCCAAATCTGTTTTTAGCGACTCCTTTTCAACATTATACACGGGTGAAAAAGTCTGATGCTTACTGTGCTGTTATGGGTCGTGGGTGTGGACAGGTCACGACATTCGCCCAACAATAGGGACGCTGCAAATATCACCATTGTTGTCACCATGGAAACAAGCAGACTCTCTAGGACTCTGGAACAGATGCAGGAATCAAATCAACGTCTGAATCGCACGTTTAAAAAAACAACACCATCTTTAATCGACAGGTAGGACTCACCTGATGAACTTGGCCTTGGGGTGAATGTGTTTGATACGATACTTGGACAGACTCTTGTTCAAGCAGTTGAAGAGCGCCCCCAGCAGGCCACCCACCACCCCCATCAGGACAAAGAAGGCCAGGTCCACTACCGTCCACAGGTGGCAGTTCTTATCTCCATCAGAGCACTGGTCAGAGTTTAAGCAATCAATCAAATCAAATCAAATACGTCATTAAGATGAATGAAAACTTCCACCTAAACAAGACTCAAGTATTGATAAACTCTTTACCTTGAACTCTCCGAAGTTGAGCAAACCGGGCAGCTGGAAGGAGCCCCACTTGTTGAAGTTGATCCCCGAACGGAAGAAGTTGAGAGTGAAAGTCGCCGACATGGAGCAGAAGAGCTGAAAGAGAAGAAGAAGAAGACTCAGTGGTATTAAGTTCAGGCTGTGTTTATATACTTGATCAGAAGAGTCTTCTAGGGGCGCTGATGGCCTAGCGGTTAGGTCGCGCTCCATGTAAGGAGGCTGTAGTCCTCCAAGTGGGCGGCCCTGGTTCAAGTCTGCCCTGCGGCTCCTTTCCCGCATGTCATTCCCCACCCTCCCTCCCTGTTCTCCTACTCTATCCACTGGGTATACCCCGGGGTCTTCTCCTAGTTACGCATGCCCGGAAGACCTCCAAAGGGAGGCAATCTCAATCTCACAATGCATCTTACCCTCGCTGGTGAACAATACCCCGGGAGACTTAAACTCCTCCACTTGGGGCAAAGACTCCCCTCTCATCCTAACCTTCCTAAGAAAGTCTTCTAACGGACTAGAGAGGAACATTAAAAGAAAAGTCAAAGCAATCTATCAAATAGTTGCTGTGACCTCTCAGTCCGGCTTTAAGCTCCAACAAGAGCAGAAAGAGCAGAAACACCTCGTCCCTCTTGCTGTACTTTAGATAAGGTGACGTACCACTTTCCAGGTGAGCGCCTGGTTCCAGAAAGACGAGCCCTCCTCCAGACTGAAGAGGGTTCCTCCTATAGGAGCTCCAAAGGCAGCAGCGACTCCAGCAGCAGCGCCCGCTGACACAAAGTCCCGCTTGTCCCTGAAAAAACAGTGACGACACATCATCGACTGTATCTGTCCCAAAAAATCTGACTCTCTCGGGTTGAGCCCCAGATTTACCTGTCACTGCGGAAGTATGGGAAATCAAATCTGATCCTCTTGAAGGTGATGCTCTGAAACTGAAACAGGGAGAAGAAACATCTGCTGTCATGATAAGGAAAAGCTTTTCATTAGGAGCATTTACTGAGCTGCAATCATTAAACAGGCTTCAGTCGAGGAGACAGAAGTTAACTTTGTCATTGGTCACTGGTGATCAAAGGGTTTAAAGAAATGTGTAAGCCAAGGGGCGTTTAGTTAAGGAGATCTGATTTGATAGGACAGACTCAGGAAGAGACGGGGCAGAGGGCGACCTCACTGAACCTGCTTTATTTCAGGAAGACATCGGGTTCCAGGAAGTTCATGGAGTCTTTAAATGCTGACAACACAAAGTGAGCGCTGCATTCAGGAAACAAAGACCACGAGGTCACATGAGAGGCAGACTGTAACATCTACAGGATACACTACTAGGACATATTACTGTGCTGCATGTGATGTGATCAGATCTCCTTCAATGGACAGTCATTATTTCATTATGGTGCGCAGTACGACATGAAGTTTCAAAGAGTGTCATCGTGAAAGTAAAAGCCAAAGACGATCAAAAGCAACATCGTCCTTCTCTCTTTATCTCTGATGAGACCGTCAGTGTGCTGGACAAAGTCAGATATCTGATTCATATTATCAGGAATGACTGAAGTGATGATGATGTGCAGCGTCAGTGCTTCAAGCTAACATCCTAGAACGCACATTTCTAATATGCACAGTCACCATGTTAAAACAGAGCTTTTTAGAGCTCCGCTGTATAAACGGCTCACTTGTGGTGACACTACAGTAAAGCAGTGAAGGTTGTCAGTTCATGCGTTCAGGTGTGTTGTACCTGAGGAAGACCAGCTCCCACGATGGCTCCACTGTGAATCATCGGACCTTCTTTCCCCACAAACAGACCTGAGAGGACACACACACACACGCTGTAAAAACAGGCCTTTTTGAATGGGTGTGTATGTGACTTCCTGTGCTTCTGCGGTCAGCCTCTAGTGGACACTCGAGGAACTGCAGGATTTTACATTTCCGCATTGGCTTCATTTTTCAACATCGAAGGATGCCGCTTAGTAATACACAACTTACCCCTGATTAAAATGCACAGTAATAAGTGAATAAATATTATTCTTTTAAGTTTGAGTGTTTTCTAATTAAGCACATTTTCCTTTTTTGGCTAATTTAATCAATGTGTTGCAATGAAAAGTATAAAAATGGTTTGAGTAAAAACGTCAGCTGTCAGTCTTTTCTGATGCGAGTCCTTTGTGTCACATTTTACCTCCGGCCACACTGAACAGGACTCCGGCAGCTTTGCAGAGAAACGTTCGTAGCCGGACGATTCCGGGAATCTTTACTCCGTTCAGGTAGCTTTTGATTTCTGGGATCCCCGAACCTGCTGCTACAGGCTGAAGTCAAGACAAGAAAGCTCTAACATGTTAGCATTATATTATGACTCTACAGGTTGGTGTCACAAATCCTTTGAGTTCTTAAAAACAAAAAACAGAAGAATCCATCGACACAGAGTCTGAATAAAAGTATAAAATCCTCTTTAAACTTTTCAGATGGTTTTGGAAGAGTTTCTGGAAGAATCACAGGATTCAGATATCAAGAGAAAATCAAAATAAACCAGAATGATCTCAGCGGTCTTACCTCGATGAGGACGAGCACACTGGCGATGAAGATGAAGGTCATGTTGATGGACAGGAGCTCCAGCAGAGACAGAGCGAGGCAGCCTTTATCCGTGCACTTCTCTATTGCTGGAGGCGTTTCATTACGGTGACATAACCAGCAACCCTGGAGATGACCCTGTTTATGTTTCTACTTATTCATATACTTAACCTGCTGTGTCAGCGTTACATTACTGGATATATTATGAGTCACTCTTGTCCTCACAGAGGATCCTGTACTTACACTTGTTTTTATAAAATGTTTAAAGATGTAATAAATATATATTTGAGTGTCTCGTTCGTCTGTAGATCTCTGATGTGAGAGTGAATTCATCTCTGTCATATTGAGTCTTCTGCATGTTGAAGGATACAATCAGCCACCAAAGACAACTTGACTTTGGTGAAGAGACGTACGAAGAAATCCACAAACAAGCCCACCTGAAAGAGACGTGCAGGTCACATCAGAACCACAGGTAACACGGTAAAAGCTAAATAGACTTGAGCTCGTTCTTTTCACACCGACACATTCACACCCTGATGGTAGAGGCTGCTGAGTAAAGAGTCCATCAGTATTAACTCATCCATTCATACACATTCACACACTGATGGTAGAGGCTGCTGAGTAAAGAGTCCATCAGTATTAACTCATCCATTCATACACATTCACACACTGATGGTAGAGGCTGCTGAGTAAAGAGTCCATCAGTATTAACTCATCTATTCATACACATTCATACGCTGTCGACGAAGCAGCGGGAGCAACTTGGGGATAAGTGTCTTTTCCATCTACACCGACCTGTGGCTCCTTTCCCACATGTTGTTCACCACACTCTCTCTCTCTCCCCAGTTTCTGACTCTATCCACTGTCCTATCTCTAAAATAAAGGCTTAAAATCCACACAAAAACTAATTGAAAGAATACTGCTGCATTCTGTCTAAATTGCGGGGGAAAAAATGTACGTTTCCGTACAGAAATGTGGCCAGTCAGTGTTGTTTGCAGTTTAGACATTGTGCAGGAGTTTGTCCGCAATTTGAGGAAACTGAAAACAAGAAATTACACAACATTGAGTGGCTTGGACTTCTTTTTTTGTTGCCCTGGTATCAAATCAGGTCACGATATCATTTGATTTTTTACTTTAAAAAAAGGTCTGGTATCATGACAACCCTACTGGGGATGTTTGCAGGAGTGATAATTTTGTTTAACATTAACCAGTTTGTGAAATATCTTTATCTTCTCTATTTATCAGGAAATGTTGTGAAGTCTGAGATATCTCAAATGACACCTACCAGGCCGACTGTGACTCCGATAGCAAACACCATCAGCCACCGCACCGCTTCATACTTTCTGGCTTTCTGTTGGCAGAGAGAGGAAAAAACATTCACTGAGAATTTAGACAAATAAAAAATATACTTTTTTATTGTTTTTATAACTTTTTATTCAGAGCTGAATAAAGTGACTGTTATCAATAGAAACACATTTTTCATTCAGCCCAAACAAAGGACGGAGTTTTCCGTAACCCTGACTGAAAGTGTTAAAAAACAAAACTTACTTCACAGCTTAAGAGACTGGTTATGAAGTATTCTAAAGCTCTGGTTCTCAACTGGAGGGTCGGGACCCATAAGTGGGTCGTGAATGTGAGCCTGAAAAAAACTGTGTCAAAAGGTCTGTAACGTGTTTGTTTTGTTCCGTCACATGTTCTGTCGAGTCCAAACTGCGCAGTTTTTTATTCAAACATCTAATTGGTTGAAAAACGTCAAAAATGTGGATAAGGTTTTCTCATTAAGCAGCTGGTGATGGGTCCTGAGGCTAGACTAGTTGAGTACCACTGATCTCAAGTATTCTCTAACACTAGAAACCAGTTAACTGATACAGCGCAATATGTAATAAATGAAAAGGTCCGTGAATAGACCCCTGTGGAACACCAGCTTTAATAGTTAAAGGAGCTTCGTTCAAACTTAAGAATGGAAATCCCTGAAAGTTGTCTTCAGGGGGGCGCTGGTAGTGTAGTGGTTTGTGCGTGCGCCCCATGTGTGAAGGCTAAAGTCCTTCAAGCGGGCCGGCCCGGGTTCAAATCCGACCTGTGGCTCCTTTCCCACATGTCATTCCCCACTCTCTCTCTCTCTCCCTGATTTCTAACTCTATCCACTGTCCCATCTCTACAAAAAAGCTCAAATTCAAAATCTTTAAAGAAAAAGTTTTCTTCAGGAACACTGTAGTATATTCCAGAGTACATCTAGACTCTACAGGCTCCTCCAGTCTGCATGCTCTGCACACATCTCAACATATTACTCCACCTATTACACTTCACACTGATCTTACCTTGTTGTCCATCCCCTCCAGAACCTCCACATATGGCTCGTTGATACAGCGGTCATAATCCAAACTCTGTGAAAGCCAAAATAAACACAGTGTTACTATTGCCAAGGTCACACATCAGCCGGTGCCAATGTGTGCACCAGAGACGGCATGAAAACATCAACAGTGACCTTCTCTACGCGATTGTTTTCTCCCCCACACGTTTCTCACCTCGTAGTCTTTTCTGGGTAGGATCTCATCTTCTTCTTCTCGGATTTCCCCAAGGATTGTCTTTGGGGGGCACACAAAAAAAAACAGACACATCCAGCAAAGCAGAGTTAACCAGAAATTAAACTACAAGTGGGTACCTGCATTCAAATTAAATAACAAAGAGGAAGGCTGCAAATTGTTTACCCTGCATTAACATAATAGTGACACCGTATCCCCTCTCTGGCATTGTCTAAAGGAACACGCCATTCCATCCATCCATTATCTACCGTACACGTGGTTCAGCTGTCATTGGGCGAGAGGCGGGGTTACACCCTGGACTGGTCACCAGTCAATCACAGGACTGACACGCATGCACGGGGAGAACATGGTCACTCCACGCAGAGAGGCTCCTGTCCCAATTGTTCTAAATTCTAAAATTCTAAAATGATGAATGGTTTTAAGAAGGGCAAAATAACCCCAATGGAGTAGGGGTAATCAGGGAAGGGTTTGGTTTGAGAATAACATAAACCGTATGAAATATCAACATACGGCAAAGTTGTGATAAAAGTATTATTGCCTTTTTCGCCTAGCTGCCTCTATTAGGATCTAATTTTAAATTTGGCAAATTGACTATTTACAAAGCAACTCTAAAGCCCCTTTACTACCAAAGGTCCCCAGAACTAAAAGGTTCCTGTGGCCCTTAGTTGTCAGCGTTTCCACCGCTGCATGCAGTCCTGGGAAGTTTATGCTTATATGCTGAAACAAACCAAACTGAGTCTGATAAGCGTGGACTCAGTTTTAAAGGGTAATAATACAGTTTGGTGTATAAATAAGAGAATGTCTGTCTTCTTTTTTTCAATGCCGGATTAATGGAGAAGTTTAACAAAAACATAAAAACTGTAAATGGTGTCATCTAAGGTGAAGTAACTCCAGTAGATATGAGGGAAGCCTTAAATTGCAACATTTCTAGAGGAAGTTTAACAAAAAGAGTAATGATGAATGTCACCCTCCAGCGAAGTTAAGGTGTAGGTATTGTTGCTATTTTAACCTAGCTGCAAAATCTTACAATCTTGATTTAAAATTGGGCCAACTGATTATCTACTTAGCAACACTTTTGAATTAAACCAAACCGAGTCTGATGGATGTGGATTTGGTATAAAGGGTTCTTACTTTACATTAAAGGGTTTGAGTCCTTCACAAAGAGAAGGAAAGTTACATTTGGAAGCCGGATGAAAGAGGAGGTTGTGATACAACATACAAACATGTAAATATTGTAAAGAACAGTGAAATAACACCAATTAAGACTGGGGGAGTCCTAATTTGCAAGATTTTTAGACGGAGTTCGGTATGAGGTCTTGAGCTTCATGAGCTTAAAGAAAGACAGGGAGGAATATCCCCCTGGGGCGAAGTTACGGTGTAAGTATTATTGTTCTTTCAGTCCAGTTGCCACTCTTGCAGAATGAATGAATTTGAAGTTATTGCAAAAGATGTGAAACAGAGCAGAGTCAGTGAGCAGCAGCAGCTGGGTGGAGCGAGCAAAGCTGGACCTGTGCTCCGAGCAGAGCTCAGGAGAGACTCTGACAAAAGCATGACTCAAACTAAAACCTGAAGAGATCCCCACTTTCCCCCAGGTGTCATAAATTAATTTACCAGTTCCTCCGGTGTCCGTGTCTCTCCTTCTCTGCAGCAACATTGGCAACAAAAACAGTTTCCACAACACGCCATCTTCGTTGTTGTGTCATGCTGTGTTCAGGGCCCGTGGTAAAACCGTCCATTTGAAGACAAAAACGCCATAATTTCTGGACTAATTCCCAGAAACACATTTTAAAAGCACGTCGGGCATCATGTTTTACATAAATTAAGAAGTTCAAACTGTATCCATGTACTGAAATTTAGTTCCACCATTCATATCGTAACTTTTGTTAGAAATTGTCATATTTCCCACGACATGTGAAAGCAGCATAAGCGGCACTTCCACAGTGTCACGTGACGAATAAGAGCGTCAAACCTGCGTCTTATTTACGCAACAACAAAAAGGCCCGCGTTATTCACAACAAGTGAGAACAAGCTCCCTAAACATGTGGATTTAAATACAAACACAACTTTGTCATAACACAAGATGATTTGAGTTCTTTAACAGACGTTTTATTTAATCTTTGTGAATAATTTCGTACTTTCTCGTCATGATTTTGTTAATAACATTTTCTCCCGCGTTAAAAGTCATTCATAAGTTAAAGAAAATATTAAAATAATACGTAAATAAGAGAAGTATTTAGGTTGAATTAATAAATATTTAGCATTTCTGATTCTCAGAAATACTAACTGGGATATTTTATGCTGCATTCAATGCACATTGAAAAACATTTTATTCAGCCATCTGCGTACTTTTAACTTCAACAAATTAATTACGTTAACCTTTTCTTTACAATAATCGTGTCATGACCTCGTTTCATTTACGCTATTAGTGTATTTTGGAGAAAATAATTTATATTTTCCTGATTAACATTGACAAATACTAATTATGTGCAAAACTAGTTACAATTTGTATTAGGCGGTGCATTACCTCAAAAAATATTATTTGTTTGAGTCTGGTCTGTGATATTGATCCTAAGTTTCAGATTCTGAGTCGGGTTTATGGGAGAAAATATGATTAAAATTGTTTTTACGACGACTTCAAGAACCAGCACGAATGATGTGGGCAGCCATTACTTATCAATTTTCGTGTTTTCCGTTCGGCCGTGAACGCAGCACAGTGTGGACTGGGCGCTGAGTGATTCCCACGCTGCAGCCGCCGCCGCTGTTTGTCGTGGGGTAGACGTCAGACAGTCTGGAAGCACAAAGACGACCAGCTGGAGGAGGTGGGAGAGGCTCTGTTTCATTTAAATATACCGGCGTTAACCCTACGCACCTGTGTTTAACTTCACGGATCCTGCATGACTTAGTTTTTTCACAACCAATGGGCTAGCATCGCTCGTGTAGCTTGAGAGAGCTACCAGGTTACTACGATCATACCTTTAACGTGCACGTATGCATCGGTATTAATGAAACTTTCTCTAAGTCTGGTCCTAATCCTCTCCCCTGGACCGCAGAGCTGACATTTCCGGCATTCACACTTGTTTGTTTCGTATTCTCTGGTCCTCCCAGTGTAATCTTCCATCATGGTGAACCACGTTCAGCGAGGGGACGGCAGCTGGCAGGCATGCAAGAGCGACTCCAGCGGGGCCAGCAACAGCGGCGGGGAGAGCTCCAAGGAGAGCTCCCGCTGCTCCACGCCGGTGCTGGATGCAGACCGGTCGGACAGGCTGCGGGACAAGATGCGGAGGAGGATGGAGTCCGGGGACCGCTGGTTTTCTCTGGAATTCTTTCCTCCCCGCACAGCCAGTGGAGCAGTCAACCTCATCTCCAGGCATGTGCAGTCAAACAAGACCTACGTGGAATATTTAGTCCAAGAAGAGATGAGAGTAAAGCCCCCCATGCATGCTCAAAGGATTTAGTGAAAAGTTGTGAGGCAGCCTGGTTCAACAATGCTGTCCCAGTTGTTCCTAGAGGCTTTTCTTAATCCCTTCAGCCAAACTTTGGAGAACCTTTGTTGCTCATATGTTACAGCGAGGCCTGGTTTTATTCCTTTTAATAATTTATGAAACTTCTCTGTTAGATTTGACCGTATGGGCTCCGGAGGGCCCCTGTTCATAGACATCACCTGGCACCCAGCAGGGGACCCAGGCTCGGATAAAGAAACCTCGTCCATGATGATCGCCAGCACCGCCGTCAACTACTGTGGCCTGGAGAGCATCCTGCACCTCACCTGCTGCAACCAGACCCGAGAGAAGATCACCGGCTACCTGGCCAAAGCGAAACACCTGGGCCTCAAGAACATCATGGCGCTGAGGGGAGGTAGGAGAGCAGTTTGCATTATTTATGACATGAGCAGGACGACTTTATTACTCCATGTTACTTTATAACAGCCCGAGCACGGAGCGGAGCACTCACACTAATCTTACGAACCGGAATTGGGGGTCAAACTTGCTTGGGCGCGGTACGGATTCCCTTGTGTGCTGATAGATGATCTAAAGAAATGTTTTTGATCAATACAGATTCTTTAACTCGGTTGCCATGAGGATTTTGCTCTGACCACATTTCTTGCAGAGTGACTGAACGTTTAAAAATAAAGTACAGGAACTTTCTGGCTTCTATAAACAAAAGCACTCTGTTCAATAAGCCTGGATCATTTCTTCGACCTGGAGTTAACTATCCTTGCATATACTCGTACATACGGCAGCTGACTGATGGTGTCGTGATGTTTCTGCAGATCCGGTGGGAGTAGACTGGGAGGAAGAGGAGGGCGGCTTTAACTTCGCCATCGACCTGGTGAAACACATCCGATCAGAGTTTGATGACTACTTTGACATCTGTGTTGCAGGTTTGTTGTTCTGCCTCCTCGTCAGTAAAAGTAGAAAAGTATTTGAAGCTTCTGTCAGCGATAGAAATGTTTGAAAACATTGTTGTTGTTTTTCTACCAGGATACCCGACAGGCCACCCCGAGGCAGAGAGCTACGAGGACGATCTCCGACACCTGAAGGAGAAGGTGGACGCTGGAGCAGACTTCGTCATCACTCAGCTCTTCTTCAGAGCCGACACTTTTCTGAAGTTTGTGGACGACTGCAGAGCGATCGGTATAACGTGTCCCATCCTACCTGGGATTTTCCCCATTCAGGTAAAACTCAAATTCTGTAGGAGGTTAATGTTTCTATATTCCTGTTCAAATCAATCTAAAAGAACAGCTACAGCTTCATTCTGCATTCAACAGAAAGTTAAGTCTTCTGTCTCCTGCATCATTGTGTTTTACAATCATTGATGGTGTCATAATGTCACATTACATTGTGGCGACCAGCACCTGAAAGTGCCCTCCCTTGCGTCACAGACAGTCACCCCTAAAGAGGAATAGTATGTCTGTAAAAATGGTGCACGCTCACCACAGGAGCACGCAACCAGAAGAGGCTCAATCCATCCAGGTGTCCATGTCTTCGTGCAGCCCTTGGCAGCTTTTATAAAAGTCCGTCATAGTCAAGCGGCAACCTCCGATGCTGAACTACACAATCCTGCAGTTCATTGAGTGTCCACTAGAGGCTGGCTGCAGAAGCACAGGGAGTCTCATAAACACCACATTCAAAAAAAGCAGAAATGAACATGTTTACAGCCTGGTTCAAAAAACCAAATAGGTCTGATTAGCTCATGTCTCGTGAATGTTTTGATGACTCATCCGTTTTGATTTGATGAAGGATAAGAGTTATTCACAATAAGGCGTGTAGCTGACCTGATTGACAGGTGGGCGCGGTGTAACAGTTTGTCAGGAGGCTTAAAACCCGCCTCAGCTCCAGCTCTCAGCCTGTCGTTAAGATGACTGAAAGTTAGACTGAGCCAGCATTTCCAGCATGGAGACCGCCATCAATGGGACTCCAGCGCCCCCTGCAGGAACAGACGGGTGACCTCACTCAGGCTTCAAACATTCATGTTTACAGTCTATGGTCATAGTCTTTGTTCGTCCATGGCTCCAAATACTGGATCTACCTCTTGGTCAGAGTCCTGAGATATGAATCTTTTCAAAACACACCAAGACATGTCATCATGATGAGCTTAATTATCTGTAAAGGCAATAACTGACCATGTCCTTCTCCTCAGGGTTATCAGTCTCTGCGTCAGCTCGTCAAGCTGTCGAAGCTCGAGGTTCCGGAGGAGATAACCAAAGTCATCGAGCCAATCAAAGACAACGACGCTGCGATCCGGAACTACGGCATCCAGCAGGCGGTGGAGATGTGTCGCGTGCTGCTGGACAGCGGGAAGGTGCCGGGTCTCCACTTCTACACGCTGAACAGAGAGGTGGCGCCCATGGAGGTGCTGAGACAGCTGGGCCTGTGGATTGAAGACCCCAGGTGAGTCACTCGTTAGTCGGCTTTTAACATGTTTGTGATTTAAGATCAATGTAGGAGAACGATCCATAAGGCCTCTATAATGAGGATATTTACCTTTCTATCAATGCTACGTGTAGTTGATTAGAATCACAATCTGAACTAAAGATTGGAGAAGAACATACTGGAGAACAGGAAACAGAATGCAGCAGGTTCATTAGAGCACGGAGATCGTAGAGGTGGCGTGCAGACAGTCTATGGTCGTGCAGCGATCACAGGGAATAAACGTCACCACCCCCTCCCACTCGCTCGAGGTGAATTCTCCTGATTATATCCTGCTGCGTTCTCACATCAGCTCACTCTGACTTTCTGCAGAATAAATACGAGGAGGCTGGAGGAGAAACTCCGGATGAAGTCAGAGAGAAAAGTTTGTTCACTAGTTCACCACGAAAACTTCAGGCATTTTTCAGGAGTGTTGTGGGAGCACTGATGGAGAGCCTTGGGACGTTTATGTTGCTTTGTGAAGCCGCTCCTCTTTCTTTGCTTGATCTTGTGTTTGCAGTGTTTTAAAGCTTTTTTGTTTTTTCCCAGACGGCCTCTTCCCTGGGCCGTGAGCGCTCATCCAAAACGGAGAGTAGAAGATGTTCGACCCATCTTCTGGGCGTCCAGACCCAAGAGCTACATCTACAGAACCCAGGACTGGGACGAGTTCCCCAACGGTAGATGGTAAGATCAATTACATGTTACATCTACAGATATAACATGACGTAACTGTAATGACACTTTCCTTTTTGATGCATCTTAATAAGGGAATTATTCTTAATTCTGTCAAACTGTCGATACGTTCCTCAGGGGAAACTCGTCGTCTCCAGCCTTCGGCGAGTTAAACGACTACTACCTGTTCTACTTGAAGAGCAAATCCTCCAAAGACGCTCTGCTGCAGATGTGGGGCGAGGAGCTGATGAGCGAAGAGAGCGTCTTCGAGGTGTTCACCAGCTACATCACAGCACAGCCAAACTGCAGCGGACACAAGGTAGACTGGAATTTATAGTGGTTGAACTTTCACCATGGAGAACGGCGTCTATCTCTCAATATGTCCTCACCCGACCGATGTTGTTCAGCATTCGTATTATTCCATGTTGTTCTAAGCCCATGTATTCTCTCCTGCTAGGTGATGTGTTTGCCGTGGAATGACGAGCCTCTGGCCCCGGAGACAAACCTGCTGAAGGAGGAGCTGGAGAAAGTGAACAGACGAGGAGTCCTGACCATCAACTCACAGCCAAACATCAACGGGAAACCGTCCACAGACCCCATCGTGGGCTGGGGGCCCGCAGGAGGATACGTCTTTCAGAAGGTAGTGAAGCTTTTTGTGTTTTAAATCAGAATTACTTATTTCTGATATGATGCATTAATCCTCTCCTTTTTCAATCCAACAGGCGTATTTGGAGTTCTTCACCTCCAGTGAAAACGTCAACGCTCTCCTCAAAGTGCTGAAGAAGTACGAGCCGCGTGTCAACTACCACATCGTCAATGTGCACGTAAGTTTGAAGAGAAAAGCCCCTGTTAGATCATGTTCGCGTGTGAGTATCTATTATTAATATGTCACTGTGAACTTTTTATGTGCAGGGCCGTAACCTGACCAACGCCCCGGACATGCAGCCCAACGCTGTCACGTGGGGAATCTTTCCCGGCAGAGAGATCGTTCAGCCGACTGTAGCCGACCCGGTCAGCTTCATGTACTGGAAGGTAAGATCCAACATGCTTTAAAGGTCCCATATTCTCCTCCTCTTCAACCAGTGTAAATAATTCTCAGAGCTCCCCAAAACATGTGTGTGAAGTGTCTTGTTCTAAATCCACTCTGATCCTGTATTTGATCATGCCTATAAACCCCTCTATTTCAGCCCTGCTCAGAACAGGCTGTTTCTGTGTCTGTAGCTTTAAATGCAAATGAGCTGTGTCTGACCACGCCCCTCTCTGGAAGGGATTGGGTGGCTCGGGCTTTCTCGCTCCATGTCCTATTGTTTACGGGGAGAAGGCAGACTCAGAGCTACTGTATAATGAGATTATTTGTCTTTCTATCAATGCTACGTGTAGTTGAACAGAATCTCAATCTGAACTAAAGAGTGGATAAGAACATACTGGAGAACAGGAAACAGAATGCAGCAGGTTCATTAGAGCACGGAGATCGTAGAGGTGGCGTGCAGACAGTCTATGGTCGTGCAGCGATCACAGGGAATAAACGTCACCACCCCCTCCCACTCGCTCGAGGTGAATTCTCCTGATTATATCCTGCTGCGTTCTCACATCAGCTCACTCTGACTTTCTGCAGAATAAATACGAGGAGGCTGGAGGAGAAACTCCGGGTGAAGTCTGAGTGAACGATTTGAGTTTTTCTGGAGTTTTGTGCGGTGTAAAAACACCATCACTAAATGTTTTCTCACCAAACTCCTCGCCTTCTGTTCTTCAGGACGAGGCGTTCGCCCTGTGGATCGAGCAGTGGGCCAAACTCTACGAAGACGAGTCCCCTTCACGGATGATCATCAAGTACATCCACGATAACTACTTCCTGGTCAACCTGGTGGATAATGACTTTCCCCTGGAGAATTGTCTGTGGCAGGTCATCGACGACATGTTCGAGCTGCTCGACGCTCCTCCAGAGCCGCCGAGCGACGGCGCCGTCTCAGAATAAAATCCTTCTCAACTTTTCATACCCACATTAAAGAACTGTCTATGCATTGTCTAAAGAAAGCTGCTAACTTCCTACAGAGATAACAGTATTTTTAAAGACTTTTTTATAAATGTTTGTGAGTGAATGGAAGATGAACTGCACTGTCTCACTGGAACAGAAATCCATATGACATCCCGTAGCACTCCTAGCTGATTATTGACCCAGCTGTTGAGCTGTTTTAAGAAGATCATTACGGATAAATCAACAGAGACAAAAACATCACAATATGAACATCTTCATTAAAAGTTTTTATTTTCATAAAAGAAAATCCTTTAAAGAATTTGTGCTGTTGTAGAGGAAACCTGGAGAGATGTTTAGAAGATCGTTTTTTTTAGAAGTGTGCGCTGATGCCGATGATTTGATGAACCACAGGAAGAAAGTTACAACCTGCTGCCTTAACATGCTTAAATGTGCATCATATTTATTAGTTTCTCTGCTTTGGAAAGCTCATTAAAGAAATAGTTTTTACAGGACTTTACTACAAGAACAAACTGAGTCGAGCATCTTTTATTCTGCAGTTTGGGTGGCTGTGGCTCAGTGGAGCAGTCGGTTCGATCCCCAGCTCTTGCAGCCACATGTTGATGTGTCCTCGGGCAAGATACTTAACCCCAAGTTGCTCTCGCTGCTTCATTGACGGCGTGTGAATGAGTTAATACTGATGGAGTCTTCACACAGCAGCCTCTACCATCAGTGTGTGAATGTGTAGCTGTGACCTGCGGTGTGAAAGCTTTGAGTGGTCAGAAAACTAGAAAAGAAATATACAAGCTCAAGTCCATCTACCTGTTATACCCAATATTTATTACCAAAGAACAGAGCGAATTAATGAGGTATTCAGAGAGAAGCAGCTTGTACTTATGTGCTTGTAAACAAACATACAAATCAAAGTACTGGACACTTAAATCATTGACCAGGTGTTGGCACTAGATTATAAAGTCAGAGTATTTCAAGTGTTATATAAATTCATCCAGGTTCACTCGCAGAAATGCCCGGGCCCCTGAAAGACCCAGTGAATGGGCCCTCCCAGATTTTGATTTAAAGGTCACATATTCTCCTCCTCTTCAGTGTAAAAAAGTCTCAGAGCTCCTCAAAACATGTGTGTGAAGTGTCTTGTTCTAAATCCACTCTGATCCTGTATCTGATCATGCCTATAAACCCCTCTATTTCAGCCCTGCTCAGAACAGGCTGTTTCTGTGTCTGTAGCTTTAAATGTAAATGAGCTGTGTCCACGCCCCTCTCTGGAAGGGCTTGGGTGGCTCGGGCTTTCTCGCTCCATGCCCTATTGTTTATGGTGAGAAGGCAGACTCAGAGGGCAGAACAAACACCTAGCTGTGGGAGTGTCACCCACCTGGGGGAGGGGTTACTGCCCTTTGTGATGTCATGAAGGGAAAATCTCCAAACGGCCTGTTTGAGCACACATTTTCTGAAAAGTGGAGCAGGCAGAAGACGGAGAGGATGGACTTTTCTCATCATTGGGGGGTTTGTAGACGGACTAAGGACACATATTAGAGTTAGAGGAACATGGTGAAGTGTGTCTGCATAATATGTGACCTTTAAATCAATGTATTCAGTTGGTACTGTTAGCCCTAGCCTCCTTGCTAACATTAGCTTCCTCTGGATGCTACCATCAGACTTTGGAGCTGACTGAAAAAAGATTGTTTACAAGTTCTTGTTTGGGTCAAATGCCCTAGCCAGCTCTTTTCTGGCATCCTAACTCTGTGCACGTCCTGGAATGGCTTTACTCATTTCGACATACCTGGCATCACAGTTAAGTTCTCTGGGCTCGATCACGTCAGTAACATTACAACAACAACAACAAAAGAGGCTCATATCATTTTTAGAAGAGGGGGTTTATATTTTCAAACAGGCAACATTTAAGAGGTAATGGTGAGTTTTTAGGTGTAATCTGAAATGTGGTCATTGTTGCTTAATATCAAGACAGACCCTGTTTTTCTTTTCTTTTTCTAACCTCCAAGGACCGTCCCAATGTGACTGGGCCTCGAGAAAACTTTCGCCTTCATCCCCTCATATGGGCGGCCTTGAATTCATCCTGAGGGGATCATGAAAATGTGTGTAGTTATTGAGACATATAACTGAAAACTAAACATGAATTTCTGAATAAAGTCTCATAACCTTCCTTTTGGTGGTGATGGTAGAGAAAAACTCCAGCAGTGAACAAGGCCGTGCATGCCTTTCTATCTCTATAATAAGCTCCTTCATGATTTCCTAGTTTATTACGGTGTAGGATCATTGTGGATGTTGCAACATGATGCCACTTTCTCAGCGTTGCTCCCGGTCCTGCAACATTTCATCAGCCAAACTATTTTCTGAACGATATTGGCAGAGACTGCAGCCCTGTGAGTCACACTGAACACTTCATTCAAGGTCGGTGAGCAGACAAACTGTGGTTCAGTTTGTTGTCAGAAACAGAAAACATGATTATTCTTTTTGTCAAACACACTGTCATTATTACAGATATCTATCATCCATATGTATTGTTCTTTTATTATTGGGTCTGCGGTAAAGCTCCTGTTGTTTTAAATGTGCTGTATGAATAAAATCGACTTGACTTGACAGTAAGTTGAAAGCTCAGCAGTGCCATAAAGTTGCTTCAGGTTTGGTTGAACTCTGACAGGACAACACAGACTGAAACATCATACTGGAAAGCACCTGCTCAGACTCAGCCATGACCTCTTATCCTGTTTCCAGAAAAGCCTGCTAATCAGGCCGCCGTCGAACCTGCTGTGACTCTGCAGAAATCTGAATACAGCTGCTGCTGTAAACCCTGCACAGGTAATCACACTCAAAGTGTCCAGACAGATGTGTGTTAGAACGACCTCATATTGTATACCTCTTCCATTAACCCCGAGATATATATCTTTTAACAATATCAATTAAAGGTCACATATTATTAAAATCCACTTCACCATGTTGTTCTAACACTAATGTGTCTCTAGTCCGTCTACAAACCCCCCAATGATGAGAAAAGTCCATCCTCTCCGTCTTTTGCCTGCTCCACTTTTCAGAAAATGTGTGCTCAAACAGGCTGTTTGGAGATTTTCCCTTCATGACATCACAAAGGGCAGTAACCCCTCCCCCAGGTGGGTGACACTCCCACAGCTAGGTGTTTGTTCTGCCCTCTGAGTCTGCCTTCTCACCGTAAACAATAGGACATGGAGCGAGAAAGCTCCTCTGTCACACAAGCGTAGGCAGGTAAAAAAACACCTGCAGCAAACAGGTGTGAGATGCAGATTCTAACAGACACTAAAATGTATCTGAGGGATAGTTTTCTAAAGCACGTTTTCATGTAGATTACAGAGCTGAAAGCTTTATTAAACTGTACCTATGTGCCCAAGATTGAGGCCGCTTAAATGCCTGAAATGAGCTGTGAGCTCCCTCTTGTGTCCATTCTGCAGTATTGAAAGACATTTCTGTTTTAACTGCACATTCACTGCCAATGTTGAAACCGTTCATGAACGCTTGCAGCCGTTTTCAAAGTTTGTGTCACTGAACTTACACAGAGGGAAGAAGCACAGAGACTAAATAGACACTTGGTAATCAGACACAGGTGAGACTAACAAGACACAGGTGAGGGCAATCAAAAAGGGATGGAAACCACAATGGGAGGGAACACTGGGCATGACACACACGGGAAAGAATTAAAAACAAAACATGAAACACTAAAAACTGAAGCCAGGAAAATAAAGAGAGGAAACACAAACACAAGGGTACAAATGACAAAATAAAACAGGAAGTCACATTTAGGCAACAAAAATAAGAAAACACAAACTTAACAAAGGTCAGTCATGACATTAGCTTGTTTTAATACGTATTTAAAGCCGAGGAGGAGGGGGAGGGAATCCAATGACCCAATGATTTCATAACAAACACATCCAACCACAGTTTATTTATCCTGTAAACTTTAGCAGCTCGTTGATAAATCTTCTTATGGGCGAGAGATATAAAGGATCGGTTTCAGCGCAACAGAAAATCAGAATATACACAAAGTTCAGCCGTACAGTATTTTTTTGTTTTTGTATAAAATATTGTTCCTTTTAAGAAATATGCATTAGTTAGAATGGTCACAAAGAAAAACAGTCGTTGGTATGTTGAGGTTTAATTTAATTAAATTACCTTCAAAAAGAGTGTAAGGGAGAGACAGATGGCATCCCCACCCAGAGTCTAGGACCCCTCTGAGTTATTCACGTCGTACCGGAGTCAGCTGACACAAGTCCATTATCCTCCTGTTGAGCCTCAACCCTAAATTCTTCTCTTTCTTACCCTCATCCCTTTATCCCACATCCCTCGACCCTTACCCTCATCGATCATCCCTAACCCCTCAACCGTTACCCTCATCCCTCCGCCCCACATCCCTGATCCCTCCATTCCTTGACCCTTACCCCCCTACCCCACATCCCTCAACCCTTATACCTGCCTCATCCCTTTGTCCCACATCCCTCGATCCTTACCCTCATCGAACATCCCAATCCCCTTGACCCTTACCCACATCCCTCGACCCTGATTCCTGCATCCCTCCATCCCTTGACCCTACCCTTCATACCCTCATCCCTTTATCCCACATCCCTCGACCCTTACCCTCATCGATCATCCCTAACCCCTCAAACGTTACCCTCATCCCTCCGCCCCACATCCCTGATCCCTCCATTCCTTGACCCTTACCCCCCTACCCCACATCCCTCAACCCTTATACCCGCCTCATCCCTTTGTCCCACATCCCTCGATCCTTACCCTCATCGAACATCCCAATCCCCTTGACCCTTACCCTCATCCCTCGACTCTGATTCCTGCATCCCTCCATCCCTTGACCCTACCCTTCATACCCTCATCCCCTTCATCCATCCACTCTCATAATCTTCCCATCATCCAATGTCACTCATCATTCCCATCTCTTCTAAATCAATACCTTTCTTGGCGTGGTCTTTGTTAGTGACGCATACATGTATCTAAAAAAATCAATATATGACGAGTTTGACTCTGAGTCAAGTCGCCCTTCACATCTTAACGTCTCATCATAATGAGAAGTTACAAGTCAACTTTACATCCAAATATAGTGCAAATCAATTTTTTCCATCAACTCCTGTTTTGAAATACAAGTTGTCTCAACTCTTTCTTCAGTTTATGTATAGAAGCTTTATTGACTATATGAAATAATGTAAAATATTTACAGTCCAAACCCACCCTTCATTGTCTGCGTCTAACTCACTCTCAGTTGACAAACTCACTTTAAGGAGCAGTGTGTGAGATTTAGTGACATCTAGTGGTGAGGTTGCAAATTGCAACCAACTAAAGACCTGACTCCCCCAACATGCCCATCCTCCAATCCTTTCCCACTATGTAGGAACTTGTTTTGCCCTTAAATGCAACAAAAAATGCTCTAGACTGCCGTCGAAAGATGTCGCTGCTACCTTGGTGACTCCCTAAAAGACGCTAAAAGATTTAAAGACCTCAGTGCAAAGGTAATAAAAACACAACTCTTAATTCAGGGGATACAACACAAATAAAAACATGATTATATAAACATTTCAAAACATTTCTGCAGATCGATCCCTGGTTCTTTCATACTTGACAACTTTAAAAAAGCAATGGGTACCATTTCTGCCGCCATGGTAGATGCAGAGAACATCATTCCTAGACTACAGACTGATCCCATATTTACTAACACCGATAACCTCAGTCAGGTCATCCATCTTTTTTTACAGTCCATGTGAAGTCTAAAGCTCGTTGTATCACTCTAATATTGGCGTACACACTTGTGAAACATGACAGTAATGCTCTAAAAGTTTACCCCAGGCGTGAAACGTAGCTTCACTGCACAGAGTGTGTTTTCAGGACAGGTTTCAGAGGTCAGGGTCCTCCCCCCGCAGGGTGTTAAACTCTTCAGGAGCAGAGTATTTGTCAGCACCGTGACCCGCTGACTGACGGAAACCGGCTGAGATCTCATCAAAGGTTCGGCCCTTCGTCTCGGGCACCTTGAAGTAAGTGAAGACGAAGAAGCCGAGAAGCAGGACGGTGAAGATGATGAAGACGTACGGGCCACAGAGTTGCTGCAGGGATATGAAGGTAAAATGTGAAATAAAAGTGGTGCATCATATTCACAAGGCAGCAAATTACCTTGAAGGTAACACTCGGGGAGGAGAGCTGAAATGCTGTTATGATGTTGTACTGCTTTGGTCAAGGTTGAAAGTACTCAAATAATCTGAGAAATCTGTATTATGTCTGCACATCAATGATTGATCAGCAATGGATTTGCAATAACCATTGTATTTTCAGTTGCTGAATGACACACAGTCAAGTGTTAACATTTATCAGTTTCCCTACGAGTACACAACTTGGAACCTAGAACACAGCAATGCAACATTAGGACTGCAATTTAGTCTCCAAACCAGGAGCAATAATTAAAGGGGTACCCTGTGGTTATGATAAATGGCATTTCTGGACTGGAGATAAACTCAAGATGAAAGTAGAACAGCAGTATAGTTTTGAATCAAGGCTGTCTTACCTCAACATACTGGAAGCCCATTCCCACCAAGAAGTTGGCAGACCAGTTGGAGAAACCGGCAACTGCAATGGCTGCAGGCCGGGGACCCTGGCTGAAGAGCTCGGCCACGATGAACCATGGGATGGGCCCGGGGCCGATTTCAAAGAAGGCTACAAAGCTAAAGATGGCCACAATGCTGATGTAGGACATCCAACTGAAATGGTCCTGATGAGCACATCAAAATAAACACGTTAAGTCACTTTATCTTGGAGCGTGAATTAACGGTGATCTCAAATACTTACCAACAGCGCCATAGCAACGGTTAGAAAAACTGCAGAGACCGCCATTCCCATCAAACCGATGAGGTGAAGAGGTCTCCTGCCCGTTCGCTCCACCACAAACAACTGCACAGAGCACATTGTGACTTATTACAAAATGTATTGTTTCCAACATCCTGGAGGTAACCATCTGAGGCATTTCTGTCATTTATAAAGGTCATTTGGTGACTTACAGAAACCACAGTGAAGGCCACGTTAACCAATCCTGCGCCAATGGTTGCATAGACCGGCTGGGACACACCTGCTCGATGGAAGATCCCAGTGGAATAGTAAAACACCTGACGAGGATGACATAACACAGAGAGATTGTTAGCTGCACTCTAGACTCTCGGCTCGGCTCGTCTAACTGGGAAGCCAGTGGCTATTGTTAGCAAGTATGTAGAAGGACTTTTTGGTCCTTTGACTTACAGCGTTGATACCAGACAGCTGCTGCGAGAGCTGCAACATGATGGCGACAAAGATGGGCTGGCGGTACGTTTGCGAACGGAACAGCTCGAGGATGGTCACCTTTTTCTCCCTCATCATCTGCTGGCTCTCCTCCTTCATCTCATGCATGTCCTCACTCACCTCATCCGTCCCCCGCAGCTTCACCAGGACTGCAAGACACACGAGAACAAGTTACGTCTACATCAGCATGAAACAGGATTTATTTTTAAAGCTGAGGGTGCTAGGTGGGGTTAGAAGTATGTGAAAAGAGACATGATGTATAAAGTTGTTTGAAATTGTATGTTTTGTGAAATGTGTGCTAAATGTGTGTATGAGTATCTTACTGCTGCGGGCTTTGCTCTCCTCGTTGCAGTTGATGAGGAGGTATCTGGGGCTCTCGGGGCAGAGGGGAAGCAGAATGCACTGCAGCACGGCCGGCAGAAGAGTGATGCTTAACAGAACGGGCCACAAGGTGGAGTTACCCATGATCGCTTCAATCCCAAGGATCTACGTGAACAAACACAACATGTTGATGCACATGTTGTATACAACACACACATTACAATGGGAAACGTTGGTTCCTTTGACATCTTTATTTAGATCATGCAGATAAGAAACAAGGTGCTGGACAAGCTTGTCTAATCTTGCTTGAATAGGTTACCCTAAAGTCAAAATCTAACATGAAATCACAAACCAGAAACTTGGTAAAGGTCTTATAGAGGTTACATATAATGACTATGACAATGTTCTGACTAAATGTTGCAAACCCAACAAGCCTTCAACAACATCTTAAATCTTTTACCACGGCATATACTTCATTACCAAAACTACCTTTTGTTGTTTGAAGTCACAGAACTTGAAAGGTTTACGAGCACACAATAATCTAATTACGGCCAATTATCAGACTAAGGATTAACTGAAATTAAGTTGTTGACATGGGATGCTTTTACACACTCACTTTATGTACAGGACGGTTTCGGGCCAAAAGGTGTAATCTTTTGAGATGGACAAGTTGTGGACATCCGAATCAAGTCACACTTTATTATTTACCAAACGTAGTTACAGCAAACTATAAATAAAAACACATATGCAAACAACGTGATTGCACTAAGCAAAAGTCTGGACAGTCTGCAGGACGAAAACACCACCAATGCAAGATCACTTCCAATGAAGACTACGTGAAGTGCATGCTGTATGAGCAAAGTGCCTTGTTGGATAGATCATATGCAAATGCACACCATAGATGTTTGAAATTATAAAAAGGCTTTGTGTTTCTCTCTCTGCGCAGGAGTTCTGCATCTGTGACCTAACAGTAGGAGCTCAAACTGCACAGCAGGGAGAGATCAGGACAATTGGATATAGCCTTGGCCTTCTGCATGACCTTCTTAAATCCACAGTTTGTGTCTAGAAAAAAAACAAACATCTGCTTCTTATTCTGTCTCTGCCCGTAGTTTTCTTTGCAGTAATCAGTGGATCTAGATGATCTACAAAGAGAATATCTTTGCATCATATCCTTTGAATTCAATACAACCAATCAAGTCATTGACTCGCTAAAGCTGGAAAGCCTGAAATGATCCCTTAAACTTCACCCAGTGTTAATCCATCACCTGAATTCTACCCGATAGTTACCTTACAAGTTTGGGATTTAACAGTCTTTGGTCTTTGTCAACCCTGTGTGGCGGGCGGCTTATCAAAAATGGCGCAATCAAAATATAGAAATAACAGAAAAAAGAAGCCTATCAGAAGTTGCACTTCAGCTCCTTCTCCCTGGTTATCTCCTTCCTGATAAAAATAAGTTCTCAAATGTTTCCAACTGTCTGCAGGAGACCTTCAGATCCATTTGAAGTAACACAGGATGATCTTTGCTCTTCTGATCTGCAATAGGATTTATCCCCCTCCCTGGAGTTTCGCCATTGTCTCGTGGAAAACGCTGTGGACCAAAATGAACATTGGCCAATCCCAAAGTCTCTGTTCCCATCTTGACAGATTGGTAGGTTATCCATTGGTTTGCTGTTTCTTCAGCCTAAACAGTAATTGCTTTTGCGGTGAAGGTGCAATGTCATGCTGCAGAAACTAATTCAGATCGTTGGTTTGCAGCCAACTCAGGAACATCCAGGATTTAAACAGTCCAATGCTATCCACACAAACAACTACAATCAAAATCAACAATGTGTTCTTGTAGGTTTAGTGCTTCTTTATGGATAGTCTTGATTTATTTTTTGGATTTGTCTGCAGTGCTCTTCAGTGCACTGACTTGACCATTACCCTCATCAATGCATGAACTGTCTACCAACCCCTCAATGTCTAAAACAGTGGCCTTCATTTATTTTAGAGACAAGAAGAACTCAATGTGGGCCAACAGGTTGTTGTATTAGTGTAGCCTAGTCAAGCTTTTTATCGCTTTAGCCAGCTGCACAAAATGCAACCAAAATAAGATAACGATGAATTTTCTCTACCTGGATGAGAACTATTTAGGCAACTTTGGAAGTCCGACAAGGAAACATTGGTTCATTAAGTTCTGCTTTTAATGAGGCGTGATTACTCTCACTTCTGACAGAAGAAAGCTCAAAGTGGCCTCATTATTGGTGGCCTTTGTTTCAGCCCTTGTGTCCTCTGGTGATCTATTTATGATTAGGGTCCATTATCTTGCTATGTTAATCTGGCTGAATCAGTGGTGAATCTTTGGGAATGCTTGGGTTACTGAACTTTTCTATTGAGCATTGATGTTTTTGGTGATGGGTTGCCTGATAACTACCCTTGACCACCACTGAAATTTGTGGGAAAAGGGCAGGGTAATAGGTAATTGACAGTCAACATGTCCAAGAGAACCAGAATGGGCTAAAATAAAAACCCATTTGGGACACCCAACCAGGGGCCCTCAGTTTCAATAGAACCTGTCTGAGTTTACTGAAACAGTTTTGTGCAGGCATGTAGCCCAAATGGGATCCATCTAGTGTTTCCTGTCTTAAAAGTATGCCTCATTCTAGCCCATGTGTATCGCACTAAGTTGCCCATGAGAACCCAAATGAAAAATCAATCAAAAACCCAGTGTGAGCCCATGCTTTGTTGAAGCCCGCCTTACCCAGGTTAAACCATACACTGTAAAACATGGATGTAGACTCGGTGACTTCAGCCATTGGTTTCAGAAGAGGCATCGGGAAGCTTGACAATGGCGATCACCATATTTGAAATACGACCTTTAGCCTTTCAATCAATTTAGGAACACACGAAACAGTGGAGCTGAGGTGGGCCTAAATCCATTAACTGCCTCTAGAGGACACTCGAGGGACTCCAGTTTTTTGGAGCTTCTGCACTGGCTTCATTTCAACACCAGAGGTTGCCACTTGGGTAAAATCAATGTGTTCCCACTTGGACATGTTGGCTAGGAACTATCTAAGGTAGCATCACCATCAAAAGTCCATGAAGCTATCAAAGGTGACACCAAAGCAGAAACGTAAAGAAAGCCTTTATTGTCATTTTATATCACAATATTTGTCTCTTTTGTGTCATTCCTACGCAACTGTCTTTTGGAAGTAAAGAGGTTAATCATGCTTCAAGAGATCTTGAACTCACCTGTGCCAGGAGAATGCCGATCACGACACCAAGCTGATGTAGAGTGCCTAATGCTCCACGCAGAGATGTGGGGGAGATTTCCTCAACGTAGAGGGGCACAAATCCAGTGGACAGGCCGGAGTACAGACCAATGATGAAACGTCCAATGATGAGCATCTCAAAGGAACAGGCCAGTTTGGAAAACCCAAAAAATGCAGCAGCAATAAAGGCAAGGACATTGGCCATGAGCATGGAGTTCTTCCTTTAGAGATAACAAAAACATACATCATTGGTCTGTAATTTTGAAGGAGAAGTTGTGGTTGATAATGTCAGTGATATGAAGACTCGTACCTGCCGAAGCGGTTGACAAAGAGTCCAACAGAGAAGGAGCCAAACATTCCTCCCACAGAGAAGATGGCCACGGAGAGCGACCACAGAGCTGTTAGAGTGGGATGAGAGATGTCCTCTGAAAACCTGCTGTGCCACGTCTCGTTGTAGAAGTCCTCAATGATCTAAAACACAATACCCTCCATGTGTAAGAGCAATAAAGACTCTACATCTTACAATGACGGTTGACCATAGCTTAGATCTCAATGATCTGCCTTGAAGACTCTTTAGCATGGCACTAGACTCTTACAATGTGTTCAGACCAAAGGGGAAGAAACTTAATTGAGTGTGTTTGACTGAGGGATCATATTTAAATGACCCCCCAATATTTGCCCTTCTACATCATCAGAAGGGAAAGTGTCTGTCTGAACTTTCCTGCTACTTTCAGCTACCTGAGGCTCGCCAGGTCCCAGTTTGATGACCAGTTATCCTGGAACAGGTCCCAGTTTGATGACCTGTTAGCCCGGATCAGTACCAGGTCTCAGTTTGATGACCTGTTAGGATCAGTACCAGGTCCCAGTTTGATGACCTGTTAGCTCGGATCAGTACCAGGTCTCAGTTTGATGACCTGTTAGGATCAGTACCAGGTCCCAGTTTGATGACCAGCGAGGATCAGGTCCAGGATTTCTCTAACGTGTGAGTCACAAGTCTTCACATTTATCATACGGTAAGTTTGGCGTGTTCATGCAGAACAAAGAGGTTGAATAATTGTGTAATAATATTTTGATTAAAGTTTCTTCAAGATTCATAAATGTAGATTTTTTTACTCCAATTTAGAAGCATTAACAAATTACTTGTAAAATCTTTTTACAGTCTTTGGAAAAGTTAGAAAAAATATACCAGCTGAAACTTTTTTAGGATACGTGACTACAAAGTCATGTCTTTGTTAAATCATTTCATACAACAACTTTTGAAAAGCAGTTTGAACAGAGTTAGGTAACACTTTTCCAAAAACAGCTTTGCACTAATTTGCAGCTTGAATTGAGAACAAGCTGATTTAAAGTTGCCTTTTAAAAGTTTTGTGTAACTTTGTCCATGTAAAGAACTCCACATTGCCTTTTCCTGTCTGTTTAAAAAGTGCTAAGCGACCTCGTCTCTGCCGGATCATTATATTTATACACAGTGTGGAACAGCTGTTGTTTGCAGGGGTCGATCGCTGCAAGCACAACATGCTTAACTGCTCTGATAACCTTGAGCTCCTTTATCCTTAATGCGTCCTACAAACTGCTGCATTATCTCATTAACCCACTCCGTGTCATTTCAAGTTTCTGTCAGACCACCTTCAGATGCAGATGACAGGCTCAGAGGCTTCTCAGTGGCCTTAAAGGCCGAGATTAACATCCGGAACACAAGCTGGAGTCACGCAACGTTGTTAGCATCCCAGAACACACTCTCGTCTTTTCACAGTTACACCAAACAATCTGGAGATAAGCTTTGCAAGAGGGGCTTTTCATCCTGGATTTAACCTCTCAGGCAACATCGTATGAACTGCCTTCTCTTCTTGTTGGAGGTTTTTTGGGGCTGAATGCAGTAAGTCAGAAATCCTGAAGACACTATTTGAAGCTCGGGCACGGTTACGAAACAATCGTACCTAATGTTAAAACGCCCTTAGTGTATGAAATGTGAAGTTTGGGACGGATCCTCAGCCAAGAACGTCTGAATAAGATTCAGGGTGAAGTCATAGAGTTTACTGTCTCTCTCACAACAAATTACTCACGAGCTGAGGAGCGTTGATGACACCCGTGTTGTAGCCGAACTGTAGAGAGCCAATCACAGCCGTCCCCACAGCCATCATCAGCTGGGGCGTCACCTGGTGTTATGGAAGAGAAACACAGATTATGTTCAGCAGTTCACAGGAAATCACATAACTGCATTGGGTTAATGTTTCAAAGTTAAAGATGAACTATTGAATGGAGTATTGTCCTTTATTACAGTTTTTATTGCAGATTCATGGGGAGTGTATCTGTAAAATATTACTATAAACAGAAGGAGTTATTTGTTGAGCTCTTTGCAATTTAGCTAAGCCGCCTCTCTTTATTTTAATTTGGAACAAATCAACAATGAAGGGGACAATGCAGTGTGCGTATAGTATTGTATTGTATCGTCAGGTATCCATACACTGTAAATATTAATGGACGAAGCCTGAGTGACGTCACCCGTCTGTTCCTGCAGGGGCTCATCAGCAGCAGCAGCCATGTTGGAAATGCTGTCTCAGCCTAACTTTCAGTCAACGTAACGACAGGCTGAGAGCTGGAGCTGAGGCGGGTTTTAAGCCTCCTGACAAACTGTTACACCGCGCCCGTCTGTCAATCAGGTCGGCTACGCACCTAACTATGGATAACACGCATCGTTCATTAAATCAAAACGGATGAGTCATCAAAAAATTCACCCCCCGTACAGTGTGTGCCGATCGAAACATGAGCTAATCAGACCTATTTGTTTTTTTGAACCAGGCTGTAAACATGTTAATGTCTGCTGTAAAAACAGGCTTTTTAGAATGGGTGTGTATGTGACGTCCTGTGCTTCTGCAGCCAGCCTCTAGTGGACACTCGAGGAACTGCAGGATTTTGTACTTCCACATTGGCTTCATTTTTCAACACCAGAGGTTGGAGCTTGATCGTATCATATCATATCCTGTCTCATCCTATCGTATCCTGTCGTTCGGATTGATATCATATTGTGTTTGGTATCATATTGTATCATATTGTATCCTGTCGTATCATATTTAATGTCATGTCACATCGTGCACAATGTGGCTTGTGATTCAGGAACCATCCATTCCTGCATTTCAGCTTCACAGAAAGTTCTCTGAGTAAACAAATGATCTGTCGTAAATCTACTGCAGGTAGGACTGCTCGATGAAAACATCCTCACACATTTTAAAAGACTTTGAGGTTTTCATGTTTGCGAAAACAAGACAGAACTTCTCACTCAAACAATTAGAAACCCAACGAACCCCACCTTCATCTGCTGCATTAAACTCCTTTACTGAAGTTCATCTTCATAGTGGACTTTTATTCATTGTTATGCAACGTTCATCGTGTTAGAACACATTTTTCCCCTTTCACTGCATCGTGTTGATGAACCCAACTGTCCCTCAGTGCAAGAAAAAACGCAAACAGACTGCAAAGACTGAATGCAACTAAAGAGCACCAAAGACAGTCCTCCTCACGTGAGTTACAAACACTTCAAAGTGAATATTTCAGTTTCTATTGTTCCTTCACGTGTGTTGTCTAATTTAAGTTACTTGACTTTTGCAATACTGCTGATAACTTTCTGTTTTTATTCCATTTTGTATGTTCATTGCCATGCACCGAAACACTAAAACAAATCCCTCTTTAGTGTAAAACCACACGAGTGACTTTATTTAAACTTTTTGCTTCGTCTTTGAGTTAGCAGAGGTCATCAAATGTCAGTTGCTGGTTGCCTGACGGTGCAGAATTGGTGACTTTAGAGCGTTTAGCTGTGCAGAGCTGACAGAACTTCCCATAAAACACAGGTTTAAAAAAAGACAGATGTGCCACAGTGAGTGCTTCTGTGTGTAAAAATATTTACACAGTCCTGTGTGACAGTCCTGTGTGGCTCACTCAGCCTGCAGTTACCTTGCCGCCGCACTCCATCCTGGCCTCCTGGATGACTCACAAACTCCAGACTTCACCTTCAGACTCAGAAATAAATCCGGCAGTTTTTTCAAGTATTGCTTCGCTCGGTTCTATTTTCTACGGACACATGTCGTCATGATGTTGTCTGCTCTTTCTTTCATTCCAGCTTCAATGTAAACAGATCTTTCTCAGTTTCTCCCTCCATTCACCTGCGGCCGCGGTAAGCAGCTTAGTGACGTCAGCGCTAAGTGGCTCTTAATGAGCTGGCGTGCATCCAGAGGAGCGCTACAATCTCTGCTGCTGATTGGCTGAGAGGGGACACACAGCAACATGGACACGTGTATTGTCAGATGATAATACATGAACATATTATTACTGGATATGGATCAAATATGAGAACCTTCTTGTAAAGACAGCTGATTAAATCTGTAGGCCTATATTGTGTCTGGTCAGCATGTAGGCCTTTTTAAAACAGGTGTACACATTCAGCAGGTGGCAGATATTTCCTCTTTTAACTCCATGATCATGGCTGGATTAACATGTCAACAACTTTCAATAAAGCACCAAGATCTTCCAAATAGACTTCACATCTTTTGCAGAGTTTTCTGTAAATCTCCTCCTGATATATTGAAGACACAATACATATACATGTCTTGTTTCTTTAATCTTCTCTTATTGTTCTCCTAACAGGTCATTAAACTTTGTCGCTGCAGTATGCATGGTGTTTCTAGTGGCTGCAGTGAACATTTACTATGCACAGAAAGACAGAGACCGAATGGATTAGTGGGCATAATCAGGGCCAGCTCAATTTCGCCCCCTCATGTGCACACCTGTCCCTGCACAAGGATTAATAGATATAAAACACTGATATGATATTCTGAGTCAGTTTGCAACACTTGAAATGCAGGGCTCATTGTACACGTGTTTGAATGCATTATTCAATGATGTGTCTGCTCTCAGCGTTAGATTTCTTTGTTGTTGTTGTTTTTTGGGGGGGCTTTTTATGCCTTTATTTAAGTCATTTTTGGGGGCATACATGGGGCGCAACATAACAGCTATAGGCAATCAGCATCCATATTTCTTTTTTTTCCTTTTAAATTTGTCCATGTTTGTGAGGCTCGTTAGTCAGCTCATGCTATTTAAATGTGCCATAGAAGGAAAAAAAAGTTATGTGACTGTAAATTAGGCTGAGACAGCATTACCAGCATGGAGACCGCCATCTATAGGACTCCAAAGCTCCCTGCAGGAAACAGACGGGTGATGTCGCTCAGGCTTTGTCCATTAATATTTACTATATGGTTCACTTACATTTTTACAGTCGGAATTTAGAAACTTTAGAAACTCAGGGTCACAACATCATTTATTCCCTCCAGTATTATTTCTACACACAGACGTGAGCAGTTCAGAACCCTGACTCAACCAATCATCGCTTCATAAACTCTCTAAAGCTGTGTGTGTGTGTGTGTGTGTGTGTGTGTGTGTGTGTGTGTGTGTGTGTTCCTCGTGTAAGTCCAGGTGAGAGGCGGTGGCTCTCCCTCTCTTTTTAATCCTGTGGGGACAGCAGCTATTTATACGTACACTCTGTGCAGTCAGTGAAGGCGACCTGATGTTGTCATTCCTCGTTAACACAACGTGTACACGGCTGTTGTATTTTTCACCGCACCTTCTCAAACTGCACGTTTAAGTCATGGCCACTATGGTGGTCATCTCTGATTTTTCTATTAATTGTTACATTGTGTTTTTGAATGTAAGACAAAAGCTCAGAAAAGAACAAACAGATGTTCCTTAAACTTGCATTCTTTCAAATGACCAGCAGGGGGCTGACTTCTCCAGTTTGTTGAGTTCTTACATTACCTCAAATGTTTCCAACAGTTATCAAAGCCTAAGAAATCCTTTCTTTTATAGTTGTAACAGGACGTGTCTTGTCATGGCGGCTGTCATGACAGAGCCTATGTTTACCGTTGCCGTGGGAACTACGGATGTTACGTCAGAGGTCGCTGCATAAGGAAGCGTGAGCTGCTCCTGAAAGCTGCCGTCCTGTTGCTGTATGTGCTGCTGTGATAAAAACGTCATATAAATTATACTCGGATACATTAGCTCGTCGGTAAACATATTCTCTTCCTCAGGTCGGTTTTGCCGGTTCATCTTGACTACGGTCAACTCGGAGTTTGTTTTCATCAGGGGTTGGGGAGGAGGGGGGGAGTAGTACAGAGAATCACTCCCATGATTCCCCGCCAGCCTCGACGTCATCGCTTGTTATCGTTTTGATTGAGAGCCCCCGCTGGAGGAATTTACATACTGTGCGTTTACATCTGATATAGCTGCTTTCACACTTGCACAAAACTCCTAAAAATTCAGGGTGGGCTGCATTTGTGAATGCTAACAGCCGAATTCATACCTTGGACTTTGTGCAGAGTTTCTCCTGACAGCTTCCTAGTAGAATTTCTGCACGTCAGAGTGAGCTGATGTGAGAATGCAACAGGATATAATCAGGAGAATTCACTACGAGCAAGCAAGTGAGAAGGGGTGTTGGTATTTATTCCCTGCTATTGGCACATGCAGACTCTAGCTTGATGCACGCCATCTTTAGCCGATGTGGGCATTCACCCAAAGGGGAAGCCACTGTGGCAGCAATGAATCACACAATATAAATAGAGGGAGTTAGAACCAGAGCCAACACTCTGACAGTGACAGGTGGAGGGTTTAAAGTGTGGTATGATTAACGATGTGAAGGTGAGAGACCCAGTTGGAGATCATATTCAACAAACTGGGTATTGACCAACAACAAAGGTGCAAAAATACCACAAAAATAACTGCAAGGCAAAGTCTGAGTAAAGATGCAACTGCAACCAAAATGCACATTTTAGATTTCAGCTCATTTTCTCCAACTCACACACGTGATAACCGTGTCGGTGTGTTGAATTTGAGCAGTCCTTTCTTGTTTTTGTGTGAAGACAGTAGAAACGAAATGTTGATCTCTGGTGGAGATTCCAGATGGAGGTCTGAAATTCACTCGGAGGTGTAACAATCTGAAACCACAAACTACACTGAGGGCGAGGAGGGGTCAGAGTTTCTCTGAGGGCAAAAAGTTTCATTCTTCGAGGACCAGGCGCTTCTTGACGATAACATTTCAGTTTACATCACATGTAGTACATCTTAGATTTGTGTTGTTTTTATCTAAATACTTCTGCAGCAAAGAAAACTCCCTGTGGACACCAACATAAAATCCATTTGCAGTAAAGCAAACATATGGAAGCCCAATGTGGACATGCATCCATACATTTTATTTACTTGAATTATCTCTGGTTATAAATAATAATCTCCGGGTGTTTCCTTAAGGTCTCGACATATTTATCTAAATTCCTCAGAGTTGCAAAAACACAAAACAAACATAGAAACACACCAAACTCACCTCATTAGTGTGGGCAATGGCAGCATGACATGTCAGGGTACTTCTGCTCACAGTGACCAGAATTTTATTTTGTCTTCTTGATTGCCAGAAAATTATCCTGAGATAACAACATCAGTTAGTCACTGGAAATTGTTCGCTAACACGGGAGAGCGGAGTAAAAATACAGTGTGGGTGCTTGTCCACTTTGGGCTTCAATGTGTTAGGACGTCACGACTTCATCAGGGATGTTCTTGAATGCAAATATGTTACACAGATCAGCACTCTGTAGTTTCCCCCTGTGTCTCTGTGTTTGTTTTTGCTGGTTACTGGTAGGCGGGGTTTTGGTGACCTGGAAGCCCCCTGTCCAGTCTCAAGCAAGCGAAAAACCTCCAGGTTTGAAAAATGAAGCCAATGCGGAAGTGCAAAGCGTCCGCTTGAGGCTGGCTGCTGGAAGTCACATAAACACAACAGACAAAACAGCCGTTTTTACAGCATAAATAAACATGTTTACAACGAAATACTGTAGGTCTGATTAGTTATTGTCATCATGGGCACACACTGTACCCCCCGTACAGTGTGTGCATTTTTCAAAAACGGCTCCGTTTTGATTTCATGAAAAATACATGTTATCCATAGTCAGGCGCGTAGCTGACATGATCTACAGGCGGGCGTGATGTAACGGTTCATCAAGAGGCTTTAAACCCGCCTCAGCTCTCAGCCTGTCGTTAAGTTGACTGAAAGTTAGGCTGAGACAGCATTTCCAGCAATGCGGCTGCTGCCGATGAGCCTCCAGCGCCCCCTGCAGGAACAGACGGCTGACGTCACTCAGGCTTCATACATTACTATTTACAGTCTGTGATTTAAAGGTTGAGTCTGTAGAAATGTTCGTTACAGCTTGTAATCACAACATTCATTTTAATTGTCTCTTAACGGACCAAGACCTTAAAATAGCGTCTGTTCACTGACATTAATCCACAAACAGCGACGGAAATGTTTGTAAAATGATGACGTGATGACTAAAGCCGACAGCCTTCATCTACAGCTAGTGTTAAATAACAACAGTGACATCGAGTGGTGAACTCGTAACCTTAAACACAGGAGCTTTAAATCATGTTGTGTAGACACGGGACGGTGTCAAAAAACACAAATGGGCAAGTCTGCACTTTCTTCCACAACTGTTATCTAAATATTCACAGAATAAAGATGCAAAGGGAATTTCAAACACTTGTATTTATCTCCTACCAGAGGTTTGAAAACACACAAAGAGTGTTTGAATAAAATAATCAGAAGTTAAAATCACGTTCTATCGATCCGCTGAACAGAAGTAGGATGAGTTAGACAGACATGCACAAACAGGATCCTTTGGACATGCACTAATGCAGAGATGTCAGAGTGAGGGGGGGCACATGATAGAGAGCCCGAGCCGTTCAGGGGTTCAGTGCAAGACTTAGTCCTCGCCAGGACTTGAGCCGGCTACTCTCCGGTTCCCAACACAAGTCCCTACAGACTGCAGCTACTGCCGCGTGCCGCCCCAAAATACCTCTGGGTTTATAGGTTGCAAAAACCAAAATAAATGTTGCTTTCCAGCCTTTAAATTGTCTTTATACACTCTTAATTCTTGGTTTCTGAACTTGAATTCTACTTTCCAGCTCATGCTCTGTAGTCAGACACGTTCACCTCAGGGGTGAGGTGGGGGGTGAGGGGGGTCTGAATGATTCAACAGGTTGGAAAATCATTTTATGTTTTTGCAAACTCTAAATCATAACGAGACAGATCGAATGTCTTGAGGAACATTGTTAGAGCAGCCAAACCTACACACACACACACACACACACACACACACACACACACACACACACACACACACAGACATCTAATCAGCACACACACGCTCATTTGAAACTGTGTTCCTGTGTGGAAACAATGCACCAAAATAACCCTGGGAATGTGTGTATCCTGGACCATCTGTTGTTTCAAACTGCTGCAGGTCCCGGGTCACCTCGGACACTTCGGGGGAACACTGGTTTATATATTTACCTCCGTTTGTCTCTTTTCCACATCGATCTAATAAGGGCTAGCTTTTTCCAGTTTGCTCTCCAAGCAGCAGCAGCAGAAGCTGGAGCCAGGCTCTTATGCAACGCCGCCTATCACCTCAACATATTTCCACTGTTAGCACTGGGAAGAGAGCTGAAACATGGAAACAATTCAATAGGTCCAGTGTGTGTGTGTGTGTGTGTGTGTGTGTGTGTGTGTGTGTGTGTGTGTGTGTGTGTGTGTGTGTGTGTGTGTGTGTGTGTGGAGGCCCAGACATTTCCCCACAGACCCATCCATCAACAGAGGCCTGAGAGAAAGTCACAGTTAACTTTTTAAGAGGACTGCCTTCACATGTGACATCACCAGAAACCTGAAACCGTCATTTTCAGCAGCCCTCCCTCCCTCTCTCCCTCCTCTTACGCCTGCTGCTCCTTCTCCAACATTTGCTCTCCTCTTCTCTCCTCTCTCCCCCCCCCTTCAAACCTCTCCCTGTGCTTCTCTGCTGGGCTCCAAAAACAGGCCAGTGTTCCTGTCCCCCCCCAAGCCCAAACTCCTCCATTGATCCCAGGACGTCCAGCTCAGAGGTTCCTGTGCTTTGAGCTCTGAGGGCCAAGCTGAGCGTCTTCCTGCAGGTTAGTGACTTCTTCATGCTGCTTGTGTGAGCTGGAGCTTCTGTGTTTGCCACGTGGGGTGGACACTTGAGTCGAGTCTTGGGGAACCATGGGAGAGGAGAGCAGGCAGAGCTCATGGGCTCTGATTTGTAGAGGCTTATTAGACTCATTTAACTGGTTGTGTGCACATAATCCAGCTGTACTCCAGATGTTTTCTCACAGATTTTACACTTTAATCCCTTTATTTAGTTACTGTAAACTCCCTCAATCTTAACATTATTATCAGAAATGAGCTTCAGCATGATCATTAAAAAGACTGCAGTGTTATTTCCAGAAGTATCCTAATCCTTGAAGTATTTCAATTTTAAAAATGGCTTCTTCTGAAATGCAGTTTTGTATAAATAAAGTTGTTGGCTGCAGTGTTGAAAGTCTTTGCACCACAGGGAGTTTAGATGGTTGCCAGCGTGTATAAAGATATACTTCTGCTCTGTTTGCAATTTTATTTTCAGATTTTAAACATTTTAAGACTGTACATGTCCGGCGCTAATAATGAGATGTAGTTTTAGATTCATGACAAAAGAAGAGAGAAGGAGTGTTCAAAAAACAAACAAACAGTTGAGCTTCTTCTCTGGTGCTAACTTAAACTTAAGCTCGGGGGAACTGTGTGTCGTGCTGCAGATTTCAGAGGGTTTGAAAAGTAAGCTTATAGGTGACAGTATTACATAAGGCCATAGATATCTGCAGAGTCCACGGTTGGAAAACAGGGCAGGGCTTCAGTCAGGCACACATTGTACACTATATGTTCCCCCCCTTACCTCACTGTGTGGTGGTCTCTGTGTCCTGTCACAGCCTGAGGAAAACACCATCCGTGTCTGAGATGTCTAAACAGGGAAAAGTCTTTCTTTATCCTCCTAAAGACGATTCAAAAACGCTGTGTTTATGTAAAAAATATATAATCTTTGTGGAGAAAAGACCAACAAGTAGGAAATAATCAGTTTCTCTCCAGGAGTGAGACGCTCTCAGGGACGCTTCAGTTGTGCACAGATTAAATAATCAGATGGATGTGAATAATGAGCGGTGTTGCTCGGTTTATTATCGGTTTCTGGAGAGCCTCAGGCTAGCTGTTTACCCCTGCCTCCAGTCTTTATGCTAAGCTAGGCTAACAAGCAATCAGTCTGCACTTGAAGTTTCGATCCGGAATATTTTTAGTTAAATTAAAGTCAGTTAGAAGACTTTTCTTTGCTGAATGAGTTGTCAGAATGGTGACGGAGTTAGTTATGATAACATAGAATAAGAATACAAAGCCCTTTTAGAAATGCTTCACCTTCAAAGTGCACAAACGTTCAGGCTACATCCATCCGCAACAAACAAGTTGCATTCAAGTAGAAGAAGAGGGACGATGTATGTTTGAAGTATTTACAGACGATAACGTATACTGCGGTGTCAAAAAGTAGCTTGCTAGTAAAGAATATGAATATATTGCACAGTCAGAAATGTGTTTTCTTTAATTATCGATACCGATATTGGATGGATGGGGTCTGATACTGATATATCGGCCGATATCTTTCTTATATCTATGTTAGATCTGTAGAGACAACAGAGATCAACACATTTATTGTGATCCCTCAGATGCAGTTATGTAAAGTTGAATGAAAACAAGTGGAAAGTAACTGAGCATGTACGCTCATCACCGATCGACGCTCTGGAGAGTGATGATGCTAATCCTTATAGCGCCCTCTGCTGGTGAAAGAGAACTGCTAGTGAAATACAATGAAACTCTAATTAAATGCTTTTTGACTGATGAATTAATCGAGTAATATCGGCGCATATCTGCAATAAAATAGCCGATACTGCTCGTCACTTGATAAGATAATATTGGTCAATATTAACGGCAGGGCGATTTATCGGTCGGGCTCTGATATATTTATAATTATATATATATAACATGCAGTATTTTTGGGATGTTTTGCAGGTAAAATAACAAACCCAGCTGAGGTCAGAGAGTAAATAGAAGCAGTGCAGTGTTTCTGTGGTTTCTGCAAAAAGTAAGTAAACGGTTTCTCTGAAGACGAATATAGAAATCATAGATGACTCCACTTTAAAATAAGACTCGATCTAAAGATCTCAGAGCTCGGATGAAGACTTTAACTATCAAAACAATCAGCAAGGACGCACTCTATAAGAAGGATGTCCAGAAACACACTGTCAGTTTCTTCTTATGAGCATTCATTCTGCATAAAAGGAAGAAATGGAGAATGTTGACATAGTTTTAAAAGCCTGAAATCCATCTGAACATCTCGCTCTCAGAAAGAGAATCACAAAAGACCCAAATGTTGAACTTGTCATGTCCTTTTTTAACAGATCAAGTGTTTATTCCCTTTAGTTTAATTTGCCTTGCTGTGTTAACACCTGCGCTCTGTGCTGGCTAGACGTCATATTTTTAAATCTAAGGTTTAAATAATCTCCACAGCTGATTTCTGTCTGTTGCATAAATACTTCTTCACGTGTTTGAGCCCAGAGTCTGGCAGAAATAGACGTTTCTGTTTACAGTCGTAAACGTGTCTACGGTCTAAAAAACGCTTGCAGGACACTCTTGAAGCTGATTGGTGCTCAGGGTGGGCGGGTCAACCTCCAAACAACCCGTCAGATAGTGACAGGTGAGCACGTGGACCCAGAAAATCTACCAGACTTTGACTTTACTCACTGATCTTTATTTCTTTTATATATTTGTGTTCTTATGGAGTTTCTGAGCGTCATTATTTAGGTCGTATGGATGTATACAGGTAGGTGGATGTTATTTAGTGTGGATTTCATTCAAGCTCTTACAGATTTGACCTGCACATGAACTTTTATATTTTCATGATCGACTTTTTGCATATTTTTGATGCCAAATAAATAAACTCAACTTTTTAAGCCTTTATTTAGAGACAGAACATAGAGTCAGAAATCAGAGAGAGAGAGAGAGAGAGTGGATAATGACATGCAGGAAAGGCGCCACAGGTCGGATTCGAACCTGGGCCACCTCGCCTGGAGGTCTACAGCCTCTGTACATGGGGCACGCACACCAACCATTAGGCCACCGGCGCCCCAATACTGAGTATTTTCTTTTATACATTTTAGATCAATTCGCCGTATAACACAGACGTTTGCTGCTCCTGAATCTGTCAGTATCTACAAAATCCCTGCTACCGAAATGATTTTTGCACACACGCACGCACGCGCGCACGCACGCACACCTCCTCCACAAAAAGATCAGATGATATGTGTTATAACAGGAGGAAGTTTTGTAGGCTTTGCACACACTGCATGAGCATGAAGGTCCTCTGCACCAGGACAGTATTTACAAATAGAGCCCACATGAGGACCAGCGTACAGAGAGTCAAAGTCTGAGGAAGCGGCCCGTCAGTCGTGTTTGAGCAGGAGGTCATTCTCAGCCGTTATCTCTGCGTCTGTCAGACGGACCTGGCTGCTCTCCACACTCTTTATCTGCAGAGCCACGTTGCTTTTAGCTCGGGTTAGAGAAATATTTTGGCACATGTTGACTGATGTAGCATTGTTTGTCTTAGCAAAGAGAGATTAATACCTTCTGTTTGTTAATAAAGTGAAGAGAGGAGATGTTTAGAAACAAACGCTACAGTCAATATTGGATGAAGCCTAAGTGACGGTCTCCATGTTGGAAATGCTGTCTCAGCCTAACTTTCAGTCAACCTAAGGACAGAGCTGGAGCTGAGGCGGGTTTTAATCCTCCTGACAAACCGTTCGAGACATGAGCTAATCAGACCTATTTGTTTTTTTTGAACCAGGCTGTAAATGTTAATTTGCCGATTGAGACGAGCTAAGAAAGCAATATAATAAGTTCCATCAAGGTCTCGACATCTCTGTGTCACTTCTTAACAAAACAAACATTAGGAGGTGAAACAGTGTGTGTGTTAATAATGTGGTATAGTGTTTGAACTGAGTCTGTAGAGAGACGCTTCAGTGTTTGATTGGCTCGTCTGTGGTACATGCAGACCCGACACAGACGCATGTAGAGGAGTGTGTGTTCCACATGAGTGTACTCTGAGACTCGTGACGTCGAGTTAAACTGAGCTGCTGAACTCCTCTAATTTACTTTCTCTCTCCGTCTCTCACTGAAGGTTGTGTCATAAATCACAAATACTGTACGTATCACATTAACAGATGTTCTTCTAACCCTGCTAATAAAATCTGTGAGATCCTACGCTGCCAAGAGTCAAAGCCTGCTAAGCAAATGTGTCTGACTGTTAGTCAGAAATAACTCATTACAGTTCATTTAACACATTCACGTGGCAGGTCCAGATAAACATTTTATTTGAAGGCATAAAAAGGTAACAAATATGGGCCAAACTGTAGGGATGTAACAATTTATTTATTTGAAGTTTATTTAAACAGAACAACCTCAGAAGAATCTCATTTTCAGGAGCATCCTGAACAACAATATCTTGCAATACCATTTTTAAAATGGACAACTTCAATCGATTTGGTAAAAATCTATATCGCAATACTGTTTTTTTAGCCGACAGAGGGCACTATCTGTTTTTGTCTCCCCTTGTTTGACGTCAGTAAAGCCAGGCGTACACTGTACGATTGTTTTAAAAAGTGGAGTGTCAGCTCAAACTGTACGACTGAGTTGTTTACGACGCACGACCGAAGCTCACGATTTATGTGCTCACTCTGTACGACCGGATTGTCTGGCAGGACGGCGCATTCACAGTTGTCAATAGATTCATGTGCACTTCAGATGTCTCAAATGCACGGCTCAAATTCACACACCTGCAAAAATGCACACTCAGCATTACCGAAAAAAACACAAGCCAACTGACAGCTAAATCATAATAAATATTCCCTGTCAGCCAGAGGTCCTCAGAAATGTCCTGCCAACATTTCAGTCATGATCGCAGGGAGAAAGCAGATTAAAACAGGCATGCCTGCTGTTGCCACGGTGATGCTTTCTGAGAGGGTTACCAAAAACTTTAGGACTCTGATGCAGAGGTGAACGAGACAGAAAAAGAGTTCAGAAAAAGTTTTGGTCTTAGGGTAGGGTAGAAAATGAAAACGAAAGTTAGGAGCTTTATGGCAATCTGAGTGATTCACAAATTCAGTTAAAGAAAAGGCAAAAAAAACACAAAATATCTGAAAAAATAAGAAGAACAAGAACAAAACTGCTGGAAAGCGTTGCACACTAAAGGTTACAGACAAACTCGCAGTTGAAATGAGAAAACTAAAAATTGTATGTTCTTTTTTTCCAGATTTCACGATTGGAAACTATATATATATATATATATAAAAAAACAAGTCGTCATATGTACCTGCCATAATATGGAGCTGCAGAAGATATCAAATGGAAACTACCACCATGACGCTGAAGTGCCTTCGGATGGCGGGTAGGTGTACGCTGAGATTAACATTTATCAGATTTACATATGGATTAAAGCTGATTATTCCTCACGTTTGTTATTCTATCAGAGTTCCACCTGAGGAGGAAAAGTTCCTGCAACACAAGAGCGATGGATCGAAGACAGCTCAGTTCACAGACGTGAGTACAAGAGAAAGAATAGCCATGCGTGAGTATGTGGACTACAACAACAATGTTGGACTCCCAAATTCAGTTTATGCTAATTACTCCCAGCCAACTCGATAGCATTGTTAGCTCAGAGCTCCTGGAGAGCCCATGTCAAACACATGGAGGTTCATGATACAAACAAAGGACAAATATTTATCGATCGAGACATGAGCTAATCAGACCTGTTTGGTTTTTTGAACTAGGCTGTAAATGTTCATTTCTGCTGTAAAAACAGGCTGTTTTTAATGGGTGTGTATGTGACTTTCGAGGCTTCTGCAGCCAGCCTCTAGTGGACACTCAACGCACTGCAGGCTTAATTTTCTAAAACTGGTTGCTGCTTTAGTTAGACTAGGAAACACAATATCCCAAGCCAGGAGAGGAAAATATAGCACATCACAGGGCTTGGGGACTACACCGTTTCGACACAGTTACATTTTTGAGGAGGTGTAAGTCAGGCTACGTACGTAGGCTTCTCCGTAGTAACAGGGCTACACAATCAAAGATTCTCTCCATTTCTGGTCATGTTGATGGCGTACTGCTCCCCTAGTAGGCCATCAGGAAAATAGGTTTCCTTTTCATTTTGACAATTGTATTAATCATTTCAAGACATTTCAGTACCAAATTCTTTAAGGATAACTAAAGTTGCAAATTAACATACTTCAAGCAGCAGTGATTTCCCCAAAACACTAAAATATTAATGCACAACAGTTGCATATTTTATATATGGTATGGTAGGTTTTACAGTGCTTACAAATACAGGCTAAAGTAAGATCAGTTATGTCTTTAAAGTTAACTTTACAGTCTTGTGTCTTCTCCAGTTTGAGGGTAAAACCTCTTTTGGGATGTCCGTCTTTAACCTGAGCAACGCCATCATGGGCAGCGGCATCCTGGGTCTGTCGTACGCCATGTCAAACACTGGCATCGTGCTCTTTCTGTGAGTAATACAAATACACACACAGCGGTACACAGAGTCCATCTGAACGTCACACACACTCCTACACACAATGTAGCTCTGTATGCAGTTCCCTGAAAACGACAGTCGACAAACAGACACACGAGGAGACAAGGTGCATGTTACATAACTGCGATTATTGCGTACGTCACAAAGTTATGACATAGTGTGTTCTGTGTAATGTTACTGAAACACAAACAGACAAAGTTAGCAAATGAACAGAGTGGACAAGTATCAGTAAGAAATCTAAATGTCTTTGTTAAACCAACAGTTTTTCAAAAGACAGAATATAGAATGACACGATTAATGATCACGCAGCGTTTCTTTAAAAATGTTTGTTTTCATTTAATTGATTTGTAAATGAACTCAATGGATTTATGGCCCATAATCTCTATCTGTCAAATGCTCAACAGTGTGGAAGACACCTTATGTATACTTATTAGGCTAAATAGTTATACTTTTATTTACATATGTCTTTGTTTGTTTAGAGAAAAAGTTCACAGAAAATGAAACTCATCCAATCTGTACTTTTTTCAGGATCCTGCTGACGTGTATCGCATGTTTATCCTGTTATTCCATCCATCTGCTGCTAACCAGCGCAGGCGTTGTGGGTAAGACGATCGATTTACAAAACCTTGTAGGACACCAAAGGTCTACGGATGTGTCACAGTGTTAGGAAAAACAAAGAGAAGGACCCAAGTGCAGAAAACAAAACTAAAGTTTTATTTTAACAAAAGGCAAAAAGGCAAACAAAAGCTTAATTAGTTTCAAATCTAAAAAAAAAAAGTCCAGCAAAAATCAACAAGGGGAAACAAGGAGCCACGAGGAGGACACATATCACAGAACATCAAGGAGCCACGAGGAGGACACATATCACAGAACATCAAGGAGCCACGAGGAGGACACATATCACAGAACATCAAGGAGCCACGAGGAGGACACATATCACAGAACATCAAGATGAATGAACTGACACAGAAAGAAAAAACACAGAGGCAGTGTCAGAAACCACAAAGTACATACTACATTCTCAAATATATATACGGTATACTAACTCGACCGTTAGTATGCCGTTAGCATCATATGTTTGATGAGCTAGCATCAAGCTAGCACGATCGTTGATCCTTGAATATTATTCAACACCAATATGCAAATGTTCTTTATTAATACAGCTACGTAGGCATTTTAATATCCATGATTGGACAGTCTGAGAGCCGCAATGCATTGTGGGGCGGTTTAGTATGACCAGAATTCTGGCCAATCTAGTAAACATCCAGCTATTTCTCACATGCACAAAATTGCATACTACGATTTCGTAGCATCCTGCTCATACTTAACCGCCCCACAATGCACTGCGGCTCTCAGATTGCCCCATCGCGGAACTCGCCAGCCAGCCAACTAGCGGCTTAAAATAAAATTTCCGAGCTGAAATACATTTTACATGTTGCCAAATTATATTTTAATGACTACGTAGCTGTATTGGTAATGAACGTTTGCATACTGTTGTCGAATTATAATTACTGGCAGACAGTCGTGCTAGCTTGATGCTAGCTCATTGAACGCAGCTCAGACCGGAAGTAAGTCACAGGACCCGTATTTTAGTATGTTGCTAACGGCATACTAACGGTCAGGTTAGGATGCAGTATGCATTTATTTTGAGTATGTAGAGGGCAGTATTGAGTATGTTGTTTCGGACACAGCCTTTGTTTTCTTCAGTTTCCCTCTTACAAATGTCTTATGAGCTTTTTATTGACAAATAATAATACTGGATGCAACCCGAGAGTCAGAGAATGAAGTGTATGGTATCATATTTCATCGTATCGTAATAGTCCAGGTATGTAAATTCAGAAAGCCGCTTCTCAAACATGCCTCTTTGTTATTGCTCTCTGCAGGTATTCGTGCGTACGAGCAGCTCGGCCTGAGAGCTTTCGGTCATACTGGAAAGATTCTAGCAGCGGTCATCATAACGCTTCATAACATTGGAGGTAAGACTCCGACATACAGTTGTGGTATTTGAAACGTTCATGTTATTTGAGTGGGTGGTGGACACTTATCTTGCCAAGGGAGCCAAATGTGGCGGGAAATCACAGTTTTTGGAGGAACATACTCGGAGATGTAGACTTACAAACACTTTTTCTCTGTTTTTTCTCTTCTGCAGCCATGTCCAGCTACCTCTTCATCGTCAAATCTGAGCTACCGCTGGTAATACAGGCTTTTCTAAACCAGACGTCCAGCTCAGGGTGAGTACTGATGACACCTTTCAATTAAATAGAAATCATATTTTTAATCATATTGGAATTTGTTTGGGACTATTTTCAGTCGAGGGATCAATCCACATTTGTTGTTGTAGTGAGTATTCAGGGCGGTCGGATAATGTGTGACGATTGAGTGAAAATAAAAATACAGTTTGCATGTTCATGGTTATGAGGGAATGTGTCACTAAAAGCCATTTCCACCAAGCACTCTGGTTTGGGTCGGTAAAGTTGGGTACGCATTTATTGGCATTTCCACTGTCAAAAGTTGGGAGTGGTACCAAAATAACCGCTCGGTGTCTTCCTACATTTTTGCTACCCTTCTGTTGGGGTGCCAAGCGTAACGATCCGACCCTAAAGGGTGGAGCTAGACACACTGCAGTCTGTTGATTGGTCGAAAGAACCGTCACTATCTGTGCAACAGCGGTAATAAAGGACAAACACAAAACGTGCCATGCTTAAATATCCCCTGGAGTCATTTTAAAGACTGTTTATGTTTTTTGTGACTAATGTCAGTGTGTCGCACCGCCCCACTGATGACCTTGGAGGTGCAGACCTTCCTAGAGAAGAACACTAAATGCTGGACGTCCTGTGTCGTTTTCTTCTAAGTCTTCGTTGAATAGATGGGCGGGCTACATTGCGCTGCGCTACTATGATGTCACGTTAAAGTAGCTGACGCGGCTATCGCCATCTTGCTTACGCCCAGCCATCCAAGTCAAGGAATAAAGCAAGATCAATATTTACCGTACTGGACCACATATTGAAGCTATATGGCACTAAAGGAGGTGACGTCCTGAATCATTGCTGTGATTTGTTCTACTACAATAGAAGAAGAAACAATACGTCATCTGCCTACAGACTCTGTAATCCAGTACTGAATCTGTAAAGAGAAATAACCATACGTGTCATGTCGTGTTTTCTCCCTATAGTGAATGGTTCATGAATGGAAACTACCTCATCATCATCGTCACGGTGTGCGTCATCCTCCCGCTGACCCTGATGAAACACCTCGGTACGTCACTTCTTCTCATGTTACTTGATTTTTATTCAGAGCAACGCTTTGGACATTTTTAAACAATTACTTCAAGTCTTCATTCTGCCCGTATTCTCTTAATGTATACGTGTAAGCTTAATTTAATACAGCTTCCACAAACCTTTGTTAAATTAAGAACCCGTTCTGCTCTCAAATATGAGTAAAAGGTTGATAGAAACTGTTTTCAAGGTCGTTGTTTTTCATGTCTGCAGGGTATCTCGGTTATACCAGCGGCTTCTCTCTCTCCTGTATGGTCTTCTTTCTCTCTTCGGTGAGTCACTAGAATTATAACTTTACAGGTTCATTCACAGCACAGACGATGAAGCAGAAATAATTTGTTAAACAGAAATTTAACGACCACTGAGCTAATCTGTTGCACCCACTAACAGATCATAACTGACACATGGTGCCTGTAGACATGATGAGAAAAAAACCTGCAGTTCCTCGAGTGTCCACTAGAGGCTGGCTGCAGAAGCACAGGAAGTCACATACACACCCATTCAAAAAAGCCTGTTTTTACAGCAGACATTAACATGTTTACAGCCTGGTTCAAAAAAAAAATAGGTCTGATTAGCTCATGTCTCGATCGGCACACACTGTACGGGGGGTTTGTTTATTGATGACTCGTCCGTTTTGATTTGATGAAGGATAAAAGTTAATCACAATAAGGCACGAAGCCGACCTAAGTACTAAGTAAGTAACGATTTGTCAGGAGGTTTAAAACCCGCTCCAGCTCTCAGCCTGTCGTTAGGTTGACTGAAAGTGAGGCTGAGACAGCATTAAACAGTTCATTTATACAAGAAATGATTTTACACACACACGTCATATAAAGTGAGTGTTTTTTTAAAGCACAGTACTTTGATCAAATCCAGTAATTTACCCTATAAACTGGATGTTTTGCATGTTAAATTATAGATTTCATATCAATATTATTCTTAAACCAATGAATCAAATTACAGACTTTTTGCATTTTAGCCTCTTTTAGCTTTTCTTTTAAAAACTGCTTTGAAATAAAGTTTCCATCTATGTGCTGTTATCAACCTGTTCTCCAGGAAAGTGTGTTTCTCAGAGCAGAAAACATATAGTATCGAGAGATATACATTTTAAACGCCAGCCTAAACAACAACACAAAGAATGAGAAAAATGATGCTGGGCGCTGCAGCTGATGGGCGATGAGCCCAGGAGGGGCCCAGTTTTAATGTTGTTTACAAGCTGCAAAGAAAAATGCTACTGACCCTAGCTTTAAATCTTTGAGGTTTTGAGCTGCGCTGAACATGGTACTAAAAACATAATTAAAGTTGTTGGAATCTGTACAGCACTTTTGGGAAAGTGGGAGATAATTTCACAGGACAAAATAACTCTCCATGTCACGTCCATGCTGCCTTAAACCCATTTCTGAATGGATGATAAAGGAAGGAGTAACTATAATGACTCTTTGCTCCATCAGGTCATCTACAAAAGATTCAACATCCCTTGTCCTCTGGAAGTGTTCGGAAACTTCTCCGTGAGCCCCGTCGTCCCAGATGACATGTGCATGGCCAAATTCTTCACCATCAACCAAGAGGTCAGAGAGAAAGCACTCCCTGAACTCTCATTACATTCGCAGACAAAAATTACCATTCAAGCTGCTCATGTATGGTGATCTGTGTTCAGAGGAGTCAGTGCTCAGCACGTGTACAGTTGGGAACTATTTGTGGTTGCATCGTGTTTCACGGGGTGGTGTAGAGTTCATGAGCTTCCTGGAAGACTTGTGATGTTTCTGTGTTACTTGACTTGCAGACGGCGTACACCATTCCCATCCTGGCATTTGCTTTCGTCTGTCACCCTGAAGTGCTTCCCATCTACACAGAGCTGAGCAAGTAAGATGCACCTGTTATTACATTCCTCACATGCTGTACTCACCAAGCACTTCCACCGCAGTGCAATGAGATATATGGATATACCCTTAAGTGCACCAGCTTTCTTCTGATTTTTTAAGTTGCACTCCTGATTGTAAGGGGTCACAAATTACAGAAGTGTTCAGCTAACATTTACTTTTTCCCCAGCACCAACTCTGGTATCCAAATATTGAGCGCAGATTGAGTTCAGTCAGGCCACAGAGTCGCACTCTGCTAACATGCTAGTGTTTTTGCTGATCTCAGTGCAAGCCCTCATCAGCTGATGGCCAGATGATTTTCTCAAAGCTTCCAATTTGCTAATCGCACTCATGCTGCCTTATTTAAGCTGCTCAGCATGCCTACTCTTTGCTGCTCCCTCTGCAGCCCTCCTGCAACCCGGCTCCTCCTTTCATGCTGTGTCTGACTTAACCTATGTCACTATCTTGTCATTGATGCCTGCTCTGTTTGGGTCTTCTCTCCCTGCCTTAGGCTTTTCTCTTATGCAGGGGAAGGGCAGGAATGTGTGCTGTTCCTGTCTGATGCTTTCACGAAAGCATGTGGAAGGGCAGGGAGGTCCCAGACCAGAGGCATACCGCTAAATATAACTAACTGCAAATGAAGTACTTTGTACTGACAAAGTGGTCCTGACTCAAGTACAATTTGAGAACTTTTGTACAATAGTATAAATAACTGCTGTGAACTACTTACCCTGTAGGGAGTTAAAGCTGTTATCACTGCTGAAAATGTCTAGAACATTTCAGGACAGCCTGCTACTGAGTTGCATATTCCCACGTCCCTCACAGCATGAAGTTTTCCCTGAAAGACGAGGGGGGGAGTGGAGTGGGTAGGCAACACGTGATGCAGAAATTAAAAATGGCAGACAAAGTGAAAAAATTTCGACATTACTCTAAATGAAATTGGAAATAATCACAGTGTCAACAAACAAGTGGAAATGAACATAATGGAGAAAGACGAGTCTGAAGCATCTTCATTACGCACACAAGATCAAATCGACTATTTGCATTCACAAATGCAGCCCAGTCCAAAAAATTGGAGGAAATTTTCAGGAAATTTGTGCATGTGTGAAAAGGCCAATAGACAAAACATTTGTCCAAGTCAAAGGAAGTGACTGCACCTAAATTGTCTAACGTGGAGTTTTATTTACAACCTGCACAGATGGCCAAAAAAAGAAATCCATGACTGCAGCTGATTTCCTGTTTGAGAGCTGTAACAGCAATAACCATGCTTCTGTCTTTAAAGACCGATGTACTGCATCACTAAAACATCTACCACTTTGATTCCTTTTAGCCCAACAAAGAGGAGAATGCAGAACATTGGAAATGTTTCCATCCTGGGCATGTTCATCATGTACTTCTTCACCGCCATTTTTTGGATATCTGACATTCTACAGTGAGGAAACAACTCTTTAAATCATCTGCAAACGTATCCCAGTGTAACGAGGATGAGGTTTTATATTTCTGTATCTGTGTTCATGTAGGCTACACTGAGGCAGAGCTCCTCCATACCTACAGTAAGGTGGATCCCCTGGACACCCTGATCCTGTGTGTTCGTCTGGCTGTCCTGGTGGCCGTCACCCTGACGGTCCCTGTCGTCCTGTTTCCTGTAAGAAAACTGTTAACAGGTCACAGAATGCAGGAATACAGTATGAGATCATTAAGATATGAGGTGTAGAAGTCAGTTTCTTTTTGTGGATTTTCGACAGAATGCGTTCACTTTTTCCAACATTTGGAAATGGCACAATAATTAAACACTTTAAATAATGAGGACTTCCAACACACTGACTTGGTGTCGTACTAAATCAGCGTCTGTGTTTCTGTCAGATCCGTCGTGCTCTCCTGCAGCTGCTGTTCCCAGGTAGACCCTTCCACTGGCTCCGTCACATCGCCATCGCCGTGTGTCTGCTGTTCGCCGTCAACCTGCTGGTCATCCTCGTTCCCAACATTCGAGACATCTTTGGAATCACTGGTGAGATATATTTTAAAATAACAGACCCTAACTCTCAGTCCTTTCATTGGCTTGTGTATCCTTTTAATCCGCTCTAAACACCTCATACATGATGTAAACTCGACGTGCCTGATCTAAAGTTGTCAGCTTACGTGACTTATACTGGTTGGCAAAAGTAGAGTCATCAAGAAAACAAACTGATTCAGTAGTTTCAGTTTTAACATCTATCTTTAGTTTCTAAAAGAAGCATCCTGGAACTCTTTGGTTTTACTTACGTTGAGTTCAACTCTGTTTTTTAAGTAGCTAGCGTACTTTGTCCTCTTTCCAAAATTAAAGTATTGATTTGGATTATAAGCCATGGTTTATGGGCATTGTACCTGACCATCATGGTAAGGAGGAAGCTGAGCCTGATTTACCAGTTCCTCTTCGTTCCTACCCCTTACCTGGAGTCGTAGTTACAAAAAACTGAGATTGCGGATACAAGCCGCCAAAATGAGTTTTCTCCAGGTGTCTATGAGCTCGGAGTAGAGCCACTGCTCCTCACATCGACAGGAGGCCAGTTGAGGGGGTCTAGGCTTCTGATTTGGATGCTTCCTAGTTTCCTTCTTTTGGAGGTTTTCCGGGGGGGGCAAACAGGAAGGAGACCCCGGGGTAGACCCAGAGCTCAGTGGAGGGATTATATATCCAATCTGGCCCGAGAATGCTTCAGAATCCAGGAAGAGCTAGGAAAAATTTTGCTAGGGAGAGGGAGGTCTGGGTTTACTTTCGTAGCTTGCTGCCACTGCGACCTGACCCCAGATAAGCAGAAGAAAATGGATGGTTTATGAATTATACTGTTGGTTACAGTTTTTGAAGTGATGATAATTTGTTGTGTCGAATAATTACAATGACTTGATCTATTTTGCCTTCTCTGTTTGTCCAGGTGCAACCACTGCTCCCAGTCTGATCTTCATCCTTCCTGGACTGTTTTACATCCGCATTGTCCCCACTGACCAGGAGCCCATGAAGTCCAGACCAAAAATCCAGGTAGGTTCATTCCCCCACATCCCAGACAGCAGAACGACAGAGTCCATGGACGTAAGAACAACTAAGTTGAATCCTATTTTGTGTCTTTTCTTGTGTTTCCAGGCTGCGTGTTTCACAGCTCTTGGTTTCATATTCATGTCCATGAGTATGACATTCATCGTGCTTGATTGGACGAGCGGAGAAAAGCGAAGTCTTGGTGGTCATTAAATTCCAACACCCCAAAACCCCCCAGCACCAGCGGCCCAATGCTGCACCCCCTGGTCCTCTGGACAGGAACCAAGACTCAACCTTTCTGCTGGAAGGCTCCCAGCTTTTGTGGGACTGTTTTTAGTAATCATAAAGACAATCTGTCCCTCCAAAGTGCTGACAGGAGCCCACCCAGGTTGATATAAACCATCCATCAGCATATATCACAGGTGGTGTTCCTTTGTTCACGAAGAGCCGCCAACATGTTGACCATGGACGCCCCAAAACCACTCAAAGCTATTTGCCTTCACATAGGCATAATGTGGTGTTTAATAACAGCTACAATAAAAGCAAATTGGACGAACGTCACCGTAAAAAAGTTTAATTTAACAGCAGCTTTTGATGGAGTAAAGTTATTTTAGGATGTGCTTTCAATTTTTTGTATTTAAAAATGGATTCCATCGTGGTGTTTTAAAAATCAAAGTCCAATCATTTGTGTTTATCAGAGAGCTGAACCGTGTGACATGACTGAACAAAAGCGTTCAGATGATTTTTTTTAATTTGCCTGTTTTTGGTTATTGTAAATCTGAAGGGCAGTATTCACCAGAAGAACAAATGTCGGCTTCCATCAGCCTACATGAAGTTTACACGACTGTGAACCAATTCATTTGGTATAATTAATTTGTGAATTTATTCTTGACAGTATGTGTGGATATTGTTTAATAAAAATTTACAAAAGATTAAACCTGTTTGTGTCATTTTTGTAGTGCAATCAAAATCTGTTCACAGGAAGAAGACACCGCCGACATGACCTCATCTATTGGTTAGTGGACTAACCAATGCCAGTCTCTCAAAGAAGCCACGCCCTTAATTATGCATGCTTTTAGCTCAGAATAGTTTAATGGCAATTTATAGAAAAAGTCGCCTCCCATACTGTTGTCATCAATAGAGAAAGGAGCTATAGAGAAGTTGTCAACATGTTTATCTCTGTTGTCAAGTTGGACATTTTATCATGGGGCTCTATGGGGACTGACTCACTTTTCAAACCAGCCTCAAGTGGACACTCGAGGAACTGCAGTTAAGATTACTGCCAAAGTCCCCATGAAACAGAACTTTGAGAGTATCAAACTGCTGTGTCGGGATGTATTTCTAACTGAAACTGGATGAAACCAATCACGAGAGAGAACGCAGGACATTCATTGGGATGAATTTGATTGGATGATGTTTTTTTAAAGAGATTTTTGGGCCTTTTTTTTGCCTTTATTGGATAGGACAGCTGAAGAGAGACAGGAAGTGATGGGAGAAGAGAGTGTGGGATGACATGCAGCAAAGGGCCGAGGTCAGATTCAACCCATGGCCACTGTGACAAGGACTATAGCCTCTGTACAAGGGCCGCGCGACATACCCCCTAGGCTATCCAGCGCCCTGTCAACGAAGCTTTTTTTATTGGTCGATGTGTAAACGTGCAGGATGAGTCATCAGATATTTGAAATGTTTTACAGAAAGAGATATTATTAATATTTTGATGTAAAAATATGTCAACATATTTGCCAGATAAATAAACATTTGACACAGGAACTCTGGATTAAAGTCGGGATAATGTATTTTTTATTTCATAGAGAATTTAACAGGATAAAACAGTGAAAAAAACACTGTAGTGGAAAGAGAACGATGAGGACTGACAGGATGGGACGGGTTGTTTTCTTTCTTGGGGAATTCCCCTGAAAAGTAAATCAAGTTGTTCAACCTCCTCATGACAAAGGAATCCATTCATCAGACCAGGAAGTCGATTAACTGTCTTCACGGTAAAACATGACTTAAGTGACCCATAAATAAGATCCAGATGAAACTAAAAGTAGCATGATCTCATCATGAGAAATATTATCATGAAAAGGTTCTCAGAGTATCAAATGTAACTCAAGAAGAAGGTTCCCCTCCATGACTGGATAGTGAAAGCATGTTAAAATAATATTCTGCACATAAAACAGAAAGAATGTAGAGATTAAAACAATAAACATCATGAATTTTAAAACCTTTTAAATTCAGAAATACTCCCAAACCATCCTTAAACTGAAACTTTTTAAAGCATGATAAAACTGTTTTAAGACATTTAAATATGAGTGTAGAAAGGAAACAGTAGTGGGCCTAACGTTGAACCCTGAGGAACCTCACCGGTGAAAATAAATATTGATCATTTCAAATTAACTTCTTCTCGACAAACACGACATTTCATGCCATCAACATTATTGCCTTAGTGATAATAATCCAGTAAGTACTCAGGAGTTCCTTTTGATAATCTAACATGGTTATGCTGATCATTTGTCCAAACATTTTACTCCAAATTTAAGGTTTTCCACTAAAGTACAGCTACTTTTATCAAAAATCATTTTTCTACCAACAAAGTGATCAAGCTTACAAGCTCTTAAGAATTTCGACCTTTCACCGTTAAAATGTTTTACCATCGAGGAAACGTCGTACTAACATTGTTTTCCTGGTCACTTTGTTGTCATGAGAAAGCTGATTAACTTGACTGACACATCGAGGGAATTCCCCCCTTTCTTTTTTTTTTGAAACAGAAACCTCCTCTGTTTCCTCGTTAGTGTCTGTACTTGTAAACAAGATGATAAATGATGTAAAAGATTTTTTTAATCAATATTTGGTTGCCAATACTGCATCATATATTAGACATGTTCATACTTAACAAACATCCCGTTCTGACTATTGGAGATTTCTGTAAACAAGAGTTTGTTTGAATAAAAGATTTTGAGTCCAGTAGAAGTCTTTGCTGAGTTTAATCCTCTTGGAGCTCTACTACAGAGTGGAAGGACAGTCTGCAGACTTTTCAAAGAAGACAAAGAGAAATAGGCTTTATATAGTTGTATCAAAAGAAAGGGGTGGGAATCGACAACCTCTGTTGTCGGGCAGATTTAAGAGTTGTCACACATAGTCTAGACAGTATCTGTTTCTTAGTTTCGAAGAAAAGCAGAAGGTCATACAGAAGTTTTCTTGTAGAAAGGAAGTTCATGCAGGGGTATCGTTCTTCTCCTACGAGGAACAGAAAGTACGGGGGCAAGGTGTGAAATTGAAAAATGGTACTTTTGTAAATGTTGCAGGCAGGTTGATTTTTGGAACATCAGCAATAATGATATTTCCATGACAATATACTTCTAACTGCTTTCATACATACACAGAACGTCTTGATTTAAATCCAGAGGCCGCCCAGTCCTAGAACGAGGCAACACCGAGTAAAAATGCTTTCGGTTCCGAGACGAAACTGAGACCTTCAAAAAGTGTTCTTGAGACCGGTCAGAGAGACCGAGACCGACTTCAAGTACTACAACACTACAATTCCAACAGCCAACATAAGTGTTCATTTACATGTGGTACGTGAATCAGTTATGGTGCACATTCTTAAAAAACATTTTCATCTCTTGTCCTGGACAGATGTTGCAGAGTTACTTAAAAGACAACATAAGAGTAATAAGAAAAAGATTTGATCGTAAAGAAGCAAGAAAAATATTCCAGGTAATGTGTGGGGGGAAAAATGCAGATTGACAGGTATGACGCAGGTGAGTTGTGCTCATGTGACTTCAGGTGACACGGCAGGATTTGAGGTAAACGTTGATATAAAAGAGACTCAGATTCAGAGACAAGGCAGTGAACAGGACGGGTGAGACTCGGTGAGTGTGACAGTATTTCTGTGCTTTTAAACAGGAATATATTTCATGTTTGTTACATTTACATTTATACGTTTATATGTTAATAATTCTAAATGACTTTGAACTTTTGTTTAAACCTTTTAAAAGGCTTCTCTCATGAATATCTGGCTCTTACAATATCAAATGTCTTTGAAATAGAAAAATAAATATGCTGAATGTTTCAAATAAAAAAGACAGAATTAATCAAACCCAAACTTATAATTCAGGTGGGTGAAGCAAAACTTGCTTTGAGTAGAGATTGCGAGGAAGGTCGGGGGTTAGATCCCCAGCTCCTGCAGCCACATGTCCGATGTGTCCTCCGGCAAGACACTTAACCCCAAGTTGCCCCCGCTATTCGAGGCTCATTAACATTAGTCTATGAAGCAGTGAGTTAGCTCACAGTGACTCGTCCACTTTCTATTTACAGTCTGTGGTCAGATCTGAGTGGACAGATATGCTTTTTATACAAATACAGCTGAGTAATGGTTCATGTTTCGCAAATAAACCGGACCTGAATTCAGAGTATCAGTCACAAAATATGCTCTTGATGTTTTCCTGTTTTATTACAGAAAACTCTCGTCTTCAAGTTTCAGACATCATCATGGCACCAAGCCGCCAGGTCACCATTGAGTTTGAAAATCTCTCCAGGTACAGGATGCGCAACCCAAGGTGAGTTCAGACTTCACAAGGAGAGGAGTTTCAAGCTTTTCATTTTTCTGTGGTAATAAAGCAATGTAAGCAGTTTTCCCCTGCATTCAGTCTTTGTGCTATGCTAGGCTAACAACATCTTGGACATAAGTCTGAACTGGATGCTCCAAAACAATACATCATTGAATGAATTGTAGGGGTGTCTCTAAGATTTCTGGGCCCTCACATTGGGCCCCTCCACCACAGCCTCAGCCAACCCTGTGGTATTATTCAAGTATAAAAGCAATAGAGTTTTTAAGGGGGGCACCTCTAAAAACTCTATTGCTATTAAACTGAAACAATAACAATGCATTACACTACGTAGTATATGCATCATTTAGTTATTTTAGTTATTTTTAAGCTTTAAAAAGGTTGTTAAAATAGTTTTTTCTATTTGAAGAGTTAAGAATGAAAGCTATATTTTTCTGCAGATATGACCTTCACTGTGACAGTTGTCTAAGGCCTGGTCCACACGTAGGCGGGTATTTTTTCAAAAAGACGTTTTCCTCATCCGTTTCAAAAATGGATCCCGCACACACACGTTAAGTTCTCAAAAACATCTTCGTCCTCACAGAAACACAAAACGCACTGTTACAGCTGTCGTGAGTCAAAAACGATTGATGTCCTTGACATGCAAAAATTGCTCGCCATTCCTCTGCAATGACCATTTCATTTACAAAGTCATGCATTTAGGTGTTTCTGCTCGTCAGCATAGTGGGAGAGTAACTGTGTTTGTATGTGTGAGCATGTCTGCCATCGCATTGATCTCATGTAAACAAAAGTGACAGCGTCGCACAATGACGTCACACGGAGGAGAAACCGGTGCACAGCGTGACATTGCAAAAACAAAACTCTGTTTTTCACCGTCTACACATAAACACCTTCTTTCACCAAATCTTCACCCTGGAAGGAGTTTTACAAAAAGAGATTTTCAGTTACCGAAAACAAAGCGTACGAAAGGTCAAAACGCACAGAAAAACCTCAGTTTTCGAAAATATACACAGCTATGTGTGGATAAGGCCTGAGACTCTGACTTGTACTGAGATGTTGTTGTTTGTTTGTTTGTGTCACCAGTGACTACCTGTACAGTGGATCCTGTGTGACTCCTTTGTCCCCGTATATTGACTCGTCTGAAAATGGCAGAGCTGTGTTCGCAAAGACTGACTACTCATCGTGGGGATGTGCAGGAGTCGTCACTTATGATCTGATGAGAAACTCCTCGAATGAATTTGATGGAAAAATGGCTGTCATGTTCTCTAACCCCAACAACTTTGCCTCGTACTCTAACTGGTTTGCAGTGGGAGTGTTTGGCTCCGATACAAAGTGTGATTACCACCTTTACAAAAAGATGTATTACGGGGAAGAGAGAGGGTTTTGCAGAGGTAAAGCCAAAGATTTGGACCTGAATTTTAAAAGTGAAACTGTTGCCATCAGCGCCACCATGTCAGACAGTTACACACCTGTCATCAACGTGGAGGTGAACAACCTATAAATTTTCAAGCAGCCTTCAAACCATCAGACTGCTGACTTTATAGAAAGATGGATGACATGTCTTTACTTCGTCCTGTTGTATTAAAGTGAAGCCATGATACCCCGTGACAGTCTGTGCCGGTGGAGCTGCAGTGTTGACGCCCCGCCTCTTCCTTTAAATAAAACACAAATTTAACCTCCTGATGAATCATCAGATAAAAGGTCAAAGGTCCCTCAGGTGGGTGTCTGTTAGAAGCAGACACTCACTTTCTGACTCTTTTGTTACCCGCAATTGCCACATAATTCAATGCGCGGCGTGTTCTGAAGGCGCCATCCGCTCCCACTCTAGTCAATGATTGTGACTCCACAGCATGTGCCCGGGTCCGTCTCCTGAGCCTGCCAGCAGTGTGCTCTGTTCCAAATACACACCAAGTCTATTTTAGACGGAGCACGCTGCAAGCACACATCAAACTGAACTGAGTAGATCGACCCGTACCACCTCTACTGCGATAATCCAGTGCACACAGCGCTGCAGGAGTCCCAATCATCGTGTTATCGTCCTTTTTATAGCGTCAAATTACTCGTTAAAACTAAACCTTTCTGCAAAATTAAGAACTGGACATAAATTAGCATGAGAACTAACTTTTATTAGAGAAACCCTGTTGAACATTTTATAGGGTAACTCATGTGCCATCTGTTAACATGGAGGAGGCGGAGCTTATGACTTATACTGCAGGCAGTCAGTAGGCTACCAACTGTTTTGGCTTCACTTTGGTGAGTTGTCTTGTCATCCATCTTTTTATACAGTTTATTCTTCAGACTTGTTCATCTTTGCTCACAATGTTAATTTTTAATTTAGTTTATCCCCGATGCTCCTTTTAACCCAGTTGGCCAACTGAGTACGGTGGCCCTGAGAGCTCAAAAAGCTGCAATGAAAACTTGTGCAGAAGGAAAAAGGCAGATTAACAGCAAACCTGAGCGAACCGGCGATGCTTGAAATATTTGTTGTTGGTTGTCAGCAACAAGCGAGGATTCTTCAATCTTTAATGTTGGGTCACTTTTGTGTTTGTATAATTTGTGAACATGTGTGCAGACAAATGTATGTTCAAAAATCACAGCAGTCTGTAAGAAAATAAATCCTGAATGAAATATGTTGACGTGTTTTTTTCTAGAACAATGAAGTAAAGATGTTAAAATGTCAAACAGGGTCCGCAGTTCTGTTCACGTGGGTTTTTTTTTTGTCTAACATTTCATCAGCCTACGGGTGTTGGTGTTAAAGGGCGCCAGTAGTTTTTATTTGTGGAAATGGCTGTAGGGTGGAGGTTGTGATTTGGAATATCTTTTTGCAGAAGGTAAAATATTTTCTCCCATACCGTAAAACTTCAATTAACAGGCCAGGTTTTTATTTACTTCAATCTATAAAATGACCCTGGATTTATTTGGGACAAGCTTCAATACGAGCCGGGCCCCTTAATTATTTTAAAACAAAACTTGAGCACAGCAAAGATGGGGAAGAAGTTAAATCGTAAACTTACATGTGCACAGGAGGACATCAATAAACAAATTCAATTACAAACAACTCATTTGATTTGTAAGGCCGCCAATCCATAACCAACCTGCTGCACTTGTGAAGAGAGAGGGAGACACTTGAATCCCCGTCTGACAGGAGCCTCTCTGTTTGGAGTTTACTTTCTCCCCGTGCATGCGTGGGTTCTCTCCGGCTTCCTCCCACAGTCCAAAGACATGCTCGTTAGGTTAACTGGTCACTCTAAATTGCCTGTAGGTGTGAATGTGAATGTGACTGGTTGTCTGTCTCTATATGTCAGCTCTGTGATTGACTGGCGACCAGTCCAGGGTGTAACCCCGCCTCTCGCCCAATGACAGCTGGGATCAACTCCAGCCCCTCACAACACTGAAAGGGAAATGGTTACAGATAATGGATGGATGGATATGTTAAAGGTTAAGGGGATCCAAAGAGAGCTGCTCTTCAAGTTTGTAAGGCATCTTTATTGAAGCTGGTACCATATTTACAACAATACTCTGCTGATGGGTTGGACGACATTGTTAATGGATTACATTCAAAGGCCATTCACTCATCATACTCAGTTCAATAGAATCATGACCACAAAGGGACCGCTAATGTCTGAAAACTGTGGACTAACTCCTGTATTAAAAATTCAAAGATTTAAATTTAATCAAGATATCTTATGAAAACATTTTTTACATTGATATGAATGACTTTACATTTGAAGAGAAAAAGGGTCTGACAGCGCCCTCTGCTGTCCAGTGTTGTGTTTCATTCGGGTGCAGAGCGATCAAACCAGCATGAGGACCGTCAGGGAGCGAGTCCAGCCACAGCAGTCCGTCTGAAATGAAGATCCTCTCCATCCATCCACTCAGCTTGTGCATTGAAAGGCCAGGTTAGTTCAAACAACAGCTCGGTCTCCGTCAGAGGGGGTGGTGTTAATGAACAGCTGTATCTTCGGTGTGAAAACTGCTGCGCTGTTTCAGGTCCGTCTGCGGCATCCGGGTTTCGTTCAGGCTCAGCGGGCAGAGCGGAGAGAACCGGAGCTTCCTTCAGCCTTCTCTCACTTTGGCAGCGAGCGCGGAGTTCTCCTGTCGGATCGCCTTGTAGTCGTCCAGAATCCTCTCCAGGTTGGCCACCGTCTTGTTGCCGTTTTCCGTCTCAATCTGTTGATAAAGTTGATCGGAGTGTCTGAGACTGTTGCTGTAGGGTTGTTTAAGCCAACTAAATGAAAACCTCTACTCTAGGCTTGTCACCAAACCAGAGATTTAAACTTTAATACGATACTAGTAAAAAATCAAGCGACACAGATACCCGTTTGATACCATGACAACAAAAATTGAAGTCCTCTGCACCAGATATTTGGTAATCTCTTGTTTTTTATCAACAAAAACTGCAACACCTCCTCTTTGATTCACACTGATGATGTGATGATAACAGGTGAAGTCTGACTTTGAGTCCTACCTGCTCCTCCAGATCTCGGATCTCCCTCAGGATTGTACCGGTGTCCTCGATGGTTTGGATCAGCTGATTACAGTTCTACAGAAAAACACAGGATTTTAAGATGATAAATAAAAAGTTTTCTGATCACAGTGATGTTTAAAATAAAATATATGGTGACAGGAGGACCTACTTCGTGCAGGGCAGCCAGGTACTTGTAGGATTTGCGAACGGATTCGTCCTTTTTGGCGTCCTTAAAACAACAAGAATTCCGTTATTTATTAACAGACGGTTTAAAAAATCGTGTGCACACAATTGATGAACTCGGAGAGAAATTCCTCCCTGGCACATTTTTAGTGCGATGAACTGAGCTTGTTTTTACGACATTAGTGGCTTTGGTTTTCTTCCTTAACTTGACTTCCGTTTCAAGCCGATGTTTTACGCTCCTGTGATGTTTCACCTTCAATCTGAATGTCGTGGCGTTGTAATGAGGGACGAAGTGATCCCCCCTCTGTACCGTGTTCAGAGGTAGTAACAGAAGCGTTACAGAGGAGAGACGGGATCAGCGGAGCTAATGAGGGAGTGCAGTGCTGTCAGGTTTATCAAATTAAATCTTTGAAACTGAAGTTTGTAATTTGATCACACAGAAGGAGCTGTCTGAACGTTGTCATGGAGACGATTTGTGGACACTTCTTACAGTTCAGTCTGAACGTCTTCAAAGTGACTGTGCGAGCTGAGAATCTTTAGCATCACTTCGTCTGAGGTCTACCTCCCAGATTTGGTTTCAGACATTAAAAATAACTTTAAAGAAACAGTCTCTGTGCTGATGGTCCCTTTCGCTTTTTCAGGTCAAATAGAGACATCAACATACATGTCAGTATTTCCATAACCAGCTTAAAACTCCTCACAGGAGCTTTAAGAGACAGAAACGAGAACTCCTGTCGGTTACTTCTGATTGCTGCTGTTCCTAAAAAGTGATTCAGTTGTGTGAAGTAAACATCTTAAATTCATTTCTCTGAAACAGAAACAAAACAGCTCGATAAGAATGTAAAAACTAGTGATTTTTAAAAAGCTACCTTAAAAACGAGCTCATCGGTCACAGCGAAGGTCCGGTCCAGTTTCCCTGTCAGGCTGTTGATTTCTTTCTGGAGTTCTTTAGTGTCCGATAAAATCTGAGGGGAAGTGAGCACAGTCTTTATGGGGGAAAAACAGCTGATACAGAGGAAAAGCTTGGAGATTTAATGCATTTGTTTTCACTGAAATGTATGCAGGTACTGAAGGAAAATAAATATTGAATCTTTAAAATGTCACATATTCTGTAAAATCCTCTTCACCATGTTTCTCTAACACTAACATGTGTCTCTAGTCTGTCTACAAACCCCCCAATGATGAGAAAAGTCCATCCTCTCCGTCTTTTGCCTGCTCCACTTTTCAGAAAATGTGTGCTCAAACAGGCCGTTTGGAGATTTTCCCTTCATGACATCACAAAGGGCAGTAACCCCTCCCCCAGGTGGGTGACACTCCCACAGCTAGGTGTTTGTTCTGCCCTCTGAGTCCTAGCAGCTGCAAGCTTTGATTCCCTCCCATACACTAGATATGGTAATAACGATGTTGTGCAAAGCTCACTAGTTGCTCTGTTGTTGCGGGTCTCTGTTCAAAATGTTTTAAATGCTGAGCTAATTTAAGAAAGAGGACGGACTGAAGTCTACCTCAGTCTAGATAAGCCCCGTTTCCACCAAGCGGTCTGATTCGGGTCAGTTCAGTTCGGCACAGTACGCATTCATTTTGGTTTCCATTGTCCTAATGGGATGATCTCTTGAGTTGCTTTAAGGTGTACCTTAGTAATTTCCTCTTTCTGTTTCTTGATGTTGCCGACGATCTCGAGGATCCTCTGAGTGTACGCAGATCGAGACGCGTCCTGAGGCAGATTTTCTAACTCTGTAACCTGCGTTTGAAGAGAAACAGAAAGCAGACACACAGAGGACATTCAGAAAAGAGATGGAAAACCTGCAGCTAGCCACATTAACTTTTTTCAACGTTTTATTGTACACTTCATGTTTAGTCTTCTTCATGTATATACGCTCAGCTGTGTTGTGTTGGACTGTCATGTTGGAGCATTTCCGTCTGGATTAACAAAGTTCTGTCTTATTATACGAGCTAACAAACATCAGTACTCGTTTGCTGCTTCTCAAAGAGCTTCAGCTCGTTACCAGCTGTTTGTAGATTTCTTCCTTCTTCTTGGCCTCCTCCGTGGACACACGGATTTTGTCGTGCAGAGACTTGATTTCTGTCAACTTCCTGGACGACTCCAGCTGCGGAAAATTGAGACAAATTATCAAAACGCAAAACAAATGTATCGTGTTGCATAGAATGTATAAAAAGATGGACGACATGACAGCTCCCAAAAGTGAAGTCAAAACCTTCAGAGCTCCCTCAACTGACAGGCTGCAGTCATAGGTCTTAGGCTCCGCCCCCTCCATGTGAACAGATGGGACACTTGTCTAACAATAAATGAAAATACATCAAATACATTTTTCTCAAACATGGTTTCTGTCGTTATACTTTATTCATACGATGCTGATTTATGTCTGTTTTAATTTTTCAGAAAAGTTGGCTACATCCATAATACTGGTGCAACCAATATCCCAGTTTGAAATACCGACACACACCTCACCATCACCAACTGCACGTGACTTGACGCGAGCGTAGCAACATAGACCAGACTGGCAGTTCCACTTTTTACCACCTTGTCTCCCTGATTTTAAAGAAAACAGCGGTCTACTGTTCAGTGAATAAACCTCACGTGGCGTGCTCTTCTGAATGAAAAGACTCCTCAACTAAAGTTAACGAGGGACGAGTCGCTGAACTTTCCATAACCCCGAGCGTCTGCTTCAAACTGACAGGCGAATCTGTTCTGCTGTGGACTTAACCCACCTTAGTGACCATTTATCTTTAAGTTAAATGTGTTTTTTGGTTAGAGGCAGGAGCAAGACGTCCATCTTTATATACAGTTAATGATCTGTTGTATTGCACCACTCACATCCTGGTTGCTGCAGATTTCTTTGAGTCTGCGATGCTCGTCGATGAGCGGAGCGCGGTGTTTCTCCCACTGAGCAGCCAGGTTCACCACCCGTTTGGCACTGGCCTCCACCATGGCCTTGAGGAGGAGGAACAGACAGGTTTAAGACTTCCTGCTGAGTTTAAAGAGTTAAAAGAGTGATCAGAGAAATCCTGCTCAGCCCTCCTACCTGAAGCTTCAGCAGGTTCTCGTCTGCTTCCGGCAGGAGACCGATAGTTTTCTTCTTCACCTGCATCTTCTCCCCTTTTTCGGAGTTTCCCAGCTCTCTCTGCTTAAACTCATCCAACACCTGGAGCAAAGAAACACACAAGAAAGAATGTCAGCTGTTAAAGAGGCCCACATTCAACCCATATAGCTCTAAAGAATCACCACAAATGTATCCACCGACTCCTGTTGGTGTTCTTCCTTTTGCTTCTATCAGGCGGATCATTTTATCTCCGTACTGTAGCTAGTTAGTTTGCAATAAATCAGTAAGTAGTTAAAGTATCATGATAGGGCGAACATCCTGCATGGAGGGACTGATTTCTTATTGACACCAGTAAAAGTGAATGCACAACTAGAATATTTAAACTCTTACAAAAAGGTAAAGGTAATCTCAGGGGTGGAGGTCCATATTTAGACTCACTGTAGCAGCGTGAAAGAGTTCAACCAGTCTCCTCTTTGATGTGGTTAATACATGCTTGAATAAAGATGTCGTAAGGAAAATTCTGCATTTCTACTGTTCTCCTGGCAATCATCTTGACTAATGCCGAGGTCATTTTATCTCGTGTAGTGTGTCCTAGTGAACGATAATCAATGCCACATGTGGGAGGCCTCACAGCCTCCTGACAGAAAGTCTAGCATGTTTGATTTTTTCCCCCTGCCTTCTATGTCAGTGACATCGACCAATGAGAGCACAGAGCGTGTACTTGTGTTACCTGTGTATTAGTGACAGTCATGTGCTTCAGGTCTGCTGCGAGCTGGTCAACGTCACTGCAAAGCTGCTGGAACTGCTGCTGAAGAGAAGTCAGCTCCTCCTGCTGACGGAGCTGGATCTCACTCTCTGACTGAGGCCCAGTGGGGAGGGGGCTGGTTACTGGTGCATCCTCCTGGAGGGGACACACAAACACACACACACACACACACACACACAGTTAAAGAATACTGCATGAAGCTCTAACTGCAGAGTCAGTTGTTTTAGACCGTTGTGCTCCTCACCTGTGTGAAGGTGAACTTCTGTGTGTGGGTAAAGTGGGTGCCCTTGGTCAGGATGTGGTCAGAGGGGGCGGAGCCTCTGAAGGCCTGCAGCAGCTCAGACAGGTCAGACGTGGAGCAAGGACCACCAAAGGCACTTTCAGGAGAGGGCAGCGCAGCAGAACGCAGCTGCTCCTCGATGCGTTTACGCAGCCGGGTCAGTTTCCTGGAGCGATACTCCTGTTCGATAATAATGGTCGAGATTAGTTTGAGTGAGAATGAGAGATGGTCATGTGACCTGGTGCAGGTTTAAACAGATACTTAATACAATTAATAGTAAAAAAGTGTTTTAAAAAATCCAGGGATGGAGGTGTAGATTTGAAGTAGCTTTCTCAGCTGTGTTCTTGTAGGATTTTCACCGGATGTCAAGTGTCGTGACTCTAAATATGATCACGGTGAGTATAAAGACTCACCTGAGGTGTGAGGCGGGACAGGAGCCCCTGACTGTTCCACTCGTTGTCCCACTCCTGAGCAGCACTCAGTTCAGCCGTGTGCTGCTCCAGGATGGACGCCATCACAGAGGCATGATGGGAAGGTTGGGCGGTCACAGGAGGAAGAACGTCCCGCTGGTAGTCTTTCTCCTCTGAAATCACAGCGATCGACACAAACACTTAATTCAAACCGCTGTGACGGGCGTGATGCAAACACCTTGTTTCTCCTGTCTCCACTAAAACAGTCGATTGTCAGCTTTTTGTCAGCCACATTGTTCTAAAACTTTTCATTATCATGTTTCCACAAGCTCAAACATGTCTCATGGCTGCATAAAATAGTGCATTTTTAAAATTACAGATTTTTTTAAACACTGGTTCAGACATTAAGTAAGAAATATTACAATTTCATCACAATTTTTCTGAAAGTTGCGGCTAATTTTAAAATCTAGACCACAAAAATGACTCGGAGGGGACCCTCTTAAATCCTACAGTGTGAACGTGTATGTACTGTAAATGTGCAGGAGGAGGATTACCTTTCAGCTGCTTCTTTCCTGAACCTTTAGTGCAGTGTGCTAAACTCAGCGGCTGGACGTGGAATCTGTGCAGTTCTCCCGGACTCTGAAACAGGAACATCATTCATGTTGTCAGGAAGTTTTCAACATGTGACACATCGTGATGAACGAGTTTATTTCCTGCATCCTGACGCTGAGATGAAAGCCACAATGACTTCATTATAACTGGAAACTGCTGGATCCTAAAACAATTCATTTTCTTGCCAATATTTGCTGATAAAGTTCAACATTCAGTTGCATTTGAATCCAGTCTACAGCCAGTCTGCAGTAATTCATAAACACTACACTGCCAGGTGGAAAGCTTTGCATTGAGAAAACATGACGGACATCACAGCCTTCCTCAGTTTGGCTACATATCTTTGTACAAGTACATTTCCACACAACGTGGACAGTATTCATTATGGAGAAAACGCGGAGTGTTCTGTCTGTATCTGAGTAACATGACTCGATCACGTGAAGCCATGCATGTGCTGAATTACAACGTTATGTACAAGAGGTAACCGTGCTCAGGCCCGGTTAGTCCTGGAGCAGAGTGAGTGCATGCCAGCGGGGGAATGGGGAGGGGGGACAATCGTGCTTCAACACAGTACGGGACAACTTTGCCCAGTGTGAGTACACCATAAGTAGACTTTGATTTGTACATCCATCTGCCTTTGATGAAAGTCTTTCTTTCAGATTGTGTTCCTTGGTGCGTTCTCAATGTACAAGAAGAAAAACGCCTCAAGGAACACAAAACGTCAATCAGTTTAACATATGTTGTTCATTAAACTCTGTAAGGCCCCGTGTCCACCTAGCGTTGGCTGTGCGCTCGGGAGCGTTTGCATGAAGCGTTTGTGCGCTGAGAAGAAAAGCGCTGCACGTCCGTCCTGTCTCTTTGACAACCCTTATATTCAAGATTGTTTATTTCCCGATCAGACACGGAGCAAAGAGGATGTGGGCGGGCCGCCTGCTGCAGCAAACACTCTCTCCTCATTAACAACAACTGAAAAAAGACGCTGGCGCTCAGAAAAACGCTAGCCCTGCATACCACTAACTCAAACCGCTGCCTTGTGTTTACTTTTTGTGCTCAGATTATTTTACAGCTTCACAGACTTTGTAAACAGGACCTTTGAGATTTCTCATATTTTCTGTAAACACGTCTGATTCTCTTGATTCCTGTTCATCCACTTGCCTTGAATACAAACTTTATGCAGATAAATAAATGTATAAAAGATGTAAAGTTTTTACTTGTGTTTCACAGTTCAGTGGCAGTCTGCAGTTTGGAGGCAGCCAGGGCACAGACAGCTGGGCTTTGATAGCAGCAGCGATGGATCTCTGAAGGACCACCGATTTACCTGCAGGAAGAAAAACAGCTTCAGTTGTCTCACAGATACACAAGAACAATTAAGAGACATCATCTTAAGAAAGCAGGAAGCACTAACAAGGCTGAACTCAGAGCAGCACTTCCTCATTTCTGCAGAACTGTGTGACTGTTTGTTAATCATTTCCTGTCATGCAAAATGTTTATGAGCACTGATTTCTTATAGGTGATTGGCTATGACAAGATAACTGACACTGAGCTCACTCTTATCAATCATTAAACACATAGCAGGGGTTTATATTTGAACCAGAATATGAACAGTTTAAGAGGATCCTGCAACCTCTTCAAAACCCTCATGAAGCACATTTTACTGACTAACTGGTTCTGTCTCTTGTTTGCTGTAATCGAAGAACTTTCTGTTTTTCTTCTCAAATGTTTGAGCTGGGTTTTTTTTTGTTTTTTTTAAATAAACAAAAATGGTAGTTGTTTGGTAATGTCTTTGCTTTGGTCCCTGATCCTTTCAAGAGGCTTTGCAACATTGACGACGTGCAAGCTGAAAAACTAGATGTCACATATTCTGTAAAATCCACTTCTCCATGTTTCTCTAACTCTAATATGTGTCTCTAGTCTGTCTACAAACCCCCCAATGATGAGAAAAGTCCATCCTCTCCGTCTTTTGCCTGCTCCACTTTTCAGAAAATGTGTGCTCAAACAGGCCGTTTGGAGATTTTCCCTTCATGACATCACAAAGGGCAGTAACCCCTCCCCCAGGTGGGTGACACTCCCACAGCTAGGTGTTTGTTCTGCCCTCTGAGTCTGCCTTCTCACCGTAAACATCCTTTTTTGGGTAAACTTTCACTCTAGGATTCTGATATATCCTCCAAACTACACTGTGGTCTTTAATCAACCATGATGTTTATTTTGAATAAAACAGCACTCGATGAATTTGACTTCAGCGTATCTTTCGAGGTCTCAGATGAAAAACAATTTGAGCTAAAATCCAGGATGATGCTATCTTACTCTACGACACAAATAAAACATGTAGGAGAAAATGCACAATGAGTCATTCTTTCCCTCAGAGGAGATATAAAACGCTCTGACACACACACACACACACACACACACACACACACACACACACACACACACACACACACACACACACACACACACACACACACACACACACACACACACACACACACACACACACACACACACACACACACACACACACACTTTCTGTACCTGTTGGCTGGTCTGAGGTCTCTGCACTTTCTCTGGGCAGTTTTTCCACCAGGAACATGAGCAGCGAGCGGATCTCAGGCTCGTTGCTGTACAGAAACGTCTGATAGCCGATCTCTCCTTTATAACCAATGTCCTGAAATAAAAACAGCTTGACATATTAGAGAAACTAGAAACAACAGGTAGTGGTTATATATATTAGCCCCTCCTCAGTGTTTCCTTGTCTCTTTAGGATCCTTGCTCCAATACGTGCTGAGCTGGCTTGGACCTGTTACCCCCCTGATGTGCTTTCTGATTGGCTTGTTTGTGGTGTGGATTGTGTTTGTTTTTATTTATTTATTGATTCTACTGAGGAGGAAACTGAATGTGAGCAGCACTTTGAGTCAACGACAAATCTCCCCAAGGAGAAAATAAAGTGGATCGTATTGTGTCGAATATAAGTATAAGTCCTACTATTATGGGACACACATTTATCCCCAGAGTTTTGTCAAGTGAAAGTGGGGTCACAAGCCAAAAAAGATTGGTAACCACTGAGTTAAGTCGGACCTGAATATGCCTGAAGAAGATCTGGGAGATGGAAACGTTGCTTTTGAAATTGAAGTTGCTGGGAGCTTTAATACAGTGTGCGGATCCTTTTTTCATTCCAACCTTGAACCTTTAGTTTGATTTTAGATCCAGCACCTGTGTATGTTTTTCTTTGGATGTGCGTACCCTACACCTTGTTTTGTCTCATATTTACAGTCTATGGTCATAACCCAGAGGAAGGGAACTTACCTGACAGGCCTGAGCGAGGCTCATTCCCACCCTGAAGCGGGCAGACATGCCTGGAGGGAGGGAGGTGGGCAGCCCGCCGCCCAGGCCGGGGTCTATCACCCGGATACATCTGACCACCGCCTCCACAATCAGCTCACTGGTGAACTGTTTGACACTGTTCACCTCGTCGCTCACCTCTCTGCGGGTCACACACACACACACACACACACACACACACACACACACACACACAGTCATTTACACACCTGGTTTATCTTACTCAGGGCAGCCCCACAAAGCTGGCCTCACATACCCTTCATCCTGTCTCTGATCATATGACAGGCTAACTGTGACTGACAGAGATGTTACTAACCAGCTAACATCGTTTCCACACCAGGATTAGCATTAGCATTGACACACAGCTGGTCAATAATAAAGCTCTATTGGTACTTACGTGCCGACTTGTTTGAGGGCGTGAATTAAAATTTTGTCCACTTCTTCCATCTTTTTTCCTGAAGATATGCTTGCTGGCTAACAGGCGGGTTTATAGCAGAGCATCTGATGCTAGCTGGGTTATTAATTAACACTCAGTTAGCTCATGTTAGTGAGGGTTATCCATGCTACAGAACTAGCTTCCATCTTCTGATAGCTAACTTAGGAACTAGCCGTTGACAGCTAGCCTGACAGAAACCATCGTAAACTTCCGCTTCGCCGACACAAATACGCTTTTTCTAGAACAAACGAGTCCGCTACATCGCCCGTGAACCGGGCCTGACCCGGGTTAGATGACACAAACGTAACGAATCTGACATTTCTGTCTGGTTCACTGTGGAAACGAAGTAATGAGGGGATGTAGCGCCGGTGTTGATGGGAGGTGGAGTTCCCGCCTGAGCTCCAGTCGAGAGGAACGAATGGGGGACTGAGCGACGTGGAAATACACTTCCCAGCATGCATCGCGAAGGACAGTCTCATGACCGGAAGAGTGCTGGATAGTTGGATGATGCTTGGTTGACTGTCACAGTTAATGAAACTGTACATCACAAGATCTTATTCCTCCTCTAAGTGAAACTGGAACTGTTTATATTTAATATGTTTTATAATTTTACACCATCCCGAGGTTTTAGAAGTTCTGTTTTATTTACTTATGGTCAAAGTTACAAAGTGTGAAACACTTGTACACAGAGACTAATTAACAGTTTTGAAAACATGTTTTACATTTAATTAAACAAAATGACATTTACAGGACTACATACATTTATTTGTACATTTTATAAAATACATTTACAAGAGGCGGAACACTTTTACGAGCGCTGACACACATTTATAAGTGACCGAACACTTTTACCATGTCTCAAGACAAACTTACAAACAGCAGAATCTGAAGACAGACAGACAGACAGACAGACAGACAGACAGACAGACAGACAGACAGACAGACAGACAGACAGACAGACAGACAGACAGACAGACAGACAGACAGACAGACAGACAGACAGACAGACAGACAGAGCCTGGTTCCTTTTACTAGCCTGGTGTTGCTGCACATTTTGACAAATAAAGCAGGTCTTAATTTGATGCCCTAATGCCTCAAATGCTATCTTTGCATTGCCAGAAAATATTCTTTAAATAATTAAAGGCCCATCTGGTATGGACGCCTGTCCCAAATAAAGTCAGGGTCCTTCATTTTTAGTTACTAACATTGTGTGTTTGATAACCTGCTGCCGTAACGCCACAATTTCCCAGTTTGGGATCAATAAAGTACATCTATCTATCTATCTATCTTTCTATCTATCTATCTATCTATCTATCTATCTATCTATCTATCTATCTATCTATCTATCTATCTATCTATCTATCTATCTATCTATCTATCTATCTATCTATCTATCTATCTATCTATCTATCTATCTATCTATCTATCTATCTATTCAGTAGACGGATGTAAATAAAAGCCTGGGCTATGGGTTTTATGGTAGATAGATAAATACTTTATTGATCCAGAGGGAAATTCAGATTCAGGTCTTATTTGTTAATGCTTTCGGTTGTTGTTATTGTGAAGAAGAAGCAGCAGATGATGAAGAAGAAGATGCTAAAGATGATGGTCCAGTAGATGGCGGTAATGCATCACATTAGAGACGAGCCGCCCTTTAAACCAACAAGGAAAACGAAAGCGCACACACAGCTTTGTCCACTAGATGGCGGAAACGCCGCCGTGAATCCGCAGAGAAACGAGAGCAGAAGAAGATCCCGAACTGGAGGAGCTCTGCTGGTGCTGCTGCCCCCCATCATCATGTTATTGATCACCACGTCGATGTAGAGGGGGGAAACCAAAACCAAGAACGACCATCCTGACCCGAAACGGAGTCTGTAAGATGGCCGGAGAGGAGGAGAGGGGGGTGGTCCGCGTCAAAGTCAAGGTAGGATGTTTACGACTATGAAACAGTCCGCCGACGGCTGCTAGTCAGCTAGCAACCCAGCTATCCTGGTTATTGAACTAACTGCTTAACACTTGACTGTTAAAACAAACACGTCGACAGGTGAACACACCTGTGATTGACACCTGCTGTGTAGCCGTGTTTGTTCAGAGCGAGTCTCCACCTCTCACCGAGTGTTTCACCGTTTTGTTTACCGACTGCTTTGTTGTTGTTGCTGACTGCAGCGAGTGAAGGGTTAATCATTGTTCACACACCTGTCAGGTGGTTGTCATGGCCTCACCTTTAAACGGACACTTTGACATTCATGTGTTAACAGCTGTTATGAATATGTAACCAGCAGTGAACCCTCGCAGACTCGAGCTGACGTCACCTGCCTGCTCAGCATTTACGTGCGTGGATGCGCGCAACTAGGCTTCATGACGTCACATGTTACCTTAAGAGGAGCCTTTTTTTTTATTGTTGCCTCGCTCTGCTCTCCCCTCACATTAATGACTCATATTTGTGATTTAATCCATTTTGCAAGAATAAAATGAAAAAGTAGGTTCAACTAAATTATATTATGTTGTGTTTTTTTTTCCTACACACCGTCCAAATATTCAAAGACACAAAACAACAATTAAAAGAAGCAAATCTTTGTGAAAAACTCTCACAACCACAAACACATCAGGGAGAAGATCTACAGCCAGATGTGTCCGCCTGTAAATATCCTTTTAAAAGCATCCAATGAGAGCAGCTCGTTAAGTTCCAAGTAAAGGGAGAAGCAGCCGTAAACGCCTTTTTTTCGCCAGTTCGGTTCTGACTTTTGTTACATACAGTAAGAAAAGATCCCAAGACAAAAGATTATTTGTCCCTGTACTTGTCTGACCTAAGATAGACTCATAAATAAGAGTACATCTGTGACAAAGAAGACCCTTTAACATGTTCAGACAACAAAACGGTGAAGAGAGAGGGATCTCAAATTAGAGATGAACCTCCGTGATACACAGAGTCCAGAACATCCGAGCTTTGAGACGAGCTGTGCATGTTTAAAAAATCACCATAGTCCAGCACAGACGTATAAGTGGCAGCAACTAGCCTCCTCTTGCAATATCAAGATAAATATTCCTTACTTACTAATACTTTAAACCACTTTTAATTTATTTTACGCCACAAGCAGAGCAGCGCACCTCCTTAACCATTTACGATTGTATACCATAGTATAAAACTGAGACACCATCCACGTCTTTCTGACAGAATCATTATTGTTTTCTAATTATATGATGTATGATACTTTGAGGTTGTGCTGTATGTGTTTTTCAGAAATGCGATGGCGTGCTGCCCGTGGAGTTTCGCTCCTTCGCTGTGGACCCTCAGATAACATCCCTGGAGGTCCTGCAGCACATTCTCATCAGAGCGTTCGATCTGAACGGGTCAGTAAAGACACAAAGGCTTTCTGAGTTTGTCCCCAATGAGAGCTTCACTCTGTGGGTGTCAGCATTTTCTTTCCTTTTTTTTTTCTCAACCAGGAAGCGGAATTTCGGGATCAGTTACCTTTCTCGGGACCAGAGCGGTGCTGAAATGTATCTGTCCCTGCTGTCCGACCGGGATTTGGATGTCGCCTTTCTCTCTGCAGCCAAACCACATCTGCAGCTCAAGATGGACATCAAGCCGTCAGAAGACAGTAAGAACACCAGTTTATCCCCGAAACAACCAACAAAACACAGAACTTAAACTACCGTACAGAAATGTGGCATCTGAATACAGTTTAGATTTTCATTTCCCTCCTGAGATACAGATTTAGACGATACTCAAATGAACATATTGTGGGTGAATTTGTTTCGCTCTTTTAGGGTATTTCTTAAATGTATTAGTTCATACTGTCAGTGTCCATAACCTTTTTCTGTGTTTCTTGCGGTATCTATGAGTGAAAGAAGTTGTTCCTCAAAGAGGTCGCATTATTTTTAAAAGCACACAAAGTAGAGACAGACAGAGGTAGCAGATGAGGTGACATTCACTACAAAATGAGACATGAAGGTATGCATTTGTTTTCCAGTAGAGAAACTGAAATCAAAAAGTCTTAACGACCAGGAAAAAGCCGAGCAGATGATTTCAAAGTGGACTCGAGATTGAGCCGCTGTTTGGTTTAAAAGTGGTTCCTGTTTTAAGACACAACATTTTCACTGTACTGAGTGGGATGTCTTAGAAGAGATGAACACAGTGCCATAAATAGAACTACAAGACGTTTGGATCGAGGAGAGCAGTCTCTGAGTGTTCGCTGCACAAAAGCTGCAAAGACATTTTGTTATTTCAGACCCGTCAGCAAGCTGCGATTAACGTTGTTTAAATTGGGAGGATTTTCTAACAATTATAATAAAAGTGTAACTTTAGCTGTTTTCACATCTGCACTCCAGATAATATCTAGATAATTTCAGAAGGAGTGCTCCAAAGATTCTCCCGACCTGGCTGTTCACATATGCTCCTCCCAGCTGGAGACTATCCCTGTCAGACGAGGGGGCAGGGGGTCTCCTGAGGTTAGACGTGTCGTAAAAAAACAACGCGGAAGTAGTGGACAAAGCAACAGAGTCCGCAACACGACGCTATAATGAGAATATGTGTCTTTATATCAATGCTATGTGTAGTCCAACGGAATGACAACATCCACAAAAGAGCAGAGAACAACATACTGAGGAACAGAAAACAAAATGCAGCAGGTTAATTACGTGCACGGAGTTTGAAGTGGTCGCGTGCAGGCAGTCTATGCACCGTGCAGCAGTAACAGTATAGAAACGTCCTGCTGCTTTCTCACATCAGCTCACTCGGACTTGCAGCGGAAAAAATACTACGAGGCTGGAGGAGAAACTCTGGGTGAAGTCCGAGTGAAAAATGTGGCTGTTTGTGTTCACATATACAGCTCCTCCTGGAAATATCAAGAGTTTTTCAGGAGATATCTGCGAGTGTGAAAACGGCATTTGTGACATTACAAGACAAGAGAAAGTGATGTAGAAGACATCAGAAGTGCATAATGAAGGCGTCTCTTAACTGTCAAACCAATGGAATGATCCCCTGAATATTGTTTCACGACAGCTCTTTCATGTTGGGAGCTCAAAACAGGTAAACAATTGTTCAATAGGCCGGTGTTTCTTCACCTGCAGGTCCTGTCATGGAGGACTGGGACATCATCAGCCCCAAAGACGTGATTGGCTCTGAGCAGCTCCTTGCAGAGAGGACAAGATCTTTGGCGTCTGCAGCTCTTCCATTCACACAGTCTCTACTGACCCAGGTTTGTCCACCTTCTGTCATCTTCGTCATTAAGTCTCTTTAATCATATATGAGTCAGGGTTTCTCTCACACACTCTGTTTCTCTTGTTTTCAGGTGGGGCGGACCCTGACCAAAGTGCAGCAGGCGTTCAGCTGGACGTACGGGGAGGAGATCAGACCTTTCAAACCCCCTCTGAGCGACACAGAGTTTCATAGTTACATGAATGGACAGGGCCAGCTGACACGGCCCGAGGAGCTCAGACTGAGGATCTACCACGGCGGCGTGGATCCTTCACTGCGCAAGGTGCTTCATCTGTGTTTGTTTCATTAGCATTACATTACATGACGTGACTCTGATGTTCTACAGGATCTCAAATAAACAGAGTTTGATGTCAGTTCATGGACTTTAAATTAGAAATGGACGTTAATAAGGAAGTGCCTTAAAGCTGCAGTTTCTCTTAGACCAGCAGGAGGAGGGACCTGCTTCTAAAAAGATGTCTGTTTGTAAAGAAGTTTATGAAAAATAGGCAAACGTCTCGTGATTTATTTTAACAAGAAGATGAAAAGAGCAAAATAAGGCTTACTTATGAGTGTAGGTTCCTATCTGACCTCAGCCCTTTGCTGCATGTCTTCCCCCACTCTCTCCTCCCATGATTAGTATTTTATTTCTGTTGTGAACAAACTGTCGATTAACTTCTGTGTTGCTGCTGCTGTCAGGTCGTGTGGCGGTACCTCTTGAACGTCTATCCTGACGGCCTGAGTGGACAGGAGAGAATGGACTACATGAAGAGGAAGACGAGGGAGTACGACCAGCTGAAGGGGGAGTGGACAGCGCGAGTCAGCGCCGAGGACCTCGAGTTTATCCGCGGTAATGTTCTCAAAGACGTCCTGAGGACCGACCGGGCTCATCCGTACTACGCCGGCTCAGAGGACAGTCCACATCTGACGGCACTCACAGACCTGCTCACCACGTTTGCCATCACACATCCACAGGTGTGTAGAGATGTTCATTTACTTTGCTTGGCCATGTGTTAGGATTAGGCCGGAGATATACTTGCTTTTTAACCTTGCGTGTGCGTACCCAACTGGCTGCGTCCTGAATGTAATTGTTCACATACTTGTGTAGAGGGCACACCAGAGAGCTCAGGCGGGATGCAAACTATAAACACTCGAGGAGGTTACATACTATATTATTATTCTGAGGTCCCAACAGTAAACAGACAATGGTGCAACTTCCTTCATTTTCGAGGTTGTGCACCACCAACACTCCAAACAGACGCAGGGAACGCCTGGCATCCGTCATAGGTACGCAAACACGAAGTTCAAAGCAAGTATATCTGCAGCCTTACAGTGAAGTAGCTATTAATACAATCCAAAGATGTTGTTCATATCATCCTTCTGAATCTCTTTAACCCTTTTAGATCACATCTGCAGTCACATTAGTTCCTGTTGTGAACTTCAGACCTCTGTAACTTTGTGTGGCTGTGTTGTTTTTCAGATCTCGTACTGTCAGGGCATGAGTGACATTGCCTCCCCTATACTTGCTGTAATGGACAATGAGGCCCATGCATTCATCTGCTTTTGTGGCATCATGAAACGTCTGGAGGGGAACTTTCGTCCGGACGGGCAGCTCATGTCTGTGAAGTTTCAGCATCTGAAGCTTCTTCTGCAGTACTCGGATCCAGAATTCTACTCTTACCTGTTGTCCAAAGGAGCAGACGACCTCTTCTTCTGTTACCGCTGGCTGCTCCTAGAGCTGAAGAGAGAGTTTGCGTTCGACGATGCTTTGAGGATGCTCGAGGTAACTTGGAGCTCCCTGCCTCCGGATCCTCCCGAAACCGAGGTGGAGCTTCTGGGACCGCCACAGGAGGCCGAGGAAACAAAATCCTGCAGAGACAAGAACAAGACTGTGGAGAATTGCCTCAGAGATGATAAGGAACAAAAGGAGAAGCAGCGTAGACGACACATGCTGAGGCCTTCGAGAGAAGAACCAGATATGAGCAGGAATAATGTCTCCGAAGAAAAAGGAACTGAGAAGGGAAGTGAGGGGAGCGAATGTAATACCCCTCCAGTGACCATGGAACAATCAGACATGCAGGCTGCTCCCTTTGAGAGGCAGACTAGTTTCGGAGAGTTTAAATACTACACAGCTCGAAATGAGGATAGCTTTGATATGGAGGATGCTGAGCAGCCACGGGACATGGTGGTTTCAAAGTCCTCCACAAGCATCCAAAGTCGTCAGTCCACAGTGGACAGTGAGGAGGACCCAGGAGAGAGAACACCTCTCATAAAGAACTGTGAAAACGGTCTCTCTCCAATGTCCCCCCCGCCTCTGTTACCTAATGGCCTTCCGATCTGGAAAACAGGCCCCTCTGCCTCCCCTACTTCTTCAGCTTCACCCTCCAGCTGGCCGGGTGCTTCTCCAGACTCGCCTCCCAAATCCACATCCCCATCCCTATCCAGTGGAAGAGAGGCCTTCGCGAGAACTGTCCAGAAAGTCTTGACCTCCTCTGCCCAGGTGCTCGGCAGCACAGGGATTAACTCGCCCACGACCCCCACTCTAAAATCATCTGTTGCATCTCCCTCCCACACTCAGAGTCGCTCCCTTCTCTCCTCACCCATTCTGTCCTTTGGAAGAGGCCCCTCGCTGTCTGGCAACAGGTTATCTTCCAGCAATCTCCCTTCACCTGGCAACAAAACCCCCAGCACAGCAGCTAACACACCCGGTTCTTTGAAAGCCGAGACAACCAGCATCAAACCGTGCTCCCTGCCGCCTCCTCAGGAGTTCGGCAAAGGAAATCCCTTCATGCTGTTCCTGTGCCTGTCCATCCTGCTGGAGCACCGAGACCACATCATCAAGAACAGCTTGGATTACAACGAGCTGGCCATGCACTTTGATCGCCTTGTGCGGCGCCACAACCTGAGCAGGGTGCTGCAGAGAGCCAAGGCCTTATTCGCAGACTACCTGCAGAGCGAAGTGTGGGACTCCGAAGAAGGGGACGAGGTTAGCTCGGACTCTCCAACGACAGCCACAGCTGCTCCACACTCCCCTTCTTCCCCCGTCTCTGCTAGACCGATCTACAGCCCTTTAGCCTCACCTCAGGCATCTTCTCCGAACTCAACCTACAACCTCGCCACCACCATTCCCTCCCCAACAGCTCAAGTTGCAGTTTCTTCCTCGTCCTGAGTCCTTAAAGCATCCCTGTTTCCCCCTCCTCACTGAACTCCTCTGTAGACTGTTTGTTGGAGGTGCAGAACTTTTTTAGAACAGCCTCCCACATCGGACTGAGCTGTTTTTAATCTTCTCATTCTGCGTATGCTTGAAAACATATATTCCTTGCGTCTGTAGTCATCGCAAATTTGTATTATTCATCAGCCTTTGAACTTTTTGGTTGTCTGTCTTTAAAGAAGGGGGAAAGAGCTAACTTTCTTATCCCAGCCTCTGTAGTTGCTGATGCATGAAATGTAAAACCCTGCGATTGAGGTGCTGGAAGGTCAGACAGTTTGTCTGTCCCAGTTTGTCCGAACCAACAGAAGCCACCTGGTGCATTTAGTCTGTGTTATTAACGTTTTTTACACGCTCGTCTTTATGTCCAATAAGCCACAAAAGTGTCTTAACAAAAGTACTCAAGTTACATTACTTACGAGTAAGGAAATGAGAGTCTGATTCTTTGAACGTTTTTTTGCTCAAAAGTTTTCTCAGCCAAACGTGGAAACAAAGCAAAGCCAGCAAACGTTATATACTGACCTAACCTGTCACCTTTAACCCCAAATAAAAAAAGATATGAACGATGGGGTGTTAAAAACTTCTGCTGAGACGCTCCTTAAAACTGTGTTCTAATGAAGCATATGAGAAGTAGTGCAGCAGCATTCAGAGTAGATGCAGATTCAAATGATCCAAATACGTGTGAAACATTTGTGTTAATATTACGAGGATTTATGTTTCAACATGATTAATGTACAGAGACGAGAGGAAAACAGCGGTTAAGATACAGACAGAACTGCATTACACCAGCATTCATAGCAACGAAACCTCGAGAATTAAAATGCTTTTTAAAACAAGTGGACATCCGGGACACATCTCAATTCATACCTGGGTCCATCGTTGTTCTCGCAGAGTGTACTGCCAACGTCTCATAGAAGGTCAAAGAGCCCCTCTCACAGTGATGACTTCAGTCTGTCCCCACCTGCGGCTAAAAGATGTCTGAAGTCCTAGTATACATGTAGAGGATATTCAACGTGCTGGGATTGGCTGGACGGTGTGCTGCGTCCTACGTGGATTATGTAATGTGATTAAAGGGAAGCGTTGGCATTGACACTTCATGAGATCCTTCATGTGGTCAAACGGGCTCCAGAACTCTACGACAACTTTCTGGTTGTTTGGATCAAAATCAATCTTGGTGGCCTGACGTTTGGCCCCTTTCCATTTTGACCCCTAATTTGAATATCAAACCTTTAAAGAGTGCAGCACTAAATCAGGAGAGTGTTCCTTTAAACCGCAGATGTTTTGTTCCCGTGTTGTTGATTAGATCTTTACTTTTTCAAGGTGCCGTTGGGTCTGGATTTGCTGGCACAGCTGGACACGGAGAGAGATGGGGCTAAATTGAAACGCTCATTTGATGCATTCCAACAGCTTTACATTTTGCTTTATTGATTCAAAAATGTAATTTCTGTCTCTTTATCCTGTTATCTTGTTGCCATGGGCTGAATAATTTTGCTGATTCTACCATCAGTAAAAAAACAAAAGAAGGTTAAATGTTTCTGGAAAGGCTTACTGCTTCTGTAAAAAGTTCTAACAGGATGTTGTTCGTCGTGATGCAGTATCTGCGACGTTGAGGAGACGTGTGTGTGACAGAGGTTTTGAGCTTCGTTCAAACTTGCATCAGCAGAGATTCTTGGGTTTGTGCAATGATTTATGTGAAGAATTCTGAAACACTCAGAAATGTATTCATTTGCTTTTTGTGTTTGAATCTGTACCAATACCAAATAGAAAAAACGATTCTGTAGTTTAACAGGACAAAGTAGATGATCATGTTTTGACTAACTGTGTTTGGAGTAAGGTACCACGTGTTTACAATCCAATCAGGTTTATTTTAATAACCTGGAAGTAACAAAGCTTTAGAAAAGACCATCAGATCTTTGGTCGTAATTTAACAAAAAGCTGCGAACAAAAGAGGAGAGCACTGTCCAAATGTACCATCAGAACCAGAAATACTTTATTAATCACTGTGGGGAAGTTTGGTAAATACGTTGGCACATTTCAGTCCTGAAATATTACCAATGTACCTGTATTTGTGCTCGCTTGCTGTTTGAAAAGAGACTTCAAAGTTTCTTTCCAATCTTTATGGGACACCAAAAGGATTTGAAAATGTCCGAGTGGTCAGTATCTGGACATACGCTAATCTCTCTGTCTTGCTGTTGGCAACTTTGGGTTAAAAATATGACAAAGATCAGAAGTGTTTGGAAAGCTTCGGTACTTCTCGATACTATCCATCGTTAAAAAACTTTATTGGTGCAATTAAGACAGTGTGCTGGACTTTGCCCGCACGTTTTGGTAAATAAAAAAAAAGAAATTCCCCAACATTGGGTGCCTAGGACTTCTAGTTTTGTTTCTGTGGTATTGAAACAGGTTTGATTTGAACTTCCATAGTACCTACGTTTAGAAACGTGGTATTGTGACGACCCCTAGTTCAGCTGTAAACGGGTGCAGCGCTGCAGAGATCACTTTATAATCTGCTTTGTGCTGATCCCATTCTGTTGATTCTCTGTGTGTGCTGGACTCATGAAGGCAAACTGCAGTCCATGAAGTACTGTATTTAATGTAACGCCGTGTCCGATCATTTTCAGAGATGTATTATTTCAGCACTTTGGTTTTTCCCAAAAGCTTTTTTTGTTCCGAACATGATTTCATTTTCTAATTGAAGGTAAAATAACTGACATTGACAGTAACTGTTCTTTGTGTTGTTGAAGGGGAATCCTGGCTGTGTAATTGTTATGTTGGTACCATTCTTCTGTGATAGATTATAAAGGGGAACACCATGTGCTAAAACTTTAATCTTATGTGCAACCTTTTGGCTGAGAAGTGCCTCTCTTGTTTTAATCCGAAGCCTTGTTTCATGTTTGTTCTGTGCTCCTCGTCCATGTCCTGCTCGTGTCATCGTGGGCTGACTTGTAATTCTGGGCTGTGTGGAACTTGAATTAGATCATTATTTGACAGATTTAAAGGGAATCATGTTGTGAGACAGCGATGACTGACTCCTGATCCTGTGTTTCCTTTTGGTTCCAAATTGATGAAATGCAACTTAAACTTTCATTTTCATTTTCAAATCTGAAAGATTTTTGACAGAAGAAGTCCACCAGTCAGCAGCGGTCTGCCCACGTGGAACCACTGTTTCCCTTTGTTTTCATGATATGGATATATGGACGTGGCTCAGCCTTATACGATGTGCACTATCAGTTCAAATAATGTGGATGAACGCTGTGCATGGCTGCAGACTGAAAGGGAAATCGTTTGAAGTAATGTTTGTATAATGTGTGTATAAAACCTAAGACGTAAACAGCTTGGTTATGTAATGCTGAGCCCAAAACCTTAAATCTTCTCTCTGCTCGTTGCTGATGTTTTGGATCTCTACACAGTTCAGCCGTGTGAGAAATGAAGGATTTGGTGCCACTAAAGCAAAGACGGGGAGGTCATTTTATCTCTGCATTGCTTAGCTTTACTTTATTATTTCTTTTCAGTGGCCTACATTATATATCCTCAGTAGTCTGTGATGCAGCAGGCTGAACAGGAAGTCTGATAAATCCAGATCCCTCTTTGAAGAGTTAGTCTGTTAAAGCAGAAACTAACATATTCGGATATCTTCAGAAAGACCCCATGTGATTATTGTGGTTGTTATAATCCAACATTTGGTTTTTGACTCCTTTTGTATATCAGTATTTAACAGCATATTTAAAAAGAACTAACGTAACTGGATGGGCTGGACTACGAGCTGGCAATATGTGCATTTGTAAAAAGGAAAAAAAAAGGATTTGTTTATCTCGTTAAATTATATATGTGCACAAAAGTTACAATTTTTAAACATACGACACAACAATGTTACTGATTGTATATTGGACACAAATAAATAATCAATGCAACTCACTGAGTGGAGGATGTTTGTTTTTCTTAGCACATCCAGACACACATGAAGTGAAACAAGGGCAACATCTTTTGTGTCCGATTTAAAATATTGGACCAGATGACCTCTGATGTACTTTAAGATGCATCAGAGGTTATCGACACATTATCTGCCCATCATGGATAGCAGCACAGTGGTGCAGTGGTTAGTGCTGTTGCCTCCCAGCGAGAAGGTTCCTGGTTTGAATCCCCGTCTGACAGGAGCCTCTCTGTGTGGAGTTTGAATGTTCTCACACACTCCCGCACCCGAGACCACATCACCCCCGTCCTTCATAACCTCCACTGGCTCCCCATCCCCCAGCATCTCCACTTCAAACTCCTCATCCTCACCGACAAAGCCCTCCATAACCTGGCTCCCCCCTACCGGGCCGCGCTCCTCCACCGGCACACTCTGGTCTGCTGACGCAAACCTCCTGTCCCCCCCCTGCAGGACAAACCAGTGGTCCTGGGGGGACAGGGCCTTCTCCATTGCCGCTCCCACCCTCTGGAACTCACTCCCAAAAAATACTAGAGACTCCCCCACACTTACTTCCTTTATGAAATCCCTAAACAACAGACTTGGAATGACGATATATGAAACTTTTTTCTAGCAGCTCTGACATACAGTCATGTTTTGCCTTATTGAAAAAAGTTTTTTGTCACAGTTTGTATATGCATGGTCTGTACAGGATGGGAGGATTATGTACCTAAATAGATTTATGCTAGTGTACTTGTTATAAAAACAAACACAGACTAGAACATTTAGTTATAGTGGTAAAGGCAGGGTTAGTAATTTTTGAAAACTAGCATGATTTTGAAAGTAGCATTCCCTCAGTGCTACGTCTGCACCCACCCCCTCCCCTCTGTGCTCCCTCAAAAGCCACGCCCCTCACTTACACGAGCGCCATTGGTCCTCAGCTCATCTCTTTGAGTGTGGGCTAGTGCACGCAAGAGGTAGATAACGAGCAGGGAGACGGGGAGACGTGATTGGTTCATCAGATTGGTACCTCGTGGCAGACATTGGTCGAAGTTTTTACAGGCTTACAACTGCTACAGATGACGGATTTTCTTCGTTCCTTTTTCAGAGCACCTGAGTTATTAATTTCTGTCAGGACCTAAAGACAATTTACACCAACATCTTAAAAAGTGGATCTGGAGGAAATTACCAACCCTGCCTTTAAGTTTGTAACAGAACCATCTATGAAGTAGTATTCCCATCGTGCATTACCGCTGATCACCTCTAGATGGCGGCAATGCGCCACACAACCTCTAAAGAACGAAGAAGAAGAAGAGAATAGGGGTAACATCCTACTGTTTCCGGTTCCGGGACAGTGGTATCCTTCACAAACAGGCGAAATGTTGACCCGACTGGTGCGGATCGGGCCCGCTCTGCCCCGGTTACTCTTCAACCAGCAGGCCCGGTTCGTGTCTCAGTCCAAACCGAGCGGTGCCGCCGGTTCGGCCGCTGTGACGCAGCTGCACCCCGCGGTTGACCAGGGTGGACATGGCGAGGTCGACCCGTACGTCAAGGTGAGCTTCTAGCTGTCTCCATTAACGTGCACTGTGTGTATGTGGTTTACAGGGACGTGCAGGTGAGATGTAGTCTTACTAGCTGGGACTGAGAAAAGATGTTAAAGTTTGGAGCTGCATCAGAAAGTAAATGTTACACAGCTGCAGGCTTTACTGCACTTTACAGGTTTATTATTCAATTTGGCTCAAAACTGTACATTCAGTTCATTTTTGGACGTTTCTAAAAGAAGTTGGCAATCATGTTACTTGTACACACATAAAATAAGGTATACGTACTAGCTAAAACAGGATGGGTTAGCTGTGTTGATTTATACATGTAAAATAAATTGGAAAGCCTCTTAGGGCTGTACTCAAAACATTGATATGTATATGGTCATGTGCTCCTTGCAAATACATGTCTCCATGCCGAGGCTGCAGAGCTGTGATGACAGACCGATGGTGCAGTTCACAATAACACCAAAGCTCTGGGATTAGAGTATTTAAACGTGTTTCTAGGATCTCTGAGGACCTTAATTGAAGTGTGTTAAGTTGTAGGATCCTTAATAAGCCTCTGTTGTAACTCTCAACCATAGAAACAGCTGTTGTAGTGAACTCTGTGTAGGACACATTGCTCATTATCCAAAATCAATGTTTATCACGATATGTTTCGTATCGTGGCCTCAGTATCGTGTTATGTGTCGTATTAATCCCGCTGTGCTGACCTCAGTACATTATTCTAAAGGTTTATAGATATTTAAAAACATGCATATCTAGATCCAAGGTGTAGAGCTTCATTGTTTTGTTGAATAAACCAAATGTTCCTTTGACATTAAATGTTTGGTAACTTGTTAACGTGTTTGTCATTTTCCTTGTAAAAGATTGAAGAGGATCCTGTATGGGCATTGTGAAAGAGTTGCAGACTAATCAAGAATACAGATACTGGTTTATTTTAGCCATATCAGTGACATAATAGCAAAAAAAGACTGATAACACATCAGCTAAAAGCACTTGAAGGACTCTGCTGTATCACATTTCACTGCTATGCCGCCTAAAACCTGTCCCCTCTTTGTGTTTGGTCAGAATCCAGACTTTCATGGCTTCTCCAGCGACCCTCACGTGGATTTGTGGAACATGAGGATGGCCTTCTTCTGTGGTATCTCAGTGGCTCTCGTTATAGGAGGAACTTTTCTCGCCTATTTACCAGACAGCGGGTGAGATTTTACGTCTGCTGTCAAATGTGACCTGATGTTGTCAGTAGTGCACTTAACTTTTTATTCTTCCTGCGGTCTTCAGTTTACATTGTAACAGGTGTAATTCACACATTCATATTATTACTTCTTGTGACACATCAGATATAGAGTAACTAAAAATAACTGTCGACACAAATTAAATGACACTTGGAAAAATCGGTTTTAAAGGCTCAGACTGGCGGTATAGCGAGGTCATTATTGCGTGCGTCCTCTGCACAGGGGCTCCAGTCCTCATCGCAGCGGCTGTGGGTTTGAATGCAATCGCTGCAATTTTCCCCTCCAACATTCCCTGTCTCTCTTCATAAGTTCTGTCCAGTGACGGGACAAATGTACCAAAAAATAACTTCAAAAAACAAAATCCCCTTTTACTTTCCAGTTTTTCAAAATAAAATGTAAATGTTCAAATCGGTACATGCCTATAAAAACACCCTTTAACTTTACTTTAGTGACTCAACGTAACAATGAAGAAACATTTTAAAATAAGAAACTGATGAATACAAGGTGGAGTGATAGAAGTGTTTTAAAGCCAACCTCTTTTTAACTTGTTGATCAGTAAGTGGTGTCACTGAACACGTGGGTTTGGCCTCACTTTTAGGGCTTTCATACTTGCAGAAAACTCTTGAAAAACTCCTGATATTTGCCAGAAGAGCTGCATGTGTGAACGCTAACAGGGGAATTTTAACTCCTAATTCACCCGTAGTTCCTCCTGCCAGTCCCCTATTATTTTATCCGCAGCAAGTCCGAGTGGGCTGATGTAAGAACCCAGAAGGATATCCTCCGGAGAATTCATCTTGAGCGAATGGGAGGGAGGAGTGACGTTTATATCCTGTGACTGCTGCACGGTGCATAGAGTGTATCCACGCGACCGCTACGATCTCCGTGCTCTAATGAACCTGCTGCATTCTGTTTCCTGTTCTCCAGTATGTTCTTCTCCACTCCTTAGTTCAGATTGTGATTCTGTTCAACTACACGTAGCATCAATACAAAGCCAAATATTGTCATTATACCGGCGTATAGGGGACTCTGTTTCTTTGTCCGCTACTTCCGCGTTTTTTTAACGTCACGTCTTACCTCAGGAGACCCCCCGCCCCCCCTCCCGTCTGACAGGGATAGTCTCCCGCTGTGAGGTGCATGTGTGGAAACCTCATGACCTCCTGAAAGTGTTTTGGGGTTTGTTTGTTTGTTTTTTTAAGCTGAAGCTTCTTTTTATCTTACCCCCTTTTGTCTTGCTTTGTGTTTCACAGTGGGCTTTGGGCCAGGAGGGAGGCAGAGCGTCTGATTGTGCAGAGAGAGGCAGAGGGTCTACCTTTGATCAGCGAGAACTACTATGACCCGAGCAAGATCGTGCTGCCCACGGCTGGAGAGGAGTAGAGTCCAACCTGCACTCACTGTATTCATAATTATTGTATTTCACCATGAGAGAATAAATGATGTACTTGTTTAATTGTTTAATTATTATGTGTGGACAATGATTTCTTGAAACAGGTTCTGAAACTAAGTGAGTTACTAAAACCTTTTGATGCCATCTAGAGTTAAATAACTTTTAGTGCTTAGCCTTAAGTAAGACTTGATTCCAAACCCTGGAAATAATTATCTCAGATACAAAAGACATGAGGGAAGGGTTACTCAAAAATGTTTGAAGACGCATCGTCGGAAGTCAGTCCTCTTTTGAGTCATCCAATCAGATGCGTTTATGATTACTGCACTGTGTTAATGTAAAAAAGAACAATACAACAAAAGGGTGAAGTAGAACACAAGCAGTTTTCTTATTCATATATCAGTTTACCACATGCAGCCGTCAAAATATAAAATGTACGCCTGGAGTGCGTTCTCTGATTTGCCTCTTCATGCAGGTGAATGTTTCCATTTCAGTATTTTCTGGGCTGAAAGTAATGATTATGTTCATCTTCCAATAATTTATAAGTATGAGCCAATAAATTGAATAGTTGATGAAGCCGTAAAACGGTACAACAAAAAAGTTTGTTCCACAAATACCAAGAAAATGCCCTCAAAGTTCCATGTTGTCGACATCCGACAGCTTTTAGATTTATTTTCATAGAGAATGAAATCAACCAGAAAACAAAACATTTTAAGAAGCTGTAATCAGAGAGCCTTGTATTTAATCTTGTGAAACATCCAATCAGTATTATTATTGAAATAGTGCAAGAAAATCTTAACTAATCGTTTCATTATTGAGGCCTTGTGCAAACTTGATAAAGGACGTGTAGAGCTTTTGGGATCCATTCCAGTTCCATTTTTGCATTTATGAGCCATTCCTTGCCGCATGCATACATCCAATCCAATCCAATCCAACTTTATTTGTTAAGCACTTTAAAACAACCACAGTTGACCAAAGTGCTGTACAGAAGAATAAATAAAATACATAACAACTCACATGAAATAAAAAACTATATAAAATACAGAAAATAAGTTAAAAGACATAAAACATGGGTCAAATTAAAAAGGCACGCAGTAAAAGAAATAAAAGAAATAAATCGACGTCTCACTATGTGTCGAAGGCCAAGGAAAAAAGATGTGTCTTCAGACCAGATTTAAAAACAGACAGAGAAGAGGCCTGTTTAAGGTGCTGAGGCAGATCGTTCCAAAGTTTTGGAGCCGCAACAGCAAACGCACGATCCCCTCTGAGCTTCCGCCTGGTTTTAGGCACCCTCAGGAGCAGCTGATCAGCTGACCTGAGAGTGCGGGCGGGCGTGTAAGGGTGTAGTAGAAGCTCAGAGAGGTAGGGCGGGGCAAGACCATTGAGAGATTTAAAAAAAAGCAAATAAAATAATTTTAAAATGGATCCTAAAATGAATGGGCAACCAGTGGTTAATACATGGTAAATGTAATAAGGGGGCGGCTGTGACTCAGTGGTAGACTCGGTCATCTCTCAACCTGGAGGTCGGGGGTTTCAATCCCCAGCTCCTGCAGCTACATGTCGGATGTGTCCTCCTTGGGCAAGACACTTAACCCCAAGTTGCTCCCGCCTCTTCATCAGCGGTGTATGAATGTGTATGAATGGGATTAGTTACTTTACACAGCAGCCTCTACCATCAGTTGAACTGTTAAATGTGTGTGTACAGTACACAAAATAACCAGCACAAAGAGCCAATATTTTAAATGAATAATTGTTTAGGTATGGTCGGCTTTATTTGAACCACATTGGGGGAAATTCACTTATTGCAGCAGCTCAGTCATTTGAACATTGTTTGTAAAGTCATTATTTATATTATTATTCTGGTTCCTGTTTTTCTCTTCTTCGTTTCACACATTGCTTTAAGTAAAATTTAATTTTTGTTCTCTTAACCAGATGTCTTAATAATAATATTGTATTTGGAAGGTGGAAGAAATGTTGTTTACAATAAAACAAACATTTTAATTTTACTCAAACACTAAATTATCAAAAGAAGAACCAGAGAGAAACACATTTTTACAGTGGTGTCCTAATCTCTAGAGCTGCATATCTCTGAAACAGTCCAGTCTCAGCAGTAGTTGATCTATTATTATTATTATTCCGAGGTAAAAAGGAATGCAGCATGTGCTTATTATTCTGAGGGTACGTGAACGCAGCGGAGGCGTGTCGTTGCAGTGCGCATGCTCTGTAGACTGAGTGGAGGCGCCAAGCTTAGACATGTTCCCAGAGTTGAGTGACTGTAAAATACTTTACACAGCGGCTAAAGCTGTCAGTATTATCTGCTGATTTGACCACACTTCTCCAATTCAAAGTGTAAGCTATAGTTAGCCGGCAGTCAAGAGGACGCTTCTCAAAGTGCGTCATTTTTAAAACTGCGTTGTTTTGTTTATTGCTGCTACTGACTCAAGCTAAGAGATTCATGATGACTTCACTGACTCTGAACGGAGTCACGGTGAATTTTCCTTTTCCTCCTTATGACTGTCAGAAGGACTACATGAGCAAAGTGGTTGAATGTCTTCAAAAGGTAAGTACGGTTTACGCTAGTTATGTCTAGTTGTTAGGGGAAGTTGGTTGCTAAGGAAACCTGCTGTAACCAGGGTTAACTTACATCAGTTTCTCAGCAGCTGTTCAGTGATGCAGGACAATCATTCACAGTTTGATTGCTGCCTATAGCAGCATAACTAGGAGCTGGTCCAAGCCTGAGCCAGGTACCCCACCAGTCTAAGCCTATAGCAGCATAACTAGGAGCTGGTCCAAGCCTGAGCCCGGTACCAAGGCAGTCTAAGCCTATAGCAGCATAACTAGGAGCTGGTCCAAGCCTGAGCAAGGTACCCCACCAGTCTAAGCCTATAGCAGCATAACTAGGAGCTGGTCCAAGCCTGAGCCAGGTACCCCACCAGTCTAAGCCTATAGCAGCATAACTAGGAGCTGGTCCAAGCCTGAGCAAGGTACCAAGGCAGTCTAAGCCTATAGCAGCATAACTAGGAGCTGGTCCAAGCCTGAGCCAGGTACCAAGGCAGTCTAAGCCTATAGCAGCATAACTAGGAGCTGGTCCAAGCCTGAGCCAGGTACCAAGGCAGTCTAAGCCTATAGCAGCATAACTAGGAGCTGGTCCAAGCCTGAGCCAGGTACCAAGGCAGTCTAAGCCTATAGCAGCATAACTAGGAGGTGGTCCAAGCCTGAGCCAGGTACCCCACCAGTCTAAGCCTATAGCAGCATAACTAGGAGCTGGTCCAAGCCTGAGCCAGGTACCAAGGCAGTCTAAGCCTATAGCAGCATAACTAGGAGCTGGTCCAAGCCTGAGCCAGGTACCCCACCAGTCTAAGCCTATAGCAGCATAACTAGGAGCTGGTCCAAGCCTGAGCCAGGTACCCCACCAGTCTAAGCCTATAGCAGCATAACTAGGAGCTGGTCCAAGCCTGAGCCAGGTACCAAGGCAGTCTAAGCCTATAGCAGCATAACTAGGAGCTGGTCCAAGCCTGAGCCAGGTACCAAGGCAGTCTAAGCCTATAGCAGCATAACTAGGAGCTGGTCCAAGCCTGAGCCAGGTACCAAGGCAGTCTAAGCCTATAGCAGCATAACTAGGAGCTGGTCCAAGCCTGAGCCAGGTACCAAGGCAGTCTAAGCCTATAGCAGCATAACTAGGAGCTGGTCCAAGCTTGAGCCAGGTACCCCACCAGTCTAAGCCTATAGCAGCATAACTAGGAGCTGGTCCGAGCCTGAGCAAGGTCCCCCAGCAGTCTAAGCCTATAGCAGCATAACTAGGAGCTGGTCCAAGCCTGAGCAAGGTCCCCCAGCAGTCTAAGCCTATAGCAGCATAACTAGGAGCTGGTCCAAGCCTGAGCCAGGTACCCCACCAGTCTAAGCCTATAGCAGCATAACTAGGAGCTGGTCCGAGCCTGAGCCAGGTACCCCACCAGTCTAAGCCTATAGCAGCATAACTAGGAGCTGGTCCGAGCCTGAGCCAGGTACCAAGGCAGTCTAAGCCTATAGCAGCATAACTAGGAGCTGGTCCGAGCCTGAGCCAGGTACCCCACCAGTCTAAGCCTATAGCAGCATAACTAGGAGCTGGTCCGAGCCTGAGCCAGGTACCAAGGCAGTCTAAGCCTATAGCAGCATAACTAGGAGCTGGTCCGAGCCTGAGCCAGGTACCCTGGCAGTCTAAGCCTATAGCAGCATAACTAGAAGCTGGTCCGAGCCTGAGCCCGGTACCCTGGCAGTCTAAGCCTATAGCAGCATAACTAGGAGCTGGTCCGAGCCTGAGCCAGGTACCCTGGCAGTCTAAGCCTATAGCAGCATAACTAGGAGCTGGTCTTAGCCTGAGCCAGGTACCCCAGCAGTCTAAGCCTATAGCAGCATAATCAGGCCAGTATGAGCCTATAATATCACTTCTTCACGTGTAGCTTTTACATTAAAAACAGTTATTTGGTGCAAACTAGAAGAATAACGTGATGATTAGTGAAACATATATCTCTGTCACAAGTTCTCTGCAAAGATGAAACCAGTGTTTACGTGTACCTGTGTGTTTCAGAAGGTGAATGGGGTCCTGGAGAGTCCCACAGGTACAGGTAAGACCCTGTGCCTGCTCTGTGCCACCCTGGCCTGGAGAGAGTACTTTAAGGACACCATTTCCGCCCGTAAGATATCAGAGAAGCTGGGCGGGGAGGAGATGTTCCCGAACACACCCCTGGCATCATGGGGGACGGCCGCTACAGACGGAGAGACACCAAGTACGTTCAATGTTGCATATCATCCGTCTGCTCACTACAGTTTCTAGTATTTCCTACCACACATGTAAACTTCAGGAACTTGTTTTGGATATTTTGAGCTCATAAGTCACCTGATAACCTCAGTATACGGTCCTGCTTCCTCATGTAAGTTTAAAGGCTGCACTGCTCGTAGGGATAAGGGTTTATTTTTACATTTTAAACGAAGACGCTTGTCTGCAGAAGGTCAATTGAAATTTGAAAATCATAAAATCCAATGCAAAGATAAGTGGGGGGGGCAGACCTGTTTAACTCTAGTACTTTACAAATAGCTACTGACATGTTTACATTATTGTTATTCTTAATGTAACTGTATTTAAAATGATTATTTGGTGTTTTTTTGTTTTCCAGCCTACTACACAGATGTTCCAAAGATCATATATGCATCCAGGACACACTCTCAGCTGGCACAGGTGATCAGCGAGTTAAAGAACACTTCATACAGGTAAAATATGTCTTCTTCTACAACATACAAGAACATTCTGATAAAGGCTATTTCTCTTTATTCGTTTATTTTCTGTCTCTGCTGGTTCAGACCTAAGGTGTGTGTGCTGGGATCCAGAGAGCAGCTGTGTATCAACCCAGAAGTGATGCGTCAGGAGAGCAACCACATCAAGGTGATGAGCAATAGTCTATTGACACAGTATGTATAAAGTTGGGGCGTGTGTGCCTCTCTAAGGTCCTCCTAGCGTTTCTTTTTCTTTAAACACCAGCGTCTTTTTTCAATCGTTTTCAATAAGGAGAGAGTGTTTGCAGCAGCAGACGGCCGCCTAGAAAAAGCACAGCGCCCAGCTTTTTTTTTCTCAAATCAGACTTGCGTGTTGTTTTGAGGTTTTAAGCAAAGTTGAACTGGGATCATATTGTTTACATTTTGGGGCGCTGCGTGGGTCTCTATGAATGTTCTGACATTAGTTTAGTAAAGTGATGCTACTTCAGTAGATCACACACATCTACTTGTAATGGTATGAACCCAGTTTGTACAGGTACAATGAACAGTGCGTTTCTTTGTGTGAATTTTCAGGTCCATATGTGCAGAGCAAAGGTCTCCACCAGGTCGTGTGTCTTCTACAATAATGTTGAAGGTAAGGAGATGGACATCCACTGCAGCTGTGGATCAGTTGGTAGAGTCGGTCGTCTCTCAACCAGAAGGTCGGGGTTCGATCCCCAGCTCCTGTCGCCACAATTTGAGCAAGACTCTTAACCCCAAGTAGCTCTCGCTGCTTGGTTGGTGGCGTGTAAATGTGTATGAACGGATTAGCTAATACTGATGTACTCTTTACACAGCAGCCTCAACCATCAGTGTGTGAATGTGCAGGTGTGACCTGCGTTTGAGTAGTCGGAAGACTAGGAAAGCGCTTTACAAGCTCAAGTCCATTTACCATTTACCATATCCCCGAGGTGTAAAACGGAAACTAAAAATGGCTTTAATGACTTCAGTAAGGTTGCACCACCACAGACAATATTCAACGCACTAAATTTAATCTGGTAAAGAATCCCATTTAATTTTTCCTGCATGTGAAACAGGCTAAAAGCGGTGTTGTCTGGAACACAAATATCCGTACCACTGTGAGTCACATGGAGCACGATGCTTCTGGTGCTTAGATCTTTGAAAGTATCTCGCATTGCCTGCATCATTATTATGGGACTCATTCTTTGTCTATTCTACTTTAGAGAAGAGCACTGACAGAGACTTGGCGAACTCTATCCTCGACGTGGAAGATTTGGTGAAATTTGGCAACAAGCATAGGTGAGACCTTTGTGTTTAACTAACAGGTCACTGTCATGGTTCATTTTAAGTCCAGTGAAACAACTGTTAGGAACGCGTCCTCATCGTTTAGAAACAGAAACCAGAGAATTCATTACATTTGAAAATTACCAATATTTGAATAATTATAGCAGACGATTAAGCAGCTGATGTGTTTTTAGCTCTCAGGCACTTTAAACTCAAAGGTCATAAATTCAGCAGGCTTCATGTCCTGGGTATACTTGCTTTTAACTACGCGTACATGAACGCATGACGTCTGCCTTGCGCATCCTGCGGTGGTTTGGAGCTATAGGTTGTGCAATTCCTCATAAATTAACTCTACGTGTCCGCGAGATGCAATATGCATATAACCACTAGGAGCAGTGTCGGGTTGTAGGGTGATGAGACCTGATGTGACATCATCGGTGACACCTGACAGCTGCTACAACAATGGTGGAAAGTTTAGAAGGAAAGTTAACAGATAAAGTCTGCAACTACCCGCACTATGATGCGTCATTAACGTTGCATAGCATCCAAACATGCGTGCTAAAATAGCTGGCGACAGATCACGCCGTCTGATTTATGTGGTGCTCCCTCCAGAGGAATCCTCCAGTAACACGCGTTGTAAAAAAGCAAGTATGTGAACATTTACGTTCACAATGACGCCAATGTCTGTGTGTACTGTACGCGTGCTTCAAAAGCAAGAATATTTGAGCCTTAACATTTTTGTATTTCTTTTCCAGAAATGTATTTTAGAGCAAATCTAGTGACTGTGTTGTTTAAAGCACTTGCAACTTTCAAAGTTAAACTTTCTTCCGCAGGGTTTGTCCTTACTACATCTCCCGTTCCATGAAACAGCAAGCAGACATCATATTTATGCCGTATAACTACCTGCTGGATCCAAAGGTGAGCCGACTCAGAGACTGATGTGAATAAGAAGGAAGAGATCATGGCCTACTTGTAAAAATGAAACGAGTAATGGATGAAGTTGAATTCAGATATCTGCACTTACAGTATCTTATTTGATTTTTATTGTGTCTACTTTTGATATTAATGACAAATTTGTGGCAGTTTAAACCCAGGACAGTAATTAACTGTTCAGTTAGGGACTGAGCCAGCTGGAGAAGAAGAAGAGAATCTACCCAGTTCACTTCAAAAAAGTACCTTACTCTATGATCAGACTTTAAGGAAACATGCCATGTTGAAGTGCTGGCTTCTCTGACAACAATGCAGCAGCCAGTATGTCCTCCTTCTAACTTTAGATTCTGGTCCTGAATGGTCTGGATTTGTTTGGACCAGAGAAGGTAGGCGGTTTTAATATTCATATCCAGATACACGCTGATCTCCTGTTTTGTCTGTCTGTCCCACAGAGCCGTAGGGCGCACAACATCGAGCTAAAAGGAGCCGTGGTCATTTTCGATGAAGCTCACAATGTGGTGAGACTCTGCTGTATTTACTCTTTGTGAATTTACAACTTACCAGAGATTGTATTTGATCCATTAACTAAACAGTCGAGGGTCAGGCAATCATCACCGGAATAAGTAGATTTTAAATTCAAGATTGTCTGTCACGTTGTCAGGGCAGTAACAAACATGAGGTCAGGGTTTGATCCTTTTATCGAGGCCCAATTTTGAATATGATGTAAATTTAGCATCTCATGAAAACATGCAAGAACAGTTTCCTCGGCTTTATTAACAAAAGCTTTTTGGTCTTATCTAGAAAATCTAAATGTTTAATAAAATAATGCAGATAATTGTTGCATGGATCCTGAAGATGCTAAAAGTTTGTTTCTGTTGTCTGCAGGAGAAGACGTGTGAAGAATCGACCTCCTTCGACCTGACGCCTTACGATGTAGCTTCGGCCATCACGGCTGTGGACCGGCTGCTGTCTGAGCAGGCGAAAGACGTCGGCAATGGAGGCGCCGCGTCCGAAGACTTCAACGTAGAATCACTCAACTCGGGTCTGAACGAATATTTGTGCCGTTCAATGATTCAAAGATGGAGTGTTTGTCAGAATTATCTTTACTAATGAGCCGGTGTTCTTTGTTGTGTTTGTTCCAGGTTTAAAATTAGACATACAATCTGTCGCTAAGATCAAACGTAAGTATCGGAAAAGGTTTAAAGATGATGAATAATCCAAACGAGATTTTGAGTCTCATGAACAAACTGTTTCTGTTTGCTTTGACAGAAATCCTGCTGGATCTGGAAGCCGCCATCGATTCCTTCGATGTCCCAGGTGATAGAGGCATCACAAAGCCAGGAATGTAGGTGAAACATGGCGGTCGGCCTCGTTCACAAACGCACTGACTTGAAACAGAATCATTCGATTTAAGGCTCAGTAATAGCAAACATTAGGCTTTAATGAGTCCTGTCACTAGAATCAAAAAGAGTCTAACCGGAAACTTTGTGTGGCTTTTACGTGTTTTTAAAATGAATCTTTGTGTCGCCGTCTTTCTGCCTCAGCTTCATCTACGAGCTGTTGGAGAGAGCACACCTGACCTACGACACCAAGACGCCTGTTTACGAAGCTCTGGAGCAGATCAGCGGACACTTAGCAGGACGTCAGTGTTGTTTTCTTTTCCTATGCTTGTGTTCACACCACAACATGTTGCCTAAGTACATTAGTGTATGTTTAGCCTAACAATACTGCCTGAGAATTAAAGACAGTGACCGACGTACCGAGTGCAGCAGAAGGCTGGCAGACATGTTCACCATCTTCTCCAGGAACGGTTCTGAAGTCCAATCGCCCCATTATAATGCACGTCATGTTGTGGATGACTTCATCTAGAGATGTGATCCGGGAGTTTATAAACCTCTCCATCCTGTATTTCTGCTTCAGCATCATACAGAACCAAAACATTCTAATTAACTCGTTACTTGTGTGACATATTTCTCACCAGAATCGGGAATATTCATGAACACAGGTGGACTGCAGAAGCTGTCGGATATCATTCAGGTATGCTGCACGTTGGACTAAGAGGAAAACGTTCTGTACAGCAGAAGTGTTTAAGCTGCAAGCAACGGGAGCACATGGGGGCAGCGTTAAGGCGTTAAGTTATGTAATGACTAAAATATTGAAGGGTAATATTGGGCCGCTGTGGCTCAGTGGTAGAGTCAGTTGTCCCTCTTCCGGAAGGTCAGGGGTTTGATCCCCAGCTCCTGCAGCCACATGTCTGATGTGCCCTTGGGCAAGACACTTAACCCCAAGTTGCTCCCGCTGCTTCATCTGTGACTTGTGAATGAGTTAGTTACTGTAATACTGACGGACTCTTTACACAGCAGCCTCTACCATCAGGGTGTGAATGTGTACGTGTGACCTGCGGTGTAAAAGTGCTTTAAGTCGTCAGAAGACTAGAAAAGAAATATACAAGCTCAAGTCCATTTAGGATTTATTGCACAGTGTAATAGAAACGGTTGGAAACAATGACTCTTTGTGTCTCCGTCTTGTAGCTCGTGTTTTGTGGTGAACCCACAGAAAAGGACAGACAGCTGAGGATGCAGTCCAACACGGCTCATTTTAAGGTGTGTGTTTGTTCAAAAAGCCACGAGCAGCTTTGTTGAAATGCTGTGATTTCTCATGTAAACAGTGAGGTGAGCTGTATGTCTGTCTCAGGTTCACATCCACCGAGACACCAGCAATCAGAAGAAGAAGAACACAGATGTTTGGGCTTCGTCTTCATCAAAGAAACAAGGTGATGATACACAGTCTGTCACGTGAATCAGATTTATTATCACCTGTGCTCTGAGTAATCTTCACTAAACGAGTCCTTGGTGTTTCTGTTCTCCTCGTAGGAAACATTTTGAGTTATTGGTGCTTTTCTCCGGGCTTCAGCATGCAGGATCTGAAGAATCAGGAAGTCCGCTGCATCATTCTGACTAGCGGGACGCTCTCCCCTCTGACCTCGTTCACCTCTGAGATGAGGATGTAAGTCACCTGTCTCTCCTCAAACCTCAACTTACCTGCAGAGGCTGCAAATCAAGTTTCTTCTCTACTAACTAGAAGGAAAGTCATTAACCACACGCTGCTGAAACAGACTTTGTTTACATTTTCCACTGCAAAGATTCTTGTTTAGTGATACATCTGACTGTTAAAAGAGAGCAAGATGAAAAACAAAACTAACGCATGTGAGGAACAAACACAGCAGAGAGTTAGGTTATATCGCTATGTCCACAGGGGGGCGATGCAAACAGAAAGTTCCTCACAGAAGCTTTAAAACTTTGGAGCACTTCATTAGTCATTTGGTGCTATACAAAGACAGATTGATTGTTATTACCAGAAGCTTCTTCTTGATCCTCTTGTGTTTGTGTTTCTCTGTAGAGAATTCCCGGTGACTCTGGAGAACAAACACGTGATCGAGCGGGACCAGATCTTTGTCACTGTCATTGATCGAGGCCCCGATGGAGTCGAGTTAAGTTCAGCGTTCGACAGAAGGTTCGTACTCCGAGCTAGTGACCAACGTCTGTAACTTTAAACGTAGAAGTTGTTTTGTGACGTAGGAAGGTAGCTGAACTCTTTACCTCTCATTTTTTCTAAATGTAGATTAATCTACTGCAGAGGTTACAAGGCCTTTATTTAAAGTAGGCTTTTATTAGAAGCAGGAATTTATTATTAGGGATGCACCGTTTCGGATGATATCTGCCCGCTTGACAGACATCAGTAGCATCTTGTATCACTAACTACTGATTCAGAGAAGAGGATTTTTTATTGGGCAGGTGATGAAGTCACCTGTTGGACAAACTGTGACTAGTTTTTATTGTCAAACATGAGACAAAATGTCTGCATTGTGGGAGTCTTACACCAAAAAAAGTCGTGAAACAAACATCAGAAACGCCAATTGGCTAACTTTCCCATTCAGTGCGTCTGATTCCCTCTGATTGGAAGCAAAATAACCAGTCACTCGAGTATGAAGCCGCCTTGTTTTCTCCTCTGCTGCCTTTTGTTTGGTTAAAGTTTCACTTTTGATACAAACTCTATTTTGTGAGTTTCTTAAGTGTAAGCTCAAATAGCATTTGATACTCTTCAGACGGTTTACACGCTTCATTTAAGGATGCAAATTAAAATAATTTCCTTGACTTCTGTTGCAGGTTTATTCCTGAAAACATGACGTCCTTAGGAAACACCGTTGGTAAGATTAAAGAATGGAGAAATGTTTTTATACGACCGTGTTTTTCAAGCCTGTATGAGAACTATGACAGACTATAGGTTCACCTCTTCAGACTGACGCTTCAAGCCGCGATATTTACGCCCCTGTGACGTTTCATCTTCAATCCGAATGTTACAGAGGCGTAATGGGGGGGACAAAGTGATCCCCCTCTTCTGTCTTCGAAGGTCGTAACAGAGGCGTTACAGAGGGGAGACGGTCTCAGCAGAGTCAGCGGGCACACACAGCGCTGTGTGTGTGCATGTTTGACTGTGTGTGTGTGTGTGTGTGTGGAGCTCCTGCTGTGCCGTGCTTCTGCAACCCCAAGACGTAATGTGGCTTCACAGACTGGGACACCAATATTACTCCTTCGGGAATCAATATGAACGTACAAAGTAGAGCTGGTCCAGTTAATCAGCCAGCCGATAATATCGGACGATATTAGCCTATCCATTGACTATCGGTATCGGCTCATTTTATTGCAGATATGCGCAGATATTACTCGATTTATTCACCATTCAAACAGCATTTCATTTGAGTTTCATTCTATTACACTAGCAGTTCTCTTTCACCAGCAGAGGGCGCTATATGGATTACAAAAAGCATCATCACTCACCAGAGCGTCGAGTGTTGATGCACGTACATGAACGGTTACTTTCCAGTCGAGTGACCATCTTGTCTTCATTAAATATCTTTTCCACAAGTGTTTGATAACTGCATTTGAGGGATCAACGCAACAAACGTGTAAATATATCTCTGCGGATCGAGGATAGATCTTAGAAAGATATCGGACGGATTTTTTCTTTCCCCGATATCGTTATTGGCCCCAAAAATCCTATATTGGTCGGCCCCTAGTACAAAGACGTGAGGCTGAGCTTAGTAACGGCACTTGTGCAAAAATATCAGTCTGAAAAGGGCTACATGCTGATTCATGTATTTCTCTCTTAATGATCACGTGAACGTGCGTGTTTCCGTGTTTTCTCCTCAGCCAACCTGAGCCGAGTGGTCCCTCACGGTCTCTTAGTGTTTTTTCCCTCCTTCCCTTTGATGGAGAAAACTCTGGAGTTCTGGAGAGTAAGTGGAGATTCATCAGAAGACTTAATATCTGAATAAAATGTAGCCACGTAGGATCAGGTGAGAGTTTGTGTCTTCTGTTTCTTCAGGCTAACGGACATGCAGACCGCATAGAGAACGTGAAGCCCATGTTTGTTGAACCGAAAGGAAAGGGAACCTTTAACGAGGTCTGATTATAAAATATTCATGCACTAGACTTTGAAAGGTTTTTAAAGGTCTCATGTCGGCTTCAGTTCATCTCCTCTCTGTTTCCCTTCTCAGGTTATTGACGGATATTACAGCAAAGTCAACGACCCAGCATCCAAAGGGGGATCTTTCTTTGCAGTGACCCGAGGGAAGGTGAGGTTATTTAGTTACCCTTAGACAAAAACTCCTTAAATGTTTCAGTATTTTATGTTCCAGTGACAACTCAAGTTGGTTAACTTTGACCTATGATGCTGATCCCTGTTTTAAAACTCACATAAAGTGTTACAAAGCTGAACGTAAGCAAAGTATCAGCTCACGAGGTAAATGTATGTTAGAGTAATGCCAGGATGAGTCTTCAGAGGGCGCTACACGGCTTGTTCTGCAAATCACGCCATAGTTCCCCAATATGAAACCAAGAATTTCCTGAGACGGCTTCAAGCCTCTACGTAAGCCGCTGAACCCTCTTACAAAGACTCTCTTCTCCCAGCACTGGAGAGCAACCCTCCCCTGGCAGCCCTGCAGCGTTCTGCTGACACACATCACATTTAAATATTTCTTTGTCTCAGGCCAGTGAGGGTCTGGATTTTGCAAACACCTTTGGTCGGGGTGTCATCATCACCGGCCTTCCTTTCCCTCCAAGGATGGACCCTCGCGTCGTCCTGAAGATGCAGTTCTTGGACGAGATGAGCAGAAAGAAAGTTCCAGGGATGAAGGTGAGGAGAAAATGTTCACAGAGGAGTCACTGAAAAGGCTGGGTATATGTTAATGTTTTTGTGTGTGTGTGTGTGTGTGTGTGTGTGTGTAGTACCTGTCTGGTCAGGAGTGGTATCGGCAGCAGGCTTTCAGAGCCGTGAATCAGGCCATCGGTCGAGTGATTCGCCACAAAGAGGACTACGGAGCCATCTTCCTGTGTGATCAGAGGTCAGACATGGAGCTGTTGGTCTCATAGATATGTCATGTTAGACTCTGACAAATGATGATGGAGCTTTTCACACTCAAAGGTCCTGCTTGTGAGACTAATGTGTAACTTTTCTGTCAGGTTTAAAGGCTTCTCTGCCCGGGATCAGCTTCCAGCGTGGGTCAAACCTTACGTGCGTCTGTACGACAGCTTCGGGAACATAGTCCGCGACGTCTCTCAGTTCTTCAGGGTCGCACAGAAACTGGTAAGTCAGCATATGAATTATGAATTTAACAGTAAGTCTGTGCATGCAGCAATAGAACAAACATCACTACAAGCAGGGAATAGATGAGCGTGAGAGCAGAGTTTTAAAATAAAGCATGAAAAAGTAGGAACAGGACATCAATGAGAGAGTCCACATGTTCTGCAGATGTGTCACACCTGCAGCTGAAAAGCAGTCGAACCTGATTGTGAGTTGGCAGAGCAGTGTGTTGAAATGTTCAGCTCATATTGACCGTTTTTGTCGTGTTTGACTTTGCCAGAGGCCTTTCGTCGAGAAGAAGGCTCCTGCAGAGAGCTGTGGGAAGTCGTGTGAACCCGCCACTCAATCCTCTGGCTTCACTTCCTGCTCCGCCTCCCAAAGCTCGAATGCGCAGAAGGCCAAGGCGCTGGACGCTCACCTGCCCAGCCTGAAGAGGAGGAGACTCAGTGAGTGTAAAGTTTTGTTTTTTCAGACGTTTCACAGAGAAAATGTGGCTCTGTCTTTGATTTGTTTCCTGTTTTCTCTGTGATCAGATGATCAAGCTGGAGCGGCCGGGATGGCCAAGATCTGCATCGAGTACGAGCAGGAGGTGCAGGAGAGTCACAGGAGGCCGGTCAACCTGCTGGATGCTCTGGAGCGAGGAGACCACTGCGGCGGAGAGGATGGGGATTCTCTTGTGGGAGAGGAGAGGGTAACTTACTTTCTGTGAGACAGTGGGGTCTCTTCTACCCGTCACAAGATTTAAACAGCTCCAAACAGCTTTATTGTCAACATGACAAAAGATGCTTTGTGGGAAAAAGCATCCAGTGTATAAAATGTCCAGTTTTGCGGGAAGGAAAGTGAGACTCATGCTGTGAAGTGGGTCAGAACAACTATTACCAATAAGACGTCGATCTTTGTTAAGTTGTGCATTTTCTTTTGAAGGCAAATCGTTTGTCCACGCTGTCTCTTCAATATGACAAAAGGATGGAGGACGAGCTGCGGGGCGGCAAACGGAAAATCAAACTGGTCCAAGAGCAGGTGAGTGAACCATGACAACAAGCAGAGCCTTCACAGCTTTTATCAGAGGCGTCAGTCAAGAGCCTCCACTGGATTGGTCCACACTCAGTGCTTCCTTGTTCACGGCTCAGTTACACACATAACAATGGGCTGCGATTACACACACACACAGAGGGAGAGAAAGTTCCACTCAAGGCCACTACAATGAGTAGAATCTTATAGACTGTGGGCAGATCAGATTTGTTCCTCAAATGGCTTTTTGAAGATGGATTTGTTGTAAGTAATCAGATAGACTTTGTGTCCAGACATCTGCATGGGTTGCTGTTGTAATGACGAAGGTGTGAGTAACTACGTACGATGCTGAGGAGGAAAGGGAAGCATCCAGATTCATCTTTTCTGCACCGAGTTCTTTCTGTTGTCCTGCACACTGCTCTGCTTGTAGCATCATGGATACGTATCGGCTGCTCTGACACACTTGTGTTGTCACTGTTCATCATTGGAAGTGACCTAAAAGACATTTGGATATCTTCCAGAACTCATCTGTGATGACTTACGTTGTTCATTGTAACATCTGTGTTGCAGAAAAAGAGCTCGTCTGTGGACTCTGATGAAGCGAAAGCTGGTAGAGCGAGAAACTTCCTGGCAGAGATGAAGAAGTCTCTGAGCGAGGTGAACTTTGGCCGCGTCGTGAAGGCTCTGCAGACGTACAAAAAGACGGACGACCTGGACGCGCTGCTGACTGAAGCCGCCGTCTTAACTGAAGACGCTAACACTCACAATTTGCTGCGGGGTGAGTCTGCTGCCGAACATTTCTGCGTGCAAAGATATAGTTTAAGAAAATGGTCTCAGATGGTGACATTCAGATTGAAGGCAAAACATTACAGGGATGTAAATATCACGCCATGAAACGGTGGTCTGAATAGGGCTTGAATGTGTTTCTTTTAGCTGATTTTACTGATCATCCAGGATTTGGTGTGTTTAGTCTTTCCGTGTTGTCGTTGGTCGATGTGTAATGCTTCCTCCGTGTCTCAGGCCTCTACCAGTTTGTTCGCCCTCACCACAAGAAGAGGTTCGATGAGAAATGTCAGGAGCTGACGGGACAGGGCTGCGGATACAAACCGGAGCACTCGCTGGCAAAGGACATGAAGAAAGCTCTGGTGCAGAGCGGTACGAAACACTCATCACAAACCAACACACACACATATAAGAAAAAGTGAATGTATCCGGTAGTGTTGTAGTCAAGACCACACTAACCGAGACCAGCGTGCTCAGAGACCGAGACTTTTAGGGATCGAGACCGAGTCAAGACTAAGACGAAGACATTTAGGAGTCAAGACCAAGACCAGGGCAAGGCGAGAATGAGACAAGACCAAGACCATAAATATAATTGAAAAATCATCATCTTGTGTGCAGCAGGCGTGTCACTCACTTATGAACAGTAATGACGCTAAAAAATAGCCTGCCAGTGGTGGTCTCGACCGGTCTTGAGTCCGCCCAGTCTGAGACAGAGACAAGACCGAGTAAAAGTGCTTTCGGTTCCGAGATGAGACAGAGACCTTCAAAAAGAGTACTACAACACTAGTATCCAGTATGTGCTTGTCTGTACTATCAGAACAAAGTCCAAAATCATCTTTAAATGTTGTGTTTTGAAAGCGTCAGACAGACAGCCTGCGGTGGGTCTCACCTCCTCCACCTCCTCCACCTGCACTCAGCTGAACACACAACAGCTCAACAAAGGAGGACAACACCTGAGCCAGCAGGGATTAAAAGAACCACAGAAAGGTCAGAAAAAAAAACATCAATTTACATTTTAATTCTTGCTTTCTGAAGTGAACATGAGAAAGTCTCCATGTGAAGACCACAAAGATCACTCCGGATTTCTTACTTCAAAAATGAGAACGTTTAGATACTAGGGGCGATGACTTGTCCAAACAGATACCCACGTTATTATGCATTATAATAAACTGCTCTCGTGTTCTCCAGGTTCTGCTCCAAAGAGCGAAGTCCACACCGCTTTTCTGGCCGATGTGAAAAAATCTCTCGGCGCAGAAAAGTCGTCTCAGCTTTTTCAGGCCGTCCTGAGCTACAAGAAGAGCGACAGCTATGAGAACCTGGTGAGCACAGTGGTGAGCTTATTAACCGAGAGAGACGAGGACTTCAACCTGCTCGTCAGTAAGTTCAAAGCACTGCGTTATATACATTTACAGTCTTTTAACGTTTATAAAGCTGTGAATCTCTTGGGCTTCCACCCCTCCACCGATGGAGGTCGGCGCTCTCAGAGAAGGACCTCAGACGTAAAAAAGATGATTCAATGGACTCCGTCACACGGGCAGAATCCAAAGAAAATACTGAAGAACACAATTCACTTGAGGAAGTTTATTAAGATGCAAAGGACTAACGTGTCACGTGAACTGCGTCTTCCTCAGTGTCAAATCAGTACAGGTACCGAGCAAGACATTACGTACAAGAAAGTCACGGTTCTGTAGCAACACACAGTTTAGGGCAATGAAAGAAATCGCTCCCTCCCAGAGAGGGGGAGACTTTGTGAAGAAACTGCTCAGAAGAGATCATTTTTTAGATATATAACCTTTAAACAGTTATGGACTGAATGAAGAGTCAGAAGCTTTTTCCTAAAAAATGAAATATCCTAATGTAAAGCTGCTCCATCTTCCCTTCTGGGCCCGTCTCTGCAGAGACTCTGTCCTCTGACTGGATTTTACTGTTCTGGTTTGTTTTGGTTGACTCGGGATGTTTCTGGGCGGAGCTGGTGTGTTTCCTCCAGCCAATGACAGCGCAGCAGGTGAGTTTAGGAGTGGATACAATTCAGCTGTTGGACACGATTCAAACTGGCTAATATGACGGACGTGGACGTAGCAGCAAAGAAGAAAAAATATAATCTCAGTGAGGAGAAACACCAAGCAGATAAAGCTCGTTCTAAAACGAGGGTGAACCTTGTGTTGGCTTTTACCGGTGGACGTGGAGTTGGTCTGCTTCCTGTTGGACAGACAGGTGACAAACACCGGCGGTTAGCTTGTGCTAGCGTGCGGTAGCTTGCAGTGTAGGAACAAGCAGTAAATGCACACACTACGTCCTGCAGTGAGTGTGAGCTTCTGGGGGCGATGAGCCCAGGAGGAGGAGCTACTGACTCCACCTTTAGGAGTCTCATGTTTTTGTAAGATTTTTTTTGCTTTGTCTCCATTAAGAGCACCTGTTGACGTCTTGTTAATATTGTGTATATTGTTTATACTGTCACACCTTGGTTGGATTGTTGTATAAGAGGGCTACGTATGAGTGCTGTCACAGTATTGGTTAACTGCCAATACCAATGAGGGATGACTCTCTGACTTTGTGTTTGAATCAGTACCTGCACTGTTTGACTCTGAGGAAGACGCAGTGCATGTCGACACGTTTTTCCTTTCTGCCTGTGTGAAGGAGTCCACTGAATCCTCTTTCAGTGTGTTGATCTTTGTTATTAATGTATTTTCTTTTCTTCAGGATTCGGCACGTTTATTCGCCCTCACCATAAGAAGCAGTACAAAGAGATGCTGGATGCTCTGATTGGTCAGTCGGACTCTGCTGCTGATGTTTCTGCTGCTGTGAGCAAAGACCAGCAAGAGAACGGTAAAGGACGACTCTATGCACTAGAACCAGGACGGTAACTTGTATTTTACTTCATACTATTTGCATCTTCCTCGCCAGTAGATGTCAGTGGTTGACGCCAAATTTGAACCAGCCTTCCGATCAAAAGTGAAAATGGTTAGAGGAATTACGAAACAAGATTTAAATGAAGAAAATCAACTGGGACATATTTCACAAACTTCACGTCACTGAAGCTGTTTTTCACATCTGCACTCCTGAACATTTCGAGAGAATTTCAGGAGGACTGCTCCGGATATTCTCCTGCTCTGACCGTTCACATATGCACCTCACAGCAGGAGACTATCCCTCTCAGACAGCTCACTCTGACTTCATGCAGAAACAATAACAGGAGCCTGGAGAGTCAGAGTTTTTCAGGAGTTTTCTGCAAGTGTGAAATCCCTATGAGATGCTGCTGCTTTAAACGAGCGTACAACTACAACATCCACTTTTTCTGCTTTAGTTAGTTCATCAGGTAACAGGACAATTAAATAAACTGCAGCGGATGTGTCTGTCACGATAACAAAAGACAAAACAAACCTGTTATTACTTAAAGCGAATAATTCTTATTTATGTGAATAATAAATACCACTTAATTCTTGACAGCTTACCACATGTTTATTGTTTATTTTTCTCAGATCTATCGTCGACGCCTTTGAAGACACAAAGCAAGATTTCCAGTTTCTTTTCAAACAGCCAAAGAAAATAGAATCATGAACGTGTTTCACAAAGTTTGTTCATGTTTCTGATGAATAAAAAAAACCATGAACCAGACGGGCTCTGATTGGGGGCAGCGGTCTGGCTCAGTCCGTGTGTGGACGATGGAAATGGATCCGACTCGACTATTTAAATAATGAACCTGAATCGTTTTTGGACTCTTGACTTGAAGACTACACTCAACACTTTAGTGCAACAACATGGCGATAAGGCCGGCTCTGTATTAAATAAATGTGAAAAATTATGTTGATGGACAAAATATGTTTTAATGTTTTTATTTAATTAAATGAATAATTAAGTCTACACCTGCCACGTGATTCTTTTGTTGCAGCCGTGCAGAGAGAGCGCAATAAGGAAGCTTCTTGTGTTTGTTGCCTCCGTCCCAGCTGATGCCACCTTAAATACTTTTCCATTGAGGGTTTTTGTCTGCAGTCTGATGAGCAACGTTCCCAGCAGATGTTAGGTACGGGGGTTTCTTCTGGAAATGTTCGATGATGAAATCGTGAGACAGACTGTGGATTATCTCAGATTTATTCGACCAGACAGAACAGCACCAGGGTACGAACGTCTGACAAACTTCTCTTGGTAACAGTCTTGTTTAAATTATGTTAGCAGGTACAGCCTACAACTTCAGTACTGTCAGACGTACATTTCAGTCTTAGCAAACCTTGTTTCCTTTCAAGCTCACCACATACACTTGGCTCCAGAGGGGTGGCATGGGCCCCCCTTGAAATCTCATTGGCCACCCCAAAATCCAAATCTATGATTGGCTATCAGGGGAGGGACTTAAGATAAAAACAATTATTGTTAGTATTAGTCTTCTTGTTAGTAGTTTCAGTTGTAGATATATACTTTGCATACTTTGCTTTTTTTAAAACGTGCAGGCTGTGTAACTTGCGATGGACTTAATTTCCAATAAATGTATTTTTGCAGCAAGCTCACAAGAGTTTGCATGCAGTTTTCTCAGTATTTAAAAATGTGACTGTGGACAGACATCTTTGTTTTTGAGTCCCTAAAGAATCAGGCTTAGAAGATTTATAAGTTGCCAAAGTGTATTTGTAAGTGCATATCATTAGTGGGGATAGAAAATTCATTTGTGTTTGCACACAAACTTCAGGCCACCCCTGCACAAGTCTGCCCCAGCTGGGCCACCCAAGTAAAAAAAAGTCTGGCCACACACCTGCTTGGCTCCTGTCCAAATATAAATGTAGATCTGCTGCTACGAGAGTCTCACACGTAGTTACATCCATACAGACCTAGTTTGACGTTTTTAAAGTTCCTAAAATATTATCCATCTTATATTGACTTTAAACAAACAGATCCAATAACATATGTTCAAACAATTATATTTAAAACAGGTTTTATTTATTAATCACATTTATCAGTGTTTAACGTAAATGAATAAAAGTCGTTGGTCCTCAAATTTAATTATTTTTGTATAATTATGAAATAAATTGACAATATGATTATTTTTAATTTAATAATACGTGTTTTCATGTAAGTATTTGAAATAAGGTTGGCAGAATTAGTTAAATAAATAAAAAAAGAAGCGTAACTTTGGAAAATTGACATTTAAGATGGATAGATGGAATTCACGTGGTTGCACTTGAAGTATCGCGAGAGTGCCTGTAGCAGAGTACTTCCATCATGGCAGGCTGTAAGTTGGTGCTAGAAGGTAGAGTTAGTGTAAACGCGTTTATATTAGGAGTCAGCGTGCTTGTTATCCCGCTAATCAGAACCTTTTTCGGACACCATGACTGGGTCTTTGATTACCTGACGGAAACTCCCGGGAAAGTCGTGATTTGCGTTCATATCGCTGTTGTCAACGGCCTCTTGCTAACCATATACAGGGGACCTCTTTACAAGGTAAGCGTCTGGCGTTAGGGAGACAACTTCCTGCTTTCTGATTTATTTAATCTCTCTTTTTTTGTTTGGTTTAAAGCGTACAGGTTACGTTTCAAAGCAGTCGATTTGTTTTATCTGTTCGCAAGCTAACGCCGCGGGGGTCTGATACAACTTCCTTCACCTGTTATTGAAACTGTATGCTAACATTAGCCCCCCTTATGTGTCTGATGTTAGCTGATGGGATTAGCTAAAGCAGAGAGAGAGAGACAGCTGGTGTTGATGTGCTCAATATAGAAACCTAAGCCAGGTAAATCCGCTGTCTCACCTGCTTCTTGTCTCTCAGTGTCTTTAACTAACTCACTAGCAGCTCCTTCATGCACAGTGAAATCATTTGATACAGAACCTCATTTAGAAATTTGCTCATTTTGTGTCACCTTGGTGTGTTTCTGATGTAATTTGTATTAATGACATGACTTTAGATATTTTAACTATTAAACGGACTACTGGTGCAAATTCGGCCATATCAACTAAATGAAATAGTGACAAATATGTGGGCTATCATATCAGTGACATTGTAAATATGACACTAGCAGGGTTTCCCACGCGTCCTGGAAAAGCTGGAAAACAGTTGAACAATTTTCCAGTCATGGAAAACACATGGAAATGATAGAAAAGGCAAAATAAACTAAGTGTTCTAACTTGTTCCAGGTTGCTGTGAGAGCCTGCTTTCTGGGAGTTACTTTTGGCCTTGGCTTAATGATAAGCTGCTCTGACACAACATGGACACACTTCGGCTGGTATGTAGATATTTCACCCCTCGTGTTTTTGGCAGCAGATGGATTACTTGTGCTGTAAAGTAACGGTTCTTCTCTGCAGGTACATGTGCTCCCTGTCTTTCTTCCATTACTCTGAGTACCTGGTGACGGCCATCATCAACCCTCGCAGCCTGTCCCTGGACTCATTCCTGCTCAACCACAGTATTGAGTACACGCTGGCTGCTGTCTCATCATGGGTGGAGTTCACGGTGGAGAAGCTCACAGTTCCAGGTTGGTCTAATCTCCACTGCTCTCATCCACTTAGAGATCATGAGTATAGCAGTTTTCACATGTGCACCCCTGAAAATATCTAGATCATTACAGGAGGACTGCTCCTGAAATCCTCCTGAGGCAAGACATGACCTAAAAAAGACGACGCAGAAGTGGCGGATTAAGCAACAGAATCTGCTATACAACGCTATATTGAGAATATTGGCTTTTATATCAATGCTATGTGTAGTTTGACTGAACAACATTATCAATAAATGTGCAGAGAAGGACATACTGATGAACAGATAACATAATGCAGCAGTTTAAATACGGACAAGGGGATCGTAGCGGTCCGTGCAGACAGTCTATGCACCAAAATATCAAGAGTTTTCTGCAAGTGTATAAGCAGCTGTATGTTTTCATGCTTCTCACTTCCTTGCTTCTCTCTTTGTCCTAAAATCAGAAGCGGTAAGGTCTGCGGTTTGGAATTCATGTAAAAAAACAGAGCAGCTTTAGTTTCAGTTAAAAAGGTGGAAAGGGAAGTGATTGAAAGCAGCGGCCTCGCATGCTTGCTAGTATATTGCACCTTAAGTTGAAACTTGTTACTCATTTGTGCAGGATTTTTGTTCAACCATGATCAAGCGTACATCCCGTGTCTCTTAAGTTGTATCCATGCATCCCACGCTTGCGTCTTTCCTTTGGTCTTAGTCCCTCCAACCAGAGATGCACAGGGGGCATAAAGTAACGAATCAAAGGAGAGGAAATGTGTTTTAAGAGACACAAGAGGTCCTTTCCTCCGAAGCGTCACGTAAAGTGATGTCTCTCCTTTCTCCTCTCTCCTTGATCCTCTTAGCAGTAAGAGCTTTGGGACTATCCTTAGGCTGGCGTGCCCTGAACTACATCTGGTTCGACCGAGGAAACATCATTTATGAGACATGAGACGCAGCGCAAGTGTAAACTTTTCATGCGTTTAATCATCCTCTCCTCCCTCTCTCAGAGCTGAAGCAGCTGAACTGGTTGAGCTTGGTGGGTCTGATCATGGTGCTGTGTGGGGATTTTCTGCGGAAGGCGGCGATGTTGACGGCCGGCTCCAACTTCAACCACATTGTTCAGAATGAGAAGGCCCAGAGCCACGTGCTGGTCACCAGCGGGGTCTACTCCTACTTCAGACACCCGTCCTATGTGGGCTGGTTCTACTGGAGCACAGGGACACAGGTGAGACACAACAGCCTGGTGTGTTCGATCTGTGTTAACCTTGAACGTCAGCATAAACACTTTTTGTCATTCAAGTCTGGTGGCCGTGTATAGAGTGGTGTAACAGCTGTTTCCCACACGTCCTGATCTGATCACTGATGAGCCTGCTGACTCTTGCAGGTCATGCTGTGTAACCCCGTGTGTATACTGGGATACACGATAGCCAGCTGGAGGTTTTTCCGGGAGCGTATCGAGGAGGAGGAGCTCTCCCTCATCCACTTCTTCGCCGAGGACTATGTGGAGTACAAGAAGAAGGTTCCCACGGGCCTGCCCTTCATCTCAGGGATCCGTGTTAACTAGTCCTGAGCCGGATTCTGGACTGAGCAGACTTTAAGCACTGAAGCAGATCAGACCTGGTGGGTGTGTGTAGCGTCTGTCATGGCGGCTGGCTGCCCTCCAGCGGAGAACCGAGCAGCTGGCTGAGAGCCTGCCGCTCACAGAGACAGTGATGGCTGGGACGGCGGCACGCAGCTGGGCTGCTGATTTTCTACCAACTTCCAAAATCCAGTTAAAGACCAGAGAACCTCCACTGTACTCCATTTAGTCCAATATTATTCATGTGTTTCTGTTGTGTTTCTGTTTGCATGCTGTGACCATGCCGAGTGTTTTCACAGATGACCTGTTGTCGTTAAGATCGATGCTGCACTGGACCCGCTCGCACCAGTAAGAAGTTAAAAACTGATTCTTTAGACGGACGAGTTCCAAGATTCAAAGGTTTTTCACAGTATTGTTAATGTTTATATTTTCAAGAGGTTGCCACAACTTTCCCTACATTAAAAACCTTGCTAATGATTAATGGAGTATTTCACTAAGTCCTTTCAGGAATCTGACAGTCATCCCCGTAGGGTCGTCAGGAAATCTGATTTTAAACTTTGATTCAATACCAGTAAAAAATCAAATGATATCAATACCTGTCTCGATATGGCAGGAACCCCGTGATGGCTAATTTCTTGTTTTTTAATGACCAGAATTTGCAGCACATTGTTTAAACGACACAAATATGTTACCAATGTATTTGCATAATTTAGACAGTGCTCTCTCTTTGCGTTAATAACATGACTGAAGATCTGTAGTTGTAGTTTTTGTTTGTGTTTTTTAGTTCCGTACTTTTTAATACTATTGATCGTTAAAAAGCAGAGATTGTGATGTTTTCCCACACAAGGTATCAAAGTGTCGAACGTTTTTAAAACCGTCCCCTGTAGCTGAGGTCTTCGTTTTGTGATGCAAATTCAAAGCACCTCGGCTGTGAACTTTAACCCCTGCATTAGAACCTGATGAGCGTCTCAGTGTAGTGTTGTAGTACTCGAGATCGGTCTTGGTCTCAAGTGTTACTACGTCTTCTTCTTGTGTTGAGAAGCTTGGTAACACAGGGCGCTCATTTTATCACAGCATAACGTGAAATAAAGATCAGAACTTCTGACTGCAGAGCCGTCTACAGCGGCTGAGAGTTGACTATGAATCAGATCAGATAATCGGGAGCTCAATATTGGCCAAAACAAATTGTAATGAAGCAGCCCTAATGTTCATGCCACACTGCTGCATCCTCAGAGATCCAATGCACCAAAGATGTCGTGTATTAAGGGTTCAAGCAGCACTCGTGCTCACAAATACGGATATTCTCTGTCAGAAACAAATAGGACCACTGAACGTTACATTCTTCAGTTAGCCGCTCCTTTATGACAACGGGGGTGAAAGAAGAAGCATTTTTCTGTTTACGATTTTGTCCTCCGAACGATTATTTCACTGTAAATGTTTTTAGTTGTGTGAAGATTGTTTACGTTTCTATCGGGTCAGTTAGAGATGAAGCTGCAGCTTCTCCAGTCGACTGAATACACAAAAGGTTTTTAAATTTTAAGAGAGTAAACGTTGAAAAAGGACCCGTTGGCTTTAGCTGATGTCCCTGATGTGATGTAGCCTCTTTTGTGTTCTTGTTTCCGTTTAATTTATTCTTCATTGGATGTTTTCTTTGTGTTTGTGATGAACAGTCCTTTCATTTCTTTCAGCGTCAGTTTGTCGTTATCTGCCGTTGATCTGTCGGCTCACTTTGTGTTAGGAACCGACCAAACGACTGAGTAGTGTGGTGATGAAGTGGTCGAGCGAGTCTGACTCTGCCTCTCTCTCTTATATCTGAGTAGCGTTACAGTGCTGCTCTCCACTCTCTGAACACAGATCATATTGTGTGGGAGAGAGAAGAAGAGTGAGCGGGTCAGTGAAGAGTTCATGACCACTGTTGTTTCTGTGTGTGGTAAAACTTACCACACTGTAGAACTGTAGACTGTGTATCAGAAGTGGACGTGCCGACGTCTGAGGACTACGATGTTAAACCCTTCAATTTGGCTGTTTAGCGTTGATGTTTTTGGAGCCAGATTTAGATGAGGGGGGCGGAGCTGGAAGGGCTCGAGAGGTTTTAGTATGCCAAATGGTTAGCTACGGTTAAGGCGAGTTAGGTAAGGTGTATTTGTAATTCACTAAAAAGAAATATGCTTCAAACAAACTGTACTAACTGAACAATTTAACAGCCCACTCCTTGGATTGTCCTGAAGCATGAACGACTTGGTCCTTAAATTGACCCTAAATTGGACCTAAATCTACAAATGAACATCACGCTATGTTAAAGGAGCAATATGTAACTCTGACACCTAGTGTTTAAAATGGGTACTGCAGTCCAAATTCTAAACATTACAGAGAGCTGTCCCCCCCCCCCCCCCCCCCCCCCCCTCCTCTCTGGAGTGGATGCTCACGCAGGTCACCATGTGGTGGACACTGAAGCTTCAGTGTTTATCCAGCTCTGCATCGGTCTGTAAACCTTTCTGCGTTCTAACCTCTCTCCATTTTTCAAAAGCATCTCCAATATTGATCCTAGTTTGAGCACGTTTCTGCTCGTGGAGCTTATTAGAAACATGCAGAGGCTTTTTAGGTCGGGTACAATCACTTCTATCTGAACCAGTTCTCTTGCCCGCTTCCATCGCTGCAACACCTGTTGGTTTGACCTGATAACTGCTCTCATATCTGGCAAACCGAGGGGCGTCCAAAACGGCCGTGTGGGGGTGCCTTAAAACCGCCTACCTTCTCTGGTCCAAACAAATCCAGACCATTCAGGACCAGAATCTAAAGTTAGAAGGAGGACATACTGGCTGCTGCATTGTTGTCAGAGAAGCCAGCACTTCAACATAGCATGTTTCCTTAATGTCTGATCATAGAGTAAGCTCACTTTATCACTTCACTCACTACACATCTCACTGATGGATCCTGACTCAAAAATGTCTCTCTGAGAAAATAAACTCATTAGGAAGATGTTTGCAATCAGTGGAGTCGCCCCCCTGCTGGACACTAGATAGAAGGCCCATTTAAGGCACTACCGCGTTGGCGTCACTTTTAAGAGCTCGAGGCTACCACCGCTTCTTGGAGACAGTCTATGGTTTTACAGTTAAAACTTAACATGTACAAATAATTTAATTTCAGAATGTTTAGGAGTACATCAAGATCTGGAAGATTGTCCCATTGGTCGACTTATTTATTAAAAATGTCAAAAATCTTATTGTCCTGCTGTAGAATTCAAGTATGTTCACAGTATCAAAGTATAATGGGTCTGTTGTTACTTTTGTTGGAGGAACGCAGAGCTCAGGAGTTATTTGAGCTTTTCTGTAACCAACAGAGTGGGGTGAAACGTGTGATCAGTAAATGTTTGTGCCATTAAGTGAATCAGGATTGAATCTGACTTAAAAAAAATGAAGATCTCTGCGTACAAATGAACAGATCAAAACATGTTTTAAAAATCCTGCACACAACTCACAATGTTTCAGTCCTTCTGAACGCTTGATCAAAAGTAGTGTGCAGGATTTGTTCTTTTATGTCCTACGTGACGACTTCATGAGAGAGTTAAATGTGCGAGCACCTCCTTTAAAACATTGTTAATCTGATCGATGGTACAATCTACCAAAGCCAGTGTTCCTGAAATGCAGTTAAGAATTGAATGTGTGTGTTTTCAGGTGTTTTCAGGTGTTTGCAGTTCAAAGTGTCACACTTGTAGCATATGTAAGAAGTGCACCGTGTAAGGTTAGACAATGAAAACACTGTATGCAGGGTTTTAGGATGATCTGCAGCATGGCACGCCTGAGTCCAGTTTTAGATTTGTTGCACTTTTTACTGTATAGAAGAACCATTTCTCACAGGTCAGAGGGAGAGAACTGTACACAGAGTTTCTCAACATCACATGTATGAAATAAAATCAAAGCAATTATTACTCAGACTCTGTCTTTATTATTCTCAATGGATTTGACAATATAAATCATGATAGAACTTTTATTCATGTTTTTAAAGATGATTTGGGACATTTTTGCCTTCATTAGATCGGACAGCTGAGGCGAGAAAGGAAACGTTGAGAGGAGAGAGCGGGGAATGACATGCAGTAAGGGGCCGAGGTCACGTTCGAACCCACGGCCGCTGCTGTGAGGACTACAGCCTCTGTACAAGGGGCACACGACTTCACCGCTAGGCTATCTGACGCCTCTATCATGATACAATTTTATCATTGTGCTAAATGAGATTGAAGTCAATTTATGAAAACATTCTATTACTTTCTTTCATTTCTCTACGGGGCCCTTGAAGTCCCAAAAAGTTAAAAAATATATATTGTGCGCACAAAATAATTATCTTGTACCCACAAGTTATTATTTTAAGTTATTATCTAACTTTTTGTTGCGTTTTTGGACTTCAGGGGCTCTGTGAAGTTTTATCCCAGTATTCTGATTGTTTAATCCTTAATCTTCACGTTTAATCCCGTGATTCTGACTTAATATTGCTTAATCGTGTATTTCTGTCTCACATTTGTGACTTTTTGGCCCATATTTTGACTTCTTATCTCACAATTATGACTTAATATGAGCAGGTTTTTTTTATCATGAATGCTAGATTTCATTTTGGGGCTTCCATACTGAAGCCTAGATTCTTTTACTGTCCACAGTTTCCCCCAACACTGTCATTATTATTATTTTCTTCTTACTTGTGTTTTTGTTTACATATTTTTACAATGTCAAAGCTCGTTAATCAATCCCAGATAAAATGATTCCATCCATAATTCGGCGTTCGATTTGTACATGTAACGCATGCGCACTGCTCGCTCTTCCTTTCTGCTAGCTTCTCCGCCATGGCGCCCATTGTAAGTAAAATCGCGTGTCAATAAATGCTCTGAAATGTCGATTTTTCTGCGTGAAATCCAAAGAAACGGAGCCGCACGAGATGAAAGTGTTTTCGTAACAATTCTTGTCAAATTTTGATTTTGAGTTCTAATTTTTAAGTGTTTTTTTAACGGCTTAGTGTTTTTCCGTGGCCTTGTAGCTAGCATTAGCATCAGTAGCGACTCCAGGCAGCTCACCACGTTGTGAACACAGCGAACATGTCCGGACGGATGCATGACAGCATCTTGTTAAACATGCTTCACACATCTCTTGGTGACAGATAGGATTGATTTCTGTTAGTTTGTGTTGTTGCACAGATACTTGAGCGTGAAAGATGAATAGTTGTACCGGTTGGGGGCTAACTCGTTAAATGTTCGCACCCTGCAGCGTCTCAGCATGTTTACTCCTCTCTCCAAACCCCTCATTCAAACATATTGATGCTGTAGAACATGCCGGATCAATACATACATGTAGCTCCATGTTACAGTTGAACAGTCCTGTTCATGTGTTGTGTGTCTCGTCAGCAGAAGAAGCAGAACACCGGTAAAGGTGGTAAGAAGAAGAAGCAGGTCCTGAAATTCACTCTGGACTGCACCCACCCTGTGGAAGATGGCATCATGGACGCTGCCAACTTCGTAAGTGAACCCCTCATCAGATGCTCTCCCACATCTTTTATTCAGATTACCTTAAACTGCAAAATAAAAGATTCTGGATCTGGTAGTTAACACACACACCTCACAGCGGGAGACTATCCCTGTTGGATGGGAGGGGGGACTGAGGGTAAGGGGGTCTCCTGAGGCAAGACTTTATGTAGAAAGGATGCAGCAGTCTGATACTATAATGGATTATTAGCCTTTATATCAAATCTACGTGTAGTTGAACAGAATCACAATCTGAACTAAAGAGTGGAGAAGAACATACTGGAGAACAGGAAACAGAATGCAGCAGGTTCATTAGAGCACGGAGATCGTAGAGGTGGCGTGCAGACAGTCTATGGTCGTGCAGCGATCACAGGGAATAAACGTCACCACCCCCTCCCACTCGCTCCAGGTGAATTCTCCTGATTATATCCTGCTGCGTTCTCACATCAGCTCACTCTGACTTTCTGCAGAATAAATACGAGGAGGCTGGAGGAGAAACTCCTGAGTGTAAAATTCAGCTGATTGTTGTTCACACATGCAGCTCACCCTGGAAACTTCAGGAGTTTTGTGCCAGATTGAAAGCACTATATGTCAGTTCTGTGTCTGAGATGTTTCCAAAAACTTGTCGTTCTTCAGGAGCAGTTTCTTCAGGAGCGCATCAAGGTGAACGGGAAAGCTGGCACCCTGGGAGGCGGTGTGATCTCCATTGAGAGGAGCAAGAGCAAGATTACAGTGTCCTCTGAGGTGCCCTTCTCCAAAAGGTGAGCAACCCTTCACACTACAGATCCACTTGTATGGTAGACTGTGATAAGGTCCTAGGACAGCATCTGCACAAATCTTCTTTGCAGCAGAAGATGTTAAGTTCAGTGTAGCCAATGAGCATGTATGCTATTGTTCAGAAATATCTCTGGAGCAAAGATGGGGGTCGAAACGCGGTTCTACTAAGGACCTGCAGAGGTCTTAAGTGTGGCAACATTTTACCAAAGCAGAAGATGAGGAGGAATCTACCAAGAAATGCAAGTTATGTTGCAAAATAACAAAAACCTCCGCGGCAAAGCTCGTCTTTGAGGCTGAAGAAACGGCTGTTGCCTCGGGCCAGTCATGGTAGGCGCACCCAGATTAAATTGTCTTCAAGGTTGACGATTGGGCAAAGGTAAATAATCTGAGCAAAGTGGTTGTAGTTTAATGGTTCCCAACCTTCTTTCCTTGGAGTCCCCCCTACTGCTCAGACCCTCCCGGGACCCCCACAAACAATGAAATGAAATGTCATTGTTTTCATTGATCAGAACAGATTAGGCATAGACACCTAAAGACCTTTCTATAAACTATCCAGTAAGTGTGCAATCAATGCAAACTTCATTTTTACTACCCCTCCCCCCCAGGTAGGCCCAGACCCAAAGTTGGGACCCCCTGTTGTCGATGATGCAGCAGCACCTCCCTCTTCTTTATTGAGTATTTCTTCTGATCCTGGTGCTCGATGTAGCGTCCCTCTGGAACAATAGTTGAGTCTGTACTCGAAGGGTTAAGCCGTATTTTTTATATCACAGTTCTTAAAGTTCCATTGAACACCAATCCGGCTCATGAGGTGGTCCAGACTTAATCCACTGACTGAACACTTGTTAGAAAGTTCCCGTTGGAAGAAGTCTGTTAGCACGACTCAGCCTGACGGAGCCCAAAGGCATGCGGCCATGGTTTCATTCATCCCTGCTGTTCCACAGGAGGAGAAAAAGGTAATCGGAGCGGGATGATCCTTTAATGTTAGACGGTTGTGTTCAGGAGGAAACAAAGCCGCCGCCCCTGCTTTAAAATGAACTCTTAACACCTCAGGGATTAACACCTTGTTGAAACTGCTGAGAGCACAGAGGAGCTCGTGTAACCCTGATTTGTAAAGAAATGCTAACGTATCGTAGCTCTGAATAAGCAGTTGTGTGTGTTTTTAGAACAGAGCTTCACAGTTAAAGGTACTGACTGTGTTGATCTGCGTCCTGAAGCGACAGCTGTTACTCTGCTCTCCATACGGCTGCCATGTCACACTTAGTGGAGAGCAGACAGCTGATACTTCACAGATTTAACTTAAAACTAAATATAACTCGAGCCCTGTTGGCTGTTTTTGCTTTCTTTTAGTCTCTGTGCTAAGCTAACTGGCTGCTACCATGCTAACAGGAGTGGTTTAAATCCTCTTAATTAGCAAGAATGCAAATAATTATATTTCCCAAAATGTTAATCTTTCCTTTAAAGCGAGTAGAACCTGAATGTTTCTCTCTGCTCTGAGCTCAACTTGTGTTTCTGTGGGGACATTTTGTCGGCATGGTTTGAATTCATGAGTTCCCTTAGGAGGGATCGCTGCAAACCGGGGTTAGTTTTTTTCGGGCGGCAATGATAGAGTCGTCGTCTCTCAACCTGAAGGTCGAGGGTTTGATCCCCAGCTGAGAAACATGGCCGATGTGTCCTTGGGCAAGACACTTAACCCTGCGTTGCTCCCGCTGCTTCGGTGGCGGTGTATGAATGGATTAGTTACTTCTGATGGATGATACTACAAAGCAACCACTGCCATCAGTGTGTGAAAGGGTACGAATGTGTAGGTATGACATGCGGTGTAAAAGCGCTTTGAGTAGTCAGAAGACTAAAAAGCGCTTTATAAGCTCAAGTCCATTTACCACTTTGACGCTTTTTTAGTCTTTAGACAAAAGCTCTGAAAGGTTTTAGTCACGTGGTCGTTTTCGCCCTCTCTAGGTGAGTCCAGTTTGTCTCTAGAAAGTCATCAATGGGGTTTTAGAGCGTTGTGATACACAGCGCTCTCCATCATCATCATCAAATGATGCTAAGTTAACGCTGCAGTCTGAGCACCGATGAAAATGAATTCTTAAAGTGACCGTGTGTCCTGTCCACACGTTCTGCATTTGTAGGCAGGTATCTGAAGGATTCTGCTTTCTTTGTTCAGATAGGAATAGTGACTCGCGTTTATATGGGTGTTTAAGCCCCCGTGTCCACCAAGCGGTCCGATTCACTTCGCATTTATTTTCGTTTCCACTATAAAAAGTTGGGAATGGTACCAAAATAACTGATCCGTACTGTCCTACTTTTATGCTACCCGTCTGTTGGGGTGCCAAGCGTACCGATCCGACCCTAAAGGCTGGAAAGAATCCAGGAAAGACCGTGATGAAAGACAAACACTCAACACGCTGTGTTTAATTATCCCGTGGATTTCAAGAGAGTAATTTCAAAGAGGTTTTATTTTTTTTTTGCGACTCATATCGGCGTGTAGGACGACCTCAGAGGTGCAGATCTCAAGTGTACATCCTCCATTGTTGCCTTTTGTTAACTTTATTGGCGGGCTACACTGTGTCGCACTATTACGTGTCTGACGCTGCTTTTGTCATCCAGCTTAGACTCCGCTTATCATGAAAGGGTGGCTGTGGAAACACAAGCGTTATCAGGGTTTATTGTACCAAACTGTTCTGAACCAAGCTGGACTGCTTGGTGTCCCCTTAACTTTGATCTGAACACGATTTCACCCTGATGACTGAAATCTGTCTGCAAGTGGAGCTAAAAATCAGATCTACGATGTTGTCTCCCATTTCGATTCTAATCTCAATTCTCAATGTTTCCTTCATCACGAATCTATGAACTTAAACTCTTAAAGTCGTGAGCTGATGGGTTCTGAGATTGCCCAGTTCTTTTGTGAAGCACTCTGGGCTGCATACTTTCATCGTGTATGATTAAAGTTGAGATGATGTGATCGTATAAACTGACCGTGTCGTGTTCTCGTCCTGTTTTGCAGATACCTGAAGTATCTGACCAAGAAGTACCTAAAGAAGAACAACCTTCGTGACTGGCTGCGCGTCGTGGCGAACACCAAGGAGAGCTACGAGCTCCGCTACTTCCAGATCAACCAGGACGAAGAGGAGGAGGAAGACGAGGATTAAAACAACACTTCATTTGATTTTGTACATTTAAATAAATGTTGTTTACAGTACAGAAGCGGCTCCCCGAGTGTTTTCGTTTGAGGTCAGAGGTCAGAGGAGCTCCTAAATAAGTGGAGACCTCAGTAAATGAAGTGTACGGATTTAAGTCTGCTTAGGGCTTCTGTGTGAACCAGCAGAAACTACAACCACACTTTGATAATCTACACAATAAGAAGACTTGCACCTCAAATATAATAAACAGACCATGATCTTCAGACCGTCACTCAATAAGACACTTAGGATTTACAGTTCAGAGTAAACATGCAACGTAACACTGAGCAGCGTAGTTTGTGTTCTGATTTTAAAGGGAAATAAAAAAAGATGCATCTGCTCAGTTTACTGGTTAAAGATATTTTAGGGGCCATGTGAGGAAGGTAGTGTCAGCGTTGTCACTACCTGGAGCTTACATGGACGGAGCCTGGGTCTGTTGAAGGTGGCGATGCTGTTTTGGTTGTTGGCAACTAACAGCCTTAAAGTAGATTATGTAACTCATCAGTAGGATATCAGGGCATGACTGGTGCAAGGGGCGTCTCACTTAGTGTTGTAGTCAAGACCACACTAGAATATTTGATTTTTGTATTACCTACTTCTGTCTTTCTGCAGCAACGCCCGAATCAATAATCCCCTCTGGGAATCAAAGTATTATCCTACCTGAGACCAGAGTGCTCCGAGACCGAGACATTCAGGGATCGAGACCGAGTCAAGACCAAGGCAGGGTGAGATTGAGACGAGACCAAGAGCATAAATATCCCTGAAAAATCATCTTGTGTGCAGGGGTTTTTTCACTTAGAGCGTAAAACCGGGAAGGTTGCGGTTCTAACCGGGGGATAAAAATGTAATTATGAATGAAGTGAAGTTATTCGTTGTTTTATAAAGAGGCGTTTTCCTTCTTATCACACTAATGACGTAGAAAAATAGCCGATCAGTCGTGGTCTTGACGCTCTGAGACTGAGTGAAAATGATTTCAATTTCGAGCTGAGACCTTTAAAGTGGTCTCGAGGCCGGTCTTGGTCTCACTGAGCACTTCTTCTTTCATTAGGGAACAAGTATCTTGTGTTTGTGTGTGAAATGTCTCGATTAAAGCGTCAGATGTAACACAAGTGAAGAAGACAGATTTATTCATGTGAATCTTTATTTATCCATTTCAATGAAAAAAAAACAACAATAACCCAGAGAAAGAATTTTCACCATAAAAAAAGAACGAGTAAGAAGGAAACACGTCCGCTGTTTATTTATTTTTTTAAAGGACGAGCCTTCATTTTCAGCACAACGTGAAACGCTGAACCATCGCTGCTCTGGTTCTAAAAAGTTCTGCTTGTGAAACCGCTTTGAGCGTTGGAATCGTTACTTTTACTCAAATAAAAAAAAGACTAAAGAGCGAGCAGACTCGGAGGTCTTGGAAGGATTGAGGTGTGCATCCTGGATACAAACACAGAAAAAGAACGAAAGGAATGTAACATCGAGTGGAGTGCACTAACGCAGAACATCACGCTCTGAATCCTGATTGTAATTTGTGGCAGCTGCACACCTGCTCACACTGACGTATATACACTGACACAGAGAGATCAGCTGATCCTCCGGACGACACAAACGAGACTTCCATATCCTGAACGAACACGTAGAAAAAGGCACAGGTATGGAGAATTGGTCTTTGAAAAGCCCTCAGCGAGAAAACACTGAGGGTCCTGATGTAGCACCCGTAAATGTGACAAACATTTTTTTTATCATTTCAAATACTGCAACACGGACAACAGAACGAGAGACGTGAACACATGAATGTTTGGCTGTATCACAAAATAGAAAAAGGGGTTTTTGGGAAGCACGACCAGCTGGGTGTGAAGTGCTTTGGAGTGAACTGTTGCAGGTTCACTCGAGGTTGGGATGTGACAAGAAGTTGACCGTTCGTGGAGAGACACGGAACGTCGTCTCCGGTCCAGTTAATCAGATTTCAGAGTCCAAATTGATGTATAGCAAGTTTGCTGCTGGTTGAGATGTGTAGGAATCCTGCCTTCCTTCCTCCTTCTGAACTCAAACATCCCTGTAGACCACCACAGAAAGCGGCAGAGACCGGACAGGCCCGGAGTTCCTGCTGAGCAGCGCTGGTCTCTGCTCAGGAGAAAGAGGTTCAGGTGTTGCTGCAGGAGGACCAATCAGAGTGTTCGGGGGTTGTACTCGGGCAGCTTTTTCAGTTTCTCCTTTTCTTGCTCAGTTTCCTGTCTGGCAATGACCATCGAGTGAGAGTATCCCATCACCACCTGCAGGAACACAAACATCACAATGGGAGATTTATCTTCTGAAAGGACCAGAACTATTCACATCCCCCTGCTTCGGCCGGAAACGTCTTCACGACCACCAATCAGACGGATTGTCATCAAGTTTGGATTTAGATACTTAAACTCGTTTGGAGGATGAGATGTTAAAAAGTAGGTGACACTAGACTTTTGATGAAGCAGCTTCATCAAATCAAACTTTATGTGTTTAATATGTGTTCACACACCTGGAGATCGTTTGCTCTGGTCTGAATCATGGACCAGTCTGCTCAGTGTTCACACGGGGACATTTACAAGAGGACCACAATGTGTGATGCACGAGGAAAAAGTCCCTAAAGTAAACAAAGACTAGCTGAGTCCTGATTGGCTGTGGCTGCTCCAAAGACCCTTTACAAGTTCTAAATGGAAAGACGACTGCACGGACTGATGTCGGCTCTGCTCATCAGTTTTTATATTGTTTACATTTATCACTGTAGGCAAACGATACAGATTGAAAATATGTTGACGTCTTGGAGTCACTGAAGACTCTTATCAAGACAGTTCAGGAGGATTACGTTAATCCTCCTGAACCAGGACCTGCTCATCCACCCAAACTGATTCTGAAGCTATTGTGATCCTTGATGTGTGTTTTATCTTCCCCAGTTTTAGCCAATCAGAACATGTTGTTGGTCTATCCACTTACCTGCTCCATGAAGATGCCATCCAAGGTCTTGACCTCCTGAGCGGTGGTGGATGACTTTGGTTTGTTGTCTCCGTATCCCTGAAAGTAAAAAAAACAGGGACAGTCAGCGCTGATCATTTCAGGGAGCTTTCTTGTTATTTTGGTATCCCGTAGAGATCCAACCAGCAGGTCTTACCAGCTCTCCAAATGTAGGTGAGGGTCCCCAGCTGATCGTGCTCTCATCTGCAGCGACGATGACACTGCTCTTCCTGTTTGATACAAACACACCCAATTACTCCACACAGAATTTAGAGCTAGACAAGAGAAAACATGCAGTCTCTAGGCAGACCCATGTTGAGACTTAACACTTAAAAAATTTCCTGAGGGCAAGACGAAGTAACTTCCACGACAGAATTTAAAAAAAGATCCTCCCTGCTGCACTAGAGTGGAGCAAACGAGTGCTATCCTCACTCACCCACAGGCCAGACTGCGGATCTTCCAGCCACACAGATCCTGCACAGCTTTGGGGTACATGGTCGACTCTCTGGAAGTGTTTGTCACGCCCCAGAAGAACAGACCCCCTGAAAGAAATAACAAAGATCAGACGTCTACACATACTTGAAGTATGCAAACCACCATTTTACATTAAGTGTTAGCATCTGTTCCTTTAGCATCAGCAGAACGTGATGAACTGTGTCGTGCTCTCGTCTTACCCATCTCACTGACGGCGAATGAACACTGGTAGCCCGAACAGATCTGAGCGGCACCGCGTCCGGGGAAGTCAAACAGTTTGACGAGACGTGGAACCATCTCGTCCTTCTGCTCCGTGTGACCCAGACGCCCGTATCCGCCGAAACCCCAACTGAACACTCGCTTCTGAGAGTCCAGAACAAGCTGCAAACACACAAACACACTTACTCATACGCTCCAAGGATCTGCTAACAATCTTATTGTATTTGGCCAATAATTACTCACCGTGTGGTTGGATCCACAGGCCACGTCCCGGACCACCACGTTGGGTACGGGTGTGACCTGGCCGTCCTTAGACTTCTCGATGAAGATGGCAACACGGCGAGCGATGAGCTCACAGTCAAACTCGATGCGCTGAGCACGAGCTATGAACTTCCCGTCACTGTTGTGGCCTGCAATGACAAAGACAGAGGGGTTCATATTTACAATTTTTTCCGATACCTCAAACTAAAGAAGAGAAATAAAATAATATTTCTGAAGTCACTTCCAAAGTCTGTGTTTGGAGTTTTTTTTAAATCAGACACATTGGCCACTAAACCTGTGATACAACTTCTCTGCAGAACTGTCCAAGGCTGCTAACACGTCGGTCAAGAAGACCCCGAGTTGACTCGCATTCAGATAATGGTTTGGACCCCGATTAGTCATTAAAAGGGAGCAACTACTCTTCCTGGATTCACATTATAAATCTGCATTGCTCTGACGCTGTTGGGTGAACGCAGGATGTCATGAGGGGCCGAAGCGACCTCAAGTTATGGATTTCCTCAGGTCCCCTTCTCTCTTAAACACACAGAGCCAGTGAGGTAAGGAGGCGAGTTCTGAAGTCGTTTTAATACCAGTTAAAAAGCTGAATAAAGCACTTTCAGGGATGCAAGCCATGTAGCAGCTACTTTAGCTCATCTATTGTTGCTTTCACACCTGCACAAAAGTTTTCGTGGTGAGCTGCACGTGTGGACGCAAACATTTTCCACTCGACTTTATCCGGAGTTTCTCCTCCAGCCTTCTGCAGAAAGTCAGAGTGAGCTGATGGGAGAACGCAGCAGGATATAATCAGGAGAATTCACCTCGATCAAGTGGGAGGGGGTGGTGACGTTTATTCACCATAGACTGTCTGCACGCCACCGCTACGATCTCCGTGCCCTTGTTAAACTGGTTCAGTAAAAACAACTGCATGACTTGAAAATGCTAATATAGTAATCTGCTGGAAACTTTAAAAGAGGCAGGAACATTAAATACAACACGAGTGTTTGCATGCTGTGAGCGTACCCAGCTGTCCGTACTCGGGGCAGCCGAAGGAGTACAGGTTTCCTTTGCAGTCCACCACCATGCTGAACTCAGCGCCACAGGCCACCTTCACCAGGGGCTGACCGTTGTAGGAGATCTACAGGAGAGAGAGAGAAGCGTTTTGTTTAGTGTTCTCGCAGTGTGCATCTATAAGCATACCGATTCCCCCGTGTTCTGCAGTGTGTGTTGGGTGTCTGTGAGGGCTTACCGGAGCCGGGCTCAGGACGGCGTCAGTCTGGTTCCCTTGTCCGAGCTGGCCCAGTTTGTTCTCACCAAAGGAGTATGCAGTGCCGTCCTCTGAGGAGGGACAGTGATGTCAGCAAAAAACACAGCACAGGGTGATGATTATGATACCAACAAACAGGTCCTCAGCCTACCTGTGAGTGCCAGGGTGTGATTGCGTCCGCAGGCTGCAGCAACGATCACTTGATCTGCAAGCGCCTCGATAAGCTTCGGGGCCTCCAGACGTTTGGTGTCTCCGTGACCCAGCTGCCCTTTGTCGTTACGACCTGAGGAAGCAGGAAACGAGAGCTCAGTGATGGATAACGCTTGATATAACAAACCGGCATCTAATGCTAACTGTCAGCGATTCTTCAGAGCTGTGTTCACTGTGTCAGTTCTATAACCTGTAGGCGTGTCGGCTTGTTACTCACCCCAGCTCCACAGTTTGCCCTCGGTGGTCATGAGCAGACTGTGAGCAGCACAGGGACCGGCCACCACGCAGCTGACCTGCACGTCGTTCAGGCAGCCGTAGCGGTGAGGACCCCACAGATTCTGACCCAGGTTACGGAAAGCAGCTGGAAACAAAAACACAGAGCACACACATTAAAACCTGACATTGTAGAGTAGTGATGCACCTGTTAACAACAAAGAATCTTTAAAAAAACAGACTGAGAGTCACAGATGCTCTGCCCTAAATAATTCTTTCACTTGAATTCGTGTGATTTCGTGGTGGGTGATGTAGCCGTAAATTAATCATGACTGATGATCGCTGTAGTGCGTGATGACACAGAGCAACTTAATGTCTCGCTGCCCCACATGCCCACTAGAGCACAAAATGTTGTTATGCTGAAAATAGTCCCCAACTGAAGCACAGCCTCCTCCTGTTTGAGTAACCTCTGATCAAATCTGCAAAGTGCCTCTGTTGGAAGGAATAAATAAAGCCTTGTATAAATTTATCTCAACAATATCAAACATGAATCAGTGAGTTTGAAGCTCACGACCACAGATCATTTTTATCCATTAGCACTGGTGTTTATAACTACGTCGGCTCAATGTTTTATTTTTTAGAGGTTTATTTTGCGGCTTTTTATGCCGTTATTTGAGAGACAGGACGGGGGATAGAGTCAGAGAGAGAGAGAGAGAGCGAGAGAGGGGACAGACATGCGTGAAAGAAGCCACAGGTCGGATTCAAACCCGGGCCGCTTGGAGGACTACAGCCTCCGTACATGGTGCACGCTCACTAAGCTAACACCTAACTCCATTTTTAAACACAGGTGCTAACTAGTGAAGTAGTTTCTTTTACCGGTGCGGTTTTGAATCAGCTGGTTGGCTTTTAACATCTCTTACCTTTAAGTGTTTCGTCTTTATAGAGATTTTCTTTCTGTCATAAATAATTCGGCTTCAGGTGTTAAAGACGGAGAGTGATGTTTTGTAAGATGTATTGCTGACAGATAACCTACACATTGAGACAAATGTGAGAAGAACAGTTTGTGCGATCTCCTGTTTTATGGACCGTCCTGTGAGGTGTTTCAGTTATTTGTAAAATATGTTATGTTTGTGTTTAAGGACCTGCCTCAGGACTCAGTTTCTCTACTCTACTATTTCCAGCTTCTTGACTTGTAATGTGAACTGATTTAATACATTTGACTGTTAAAGGTGATCAAAGGAATGACAGATCAGGATCGTGAATTTGAATGATTCTGTGAAGACTGTTTGAGTCATTGTTGAGTCTGTTGATTATTATAAACTCAGTCATAAATATAAAGCCTCCCTTCAACGTCTCGAGGCTTTAACTTCAGAAACAAGTGCTGAAAATAAAACTTTTTAACATATATAAAAACAACATATGTGTTGTTCTCGTAGACGCAGCATCTTGCCCATTTAAAGATGCTCTTTGTCTATGCAGCTGCTCCTGCTGACACCCCCCCCCCCCCTTCCTCCACCAATCCCAACAAAGCAGATTTATCAGTGTGTACCAGAGGAGTGAGGCGTGGATTGAACAGAGCACAGATCGCCTCAGGCGTCAGTGGGCTGCTGCAGGGGGGGGCGCTCAGAACATGCATGCATATGAATAGAAATTACTGCCACAATAAATTAATGGGATCTCACTGGCTTTAACACATATGTGGTCTTTACGCCCCAAACAAAGAGACGCAGTCCTCCATGTGGTCATCCTTCATTTTCTGCTACAGACACGTTAGAGAACCTGATCAATCTTTATTGATCCCGTCTGGATCTATAACCTCCTTCAGTGCGCTGTGCACCCCGGGGAGGGGAGTGAACACAGAGTCCATACAGCTGATCAAAATGGATGGATTAGCATTTTCCATTTTGCCAGAATCAAAAGATGTTTAACTTGAAGACTCGTCGTTTTATGTGGTTATCATTTCACCCAGTGACTGTGCAGTGGTACGACTACAGTGCAGGTTGACACATGAAGTTGGCAATTTCGTTTCAGTTTTGATCCAAAAATGAGCTCGTTGTGACGACTGCACTCAGAAATGTACCAAGAGAAAACTCCAGTATTGCATCAATTTAAAATGCAACACGTTTGCCTTGCTCAAGACGGTCAGCTGCGATTACTCTGGAAAGATGTCAGAATTTTATCACCAAAACTGACTCATTCGTCCCACCGAAGGAGCAACTATGACGCCTGCTGCTGTTCCTACCTCGTGAGAAATTATAAGGACACTTTCAAATGACGTTTATGACGGCTATTATAAAGGTTACACAGTCGTCAAGCATAAAGTAATAAAATGTTGGTGTACTTTGATGCTCAAAGGGGATTATAAACATCCGATTATGGTACCTTGCTGTTTGGGCACCTCCTTTCTTCCAATCAGATCCCAGTTGGTCGCTCCGAAGATGAGCAGCTGCCCTTTAACCTTTGGACAATCCAGTTTCTGTAGCAAAGACAAAATGATACTAAAGTTAAACGTAGCTGCACAAACTCTAAAAGCTGATTATTTTAACAAAGGTTGCCAAGAAAACGCAGATTTTTAAAAGTACTTATGATACTTATAAACTCCAAACAATCTAAGACATCTCTTTCATTACCACAGCAACAAACATAGAAGTCCTGGGCTCCGAATGTTAACTTACCAAAACTGCATGAACACTTCTGCACACTGTCTCATTGTACAAATTCACTGGTACCGAAATTTAGTGTTGTCGTACTCCAAATTGGTCTTGGTCTCAAGGCCTGTCTCGAGACCACTTTTTCAAGGTCTCAGTCTCGGCATCTCAATCATTTTTTCTCGCTCCAGTCTTGGTCTCAGACTGGACAGACTTTACTGTGATCAGAAGGAAAACACCTCTTTCTAAAAGAACAAATAACTTCAATTCATTTGTAGTTTGATTTTTATCCCCCGGTTAGAGCCGCAACCTTCCCGGTGTTACGGTCTAAGTGAGTGACACGCCCCCTGCACACAAGATGAAGATTTTTCAGAGATATTTATAGTCTTGGTCTCGATCCTTAAATGTCTCGGTCTTGTCTCGGAGCAGTCTGGTCTAGGTCAGTGTGGTCTTGACTACAACACTACAGAAATGTTGCCAACACATTTGTGCAAACTTAGACAGTGCTCTCTCTGCAGCTTTGGGTTAAACTTATGACTGAGTTTGTTTTAAAGCTTGGGCACTTTTTGATACAATAGTATAAACCGTTAAAATCTACAGAGATTTAATCCTTTTTAAAATGCATTGTACTTCAGAGTATGGATACAATGAGCACTGGACTGTTACAAGTATTCTACAACCTTCATTTGAACCTCCGCTGGATCACAGCATTCAGGAATAACAAAATGTGGTGTTTAGATTATCAGGCTTTGAGACATTCATTTATGACTTTTCTGACCTGCAAACTAATTACCTGATTGTCAATTATTCTTTTAATCATTTTAATTAAAGTTATTATCTTATTGCATCCGTCTGTAGAGACCTATGATCATTCATGTGGGGAAGAAAGATCTATTTGAAGTGAATACTTTTCATCAGGAAGCAGATTAAACATGTAGAGAACCCTTGCTGAGGGTCGGACTGTCCAGCATGAGAAACAAATCTACACACAAAAATATAACAAACAAATGAGTGCACAGCTGATTCGCTGGCTGCACGCCGCCCTTATGGAGGTATTAACTCAGTTTTCGGACTCCTTATTAATCCAAATCATGTGAGAATTTAACGTTTGTCATTCCTTTTTTCTCATGGGAAACTTATTCTCCTGACACAAAAGGCCAGATAAAATGCACAATACAGACAAATCATCATGAGGCGTTAAACCCACTATTTTCTCCTTGACGTCGTCTGCCACCGTGACAGGTTGGAGGCCGGACTTGGTGGAGGGTTTTCCGGGTTTCTTGTTGTTCTCCTGCTCGAAGTCGAACTCATCGTCGCTGCTGAAGTCCCTCTCTTTCCTTTTGCCGCTCGTCCTCTTCTTCTTCACCCCACCGTTCCCTGAGACATCGGTCACCTTCTTGCGTGGCATTTTTTCAAATAGAAGCTGGAAAGAAGGCGGTGATCAGTTCGTACCCGCAGTGAAACAATAATATGCAACAAACATTTTAACTGCACTCGAGCTCAAGGTTAGGCAGATACTGGATGATTGTGCTTCACCTTCCCATTGGCTCACACGAAATGTGAGAATAACAGTTTAACAGGAGGATAAACATGTAATCATGGACCCGAGACATGCAAATCAAACCTAAACAATGACACTATAATAGCCATATGACATAACACAAGTCCCAAACAAATGCCCCACGTATTTATAAAATACATAAAACCCAGCAACATAATAATACCCTGAGAAGATTGAGAAAGTATTATTAAAGTTTTAAGCCTAACACTTTAATCTTTGCATAAATAACAATTACAAAACCCTGAAAAAACTGCTTTAAATGCTGTAAAAACACAAATACTCATGTCTCACAGCTGACCACAGTATACTGTATGTGGCTTTAAACTAAATAACGCTAAAATAAGTTTACTAAACATTGTTTTAGTAGCTCTGGCTACCTTTACCGTCAAGTTACAAGCATTAAAATTGATTAGTTTCGTCCCTTTGTCCTCATATTACCCATTTGAGTAGGTGTTTGGCGGAATCTAGTTCCGGTATCCAAAAACAGACAAACTAAAACATTACCCGGTGTATCGGTTTAAGTAGTTACCGTGTTAATTGTTGACCTCCACCCTAATGCGTTTCTGGTTGTCGTAATTACCTTTTCGTTATCGACATATCTGATGACAATATTTTTCAAATTTTAATAAAAACTTTAAAATAAAGAGGCATCCGTTTGTAAACTGTTCGTCTTCAACATCAGTTGTAACTTGTAACCACGACAACCACAGACGCATTCGGCTAAAAGTCGCCAGTTTACACGGTAACTCGTTAAACCGAAACACCGGCGTAGCCACTAGCGCTTAGCTTCATTAGCCTAAGCGGCTAACCACTGTCGCTCTTTGTTCACATAATGGTTTTGGCTTTAGCAGCGAGCTAGCTGACATGCTAACGTCCAGTAAGGGGAAGTCACACAGCTAGCTGCGACACAAACTTTTTTTATTTTAACTATTTACACAAAAGGTGTATAATCCTTAACCTAGGCGAAAATACGCGAGTTTAATTTAGCTGATTCATTAAGCTAACGTTAGCTCGCTAAGCTAACAGCCACTCTAAATAAAGACGCACTGACGTTACATGAAAAAGATGCTACAACAAAAACTTTTTCCCACATTTTCTTCATTTCACTCGTTTAATTGTTACTTGTACGCGCAGCATCTGTGCTTTCTCTTAAAATATGTTATAAGTAATTTCCCCCAAAACAAAGAATAAATAGATGTACCGGTGATTTCCTGATTCAGCAGCTCTGAGCCCGTCTCTCCGGTTTGATTGATTTGAACAAAAGAAGCTGCAGTCTTGCTTTCACACCACGTGGTTAACATTAACTATTCATACAGGAAACACAGCGCGCACACACACACAGCTGGACGTCGACATGACGCAGAAAAACATGCAGTTATAACATTTTGTCCTAAAATACACGGCACAAACAGTGGAGAGAAAACTAACAAAAAAGTTCAAAGAAACTGGGAAAAAGTTGCTCAGAAGAAGAAAACATTGACACAGAGATGAACCAAACCTTAAAACAAGAAATGAATATGAAAACAAAAAACTCATCTTCTGTTTTTGACCCTTATAATCCATCCAAACATATGAATGCAACAGTTAAACAGAACACAGACTTCATATAGCCTACTGTTTTATTTTGTAGGTTTATGTTCTGTCTAAACAGCCTCTGCTGTAAGACTCCTTTTGCATATTTAGTTAGTGCGTAGTGCGTACTAAAGTCAATTAGAGACAGAGTAGGGAGGGTCATCCCTTCACCATGCATTGCAAAAAAAATTGCAGCATACTACTGAATATTGTGAGTCAATCAATGGTGTGAACTGTGCATCACAGGAGGTATAGAAGTGTGTATACCTCTATATACACTGATGATACAGATGATAAAGAATCACAGTACTCATTCCCATTCTCTCTTTGGTTGGATACAGATAGCCCATTTTGCAAAGGTAGGCCTGGAGCCTCGTGCTCCAAGGGGCTTCAAGTCATGGTTGGTATAAGGTCGCCCAGGATGCCACCGTCCAGGGGGTGCTGGCACATTTTGATTCATCCCGGAATTTGATGTAAAATGCAAACCTATACAGCCATACTGCGTATAACAATCACTTCCTTCTTAACTTGTATAGCTGTTTTCAAATTAGTGCAGCTTAAATAAATTTCCTTCCATGGACAATTAAAAAGAAGAGAGGGCACATGGATATAAACGCTTTACCCAGCGGATTCTTAAAGCTTTTTAAAAATGTATTGATGAGTATGTCGTATTCAGAAACGTATATAAAAGTTGAATAGATAAAAGTTTTATTTTGTGCTTTTTATCAATCATCAGAGGCGAAACAGGTGAGAGGACAACGAAGGTCCTCTGCTGTAGTCGAATCAGAGATGCTGCAGTTTGCTCAGCAGCCACTAGAGGGCCTCGTTTTTCTTCTTTAAAGGGGACATATTATGAAAAATCCACTTTGACAGTGTTTTTGAACATATATGTGGGTAACCTGAGTGTCTATCGACCCACAACATTTGAAATTAATCCATCCAGTTTGTTTGTAGTCTGCATAAGTCTCACAACACAGAGAAAAATGCTCCGTTTCAAATTTTCTCAACTTGTGACATCACAACCCATGGACTCCACCCCCAGGTTCTGGGAGAGCTGGTTTCTACAGGGTCACAAACCTCCTCTGGTGCTTGATTCATGATATATTTTGACCAAAGCACAGCACAGATGTTTCATTTAGACCACAGGGGACTGTTTGAAAAGGTGGAGAAGGGGGAGAAGATGTCCTATTTAAAAGTAGACATGATTGTATGCATTTAAAATAAAGTAAAGGACAAGTTGTGGTTATCATTCTGATTCAGATCCATATATAGCCTACTCTTTACAATCCCGCTGGTTACAAGAGCAGATGCCTAAGACAAAGCTGTATATATATCTTCATTCTCATTTACCGTAAAACTTTAAGTAAAAGCTCATCCCAATTTAAGGCCCGCCGCCACTTTTACTAGCTTGGTGCTGCGATATGTTTTGACATATAAAGGCAGCTCTCAATTAGAGGCCACTATTCATTTATTGTCGAATTAGTTCCTGGATCAAAATTATGGAGAAAAAGCAACATGACACAAAAAATAAAGATGAACTACAACATCTGTCCAAAAGAGAATAATGTTCGTATGTGTGCAGGCCTTGAAGCAGGTTTGCATGCTGTCTTACAGTGAGGGGAGGAGATATTCAATTTTACACTTTGTTGTCGAACATGCTACACACACATAGGCTGAAATACAGACAAATGCAGAAACAGGATCCTATGGACATGCAGTAATGGAGAGGTTTGTCAGAGTGAGGGGGCTGCCACTCCGGAGCTGGTGGGAGGGATTCGGTGTCTTGCTCAAGGGCACCTCCACCGTGCTCAGGAAGTGAACTGGCACCTCTCTAGTTACCAGACCAATTTCCAGACTTGGTCTGCAACGGGACTTGAACCGGAGACCCTCTGGTTCCCAATCCCAAGTCCCTACAGACTGAGCTACTGCCGCCCCCTAAAGGCAGGATCGTGTCACTGAAGTTAATAAAAGCCCGGGCTGTTAATAGAAGTTTTACGCTATAATACACAGATATACAGGATTTGCATGCTGCTATTACCGTAAATTATCTGCAAAGATAAAATGTCATATAACCCATAATAGTTGCCGTTAAGTATTTAAGTCTTCCAAAAGAAGTAAGCAACACAAGAAAACTTTAATTGTTCTTAACATATAAGAGACGATTCTTCACAGTGACAAAAAAGGAAACCCAAAGCGACGTACAAACCACAAACACTCATACCACTTTACATACAAACAATTTAAGTCAATTCTTAAAAGCCGAGAAGAGCTTATTGAAGAGTTTTAGACAATCAGAAAATGATTAGCATTATTCACCAGTAACTACACTAACCAGGTATTTCATACAAACTAATCTCTATCAATATTCTATGCTGATTGATGTTCCCATAACTTCTAATCTGACGACCAGCTGACACACGCTGGTTGCAGCAGGTCAGGATTGTGCACACTGCTGATCCTTTGAGAGTCCTGTAGAGGGCGCCCTTCTCCCTCCCCCTGCAGCCTCTCAGTCATGGCTGCTGGTGGGCTCCATCTGAGCTGCCACGCTCAGTTCAGGCTTTTCAGTGTGAGTCTGTGGGGGGGTTTGGTTCGACACCGAGGAGGGCATTGAGACCGGGGTGGTGGCATTCTCACTGAGGCTCTGGACGGTCACCGATGACTGGAGGAGAGAAGAACAACCAAAACATGATTCACCCCATGGGCTAATAAGGCACTTGAAAGTAGGGATTGGAATCGCTAACACAAAAAATCCTTATTCCCCTAAAAGCAAACATTTGGAATAAACCTAAACCAGTTCCACTCACGTTCCCTACAGAGATGTCGCTGCTCGCCACCTTCTTCTTCTTTCTTGCCATGTTGGGGTTCCAGTGGCAGACCAGACTGTCGTTCTGCACACTGTAGTTCTTATGACCAACCAGCCAGTATGTGTTCATTTTGCCTTTACCCTGTGAGGAGAAACAAAGACAGGAGAAATCTGCTTTGCTGTGCCTACAATTACGTCATCTTGAAGGTGCCATGTGGAGTTTAAAACATGTAAATATCTGGACATTAAAGGTCACATATCCTCCTCCTCTTCAGTGTAAATAAGTCTCAGAGCTCCCCAAAACATGTGTGTGAAGTGTCTTGTTCTAAATCCACTCTGATCCTGTATTTGATCATGCCTATAAACCCCTCTATTTCAGCCCTGCTCAGAACAGGCTGTTTCTGTGTCTGTAGCTTTAAATGTAAATGAGCTGTGTCTGACCACGCCCCTCTCTGGAAGGGCTTGGGTGGCTCGGGCTTTCTCGCTCCATGCCCTATTGTTTACGGTGAGAAGGCAGACTCAGAGGGCAGAACAAACACCTAGCTGTGGGAGTGTCACCCACCTGGGGGAGGGGTTACTGCCCTTTGTGATGTCATGAAGGGAAAATCTCCAAACGGCCTGTTTGAGCACACATTTTCTGAAAAGTGGAGCAGGCAAAAGACGGACAGGATGGACTTTTCTCTAACCCTAGACTGACAGAATTGAGAATCTAATTGCATCTTCAACTGCAACAGCCACATTAATATTAAACTTTAAAAATGACCTTTCAGAGGCTTAAAAAAAACCTGTAAAAACAAATGTACTTGCTACAAAACAGAGAATACATGTCACTGCATGGCTGAATCGTTTACCTTCACTTCAATCTCTCCACGAAGCTGCAGCTCGTAGGCGTTGTCTTTGATCAGAGCCAAGTAGGTTTCTGAGCTGGCGTGGATTTTCTGAGCTGACACACAGAAGATTAAAAACCTTAAAACACGGAAACGTTTGGGAAAAGTTAAGGTAATCAGGGCTCTCACTTCTGTCCCTGTTAGAAATATTTAAATTATTATTTTTCAGCCATTCGTGTGCAAGAATGATTAAATGTATGCATTTATCTTTTTGAGCTGGTTATGTTTGTGCATTAAATCTGCCCAGAGACTGTCATATAGCCTAGGCTGTTAAAAACATGTATACATGTACTGTACGCTAGTTTGTTTGCAAAGCTTTTGCACAACACTGCTGAAAAGCCGCTGACTTGTGGGACTGTCTTTGGCTGTTGAGCTTTTTGCTTTACACTTCAAACAACAGCAACTGGATCATGCATGGTTTAACATAAGTAGAAAAACTGTTGCTTTTAATGAAATCCCTGTGCCCCATGTACGGAGGCTAAAGTACATCAAGCGGGCAGCCCGGGTTTGAATCCGACCTGTGGCGCCTTTCCCGCATTTCATTCCCCACTCTCTCTTTCCACGTTTTCTGACTCTGTCTACAGTCATCTCTACATAAAAAAATCCCAAATCCTTAAACAAACAGACATTCAGCCTCATAAATCTGTAGCATTTATCTGTAGCATAGACTAATCAGTTGCGTACGTATATGGCAAAGCTCAGCCCTGAAGTAAATCAGGCTTTTGCACTTTTGTCTGACTGAGTAACATTTTAGTTCTCTTAACTTCGAGATGAAAGTGTTTGACATTTAGAAGACCTAGGTGTACGTACGAAGGCTGGTGGACTCCATTCTCGAGGCCGTGTTGACCGTGTCTCCAAACAGACAGTATCTCGGCATCTTGTATCCAACGATTCCCGCCACACATGGACCTGGAGAACGAGGTGAAAGAGAGCAAGAAGCTACAACCATTACAGAAAAATTTGAATACAATGCACAATCCAACAGGACTACAGAGGGAGGGGATGCTGACTATCATGAAACATTCAACACCTTGCAAGTAAAAAGAAATTGCATGTTAGCATGTTAGAATCTTGGTCGTTAGTTTGCAGGTATTTGGTCAGAAACCAAAACGTTACACCCATTAAAAGTCAGACCTGATGAAAAGTTAAATACTCAGCAAAGATTTAACATTTTTGTCCCAAAGAATATCAGAAAAAACCGTTGGGAGGCTCGTCCCTTAAGTGGGTTAATGTCATTTTTTGCATGGCGAGGAAGGAAGGCGCCTCTGAGTCTGGTTCCAAAGCTTTGTCCTTTCAAACTGAGCTCTTCCTCACCTGTGTGTATGCCGGCCCGGAGCTGCAGCCTCTGGTTGGGCATATGAGGGACGTTCACCTGTCTGACGGCTGCTACCAGGTCCAGAGCCATCTTGGCGATCTCATCAGCATGTCTGTCCCCGTTCCTCTCAGGTAGACCGCTCACCACCATGTACGCATCACCAATTGTCTCCACCTGGTTTTATGTTTTGAGAAAAGAAGACCAGTCACGGTGTGTAGGTCATGAATGAAAGTTTAAGGCAAAAACAGCAAGTGGATTTTCTTTTTCTGCGTGTGTTCGACGTGTGAGTTTGATAACATGTCAAGGTCACCTTGTAGACATCGTAGGAGTCGATGCGTGTGTCGAAGCACATGTACAAGTTGTTGAGCATCTCGACCACTTGTAGAGGAGTACAGGATGCAGAGATCGACGTGAAGCCCACAATGTCTGAGAAGAAAATAGTCACCTGCAGCAGAATGGAGAAAAGAGACTCCATCAGTGGGGTACCAAAAATGCTTTTGCAAGACAAAACAGCGTAATGCCCCGTGTCCAGCCAGCATTTTTCCCAGGTAGAAAAGCGCTGGCTGTACGCTTGGGAGCGCTTGCATGAAGCGTTTGTTCGCTGAGATGAAAAGAACTGCACGTTCGTCCTGTCTCTAACAGTCTGTTGAAAACGCCCGCTGTACTGTATGACCGACACTGCTCCGTTACTTTTCACTCCATATTTTTTTTATTTGAGATACGGAGCGAGGAGGATGTGGGTACAAGATACGATCCGTAGGCGGCAAAACTACAGGGAATATCATACATTTGGAAAAGAGGGCCGGTGACGTCAGCAGCGCCTTTCTGAAAAGTTGAAAGATTTTCAACTAAAGCGCTCGGAGACGCTGGGCGCTGCTCTTTTTCTCCAGGCGGCCGCTTTCTGCTGTGAACGCTCTCTACTCATTGAAAACAATTGGAAAAAAAGACGGTGAGACTCTAGGTGGACACTAATGCATTCACTGTCCAGTTTTTTCAGGACCCAGCTGAAAATACTCAACACAACAGTCTTATAATAATTCCTAAGGTAACAAGCAAAACTAGTGAACGTAGGAATTGAGTAGATCTTGAGAACACAACCGGAAAATACTTTTGATCATGATGAAGCAGAGTAGATAAAAGGTATGGATGTCCACTTAGGGCTTCCGTAGCATAATGTTAAGTACAAATACACGTGTTTATACACAGTATGTTGATGTGATTGTTGTTTGTGTGTGTATTTGTCTAACGTGCCTTTTCGTGAGCTCAGATCTTGTGTTTTTCCCCTTAATTTTCATTTTTTAAATTTTAGAATCAAACAGATATCCTAATCTCTACATGGCTTAGGTCTCCCTCGTCATGTCTTTTTCATGCAGCTCCCTCTGCAAAAACTGACATCTTTGATAATAAGGTTCTCTGTGTCTATTTATTGAAACTCAAAATGCAGAAGCGTCTCTGCTAATCAGGTGCTGCGTTTGCTGCCCCCCTGACAAGCAGCATCAGGTGGGTTCTTTACGGGGCAGCCTCCTTCAGGGCTCAGTAAGTCATTTTATTCTTGTTCAGATGTTTTCCAACAAAAAGAAAAGTCTTATATTTCCTTTCCAGAACTCTCCAGAGCTCAACATCAGTCTAGAAATTAGCGTGAAGTCCTTTTCAGTAACAACCCCCGACCCCTCTGCCGTGTCCGTGTTTCAGTCCAGCTGCTTCAAACCTCTTCAATAAGCCAGACGCAATTTTCACCCAAATAACTTGTTTTATCTCCTGATGAATATGGAGCAGGGCAATTATAGGTAATTACGCCAACAATAGCAACAAAGGCAGCAAACACACACATTCATTCATCTCGTTTGCAGATCTTGCAGAGGTAAAGCCGTCTCGCAGCAGCAGCACCTCACGACCGTCGCAGCAGCGTGAGCTCTGCATGTGTTTGGTTAAATGTGGAGCGAGCCGACTGGAGCTTAAAGGCTTCTTTTCTATCTGTCTTCTACGGTTTCCCTTAAAGGTTTAAAGTTTTAACACTCACTTCCATTAATTCAAAGTTCAACAAGAACTGTCTCTGCAAGTTAACCTTGTTTGTTAATCTAACAATCAGTGGTTTCATTTGCAGGGGAAGAGTACAATGATGGACCATCAAGGAGGAGCGTGTTGGTCCAAATCAGGAGTTTGACAATATCAGTTATCTATTCTTTAACCTGTCCAACATGAGGGGCGTCCATAGACTGTAAATATTAATGGATGAATCCTGAGTGACGTCACCCGTCTGTTCCTGCAGGGGGCTTTGCAGTCTCCATGCTGTAAATGCTGTCTCACCCTAACTTTCAGTCAACCTAACGACAGACTGAGAGCTGGAGCTGAGGCGGGTTTTAAGCCTCTTGACGAACAGCTACACGGCGCCCACCTGTCAATCAGGTCAGCTACACGCCTTATTGTGAATAACTCTTATCCTTCATCAAATCAAAACTGATGAGTCATCAAAAAAATTCACCCCTGTACAGAGTGTGCCGATCGAGACATGAACTAATCAGACCTGTTTGGTTTTTTGAACCAGGCTGTAAACATGTTAATATCTGCTGTAAAAACAGGCTGGGTGTGTATGTGACTTCCTGTGCTTCTGCAGAGAGCCTCAAGTGGACACTCAAGGAACTACAGGAGGTTGCTGCTTGGTGCCTTCTTAACTTGAGCACAAAAAGAGAAACAGAAATGACCACCGACCCTATCATAGCTCTCAGCCTCCACATGCTTTTGTTGTCGGAGCTGCCTTGCGACTGATTTGGGCAGCATTTGGTGCAGAAGATCCTCGGCCAGCTGTCTCTGCCGCTTCAGGTCCTCCGTCTTCTCCTTCAGGTTCTGGGCGTAGTTCTGAATCCACTCTGTCATCTGCTTAAAGGAAAACATGACCACCGGGTAGATGAGGCAGGCTAAGGCCAGCAGGCAGACCCTCATACTGAGGGCTGAAGACACGGTCCGAGACGCCAACCTGAGAGACGGCACTGCTCGATCGAACAAGCACCGCTGAGTGTTTGTGAGGGCTTCAACTCCAGTTTGAGATCCAGAAAGAAGCTCTGTCTCTGTGTCAGAGATCTGCCACAGACGTGTGTCAAAAATATGCAAATGTTTTTCACATTTGCTTGAGTTTAACTTGAGTTCTATGTTCTCCAACCAGCAGTCGTTCAGTCGTTCTGACATAACTCTGGCAAAGCCGAGGTAGCTGAGTACATGAGTCCATTTGTACTGAAAGTCAGTTTGAGTTCCCATGTGAGGGGAGTCCATCAACTGGTGGTTTAGCTCTATGAATCTAACCAGAAGTCTTGCAGAAAGTACATCTCTCCAGTTGGAATTCTGTTTGACTTTGACAACTATCTCTTCCGTTGTACCCCAGATATCCAGGAGTCTTTCGATGGTCAGGGAGAAAGCAGAAGTGCAGTTTTCACTGGTGCTGTTTGTATCCAAAGAAGCATTCAGAAACCCTTGAATGCTCCTCCGCATGTCCTGACAAAATCCAGCCAATTCAATACTGCAGGGGAGCCCGTGTCCGTTACTGTGACCCGTCATTTCTGCACAGAGACGACTGAACACAGGAAACACAACCTCCGAAAATCTCTCCTCTAGAGTCTCATTGTTCACGTCTCTGGTTAATAAACGTCTCATCTCTTGGAGCTTACTGACGAGTTGCAGGATGGCGATGGTCCTGCAGGAGGTCAGCTCATCGTAGGCAGCTTCGGTGGTGTGAAGCAGGTCAAAGTTGGAGCTGAGGTCGATGGATACAGAGCCGAGCAGCGCCAGGAAAGAGAGGACGCAGGCTGTCAGAATCCGACGAACAGTGCGACTACTGCCGGTGATGGAAAATATGGAACACCTGGAAGAACAAGAATCAAACTGGTTCAATAGTTTATATTCATTTTAATTCGCCTCCTGCTGAAATATTCTATTTGACTTTCCTTTTACTGTATAAGTTTCATCGTTGCTTTTATTCTTTATTTTGTGCTAAATAAACTCCAGAAACAAGAACATTTTACATTTAACCAAATTAAGCCACAAACATAATTTACCCTCTTGATGAAATGATCACGATCACATCTGTAATTATTTGTCATCTGCTTCACAGACATCTCCTCTACAGCCTGTGTGATGGTTGATTCACGGTGTTAGATTTTATTCCAGCACAAATGCAACCGTTCAGCGTCTCACACATGAGGATTAGATGCAGGAGTGCTGGTGATGGAGCATTGCTCAACGTTTTCTAACTGATTAATAAATAAAAACATTGTTATCTTTGGTGATATGAATTTGTGTTTTTGGCCCTTGATGAAGCAGAAAATCTCTCTCAGCCGTCTTAAACGACTTAAATCTAAAACACATTTCATCAAGACAGTGAAAAGCAAATGAGTTTCCTCGCTGAGTGTGACAGTGGAAAATTACAAATCATCTCTGCATGGAATTAAACCTTTCTCAATCGTCCAGTAGGTGCATATCGTTATTCTTGTTTTTAATTGTTCGTCCCTTAACCATCACTACTCGTCGAACTTGCACAAATCATTAGTGAATACAAAAGATGATTGCTAAATGCACAAATGCAAACAACAGAAATATCAGAACTAACAGATGCTTTGTTTAATAATTACAGAGATGAATCCCTCTTTTTAAGGAGATTTTGCATGTTTACATGTCAGACAATGTGTTGACAGAAGGTCCAGAATCTGATATGACTAGTATTTGTTTCAGGTTAAATATTGAGACAAATCAAAGCTTAAACAGCACCCGAATGACTCCATAAGGATTATTCCGTGAATTCAAAATTTCCTGCAGAGTTTTCTTTTTCTATGTGTGTCTCACCTGCACAGCTGACAGTCCCCCTCCACATCCTGGGAGTGCCCCCTGGGAGCGACCCTGCTCTTCTTTATGAACCGTCTTTTAAAAGAAGCCGAGGACAGCGTCCCTGAAGCGAAACACTCTGTTTTCATCAAGTCCAGAGATGACATGAGCCTCGTGCTGCAGCTCGATCACCTCAGACTGTAGACTCAAACTGCACAGAGTCATTACAGAGGGAGGACCACAGTGAGTGAGGGGGGGGGCCACAGTGCACAGAGGAAGGACCACAGTGAACAGAGGGAGGACCACAGTGAGCATCAGAGGGAGGTCTACAGTGAGCATCAGAGGGAGGTCTACAGTGAGCATCAGAGGGAGGTCTACAGTGAGCAGAGGGAGGACTACAGTGAACAGAGGGAGGTCTACAGTGAGCAGAGGGAGGACTACAGTGAACAGAGGGAGGTCTACAGTGAGCATCAGAGGGAGGTCTACAGTGAGCATCAGAGGGAGGTCTACAGTGAGCATCAGAGGGAGGTCTACAGTGAGCATCAGAGGGAGATCTACAGTGAGCATCAGAGGGAGGTCTACAGTGAGCAGAGGGAGGTCTACAGTGAGCATCAGAGGGAGGTCTACAGTGAGCAGAGGGAGGTCTACAGTGAGCATCAGAGGGAGGTCTACAGTGAGCATCAGAGGGAGGTCTACAGTGAGCAGAGGGAGGTCTACAGTGAGCATCAGAGGGAGGTCTACAGTGAGCATCAGAGGGAGGACTACAGTGAGCAGAGGGAGGTCTACAGTGAGCAGAGGGAGGTCTACAGTGAGCATCAGAGGGAGGACTACAGTGAGCAGAGGGAGGTCTACAGTGAGCATCAGAGGGAGGTCTACAGTGAGCATCAGAGGGAGGTCTACAGTGAGCAGAGGGAGGTCTACAGTGAGCATCAGAGGGAGGACTACAGTGAGCAGAGGGAGGTCTACAGTGAGCATCAGAGGGAGGTCTACAGTGAGCAGAGGGAGGGCCACAGGGAACAGAGGGAGGACCACAGTCAGGTTTTAGGGTTGGGAAGAATCACTTTTATCTGAACCAGTACTCTTGCCCGCTTCCATCGCTGCAACACCTGTTGGTTTGACCTGATAACCGGTCTCATATCTGGCAAACCGAGGGGCGTCCAAAACTGCCATGTGGGGGTGCCTTAAAACCGCGTCTAAAATTTGCGTCCAAACTATCACGCAGTGTGCTGTTATCACCTGGTATTAGCTAACAAAAATGTTTTACTCTGGGAGACGTCCATGTCGCTATTCCGGCTTGTTGCCGACTTCCGAGGTAAATGGAGCGCACCATTAGATAGAGCAAACTTTTCCAATATGGCGACTGCCATCGTTCAGCTTTAAAACGCCTCTATAAAAACAAACAGGAGGTGACATCACTGAGAATACGTCCATGTTTCTCTTACAGTGTATGCTTTTTTCCTACCTATTATTTCAAAGCACTTTCAATTTTCATGTGTTTGAAGAATGATTAAATATAATAAAACCAGCTAAGCCCCGCCTTTTCTTCTAGGCCTAAATTAATCATAAAACAGAACCCTTAAATCCCCATAACACAGAGTTGCTCAGGGGATTTAGTGTTTCGACTCAACCCTGAATGCCGTCAGGCTTTGAGTCATTATAATGAAGTTATGTGCTTTCATTTTGAAATTGAAATCCCAGCAGAGGAAGTGTTTGAGCTGCTAAGCTGCAGCCTTTGACTGTCTGTTCCACAGATAAAAGACAGACTCTTGACCTTTTCTGATTGAATTTGATTTAGTTTGCCTACTCCCCGGTGTTGACACTGTGTCTGATGATGTGTAATAGCTAAAAACATTAAAAGAAAACGTGGTTTGAATAGTGAAAATACTAAGTGAGTGATCAAGTGAATGTTAAAATATGCAACACAGAGTTATGAATCTTGTGTGGGGTCTGAATGTTTGACTGCTGTACCTCAGGTAGAAAATTCAAAGTTTATCCCACATGTCTCAGCTCCCATTTCTTGTATTGTTTAGGTTCTTCATCAGCGACCTGTGTGTGTTTGGTTCCCACACAGCGGGGCTGCTCGTCCCATTGGATACTCAGAATCAGCTTATGAGACATGTGTTCAAAGCCCTGCTGTGACTGTCATCTCCCATTCAACACTTCTGCTCATACTACAAACAGTGTAAAGGCAGCCATGATTATCTCAGAGGTCATACACTTTTCCTTCAGAATAAATGTGTAACAGAGCGAAGGAGTGAGGACTGTAACTGAAACCTGTGTCATTTGCTGAGGTATATTGAAGAAGTGCGACAAGTCATTTTTGACAGAGAGAGCAACTTCAGCAAAAACAGCCAAAATCCATTTGTAAGCATTTCATTTAACAACACACCTGGTCGACATGTTGCACATCCTGCGAAAAACTGTCATGTTTGTTTAGCAAATAACAAATAGAAGATGTGTCTTTTAATGTTTTTTGTGTATGTCCAATATAGGAATTTTGACTTGCAGAACTTGCTTTCATACGGAAGCCCTAAGCGGACATACATCCATACATTTTTAGTTTTGCTCTGTTTTCACATTATAGATTACATTTTTGTTGTTTTCTTCCAAACTTGACATATTTATCTCAAAACACCCATAAAAAAGAACTTGCTATCACAGATATCAGGGTAAGATAGAATTAAGTATGTCCGCTTCTGTACAAAATGCTAAACAAGTCATAAACTCTTACAATTATAGTTGCAATTTTGGTTTCTTCTCCAGATCTTGCCATATTTATCGCAGAGACAAGAACGTCGTTTTTTCCCGTGATAACAAGTTCATTTCTCGAGTTCTCAAGAAAACGGCTGAAATCGTTATCTACGCAAACCAGCGTTGTTATTGCAAGATAATGAAATGAATACGTCTAGATCTGGAGAAAACAACCATAAAAAATAACTTCACGTTTAGATAAAATGTATTGAAGTATGTCCGCTTCGGGCTTCCGTACAAAATGTTAAACAAAAAACAAGTTATGAACTCATGTACAATTATGGAATTTTTTTGCTGAGACATCTGAGGTATTTTTATTTTTATTTTTTGTTATATAAATTACATATTTGTATTGATTAATTTTGGATTTAATTAATTGTTTTCCCCTTTTCAATTCACATTTGTATCATATACATACTTGTAATTCAGCAAATGTATTTACTACATGTTTATAAAATCCAACAATCACATTTTGTGAGAAATACTAAAAATAGTTGAGGACATTACGGTACGTGTTTGGATTTTTATTCTGAAGGTTGTTGCCGGAAGTGATTTACGTAAATCTCTGCGCTTCGTCATTACGCACACACGCGCGCACACCAGCAGCAGCAGCACTGTTGTGTCTGCAGTTCGAAATAAGTCGTAAACTGAAACATAGTGAGGATATGAGCTCTCTAACTCTGTGTGTCCTCCTCGTGTAACCGGGTGAGCTCGCCGGTTAATCGGTGAACCTCGGCGAACATTAGTCGGTGTTAAAGCGGTAAACCGTCTCCCGGTTGAACAAAGAGCTTGTCTTCCCTCTACCATTGTTACCGAGCGGAGTGCCTGTTTTCTAACTTTTTCAGAGGGGGTTTCGGACTGTGAAAGTAAGCGAGCTACTCTGCAGTTTATTCTTGATAATAAAGTTGACTTTGCTGCTTCGTAGGCCTTTGTTTAGTTTAATTAATTCACTTATTATTCAACAAGCAGATCCCTCTCACCACTGGGCAACACTGATTTGATTCAAGGTTAGCCTTAAGTTCACGCGGACTGTGAAGAGGGAAGGTCACACCAGACTTCATTCAAAAAACTGCCAATTTAAGATTGTAACGCTCATGGCGAATAAACATTAATATCTAATACACAACTCGAAGCAGACTGTGACACATTTGGATCCACTCTTTACATCGGCATTGATTTAAACTTACAGTAGAGCTTAATTCTCATGTATACAGCTGTGAAGTACAAGAGGATCCTCTTAAAATGCAGAAAAACAAAGCCAAAAGTAGAAGAAAATTGCTGTGTCAAAATCTCAAGGAATAAAAGAGACACCTGTTACATGTAAAGCACAATAATAGCAACATTGCACCTTTGCTATAACTTTTGGAAAAAATATGATATGATCTGCTTTGTTTGGAGCATGAGCTTCTTTATGTATTTGAACAGCAGCTGGTGAGGGGTTAGGTTCCAGGTCCTCGTGGCCAGCACTTGTTGAGTATGCTGTGCTGTTTGTGTTGACAGGTGAGGGCTGGCCCGTGCTCCAGTCATGACCTCTGGGAATGGGAACACTAATGGCAGCCAACACAATGGGGAGAGCAAACCCGCCCAGGCGTTAGACAAGTCCCACGTCCTCACCCACCTGATCGAAGGCTTCGTGATCCAGGAGGGTGCTGAACCTTTCCCTGTGAGTACTGAAGCTCATCACGTGTCTGTTGAGTCACAAATATAACACAAGAGCCACAAGAACATCACCAAAGACAAAAAGTACATCTTTCACATTCCTGTGTGTTCCCACTGCATCTAAGGGTCTCTAAACATCGAGCACATTTAACCTTACAATGGGTACTCATGGCTACAGATTAAAAAAGGATGCTTGTATAAAATACTTCAAGACATCAAAAAAGGAAATATTGAGCGCTGCAAGTCCCTCCTCCAAGTTCTTGGACTTCATTAGGGTAAAAATAAAATTCACTGAAACTTTTCTCTGTGGTGCACAGCTCCTATAAAATTCCTCGTCCATGAGGACAGTCCCTGCGTTATAAAGACGACGTAAGCCGGGAAAAGTTACAGAGAATTTCTGGAGGACTGCCCCCTGGTTGTTCACACATGCACCTCACAGCAGGAGACTATCTCTGTCAGACGGGAGGGGAGGCAGCGGGTCTCATGAGGCAAGACATGACGTCTAAAGAACGATGCAGAACAGAGTCCGGCCCGCTACACGACGCTCTAATGATAATATCTGCCTTTCTATCAATGCTACGTGTAGTTGAACAGAATCACAATCTGAACTAAAGAGTGGAGAAGAACAAACTGGAGAACAGGAAACAGAATGCAGCAGGTTCATTAGAGCACGGAGATCGTAGAGGTGGCGTGCAGACAGTCTATGGTCGTGAAGCGATCACAGGGAATAAACGTCACCACCCCCTCCCACTCGCTCGAGGTGAATTCTCCTGATTATATCCTGCTGCGTTCTCACATCAGCTCACTCTGACTTTCTGCAGAAAAAATACAAGGAGGCTGGAGGAGAAACTTTGGGTGAAGCTTGAGTGAAAAATTCTGCTGCTGGTTTTATTTATTTAAAACAAAGTTATTTAGGAGTTTTGTGCACTGTAATAAACAAGCTTGCTAGCTTTCGTGTGCAGCTCGCTCAGTCTGACTTCTCTCCATCAGTGCATGTGCATCGGGTCGTGTTTGTGCATGTTTTGATTCTCTGCATATGTGCAGCCTGCTCAAAGTAGAAAAAACCCCAGTGAATATACCAAGTTTACTCTCAGAGATTAATAAAGTATGTCTAAGGTCTCATGATCACTTAGTAAAGCAGAATAAATCATCACAATATTTGCCCCCCACTCCTAAAACTGAATGTTTCCTATGATTTTATATTCTTATCTGTCAAATATAAAAATAGATTCACTACCCCTCTGTTTTCACACTCTCCATATTTTTACGATGATACAATTCAAGCACGAATAAGTCCAATGGGGTTTTTACTGTGCTCTTTTTTTCCGTGCTATCCTTTGCTGTAATGAAGTTTTATTTTCTGTCTGCAGGTGGAGCGTCCGTCTTTCTCAATCGAGTGCTACAGGAGACACACAGACTCAAAGATGGACGGCATCTTCCCAAAGGGTGAACGTCTTTAGATTTAGAGCTCTCAGTCTGGAAGCACAGTTTCATTATTATTTATTTCTTCGAGGTGTGAATGTGATACCATAAAACCTTCCACATCTGACATCACACTGACTCTCAATACATTTTTCAAACTCGGTTATAAGGATCCAGGATCCCGTCACTTTAGCCGTTTTCACATCTGCACTCCTAAAATATCTAGACAATTTCAGGAGGACTGCTCCGGATATTCTCCTGATCTGGTTGTTCACACATGCACCTCACAGCAGGAGACTATCCCTGTCAGACGGGAGGGGCGGGGGGGTCTCCTGAGGCAAGACGAGACGTGAAAAAACACGACATGGAAGTGTCAGACAAAGCAACAGAGTCCTCTATACAACGCTATAATAAGAACATTTGTCTTTCTATCAATGCTACGTGTAGTTGAACAGAATCACAATCTGAACTAAAGAGTGGAGAAGAACATACTGGAGAACAGGAAACAGAATGCAGCAGGTTCATTAGAGCACGGAGATCGTAGAGGTGGCGTGCAGACAGTCTATGGTCGTGAAGCGATCACAGGGAATAAACGTCACCACCCCCTCCCACTCGCTCGAGGTGAATTCTCCTGATTATATCCTGCTGCGTTCTCACATCAGCTCACTCTGACTTAGGCTGGTGGAAGAACCTCGGCTGTTTGCGTTCAGACGTACAGCTCCTCCTGCAAATGTCAGGAGTTTTTCATGGTCTCGCCTCGACATGTTAGAAATCATGGAAAGCATTTTATTGAACAATGATAAAAGATCATTTCCAGTTCTGCATTCTTTCACACATTTTCAAACCGATTAATTGCTGAGCCTGACTAACATGTTTGGAAACTAAATTTGTGTTTTGATGATTCAACGAGCATTTTGTGTGAGTGCAGCAAATTGAAGCCCTGAGGGTGATCGCAGACGCCACGATAAGACAAGCGTGAGATCATGGCCAAACTTAAGATTTCAATTATTCGAGCTGCATTAGGCCCTGTGTCCAACCAGCGTTTTTTTTTCTGAGTGCCTGCGTCTTTCTTCAATTGTTTTTAAGGACTAGAGAGAGTTTGCAGCACCCGGCATCTTTTTTTCCAAGCGCTCTGCCTTCTTTGTGCGGCTGCTCTGAGCACTGAAGTTGAACATTTTTCAGTTTTTCAGAAAGGCGCTGTTGATGTCAGCGGCTCTCTTTTCCAAATGTATGATATTCCCCGTAGTTTTTGCCGCCTAAGTCTCCTGTCTTGTACCCACATCCTCCTCGCTCCGTGTCTTATCAGGAAATAAACGATCTCAAATAAGAAACATACAGTAAAAAGTAACAGAGTCGGTCATGCAGCGGCCGTTGTCAACCGACTGTTGTCATAGAGACAGGATGGACGTGCAGCACTTTTCTTCTTAGCGAACAAACGCTTAATGCACCCAGAGCTTTTCTGCCTTATGCACCATGATAGGCTGACAGATTGGATACCGTTCGTCTCTACACAAATGTCTTTTCTGTGGACGTTCTTGGCAGTGGCGTTATCTCTGCTGTTTGTGTGCGTCCAGCTGATCTTGTTTCTTTTTTACAGAGTTAAAGGCCCAGCAGGAGCCCATGCTGACCTGCGAGCTGTGCGGCAGAGTCGACTTCGCCTACGTCTTCAAACGATCCAAGAGGTTCTGTTCTACGGTGTGCGCCAAACGGTGAGACGAGGCAGGATGCCAGCACTTCAACATAGCATGTTTCCTTAGTGTCTGATGATGTAGTACAGTCATTTGATCTTTTCAGTCACTACAGATCTTACACATTGGACCTTTAAAGTATTAAAAGACTCTTAAATTACAGTTGGACTCTTAGATCTCATGTTGACTTTTGCAGCTGTGTTTTGGACTGAATCTAAACCACTTGCAGTTTTTCTGTCATTTAAGCAAACTGAAAATATTAGAAATGATTGCTGCAGCTGAGCTCTTTCAGACTAGTTTTCATCACCAATGTTGATTTATTTTTGTACTTGTAGCTACAATGTGGGCTGCACAAAGAGGGTGGGTCTCTTTCCAAACCGTCAAAGTACGCTGGAGAACATGAAGAAAACGAGAACGCTGAATGGAAACCACAAAATCTGCAGTTTAGACTTCAAAAAGAAGGTGAGGCAGCTTTCGTTCCTTCTTAAGGTCAATTCAAAATGTCTTTTTCCCCGACTTATCACCCGACTGCATTCGATTAAGAAGTCACGTCAGATAATACTAACTCTCTCTTTCTCTCTCTCTCAGACTGCTCTCTCTGTGCAAAAAACTCCTCCCCCTCCTGCTGCTCTGTCCCCGGGTCACTTGGTCCATCCTGCACAGGGAGAGTCCAGCCTGTGTTCGGACTTGTCTGGCTACAAAAGACCCCCGTCCCCCCTATCTCCCTCCCAGTGGGTTCCTGCTGTGCGAGGCTCTGATCTGCCCTCGCTGCCCCACAGCTTCCTGCCCAGCGACCCCGGACAGTGGAACATAGAGGATGTCTACGAGTTCATCTCCTCTCTGCCAGGTGGGCTCCAGTTGACATGATAATCAGATCATGAGACACATATTAGTGTTAGACAAGTATAACTGTGTAACCTGACGCGCGTGTGTGTGTGTTTCGTTCTGGGTGTCTGCAGGTTGTCTGGAGATCGCCGAAGAGTTCCGTTCTCAGGAGATCGACGGTCAGGCTCTGATGCTGCTGAAGGAGGATCATCTGATGGGAACCATGAACATCAAACTGGGACCTGCGCTCAAGATCTTCGCCCAGATCAGCATGCTCAGAGACTCGTAGCCCCTCCCCTCCCTCCCCTCACACAAACACACACACGCACCCTTACTGGACAAACAGGATTTGCTCAGGATCCCAAACTACCTTAAAGTTTGTTGCTCACGCAGGACTGATCGTTTGCTGGATGTTGTCACGGCCTGCTGAACATGAAGACTCATCTCAGACTGTTTGATCTCTTCACTGTGGAGCCACTTCAAGAAAACGTCACCCCGTAGGTTAAGAGGAACCACCTGTTAGGTAGGCTGTGTTGTGGTTTTTATTTGAGAACATCTTGTTTAAATAATGTTTGACTGTACCTTAAGTTCCTCCAGGAGAGGTGTGTGGTTAGTATTTAATTTGTTCTCATTATTCAGTCTAACAAACACACCCTGTTTAATTAGAAGATCAGAGTTTTCTCTGAGCATCCTGTGCAGAGACAAAAATATCCCTTATCCAAAACTTGTACTACCTGTCCTGGTCCTTCACTGGCTCAACACATTCCCGACAGGGTCAAACTCCTCCTCGTCTAAAGGATTTTTACACTCACGTTAGCTGCAGCTGTGAGCCAATCACACATCAGTATCAATCAAAGAAGTTTTGCCTGGCTACATGCAAACATTGTTTTTATAGATCTGGGTTAAAAAGGATCGAATGCAGGTGTTGCTTAGCTCAAACTCTTTCCAGGCTATTTATCGTGGAGGATTTGGTCCATACCTTTAAAGGCAGGGTTGGTAATTTTCTCCAGATCCACTTTTTAAGATGTTGGTTGAAATTGTCTTTAGGTCCTGACAGACATTAATAACTCAGGTGCTCTGAAAAAGGAATGAAGAAAATCCATCATCTGTAGCAGTTGTAAGTCTGTAAAAACTTCAACCAATGTCTGCCACGAGGTACCAATCTGATGAACCAATCACAGCCTCCCTGTCTCCCTGCTCGTTCTCTACCTCTTGCGTGCTCTAGCCCACACTCAAAGCACGTCACCGATGACGGAGTTTATACTGTGAGTTTACTTACCGCTGAATGAGACATGAGACGACGTAGTTTCTACACAATGCAAGAGATGAGCTGAGGTCCGCTTCTGGAGCAACGGCGCTCGTGCATGTAAGTGAGGGGCGTGGCTTTAGAGGGCGCACAGAGGGGAGGGGGTGTAGACGAAGCACTGAGGGAATGCTACTTTCAACATCATGCTAGTTTTTGAAAATTACCAACCCTGCCTTTAAATATATTCAGTGCCAAAACCCGCCCTATTGATCATTTTCATGATGGTTTGGATATTTGAGCGTTGAAACCTTGAAAAGTATTTTTTCTGAGGCAGAAAATCTGAAGTTTCCAGGTCAAGGCTGATTTATACTTCTGTGTCTAAGTGTCTCTGCTAAGAGGTCGGACTTTAAAGAGACGCACAAAATGCTGCGTCATCCTAAGTTATCAATTCATGTTTATTTCATATCAACAGTGTATCGAAGAAACCGCAGCCCTTTTTGTAATATCAGAGTGATTCTGCAACCGAGTTGTATTGGTGTCCCAGTCTGTGAATTCACAGTTCTTTTAGGGCTTTCACACTTGCAGAAAACTCCTGAAAAACTCCTGATATTTCCAGGAGGAGCTGCATGTGTGAACGCAACCAGCCGAGTGTTTCTCTCAGACTTCACCCGGAGTTTCTCCTCCAGCTTCCTCGTATTTATTCTGCAGAAAGTCAGAGTGAGCTGATGTGAGAACGCAGCAGGATATAATCAGGAGAATTCACCTTCAGCCAGGAGTAGAAGTAGTACTGTGAGGTATGCCACTTTTTCATTTGACCTTTATTTATTCTCGAGAAATCATTGAGCTCAAGCCGTCGTTCACAATGAAGTCGAGAGTAAAGTTAAAACGAATAGACGATTAAAAACAACAACGATAAAACACATCGATTATAAGAGCAGCAGAAGAAGCCAGCAGAGCGGGAAACTACAGTTAGCTACATTTACACTCATGAGCACAGTGATTTGTGATCAGGTTTTCTTAAATTGACCCGTGGTAACCATGGTAACCATTGTATTGAGTTTGTTTTAGCAATGTGTTCCAGGTGTGTGCAGCACAAATAGGTAAAGGTCAAGGATGTTTTTCCAACGTTCACGTTTACTCGTGGAACCCTTAACATTAGCCGGTCACTTGATCGAGTCTGATTCTGATTATCGGCCCAGATTAACAGAGAAGTGATGCATGCTGGTAGATTACCGGTAAGTGCTTTACGAATAAAAAGCAGCCAATGCCTCCACGTCTAACTGTAAGTCATCGTCGGTTCTGGTTATTAAGACATCATCTCTCTTCACACCGTGCTGCGTGTGACGTGCGTCTTGTTGTTTCGCGTGGTCAGGTCAGTTCAGGACTTTGGGTTAGAGTTCCAGTCCACACAGGAGTCTGATATTTAAGAAGTGAGGCCACACAAAACAATCGGATCAAAAATCAGGAATTGCGCATTAATGCTTGGAGTGTGAACGTTGCCTTCGTCCACTTCTCATCCACAGTCTGTGGTCTGTTTCCACAGGAAGAGACGGTCATGAGTGCCTTTGTGACACAGAAGTATAAATACGGTTCAGACTCAAAGTCTGCGACTCATTTCAGTTCTTCTTTTTCCAAAGTGCCGAGCGTCTGAAATGTGTCCAAGCGGACTCTCCTTTGAGCCACGATAAAAAAAAGAAGTATCTAAAGTATATTTTTCTACTTTTAAAAAGTGAAGCCTACACGTTATAATTCATCCCCATTCAAACTGAGCCACCCTCTTCCCCACAGAGACGCCGACATGTTCAGTTTTCTTTTTCCAGAATCTGTTGTGAACAAAAAGCTCGCCGTCATTTACTGGTCAACAGTTTACAATGTTGTTGTCAACAATGATGTCATTGGTTTTGTCCTTTTTTTTAAAGGCAGAAAACCCACATTTTTACACTGTAAAAATAAACCTTTTGATGATTTCATTGACTCCTACTGTTTTTATATTTGAGTGTACGTGCTCATCAGAGCCTCAGATCCTGTTTACATAAAGTGACATCACCACACACACCTGTTCAAAGCTGATAAAGAAAGTAAGACTGGTTATACGCAACGATTTTCGAATCTCTGATTTTAAACCGAGACCACAGACACGAGGACAGTTTCCACCGATGTTATCCTCCGAATGCACACACTGGATGATTCAGGCAGACTGCGAGATCACACACCTGATGTCTGTAGTCACAATTTCACGGACACAAGATCTCACTGAACAGCGTAGATCGAATGTGACTAAGAAAAACAAATATGGAGGACGACTGACGACGTCACCTCGTGAGACATAAGGCACTCGTGAAGTTAACATAATTCCACGAGCTGCTCCTGAAGTTTGTGAGCTGTAGAAGAACGCAACATCTGGTGAGTGACACTTCCCGGTCTGATCGCTCTCATTGGCTATTGCGGGTATTCCATCAGAGGCAGCCCTATATGGATTCATAAATATCGAACAAGGCCGTTTTAGATGCCCCTCGGTTTGCCAGATATGAGAGCAGTTATCAGGTCAAACCAACAGGTGTTGCAGCGATGGAAGCGGGCAAGAGAACTGGTTCAGATAGAAGTGATTGTACCCGACCTAAAAAGCCTCTGCACGTTTCTAATAAGCTCCACGAGCAGAAACGTGCTCAAACTAGGATCAATATTGGAGATGCTTTTGAAAAATGGAGAGAGGTTAGAACGCAGAAAGGTTTACAGACCGATGCAGAGCTGGATAAACACTGAAGCTTCAGTGTCCACCACATGGTGACCTGCGTGAGCATCCACTCTAGAGAGGAGGGGGGGGGGGGGGGAGACAGCTCTCTGTAATGTTTAGAATTCTGACTGCAGTACCCATTTTAAACACTAGGTGTCAGAGTTACATATTGCTCCTTTAATGGTTTTTATAATAAAGATAAACAAGCAAGTTTTAAAGAGACGTGATCATTCTCAAAATGATGCAGCTTTAAGTTCATGCACTTTTTAAACTGGTTAACATTAAAGTTTTAATGGTCTGGTACTCTGCAGCCTCTGTGAGCATGAAAAACCAAAATCATACATCTGTTGTAAACCATGAACTCTCAGACGATATAATCACAACTCAGTCATTTATTTCCCCCCAATGAAAGACTAAATCAAACTTCATGATCACACACCTTTCAAGGACTCGTACATCTGATTGCAAAAAGCTCAATAAATTAACTTAAATCTATATTAAAGCAGAAAATACAGACAACACAACAATGGATGTGGAAGAACAGGTAAACACACACTCTGATACAATAATCAAAACATGAACCTCATTAATATCCAGTTTAAGGTTCACGTGATCTGTGAGGAAATGTCTGAAACAGCCAATCAGAACCAGAGAGAGACGCCTCGAACATTTAAACTTCACACATGAATATATTTAGTGTCATTCGCAGCTGGTCAAGTGTTTGGATTAGAAAAAGCATTATTAAGAACATCTGCACGATTAACACACAAACCCAGCCTCTGATTGGTTCAAACGTTTAGTGTGTTTCTACGGTGGCCCTGAAGGTCAGCCGTACACATTTCATGATTGCTAAAAACATTTTTACCAGAATCCAAAAACATTTCACGAAATGCAAAAGTATCTTCATGAAACATCAAAGACGTTTCACTAGCCCCTTACAGACAGCTTTTCTTTTTCCAGCTCAGCCTTCATCAAAGATTTTTGTCCAGCTCTGAGAGTTCATGTCACATTTTGGTGTTGCGGAAGCACAACACAGCGGGAGCTCCACACGCACACAGTCAGACATCCACACACACACAGCGCTGCGCTCCCACGCTTGCTCCGCTAAAAGCGTCCCTCCTCTGTAACGCCTCTGAGACGGTACAGAGGGAGGATCACCTCGTCCCCACATTACGCCTCCGTGACATTCAGGCTGAAGGAGAAACGTCACAACAGCGTAAATATCGCGACTTGAAACGGCAGTCTGAAGAGGGATGCCGACTGAAGGTGAAATCGTTTTTTTTTTCATGTATTTGCATTTCAGGAAATAATTTTACTTCAAGTGAAATGTTTTTGGCATCTAGTAAATGTTTTTGTTTTCATGAAATATTTGACTAGGGTTGACCTTCACAGCCACCGTACGTAGCAAACATCTGGCTGACGAAAACTTTTATTGAGGGATTCATCGATGCATCGGTTAAACATCGGTATCGACCGATATCGGCACATAATGTGGCATGAACAGATGTCAGTAGCCAATGTTTATCTGTTGTGCCAAATGGATTTAAAGCTGACATCTAGAACACCGAACTGCTGCTTCAGAGAAGAGGATTTTTATTGGGCAGATGAAGTCACCTGTTGGACAAACTGACTTGTTTCTATTTTCAAACATGAGAGAAAATGTTGCATGGTGGGAGTCTGACACCGAAAGAATTGATGAAACAAACACCGGTATCAGATTCAACCATCGGCTAAATCAGCCCTGATTTTCCAAATGGGTGCTTCTCTACTTTTATCGCTATAAAAAGTGGTTTCCTGGTGTCAAAGTACTTTTGATGGAACTTAAAAAGATGTTATTGTAGTCGTGCTAACACCACAAATTAGTTCTAGTGGAGTCAGTACGGCTACGAGAGAGTTGGGTAGAGAAGTGTGATCGCTGTCTTTTCCTGCATGAAAGTCGGCGGGGTGTGAATCTGTCCAACTTCCCTCAAGGCCTCTGTGAAGAAATATCACTTTGGGAACACTTTAAACAAATCACTCGTCAGATCGGCTAGCTGCGTTTACATTTTCTTCTCTAATGTTGCAGCAGTTGGTGCGATGTGCAGAGAGAAAAACAAGTAAGGAATATTTGGAGGAGAGACTCATGAAACCTTTCCTGTGATGCCAAATGTTCCCCTCGCTCTATCATCGAGTCGTCAGTTTGAATAGCCAGGAAAGCTTTTAAGACGTCACATGAAGTTACCTCAGCAGAGGATAAATGAAGCCTTTTTTTTAACGGTTTAGATGCTGAACATGAAGCTGGACATGTTTAGTAATCATCCTTCAGTCTGTGCAATTCTTTAAATCACAGATCAAACATCCAACCATGAAAAAGGATCTGAAATACATATATTTTATGTCATTTTTCAATGGAAAAATTCAGAAGTTATCTCGTTCTTCTGTCTGAATCAGATGGTTTTTTTTGTCTCCCATAAAATAAAACTATCTGATTGGATTATTAACTGTCTTTTTTTTCACCAAAACGAGAAACTTTAAAGGTCACATATTATGCAAAACACACTTCTCCATGCTTCTCTAACACTAATATGTCTGCCTTCTCACCGTAAACAATAGGACATGGAGCGAGAAAGCCTGAGCCACCCAAGCCCTTCCAGAGAGGGGCGTGGTCAGACACAGCTCATTTACATTTAAAGCTACAGACACAGAAACAGCCTGTTCTGAGCAGGGCTGAAATAGAGGGGTTTATAGGCATGATCAAATACAGGATCAGAGTGGATTTAGAACAAGACACTTCACACACATGTTTTGGGGAGCTCTGAGACTTATTAAAACTGGTTTAAGAGGAGGAGGAGAATATGTGACCTTTAATGTGTTAAATTAGGCTGCAGGATGTTATGTTCTTCTACAGCTTTAGTTAGAGCTCTCTTTGGTTTCCATGTTTCACTGTTTGAACCTTCATGCCTCTACGTCTAATCACAGCTGATTTATTTGATGTAAAACTGCACAGTAGATGTCGTTAAGCAAACACACACACACTCACTCCCTCCTTCATGTTAAAGTTTGCCATGCTGCCGAAGCTCAAGCAGAAACACTACCACATGTTGAACGTGTGCACAGAGCTCAAGCAGCGGTCTTGATGTCACAGCAGCCATCGTCACGTTTGCCGGCGACCTGGTGGAGTCAGAGCGGAGGGTTAGAACAGCTGGCTTACCGACCCCCGCTACACCACCCGCCTGCATCCACATCACACCCCCACCCAGGAGAGATGGAAACACCCACACTGACATGCTGAGGACGAGAGTAAAGAGCCGAAGCAACCCAGAGATTTTTTCTTCTTAATTTAATTGAGTGATTTGATATAAAACATCATCAAAACGCAGGAAAAAAAAGAGCAGAGAGAGAGTTGTTGCAGAGCGAGCACACAGTCCATGCTGATCATTAGGCGAGCGTTTAACCTGCAGCACCTCCTTCTATGACAGGTTCTTATCTTTGTCTCTAAACAGCACCACCTTTTACAATAATTCATCTTTTAAAATCTGTCATCTGAAGGGTGATTTTGCTCTCAGAGGATCCACGACAATAATTATGAGCAGACATGGATTCAAACTTTAGTTTTCTTCACCATCAGAGCGTTTCAAACCAAACCATGATTTTCTAAACGGCTCAAAGTGGAAACAATAACCCGACTTTGTGCAGAACGTTTTCTGTTTGCTTTCCTACATTCTGCTCCCCGAATGTTTGTTTACAGCTCCTCTGATTGTGTTGGGTTTTGATTTTTTCAGGATATTGTTGCACACTATTCTGCTCCCAGGTGCTTTTTCTAAAATCATGTTGTGATGAAGAAGAATTCTTTTAAAGGACCCTACCGATTACTTTTTTTACAAATCACATTAATGTGAGGTCACTGTGCACGACTGTCTCGGCGTGCTGCAGTCCGTCACGTCGAAGGTTTTATGAACCCCTCAGGTAGTGTTGTCGTACTCCAAATTGGTCTTGTCTCGAGACCACTTTTTGAAGGTCTCGTCTTGAAATCGAAACGTCCATCCGAGAGCAGAAGAGATTTTAGTTTAATGTGATATGAAGCGAATCTTTGAGAGGATGTAAAAGAGCCTTTTCTCTCAGTCGTGCATTGAAATCTACTTTTAATTAGGAAAACATTTCACCATGAAAGGTCAATCAACTGACGAATTGTCTGACTCTTCTTTCAGCGCTGCTTCGACAACGATACCACCATCACCTCCTGTCCTAAATTTAACTTAACAATAACTTTGTCGGAAAAATCAGACGTGACGTCCACTGAAATGGACTTTTAATCTCAAAAGAGTCATAAATTGAATTCTGCGTTTTGAGGAAATGGATGAAAACAACTGAATTCCTTCATTAATTCTGTGATTTGTAATAAATAAAGAATCACTGCAGGATCCTTTAAGAATTCAAAGTCACAACAATGTCAGAAAGGACAACAAAGTAAGACAGAAGTGTCTTAATTTGAGAGAACGTTTTCACACTTGTGCTTTCTTTTCCTTCCATTGTGATCAACGTGGCGTGATCAGACGGTTAAACTTCTTTAGCTGTTGAATTAAGGCGATGACTCTACAGGTGCTTCAGGTGTTTCATTGCTCTCAGTCTCTCAGAGGAAACAGCTGCAGTAGAAACTTTATGAACTGTTTCAACACAACAGAAAAACAAACAAACTGTGGAATCACCTTTTTGTGCAAAACCACTCCGAAACATGAAACCAGGTGAGATGGGAAAAAAGTTCACTCACAGAGAAGGTGAAAGCCCAAAGTGAGAAACCGACCCACGGAGAGAGCGTCGAGAGAGAGAGAAAAAGAAAGAGAGAGAGAGAGAAATCTTTGCCACCACACACACAATAAAAAAAAAAAAGAAGGTCAGTTTGCAGTTTTTTTTGCTTCCAGTTTCGTGGCGCAGTTTTTATACCTTACTCCTGAAGAGCGGCTTGGCCCCGGGGCCACAGTACTCGTTGTAAATGAGCTTGAAGAGGAAAAGGTGGAAGAGGGTGATGAGCGAGGCCACGCTGAACCAGAAGAGGAACGGCAGGCCCGGGTACCTGTTGGCCATGTGCTCCTCGTGGGCCAGGATGGCCTTAAGGTGCAGGGTGTGGCGGAGGTCCTGCAGATGGCGCAGGTCCGTGGAGATGTAGAGCAATGGCGTGATGGGCTGCGTCACCATAACGGGGAAGGTGTGCCCTTTTATCTCTGACGTCAGCTCCACCGGCTCGTTGAGGCAGCCGGCCTCGCAGGCGTACAGCTTCACCGGCTTCTCCTGCTGCTTCACAGACACGTGCAGGAACGGCTTCCCCTCCGCGTCCAGCAGAACCGCCAAGTTGATCAGGTCCTGGTTGTAGTGGATCCCTCTCAGGGCGTAGCTGTTGTGCAGCACGTCCGGATCGGCCTGAAACTGAAGGTGGTTCTCTGTGAACTGAAGGCCGCCGAAGCTGAGCACCATGCCCTGCATGGCTCCATGTGCTCCGGCCGCCACCAGCACCTTACAGCCTCTCTTCTGCAGAGTCAGAGTCCACAGCGTGACCAGCTGCAGGATCTGAGCGGCGCTGCTAACCCGCTCCGGCCACAGGTTCTCTGCGTGCATGGTGGCGTGGCCACTGAAGCAGTGGTCGGCGTAGTTGAGGCTGGACTCGAGTCGATCGCGCTCTTCACTGCTCAGCCGTCGATCCAGAAGAGGAGCCGTGGTGGAGGACAGGATGTAGTAGAGGGTGGTGTTCACTGTGCGACTCGACGGGGTGTGTGAGTCTGTGATCTTCCTCATTTCAACACCTGAAGCAACAACAAAGCAGAAATACAGCTCAACAAAAACCTCTCGTTATGCATGTCAGATTATTATGATTAATATTATTCTTGACTGTTGAAAAAAGCTTGTAAAGAATCTGAACTCAAGGTCCTTTTTTAGAGCGTGAAACCAGTCACTCTTCCGCTTCATCCCCGACAGTTCTCAACACTTTTGTGCTTTCAGTTAGACGCGGTGTAGTTTATTTTTTAAATTCTGCATGTTTCAAAGCAGGCATTATTGTAGTTTGCAGCTGGGACAACATCTGTGTAAAGGCCCAGTTGAAAGTTACATTTCCACTCAGTGAGGATTGTGGATGTAGTTGGAGATCTCGTACAAAGGGAGCATTGTGAGTCAAACTTCCGGTTAAACTTTAGATGCACATTAGAGGTCAGCTGACATGTTGCATCCACAGAGCAGAGAGAGAGAGGAGAATCAGAGTTCAGAGGGACGCTATCAGAACTATTCTGCATCACATAGCAACCTGTGGAATAAAACAGAAACTGACTGGCTCGCTATGAGATGTGAAGAATTGTTTAAGTTGTTTCTGTCCTCTTTTTCCAGCTTGTTGCTGCTCTGACACGGTGTGTCCTGATAGTTCAGACAAATGACGAGGAACAACGTCATGTTCACGTGACGAGTCTTCAGCTGACTCGAAACATTTACAGAAAAAGACAAAAAGAAAGAAAACAAGTGAGACAGATGATAATGCAGCCTTCATGTTTCAGCCACAAATACGACTTCAGAGCACAGAAGAAGAAGCTGCTCGATAACGTTTTTGAATACAGTCAACAACGTCACCGTCTGTTTCTGAACCGGAGCTGCAGAGAGCAGCGAAGATTCTTTGTAGTTGAAATAGTTTCCATGTGTCTGTCTGCTGCTGTCATCATGATGAAGCTCCTCTTCACCTGCTTTTATTTAAGGTGTTTTCTACATGAAGATCACTGAATCACATCATGAACAAAACTTTGAGGCTGCACACCGACACGGGTGATGCAACAAGATGAGCAAACACCGACATTAGGTCAGGCTGAATGATTTAAACAAACAAAACCTCCTGACAGAAACACGTCAGGTAACTCACTTCAGAGTTCGTATATGCAGCATTTAGCCGCATTTAACAATATTTGCTCCCAGCTTTTCCGGGTTGCTGTTCACTGTTTACAATTTAAGACTCAAACATAGAAACTTTGGTAACGTTTTTGCACCGCTAGCGTTGGTGCTTTTCATCTTGAGGCCTAATTTCCTCAAACTTGCATCTTCCTCTCCTTCTCTCATCCATAACGTTTTTGCAATGTGTACGTAATACGCTGCCGTAAATGTCGTTAATTGTCATGTGAGCGAGCAAATCCACAAAAAATAACAACTACAAAATCATATAACACTCACTAGACAGAGTGGGTTTGTTTAAAGTATTCAGACATGTCGCAGTCAGAGCGCCACCAAAACTTTAAGCCTATTGAAGACATTTTATGACCTTAAATTTAAGGATCAGCGAGATTCCTGATATGTAACTGCCTTTAGATTTAAAATATCTTGTGGATCAATCTTTGCATTTAAAGGAAAGCACTTTGTTTTTTGTTCTGTGTATGGGGATTGCTGGTCAGAAAAGGTTTAAACCTCAGTTTTGTTCCAGTGAAGACTGGAATACAGTCCTAACTCACCTGAGATGAAGAGGTCCATCCAGGCCTGCTGGTGGTCTTTGACCAGCTCTTCCACGCTGGCCCTCAGCAGCTCCCCCAGCTCCTTCTTGGCTCCTTCTCTGAGCGAGCTGAAGGTCTCCTCCAGCTTGGAGGACTCGATGGGCTCTGAGGTCCACACCACTGACACGATGTTGTCTTTGTACTCAGACTTAGCTGGGACCTGAATCCTGCTGTTCAGCTTCTTGGAGACCACCACCACCAGCACCATACGGTTGTTCTCCACAGGCACTCTGCTGGAGGCGAGGACTATGTCTTTGTCTTCCAGTTTCTCCACGCTGGAGGAGAACTTGCTCACAGAGGAGGGGCTCTCAGAGGAGATGTCCAAGGAGGCGGGCCTGTCAGACGGGTTGTTGATGTGGATCCTCTGCAGGTACACGTTGGGTCTGCTCCTGTGTGCGATGAATTCCTCTCTGATGGTGACACAGTCCCGTGACGACTGCAGGGCGGCGGGGGAGGCACAGCGAACCGACAGCACGGCTCCCTTCCTGAACCCCAGCATGATGGCCTGAACCTCTGCCCGCTTCCCCTCCAGGTGCACGCCCACCCTGGGGGAGAATTCAGTCTGATGCACGGGAGCTGACCCGGGCAGTGAGGACGAAGCCACCCACAGTTTGTTAGAGTCAATGTCAATCATTATATGGCCGTTACCTGACACGAAAGGTGTGTCCAGTTGTTCCTGAGGTGTGCTGTAGATCCCTTCCCCTCGCTCCACCAGAGAGCTCCACCTGTGGATCTCAGCCAGCAGGCACTGTCCAGCCGCCCCGCCGGGCATGGCCGTCCCGCTGAAGAACCTCCACCTGCGCTCCGCCCCCAGGTACCAGTAGAAGATGAGGAAGATGAGTAGCCCGATGAGGAGCCTCCTCGCCCAGCTGCTCGACAACAAGCCCGGAAGCCCCTTTAGTCTCTGCTGCAGCCACATTTTGTGTTTAAAAGACAAGAGGCCCAGCTGTGAGTCTGAACACTACACCCAGCGTGCTTCGATGATAAACTCCTCCCGGCTTCAGATCATGTTTCCCGGCGGAGAGTTGGTAAACTGGCGTAGCTAGCTTCTGGCTAAGTTAGCTTAGCTAGGTAGCCAGTGTCGTGAACGAAAGCAGTCGTTGTTTCTCGCATTGTGGTTGTTTTCAGAGTTGTCAGCGGAGTGTATGACCCGTGCCTCAGTCGATTCTATTTATTTATTTGCCTTCAGGTTTCAAAACATCAGCTGTCGCTCAAAATAACTCTGCAGCCAGCGGTTGACACTTCTGGTTTGTCACAACTGTCGTAACGTAAAACGAGACGGCAGTGACCGGAAGTGTCGTAAAATCAAACGTCTTTAAATGCTGCGTTCGAGTGCTCCTCGGACGCCTCCAAATCAATACTATAAGGGAGCAATATGTAACTCAGACACGAAAAGGGGTAGCCTACTGCAGTCCGTATACAAAACATTTGAGAGAGCTGTCTCCCCCCGCCCCCTCCTCTCTAGAGTCAATGCTCACTCAGGTTGCCATTTTTCGGGGGGAAGCCTAACAAGCAGTTTGCACAACACTGACATAGTGTTTCGCCTTCAATGATATGACAGCTGAACAGAGGCTGCAAATGTGAGGAGGAGAGACGGGTGGGTAGACCTGAAAAAAGGGCCCAAGGTGGAACATGTGGACAAGATGATGGAGGACTGTGGCCTTTACGTACGGGGCGCCAAACATGAAGCGAAAACCCTGCTTGTTTTTGCAACCAAAGCAAGTGCACACCTGGGAGAAGCTGATGCACAGTTTTAAACATGTTAGCCTTATATGATTGAAGTGGTTCTGTATTTTTTTTTGAGAGATGTTAAAGGAGCAATATGTAACTCTGACACCCAGTGTCTAAAATAGGTACTGCAGTCCAAATTCAAAACATTGCAGAGAGCTGTCTCCCCCCCCCCCCCTTCTCTCTAGAGTGGATGCTCACGCAGGTCACCATGTGGTGGACACTGAAGCTTCAGTGTTTATCCAGCTCTGCATCGGTCTGTAAACCTTTCTGCGTTCTAACCTCTCTCCATTTTTCAAAAGCATCTCCAATATTGATCCTAGTTTGAGCACGTTTCTGCTCGTGGAGCATTATTAGAAACATGCAGAGGCTTTTTAGGTCGGGTACAATCACTTCTATCTGAACCAGTTCTCTTGCCCGCTTCCATCGCTGCAACACCTGTTGGTTTGACCTGATAACTGCTCTCATATCTGGCAAACCGAGGGGCGTCCAAAACGGCCGTGTGGGGGTGCCTTAAAGCCTTTAAATTACCTTAAACAAGTTACAAAGTACACTTAACCTATTGTGTTTTTAAAGTGATTGTAAACTTGCAGCATTTCTTATTACATTTTAATATATAATTTAGTACAAAATAGGATAATAGCATACATATTATTACAACTAAATCACATTAGAGTAGACACTGCATATAAAAGATTACTGAAGTGTACACTAAAATGTTACATGGTAATTAAACTAATTACTGTCTGTGATTCTTTATATTGCATGTTTGGGGAGACCAGGCTACGTGCAGGTTTTCATGTCCACAGAACTGGATCGTCTTTTTTTCCACAGTGTGGAAGTGGGAGGAGCAGATGCATGAAGCTTGAACAAATTGGTTTTCTTCATGACCAAAATCAGAAAAATAAAATATTTACTTTTTTACAAATATCGATTTAAGGAGTTCATTAATGAACTGCAGCTCTGTCGTTTAGGACAAAGACGTTTTGTTGTGAAAGAGAAAAAGAGAGATTGAGGAGAAGGAGAGAGAGAGAGAGAGAGAGAGAGAGAGAGAGAGAGAGAGAGAGAGAGGGGAGGGGGTGTAGGCAGAGTTAACACAGCTCTGTGAAGTTTTCTCTCTCGACTTTCTCGCTCACAGTTTGCACAGATCGGTCTAAACCTAAACCGGGACCCTTTGGAGGATTTCAGCTCTGCAAAAATGAGACTCTGGACCTTCCTGTTGTTTGTCGGGGTTTTAGTCTGTGAACTTTTCTCTGTGACAAACTGTGCAGAGCAGCGGATCCCAGAAAGTAAGTGGACTCCCTCTCTCTGTCTGCAGCCTAACTTTAACCACAGACCCCGTGTTGCCTCCACATGTTGTAGGAAATGATCATGGCGTTATATCGAGTCCGTTAACAGTGATAGGGCTCAATGAAACCCTCTCTACGTGCCTGCAGAACATTCCAGAGTAAACAAAGTCAGCGCCTCTCTGTGTTGTGTGTTAACGACAGAAACAGGCTCAGAGAAAAGCTGAGATTTGTTCATGCATGCTTTAGGGGGAGCCGGATAATGTTTTACAACCAGAAAAGCGAGTTAAACACATTACTGTAAGCGTCAGAGCCCTTTTGGTGGTTAATAAAACAAATGAGAATCAAAAATGAGAATAATGTAACAGTGAAGTCGCCCCTCATGAGAGAGGAAGCTGCTGCAGAGGAGGACCTCCATGCCGCTGACGTGGACGGCTGTCCGCTCTGCTTCTTTTATTATATATTAACAAAACTATTTTGACATGCTTTTTATGAATAAAGGTTACAGCTACAGACTATTTATTTATTGTAAATCAACATGTAGAGTTTAAACATGACTTTGCAGAACAAAAGTTAGACTTTCTTAACGAGTTACAATAGGCTTTATAAATACAGAATAACAAATACATCTATTCAAGAAGCCTACTTGAACGTTTAAGGATTTATTTCTAATCTCAGAGCCAAATAATGTCATTTTAACGACACTACATACATCTGCAGATTAACAATAAGAAAGCAAGATATGTAGAGACAGACTGTATCGTCTGTCCCAACAGAGACAGAACTTCTCCTTAAAAACTGGAAACACATTTCAAACACAAAGTATAGGCCTACAGACATTTAAAAGGGGAAGTCTGTTAACAACAGCAGCTGACAAAGACAGGTGTGTGTCAGTGTCCACTTCAGATTGTTTAGAGGGTGGTTATGTCAGAGGGGATGAAGGATTTTTACGAGCCACTGGGACTTTGTAAAGTTTGTCTCATGGCAGGAACTGGAAGGAGTATGTAAAGAGAATGCATCAAATATATTAACACTATATGAAATATGCATTTAAAAGACGTCACTTTTGCAAACATTAAAGCATTAACACACGCCTGCATCATCAGTGCTATTATTCAATAACACACTGTATGTTTATTGTGCATGATGACCACTCATGGTATCTTTAGTACTTTAACTGACGTGTCGTATCAAAGCAAAAACAGAGTATTTAAACTCCATAACTTCCATTCATCACTGTGTATTTCTCTGTCGTTCTGTAAATCTCCCCCTACAGTCTCATAAATCAGCGGTGAGTTTTTTAAAGTGGAGTTTCTTGAGGAGAAAATCCACCCAGGTTTGATGAAAAAGTAATAGAAGTTGTTTCCACTGCAGACTCTTTCAGGAATGTTCTGGAAATGAACGCAGGTAGCTTGAGCCAGTATGCAATGAAGAGGAAACAGGATGCCTACAACAGAGCTCAGAACTCAAACAAACCTTCTAACAAGTCCTTTTTCATTACAAATCAATTCTAAAATTCATTCAGCAGACACTTTTATCCAAAGTGACGAACATCAGAGAGTAAGAACAACACAAGCAAGAATCTATAGAGGAGGAGACAAAGTCAATAAGTGCAAACAAACAGCTTTAAGTCTGACCGGAGACACAGCTGCTGACAGGAAGTGACCAGAGGCAGAGCACTTTTTATTAAAGTTTATATATCAACAACATCAACAGCTGCTCTTGAGAGTTCTAGTCAGCATCAGAACCATCCTAAACATCATCATGATCATCATCATTAAAGTCGTAGGTATTCATAAAGAGCTGGGTCAGAGGAGAAGAGTCTAATAAGAGACTTTTTTAAGCCCCGTTTCCACCAAGCGGTCCGGTTTGGTTCAGTACAGTTTGGTACAGTTTGGTACGGTAAACCCTGACCTTGCTTGGGTTTCCACAGCCAACGGTGCGCTTATTTGGTAAGCGGAGTGTAAGCCAGATGGAGATAGCAGCGTTAGCTACTAAATAGTGTGACATCATAGCAGCCCATCACAGTGTAGCCCGCTATTAATTAAGTTCAACAAAGAAGAAGAAAGGGACACAGTAAACAAGGGACCTTTAGAGTCGGATCGGTACCCTTAGAACCCCAACAGAAGGATACCAAAAAAGTAGGACCGTACGGATCCCTTATTTTGGTACCATTCCCAACTTTTGATGGTGGAAATGCCAATAAATGGGTACCATACCGAACCAAACTGGACCAGAACGCTTGGTGGAAACGGGGCTTCAGGGCCCAAAACATACCTGAGACCAGAGTGGTCCGAGACCGAGACCAGACCAAGTCCATAAATATCACTGAAAAATCCTCACCTTGTGTGCAGTGGGCGTGTCACTCACTTAGGCCGTAACTTTCAAATATTCTCTAGCTGGTAGTTTTAGGGCCTTAAAATGTTCTACAAATATTATTGAGTATATGAATGCATTAAAAGTGTTATTTTACTCATCTACCTACGATCCAATATGTCTGATAAATGACCAACAAGTAGATTTGCACGTCGCACAGCTTGTGACTTTTCATTCTGTTCTTCAGTTTACGCTTCGTGTGTAATTTGCAGCTTTAATGCACTCCACAAAAGTGAGCCGCTTTTTAATTCATCTTGCAGCTCGTGTATTTTCTTTATGTCTGCATGTGTTCAAGTTTAATTTTATGATCTTGAAGCTCACACTTTTCAGATGCATGTCTGCGTGGTGACCGCACTGTGCGCATTAAAGTCGTACATCATGTTAACTGTCAGCTATGGCAGCACATTCAGGGTCTTTCAATGCTTCAGGCTCAAGATGAAGACAGATTCCACTTACAGTATCATTTTTCCTAAATTCCTGTCTGATTTTGTGTCCTGCAGAGAAACTTCTCGTTCTGACAGTTGCGACGAAAGAGACGGGCGGCTTCAAGCGATTCTTGAGGTCTGCGAAACATTTTAACTACACTGTCAAGGTAAGAAGCCCTGCAGCGAGTTCCTCTCTGCTGTCTCGCCATGAAAGAAGTCATAAGTCATAACTATGCATCACTGTGTGTGCATTTAAGACTTTTCAATGCAGAAATAAAGAAAAACTTGACAGGTGAGGTGTTGTGTGTTTTCAGGTCCTTGGTCGTGGTCAGACATGGAAAGGAGGCGACTACATGACGGCTCCAGGTGGAGGTCAGAAAGTTCAACTCCTGAAAGAAGCTCTGGAGGAGATGAAGACTGAAGACAAAATCATCCTTTTCATCGACAGGTAGAGAGTTGGCACCACACCTGTGGAGGGAGATTCCCAGAGTAACATGCAGGAGTCCTTTTGAACTCGTTCCAAACATAACAGATGCTTTTTCTCGTCTTCCAGGCGACCATTGTTTCCCTTCATTCGTTTTGCATGAACATGTCAGCTACTATTGTTGTCATTGTTGCTGTTGCATAGTTGTGCTCTTGTCTGTGCAGGTTAAGTCAACAAGTCTTTGCAGCTTTGGAGCACAATGGTACAATACATAATCTTTATTAAGTGGGGGGTCGCGGGGGGCTGGAGCTGATTCCAGCTGTCATTAAGCCAGAGGCGGGGTTACACCCCGGACTGTTCGCCAGTCAATCACAGGAGTGACATATAGAGACAGACAACCAGCCACACTCACATTCACACCTACAGACAAATAACCTAACGAGCATGTCTTTGGACTGTGGGAGAAAGCCGGAGAAAAACACACATGCACGGGGAGAACATACACACCCACACAGAAAGGCCCCTGTCTCAACAGGGATTCAAACCAGGAACATCCTTAATGTGAGGCAACAGGGCTAACCACTGGACCACCATGCAGCCCCTAATATCAGAATAAAATGTAGATTTAAGTTAGTGCTGTCAGCATTTATTAGTGAATGAAACATTACTCATAACAAGTGTTAAGCATGCAGCTTGTTGAGGAAACGTCTAATGAGCGAGTAAAGTTGGTGTTATCAGTTTGCTTCACCAGAAAAATCTCCAGCGAGTGCATGTTTTTTGTAAACACCTTTCTAAGAGCAGTTAGAGCATCATTACTTTGCCATATGAGCGCTTTACATATGATCTTTTTAACATTTTCCATAAAGAGTTATGGAGTTTAGAGACCGTATTAGGGACAGGCTTCTCTAAATAGAAACGTGCAGGAATCCTGCAAATCAGTGGCTCAGGATTTGTTTTTGGTCTCCATGAACTCCTCCTGGGGCAAATAAAGTGAATCTTGAAACTTGAATCTTGAATGACGGGGTTTTCAGGCTTTTGTTCCCTCTGCATAATCACTGAACCGATCTGTTCTGCGGTCCATGACAATATGATTCTTTATTGTTAGTTAAAATTAGTTCACTTTGGCTTTAGGTAAGAGAAATACTCCCACATGAACTGAACACCTGCGTGTCTCATTTCACTCCTAGAAAGTAAACACAAACATTTTTCCTTTTTTTTATGTCCTGTATCTTTTGTGCAATCTTTAAGGTGCTTATAAGAAGTGAGAGTCGGATATAAGAGTTGCACTAAACGTCTTTAACAGACTGAAATCAACAGAGAGTGTGCATTTCCTGTTTTGGCAGTAAACACAACCACTGGCAACTTAACTCTCCAAATAAAGAACGCTGGCATCTTATAAATCCAACCCTTTCATTTGATTGAACCATGTCACTGGCTTCACACGCTGCAGAGCCACACGGTGCACTTAAGTGTTTCTATTTTCACTCTCTCTTTGACACAGTTACGATGTGGTTTTCTCCTCGGGACCCAAAGAGCTGCTCAAGAAGTTCCAGCAGGCCAAACACAGGGTGGTGTTCTCGTCCGAGTCCCTTATCTGGCCCGACAGACACCTGGAGGACAAACACCCGCACGTCAGGGAGGGCAACAGGTTCCTCGGATCAGGAGGTATGTCAGTCTGTCCACAGATGAACATATATCATGTGTCAGAAAGTTGGTTTAAAGATGTTGATGTTTACTTTTGTTCTGTGATGGTGTCGATGATATCAGCGACAATGCTCGAGAAGAGCATGGCGAGAGTATGGCGTCTCTCTCATGTCCTGATCACCTGTTTACTGCAGAATGTAACTTTGGCAGCGGGTCGAGGTCATCTCATGAGAAGTGCGAACGTCGTTACAGCACTAGTTCACACAGCAGCCTTCAGCTACAAAGCAGCCAGTTAGCCTGTCTCTGTTCTGTTTGATACGACGACTGAGGTTAAGAGGAAGAGGACGATGACGGATGAAGCTAAGAGGAGAAAAAGAGAGAGAGTGAGCGAGCAAGAAGCAGATTTTTTTATCCCTAACCAGTTCCTTTTTCTGAGGTTAAATTCTTGTCGTGACCTTCCATCTACCAGAAGGTCCTTACTTTATTTCAAAATAAAAGCAGGGTTGAATTGAAACAGCAGGTAAAGACTTTCAGCTTAAGACAGGACAAAAGTTCAAAATAAAAGCATAATAGTTTTTATGTTTACATGTGAAATAAAGGGATTTCAAACATGCGATTAAAAAAGTGATTAATCGTGATTAACTATTAAAAATATGAAGTTTACCAAACACGCTCAACTTCCTGTTTACACCGTCCTCATAACAAGCCCACTTAGTTTTTCGGCTGTGCTTGCTTCTCTTCTAAACACTTTAGAGTTCACAAGCTGCTGATGTGGCTGCAGACTTCAAGTCTTGCTTTAATGACATGCCAGATGTTTGTAGGAAGGAGCGTGCCCGTCTAGTTTTTACAGCAGAGAAACTGCAGCTCTGCAGTCCGCAGCGCTCGTTAGAAATGTCGACTTAAAGCCTTAAAGGACTTTTCTCTGACGTTTGAATGTAGAGACGACATCACAGAGTTTATCTGCATGAATATGGAAATGAAAGGCGGTTTAACTTTCTTCCTTTTTCCTGTTTCTTTTTTGTACTCAGGTTTCATTGGCTACCTTCCCAACATCAAAGAGATGGTTTCTGATTGGACAGGAAAAGCTGATGACAGTGACCAGCTGTTCTTCACCAAGATTTACATCGACCCTGCAAAAAGAGTACGATGAGTAACCCTGCACCGATCTCTGCTTCTGTTAAAACCATGCAAAGGTTTCATTAAAAACATAAATAACACGAGAAAAACAAATGAAAACTTCCAAAAACAAAACAACAAACTGAATTTTGTTAGACGTCCTCTAGGAGAGTTTAATGTACCATAAAAAAAAACTTCAGAGAGAACCAGGCGTTTAGATTCCTGTTTTTGCAAGATTATTTCACCTATGTTTTGAACGAGCACTTTTCACTAATTATGTCCCTTTGCTTCCACGTCACAGCTTCGCTTTCTCTCTTAAGCTACCGTAAAGTAAACTCAGCATTTTTTGCACACATGTCTCACATTAAAACTCTTCCAGTAGCACAGCAGGTATACTCCCTCCTGTTCCTGTCAGGCTTTCATTTCCACACGAGCAGGCAGTTTAATGGTAAACAAAAAAAGGTGACAAAGTCACTGATATTAACCTTTAAACGGTGCAGCTTTCATTGCTAGTCGCCGAGCACATGTATGCAGCAAATGTTCTTTTGTCCATCTGTCCACCCATTGGTGTTTGATTATTAATTTATTTAAAATAGGGACTGCAGATTAATGCACATACACATATAAATATGTCAAATTGTAGCTGTAGACTAACTTCAATCTGTAGTCCCTTGGCAGGTGTTGGTGGTTCTCATAAAATCAGACAACAACATAAACTGTACGTTAGCTGACAGAGACACATTTATAGGAGCACAAAAAGTGTCTCTGTGAAGTTAAAAAAAAACAGGATAAGGTGACCTTCAGAGTCAAAGTACATAAAGTTCTTATCGTGCTGCTGCGGGAGGTAAAGTGTCGGAGTATTAAAGGAAGAATGTGCAACATTTTACACATAAATATATCAGAAATCCAGTCTATCCTGTAAATGTGTCTCTGAGTCATGACTGTCTACAATGAGTGAGAAGCTCGAGTCCCGCTGGCTGTGTTGTTGTCAGAGTCGTGTTTACATGGACGGGACGGCCGGCTCCTCCCCTTGTGTATAAAAGCTGTTTTAGTCAAGGACTAGAGAGAAGAAGAAGAACATACTCACTGATTATTTAAATGTCACGTAAGAGTTTTTAGATCACGCTCATTCTGTGTCAATTTATATGCAATGTGAAGCTACGAGCTAACTAAAGAGCGCTAACATTAGCATGCTAACACAACAATGCAGGAGGACACAGGTGATTGCAGCTCTAGCAAAGGACAATTTTGTCCGTCGCTTGGGCTTAATGGTGCTAAATTATGGTGCGTTCCATTTGATAACTCTTTTGTGTGATCGTGAGTGGAGAGCGGCTGGAGGTGTGTCTCTGGAGGAGAGCGGAGGCTTCAGTATGGAGGAGGTGTGGCCTAACAGAAGTTTGTTTTGTTTTCATGCTGGTGCTCAAGGGCGACATCTACTGGATCAAAAAGTGGCACATTCTTCCTTTAAGTGTAAAAGTGCTGGAGTATTGCACATGATTATGAGGTACAGCTGTCAATTGCACATTTGCCCTGGAGCCTGAAACGTTAAAGTGATGGTGTGATGGCACAGAGACCGATTATGTTGAGATGTGTTTATGTTTGCAGGATTGCACTGGGGTTAGAAACATAGGTCTCAGAATGAGCTGCAGTCCTGCAGAGGAGGATGAGTTTCCTCAGTGGAAATCTGTTCACTTCTTCAAGTTGACAAATCAGCAACGTAAACAGCAAAGCAACGTGTGCAGATACATCTTGTTTTTTAAGGAAATGGAAGATGACACTATTGGCGTGATTTACGCCACTGATACCCGAATGATTAATTATGAGACTGAATGCAATAACTTCAATATATTTCCATGTTTCAGAAGTCCATAAACATCACACTGGACAACAAATGCAGATTGTTCCAGAACCTCCACGGAGCCCTCGGTGAGTGAAGTCTTTAATTCAGTTCACACTCACACACACACACACAGACACACACTCACACTCACACACACACACACACATACGCACACACACACACACACACACACACACACACACACATACGCACACACACACACACACACACACACACACACACACAAACACACACAGACACACACACACAGACACACACACACACACACAGTTTCTGCAGGATCGTGGTCATGTCTGTCCCCTCTCCTTCAATGTCACATTTGCACTCAACGTTTTCTCCCAAAAACGTTTACATCTAGTTTAGTGTCATCACTCTCTGCTGAGCATCAATTAAATTCAATTCTATTTAATCTTATAATTTTAATCTGCAAGCAGCCTCAACGTTTATTCAGAATGTGTCAAACACCAATGCTTTAAAAAGTAGATATAAATCCAACTGTGTCGGTCTTGGACACCCTGTGTATATGTTACTATCAAGCAGCAACCTCCGGTGTTGAAAAATGAAGCCGATGCTGAAGTGTACAATCTTGCAGTTCCTCGAGTGTCCACTAGAGGCTGGCTGCTGAAGCACAGGAAGTCACATACACACCCATTCTAAAAAGCCTGTTTTTACAGCAGACATTAACATGTTTACAGCCTGGTTCAAAAAACCAAACAGGTCTGATTAGCTCATGTCTCGATCAGCACACACTGTACGGGGGGTGAATGTTTTGATGACTCATCAGTTTTGATTTTATGCAGGATAAGAGTTATTCACAATAAGGCGTGTAGCTGACCTGATTGACAGGTGGGCGTGATGTAATGGTTTGTCAGGAGGCTTAAAACCCGCCTCAGCTCCAGCTCTCAGCCTGTCGTTAGGTTGACTAAAAGTTAGGCTGAGACAGCATTTCCAGCATGGAGACCGCCATCGATGGGACTCCAGCAGGAACAGACGGGTCACGACACTCAGGCTTCAAACATTCGTATTTACAGTCTGTGGTTACTGTTGATGTAGTAGAAGTAAAGAGGAAGTCTTTAACATGCTTTGATTGGGATGATAGATGGACCAATAGAAGAAGGAACTTGAACCAGAAGATCAGAGATCGATTCTCGAGTCAAATTGTTTGTAATAATTTTAACAAAGCTGAGCTTCCAAAGATGTTTTCAGAACAAATGCACACATGAATCTAAAAACCTTGAGGTTCACATTGTGTACTTTGTTTCGTTCAAAATGACGATGCATGCATTTAGAGACTTGAACTTTTCGCTGTTAAAATCCAGAAAGAATGCTTATTTCACAACTTCTTAAATTATTTACCAAAACTTTTATTGAAATTTGTGCAAAATCTTTACCGTATTTTCAGGACTGTAAGTCGCTACGGAGTATAAGTTGCATCAGTCAAAGAATGCGTCATGAAGAGGAAAAAACATACGAGTCGCACCTGACTATAAGTCGCATTTATTTAGAAATTTATTTCACAAAATCCAAACCAAGAACAGACATTAATCTGGAAAGGCAAGTTATTCAACTTCACTATAGCACACAGAACAACAGGCTTATAGGTGTCTGGTATGTAACACATTAACAGTTATTCAACTACACAATAGCATAAAGAACATAATAATAATTGAATAACAATAACTTTATTTATATAGCACCTTTAAAACAGACGTTTACAAAGTGCTTTGACAGACAAAGCAATGGCAAGAACTTGGACACAGAACAGTAAACATCAACAGAGCTCGGTCTCCTTTCGATTTGAGCCTCGACTTTGGAACGACCAGAAGATGTCATGGCTGGAAACAGGAGGAGGACCCAAGTGCAGAATAACAAAACTATTTATTAAACAAAAAGGCAAACAAAACTTACAAAATCCAAAACGTCAAAAAACAGGGAGCCACAAGGAAAAATCAGGAACATCCAACATGACAAAACAATGAACTGACACAGAGGGGAAGAAACACAGGTGAGACTAGTTACACAGGTAAAGACAATCAGGGCAATCAGACAGGAGGGAAACACACAGAGGCAGAAACAAGAAACACAAGAACTACAATATGAATCAAGGAACACAGAATTTACGAAGGTAACAAGACACACTAGAATATGAAATGACAAAATAAAACTGGAAAAAATAAAGACTAATCTAGGAAACACAAGGGAAACACCAAGATCAGGAATTACAAAATAAAACAGGTAACACTGAGACTAAACTAGGAAACATAAACACACACAAGGGAAACAAGCAACACGAGGATAGAAATTAAAACATGAACCTAAACTCACAAATACAAAACCATGACAAGAAGGGCACCACCTGAGGATCTGAGGTTGCGTGAAGGGGCATATGGGGTCAGCATTTCAGAAATGTAATTCGGGGAAAGACCAAGACGAGCTTTAAAAGTGATCAGTTAAATCTTAAAATCAAATCTAAAAGTGACAGGTAGCCAGTGGAGGGAAGCAAGGACAGGAGTTATGTGATGTCGTCTGTTAAAACCAGTGAGAAGCCTAGCTGCTGCGTTCTGGACCAGTTGGAGGCGAGAGGGTGATTTTTGTGTGATACCTGAAAAGAGTGAATTGCAGTAGTCCAATCGGACTACTACGATAATTCTCGGACAAAAGCATAGATAATTAATATTGCAATTTGGGCTTCAGAGTGTAGAATAAAACCAAGGTGCTCAAAAGTTGAGACAGGGTTGTGAACAACAGGCCGAAATTGACTGGAGTGCACTTGAGAGCAGGGGGGACCAGAGGCTGAAGGGGAATGTGACTTTCCATTATTGACAGCAGAGGGGAGTGACCTTGAGCGTGGTGTTTGTCTATGGGAGGAGATGGCGGTTCTTATGGGGATATGTAAGCCAGTCTGGTGGGTGGTGACTTGTCTGGGGGAAATACCTGGAGAGCTGAACAGTGACGGCTGAGGACGGGGGGAGGAGCGAAAAAAGTGATGAATCCTTGTGGGCGTGGAAAAAGGTGCAGCAGGAGGTGAGGGGGTGTGTGATGTCAGCAGTCAGGCACGTGCAGTTGATTCGCTCAGCGTGTTGCATGTTAGCTGCTAATCAGTGTAGTTGGAGCGAAGAGGGGGCGAGGAGATGGAGGTTGTGGGCCGCGATGATATCCGTCGGCATCCGAACCGACTATCCGGACGGATGGGAGCTGTGTGGAAGCCGCGGTTTACTCCGTGGTTTACTCCTTGGTTCTTGGTTTTAATTGTAATTAAAAATTGTGATTTATTGTGACTGCAGATGTAAACTAGCTTTAAGCTAACCCTGGTACAATGCATCAAATGGCAACATGTATGTTTAATATTGTACATGGTCCCTTTACAAATAGAAAGTTGAATAATAATAATGATATCAGTCAGTATGCACGTAGCCTATATTTTGATATATAAGTCGCACCTGACTTTAAGTTGCAGGACCCGCCAAACTATGAAAAAAAGTGCGACTTATAGTCTGGAAAAAACGGTAATTAAGTCCGAATTTGTTTTTGAATTTTTGAATGTGTGGGAATAAACCGGAGCGCCCGGAGAAAAAACCCACGCAGACCCAGTGTGAACATGTCAAGTCCTGACGGGCAGAAACCCGCCGGCTTCTGTCTGTCAGGACTCTACATGTTCCCACTGTGACTGCTTGGCCTGTTACAGCCAGTCTATTGGGGGAGGGTGGGGAGGGGATGGAGAGGCTGGTGTGGTCACATATGGAGCAGCATCTGTTTTCGTCTGATTCTTGTATTGGCGGAAACGACTTGGAGTGAAGGCCTTCTTGAACTTCCTCCATGTAGAGATCTCCTCCTGTGCTGCCGGTGTGGAGGACAGCTCAAGACTCTCCTCATGTTGAAGCCCGATGTCCTCCAGTTCTTGGAGGCTCTCCGCCCTCAACCATTGGGCCTCCTTTTGTTGTTGGAGGTCTTCCACCTCCTTCTGCAGCACCCGACTTCTCTCCTCCTGTGCTGCCAGTTTGGAGCACAGCTCATGACACCAGTATTCTAGGTATTCTTGGTAATCTAGGTTTTGCATACCCTGCAGTTCATTCTTCGGGTCTGCAACCATCTGCCAGCGGGGTGGGCGTCTCTCATGTAATTGCTTTTGGAGGTCTTCCACCTTCTTCTGCAGCACCTGATTTGTCTCCTCCTGTGCTCTGAGTCTGGAGGACAGGTCAAGGGAGCTGCTCTTCAACACCTCATCACTGAGGACCTCTTCCTTCATCACCTCTATCTCCTGCACCAGGGAGTCCTCCTCTGCTGTCGGTTTGGAGGACAGCTCAAGACTCTCCTCATGTTGAATCCTGATCTCCTCCAGTTGTTTCTGGAGGCTCTCAGCCTTCAACCATTGGGCCTCGTCTTGTTTTTGGAGGTCTTCCACCTTCTTCTGCAGCACCTGACTTGTCTCCTCCTGTGCTCTGAGTCTGGAGAACAGCTCAAGGCAGCTGCTCTTCAACACCTGATCACTGAGGACCTCTTCCTTCATCTCGTGTACCAGGGAGTCCTCCTCTGCTGCCGGTTTGGAAGACAGCTCAAGACTCTCCTCATGTTGAATCCTGATCTCCTCCAGTTGTTTCTGGAGACTCTCCGCCCTCAACCATTGGGCCTCCTTTTGTTGTTGGAGGTCCTCCACCTCCTTCTGCTGCACCTGACTTGTCTCCTCCTGTGCTGCCAGTTTGGAGGACAGCTCACGACACCTGCTCGTCATTTCCTCCAGCTGGTTCTTCAAGGTCAGAGTTTCCTTGGAGGTCTTGGTGCCACTGAAGAAGTATTCTAAGTATTCTTGCTGCTGTGGGCCACTTGAGTCTTTCTCCTGGAGTCTTTTAAATGCTGAGATGACATTGATGAGCTCCTCCTTGGTTTTTAGAAGTGTCTTTCAGCATCCTGTTCTCATTTTCGCACTCCAGTCTCTTAGCATGCTCCAACTTCAACCTTTCCTCCAACTCCTCGATGGTGATCTGACTGAGGGTTGGATGGAAAGTTTGAGCATCCCTGCTCTGGGATCTGTAGTTCTCCATTACTGTTCGTAGCTGGAACTGAAGCTAGCTGAACTGTGTCTCAGAAAAAGATCTGTGAACTGAATAGTTCTGATAGTTCTGATAGACTGGATCCGTGCTGTGATGTCACGGTTCCAGAATTCCTTTGATCTCTCAAACATTCTATCACCATGACAACATGTTATTATTTAAATGAATTAAAGCCTTTATAACATTAAACTTGATAGTCCTATTGTAGCTCCCTCAGATAACAACACGAATCACGAGGTCTTGATTAAAAGACCAGGTTTATTTAGTCCTGGAGACCAACCCGTGAGAACTGGGATTGAAAAAGGAGAGAGGAAATCATAAAGAGTGACGACAACGTAGATAACACACATTCACATGGCTAATTAGCATAACAATTCATGCGTATCTTTGCTAATTTACATACAACATCAACACAAGCAATACACTCACACATACCTCGTAGGCTGCTTGTTATTTAAGAGGGGTTAATTCTGACCGCTCATCTTCTTATTCCTCTTTAAGTTTCTCTTCAATGTGTGTAATCTTCTTAAACTTTGCCGCTCTTCGTCCTGTGGCACTTCTTTTAGAGGTGCATCAGCAAACAGGAACGTAAGGAACACCAAGCAATAATTAGTTCCGCCTCAATTAATGCAGAGAGGAACTAAACAATAAACGTTGGACAAACAAAAAACATTTTTACAAGGTGATCCCATACAACTGAACGGTTACTGATCAGCACTTACACTTAATACTACTTATTTGTTAAGTTATTGTATCTGATTACAAACTTTACAGATGCTGATGTGAACACAGCATTACATATCACTAGCTAACACGGTCACTGAGCAGGACACCGGCCCTGTTCTCCACTGGGTCTCTCTCCTGTGGACATTATTCCTCCTAATCCTGCCCTGTTCCTGCTCTCTATCACACCTAACAGGTTCATAATAATAAGCCAGTGGACCATCATATGTATAGGAATACAGATTTTCTTCCTCTTCATTGACGGGAGTGACACTCGGATCCATGTTTATTAATGTTAAACAGAGGCGGATTCAGCAGGACTCCCTCATGTGACGTCACATTCGAATGCGGAAGTAAAAGCAAACGTACTAAAACGTCTCCAGCAGACCCTGTGCTTTATTCATTTCTGAAATTCTTTCAAAATAGTATTGTTAAGTTATTTTCCTATGAATGAGTTCACTGGTGACTTCAACCTGCAATATGCTCTTTAATTCAACATGAACAAAATGGCCGCCCTCTGCATTTACATTGGGCATAACCCGAGAGTCATCTACAGTCCTAAGAGGCTGAAATAAAAGGACTTCAACCTCTGTCTTTTGGAGCTTACAAAGGAAACTTCATTGACACAGGTCAACATTTAAGGAATCATCTCAGGAATGTAGGCAGATTTACCACACACACACACACGCACGCACGCACACACACACATGCACGCACGCACGCACACACACACACACACACACACACACATTTTACCCTCTGCTGATTCTGCTGCTATGTTAGAAATGTTAAGTGCCCCCTTTTATAAATATCACCTTTAAGGAAGTGTACGTCTCTCTCCATCTGCTGCATGCGACAGCCCAGTTTTGCCTCCTTTGATTCTCACATAAAATGTTCAGCATCCCTCCGACATGCAGAGGACTCTTTAAGCACAAAGTCTCCATAAAAAAACCTGATGAACTCTGCTGAAGAATCCCTCCTCAAATTTTTTTTTGTACGGGGGGTGAATGTTTTGATGACTCATCAGTTTTGATTTGATGCAGGATAAGAGTTATTCACAATAAGGCGTGTAGCTGACCTGATTGACAGGTGGGCGTGATGTAACGGTTTGTCAGGAGGCTTAAAACCCGCCTCAGCTCCAGCTCTCAGCCTGTCGTTAGGTTGACTGAAAGTTAGGCTGAGACAGCATTTCCAGCATGGAGACCGCCATCGATGGGACTCCAGCGCCCCCTGCAGGAACAGACGGGTGACGTCACTCAGGCTTCAAACATTCATATTTACAGTCTGTGGTTACTGTTGATGTAGTAGAAGTAAAGAGGAAGTCTTTAACATGCTTTGATTGGGATGATAGATGGACCAATAGAAGAAGGAACTTGAACCAGAAGATCAGAGATCGATTCTCGAGTCAAATTGTTTGTAATAATTTTAACAAAGCTGAGCTTCCAAAGATGTTTTCAGAACAAATGCACACATGAATCTAAAAACCTTGAGGTTCACATTGTGTACTTTGTTTCGTTCAAAATGACGATGCATGCATTTAGAGACTTGAACTTTTCGCTGTTAAAATCCAGAAAGAATGCTTATTTCACAACTTCTTCAATTATTTACGAAAACTTTTATTGAAATTTGTGCAAAATCTTTACCGTATTTTCAGGACTGTAAGTCGCTACGGAGTATAAGTTGCATCAGTCAAAGAATGCGTCATGAAGAGGAAAAAAACATACAAGTCGCACCTGACTATAAGTCGCATTTATTTAGAAATTTATTTCACAAAATCCAAACCAAGAACAGACATTAATCTGGAAAGGCAAGTTATTCAACTTCACTATAGCACACAGAACAACAGGCTTATAGGTGTCTGGTATGTAACACATTAACAGTTATTCAGCTACACAATAGCATAAAGAACATAATAATAATTGAATAACAGTAACTTTATTTATATAGCACCTTTAAAACAGACGTTTACAAAGTGCTTTGACAGACAAAGCAATGGCAAGAACTTGGACACAGAACAATAAACATCAACAGAGCTCGGTCTCCTTTCGATTTGAGCCTCGACTTTGGAACGACCAGAAGTGTCCCGGCTGGAAACAAGCAGCACGAGGATAGAAATTAAAACATGAACCTAAACTCAGAAATACAAAACCATGACAAGAAGGGCACCACCTGAGGATCTGAGGTTGCGTGAAGGGGCATATGGGGTCAGAATTTCAGAAATGTAATTCGGGGAAAGACCAAGACGAGCTTTAAAAGTGATCAGTTAAATCTTAAAATCAAATCTAAAAGTGACAGGTAGCCAGTGGAGGGAAGCAAGGACAGGAGTTATGTGATGTCGTCTGTTAAAACCAGTGAGAAGCCTAGCTGCTGCGTTCTGGACCAGTTGGAGGCGAGAGGGTGATTTTTGTGTGATACCTGAGAGGAGTGAATTGCAGTAGTCCAATCGGACTACTACGATAATTCTCGGACAAAAGCATAGATAATTAATATTGCAATTTGGGCTTCAGAGTGTAGAATAAAACCAAGGTGCTCAAAAGTTGAGACAGGGTTGTGAACAACAGGCCGAAATTGACTGGAGTGCACTTGAGAGCAGGGGGGACCAGAGGCTGAAGGGGAATGTGACTTTCCATTATTGACAGCAGAGGGGAGTGACCTTGAGCGTGGTGTTTGTCTATGGGAGGAGATGGCGGTTCTTATGGGGAAATGTAAGCCAGTCTGGTGGGTGGTGACTTGTCTGGGGGAAATACCTGGAGAGCTGAACAGTGACGGCTGAGGACGGGGGGAGGAGCGAAAAAAGTGATGAAGCCTTGTGGGCGTGGAAAAAGGTGCAGCAGGAGGTGAGGGGGTGTGTGATGTCAGCAGTCAGGCACGTGCAGTTGATTCGCTCAGCGTGTTGCATGTTAGCTGCTAATCAGTGTGGTTGGAGCGAAGAGGGGGCGAGGAGATGGAGGTTGTGGGCCGCGATGATATCCGTCGGCATCCGAACCGACTATCCGGACGGATGGGAGCTGTGTGGAAGCCGCGGTTTACTCCGTGGTTTACTCCTTGGTTCTTGGTTTTAATTGTAATTAAAAATTGTGATTTATTGTGACTGCAGATGTAAACTAGCTTTAAGCTAACCCTGGTACAATGCATCAAATGGCAACATTTATGTTTAATATTGTACATGGTCCCTTTACAAATAGAAAGTTGAATAATAATAATGATGTCAGTGAGTATGCACGTAGCCTATATTTTGATATATAAGTCGCACCTGACTTTAAGTTGCAGGACCAGCCAAACTATGAAAAAAAGTGCGACTTATAGTCCGGAAAAAACGGTAATTAAGTCCGAATTTGTTTTTGAATTTTTGAATGTGTGGGAATAAACCGGAGCGCCCGGAGAAAAAACCCACGCAGACCCAGTGTGAACATGTCAAGTCCTGACGGGCAGAAACCCGCCGGCTTCTGTCTGTCAGGACTCTACATGTTCCCACTGTGAGTGCTTGGCCTGTTACAGCCAGTCTATTGGGGGAGGGTTGGGAGGGGATGGAGAGGCTGGTGTGGTCACATATGGAGCAGCATCTGTTTTCGTCTGATTCTTGTATTGGCGGAAACGACTTGGAGTGAAGGCCTTCTTGAACTTCCTCCATGTAGAGATCTCCTCCTGTGCTGCCGGTGTGGAGGACAGCTCAAGACTCTCCTCATGTTGAAGCCCGATGTCCTCCAGTTCTTGGAGGCTCTCCGCCCTCAACCATTGGGCCTCCTTTTGTTGTTGGAGGTCTTCCACCTCCTTCTGCAGCACCCGACTTCTCTCCTCCTGTGCTGCCAGTTTGGAGCACAGCTCATGACACCAGTATTCTAGGTATTCTTGGTAATCTAGATTTTGCATACCCTGCAGTTCATTCTTCGGGTCTGCAACCATCTGCCAGCGGGGTGGGCGTCTCTCATGTAATTGCTTTTGGAGGTCTTCCACCTTCTTCTGCAGCA